>QPKB01000002.1:42681400-43281400 GCA_003546025.1 Camphora micrantha
AGTGATGGGGTGGCTTTCCTCTTTTCTTTCTTTCTTTGTTTTTTTTTTTTTTTCTAATCTTTTTATTCTTTTGAACACCCCCCCCCCATGTGCTCATGACAATTCCTATAACAGTGCAACACATAATCATTAGTCATGAATTAAATAAATGTTTTTGCATGCTATGCATGGGGGCCTACCCAATGAAATTTATGCGGCTTAATGAATTAAATGCATGGCGCCACAGTGCTTAGAGTCTAATTGTAAGGACCAGGGGTGATGCAAACTACCAACTCTACAAATTCATGTCAGATTATAGTTTTTTTTATTGCAAATTTCATTTATGTTCATATGGATGAAATCATGAAATTATGATGCAATTGGTCCTAATTAAGTCCCACAAATGCATATGAAATGTGGGCTTTTTACTAATTTTGTAGACTTTATCACTACTTCTCAGATGATGTGTAAATCAGATAATGAGCACCACATGATCGCTAGATTACTTGTCAATTGTCAATTACAATTGTGCAAGGTGCAGATGAGGCCTATATTCATGTGGCCAAACCAACCAATGCAACAGGGTCTTTGTCTATAAAATACTTGAAGTGTGTTATTGTTAAGAGTTCTTCTCAACTCCAACACAACCTAGTAACCGCCATCTTAATAATCAATCTGATTGAGACGATTTCCATTTTATTGATAAGATGGTGCTTGCAACCATATCTTTGTGATAGTGAGGCCTTTCAACTGAGCTTGGATCCATTCTTAACCCCTCATTTGAAGAATTTTTTTCTTCCATAAAATAAGAGGAAGCAAAACTTTGGTTTATTTGTACCCTTCAAAGGTCATTTCACAAAAATTGATCTCAATTGAATGGTTTCGTTCCAATTTGACAATAAGGGGTTGCTAAGTTGGTCGTTAACCCCACATATAATATTGCCCTGGGGTATCAATCCGTGGGTTCGTTTTTTCCAATATTTACTTAATTCATTTTCCATTAAAGGGAAAATCATTTAATAGCTGCTCATGAATCTTATCCATTGTTTCTCTCGATATCAGTTACATTTGACAAACAAGGATTGCTTAGTTGGTCGGCAACCCACCATGTGATTGGCGTCTGAGGTAATCGATCCATGGGTTTTCCTTTTTTTAATATTTATTTAATTTACTGTTCCATTAATTGCAAATAATTTGAGAGCTAGTACTCATTGAATCTTCACCGTTTGTTTCTCTGATATCAGTTACATTTGACAATAAGAGTTGCCTTGGTTTTGGTGCAACCGCATGTGATCTGGCTGCCAGATGTATTGGAATCCATTTGTTCATTTTTAATATTTATTTAATTTATTCTCCATTAAATGCTTATTAATTTAATTGCTACTAATGATCTTCACCGTTTTTATCCATTATCAACATTTGACACAAGGGTTGCTTAGTTGGTCCGATAGCACCACATTCTTCGGTCGTCGGGTATGGATCCATGGTTTCGTTTTCCAAATACCTATTTAATTTATTTTTCAATTAAGGGCAGATCTTTAATAGCTTACTCATGAATCTTCACAGAGTTGTTTCTCTGATACTAGTGACATTTGACAACAAGGGTTACTAAGTTGTCGGTCAACCCTACATGTGATCTTGCTGTCAGGGTATCGATCCACAGGTTCATTTTTCAATATTTAATTTAATTTATTATTCAATTAAAGGGCAGATCATTTAATAGCTACTCATGAATCTTCACCGTTGTTTTCTCAGATATCAGTTACATTTGACAAATAAGGGATTGCTTAGTTGGTCGACAACCCGAAGTGATCTAGCTGCCTGGGTATCGATCCACGAGTTCATTTTTCAATATCTATTTAATTTACTCTCCATTAAAGGGCAGAGCATTTAATAGCAACTCATGAATCTTCACCGTTGTTTCTTCGATTTCAATTACATTTGACAAATAAGGGATTGCTTAGTTGGTCGACAACCCCACACGTGATATGGCCGCCTCAGGTATCAATCCAGGGGTTCATTGTTCAAAATCTATTTAATTTACTTTCCATTAAAGGGCAGATCATTTGAAAGCTACTCATGAATCTTCATCACTGTTTCTCTGATATCAATTACATTGGACAAAAAAGGGGTTGCTTAGTTGTTCGGGCAACCCCACATGTGATCTGGCAATGTGTTCATTTCAGATTTTATTAATTATTTTTCATTAAGGGGCTAATATTTAATAGCTACTTATCACCGCTCTTTCTACGATATCCATTACATTTGACAAGATGGGGTTGTTAGTTGGTTGGCAACTCCACATGTCATATAGCTATTGGATATCGATCCTTGGGGTATCCACTGTGTGGTCTGTTATGGTTCTAAAACCTAAGCATGGGGTAGAAAAAAAAAAGGCTACATTAAGAATACATTTTTTTTTTTCAAGATTTTGAAGAACTAAATCCATCTTAACTCAATTCCATTCTCAAAATTCACTGAAATTCAATTCATGTAAACAACTTGGCTCAGTGAACTAATGCTACTTTGAGCTGTTAAAAATAAAACCAATCAAATTAATGTGATAAAATGCCAATCTCCCTTCTCCAACCTATGGCCTGTCAATCGTGTGTCGTTAAGAATTCGGGTTACGGTTAACGAATTCGGTTAAATCACGTCAACCCGTACCCGACCGTTAACTTTAATGGTTCAAAAAATTCTAACCCGAACACGACCCGTTAATTAACGGGTTACCCGACCCAACCCGTTAACCGTTAAGTAATCTAAGTCCATTTCGAAATTTAAAAAAAAAATATACAAAAATAGAAGAAAAAATATATAAGCCATATGAAACTATAAGTTGAGAATCTCAAGTGGATCCACCTAAAAACCCACCTATAAAACATAAATTTTACTTTCTTTTTTTATGAATATAAATTAATTTATTTACATTTAGAGAGTAAAAAAAAAATTAACGGGTCAAGCGGGTTGTTAACGGGTTACTTGTTTAATTCATACCCAACCTGTTAACTTAACGTGTTAACGGGTTTGACCCATTAACGACCCAAACCCATTAAGAGCCAACCCAAACCTGTTAATATCGTGTGGGTTCTTAACGTGTTAACGGGTTTGACCCATTAACGACCCAAACCCATTAAGAGCCAACCCAAACCTGTTAATATCGTGTGGGTTCGTATCGTGTTAACCGGTCGTGTGACATTTTGATAGCCCTACAGTACAACCCTTGTCATTCCCTCTGCCCTGATAGATCCAAGACAACCGAGGGTCATAAGCATAACCCAATCTTTTATATAGCATTTTCCTTTGATCATTCACTCACACCCAACGAGCCTACTACCAAACTCTCTCCGCCTGATAATCCATGCCCCACAATCCATCAAGATAGACTACTGCATTTGGATAGACAGCAGAAAAGAAAAAAAAAAACAAGGCCAGGGAGCTCTGCACTCCTTCTCTTCTCTTCACTGCCTCTCTCTCTCTCTCTCTCTCTCTCTCTCAGGAAAAAAAAAAAAACAAGGCCACCAGAGAGCTCTGCACTCCTTCTATTCTCTTCACTGCCTCTCTCTCTTCTCTCTCTCTCTCTCTCTCTCTCTCTCTCTCTCTCTCTCTCTCTGGTCTCTGTGTATAGCCATGAAAATGGCGTCTTTGGCACAGCAATTCTCAGGCCTCAGATGCCCACCCTCTTACTTCCTCTCCCCTCTCTAAGCCTAGCTCTGTAAAACCCAAAAGAGCCTCTGTCTCTTTCCAGATCGTCTCTGCGTGGGCGTCAACGACCCTCAGGTTTAAAAGAGAGGCAGAGGATGTGTCAGCTCTTCGACGATGCCTACGAGCGATGCATCACCGCCCCAATGGAAGGCGTTCCCTTCACTGTCGAAGACTTCCATGCTGCTCTCGATAAGTACGATTTCGACAACGAAATCGGCACAAAGGTCCCACCTTTTTCTTTTTCTATTTCTTTTTCTTATTCACATGAGAATGAAGAACATTGCATTGTAGTTTATGTAGATGGGTTGTTGCTTGTTGGGTATGAACATTTGTTCGAAATTGCAATGAGGAGGGGGAAGGGAGTCTCTATCAATTGTCTCTGCCGTCTGTAAAAAATGGGGTTTTGTAAAAAAATGGTTATTATTATTATTATGGATTTTTTGAGAATTGGGTTTTGGTTGGAAAGATTTTTGAGTTTGGGTTTCAAAAATAATCGAAGGATTTGGCTCAGGATAAAAGCTGAATGGAGAAACGAATTCATGTAGTTGGATGATGATGGTGATGATGGTGGTGTGGTGGTTTCAAAATAATCTGTAACAACATTCTTCTGACTAAGAAATATTGGTTGACACATCCCCAAGCTCAAATTTGTTGAACTGATTGTGAAATGTGATTCTGGTTTTCAAGTATTGAGTTCCTCATTCTAAGGCTTCAAATTTTGGTGTTTTTTTTTTTTAGTTATTAACTATGATGCATGAATACTTCAAAATGGGCCTCCTATCATGTCGTATCGTATCTGATACTTCACTTTTTATGCATAAAATCCGTGTCCATGCTGTGTCTACAGCGTGTCCTTGCTGTATCTGTGATCATAGGTTATTAATACACCATTTCTTAAAAATAATATTCTGAGTAAGCATTAAAAAAGTCCTTAGTGTGTTTTCCATGTCTTTTCATGATGTTTGGCTTTCCAACCTGTCATGCTTTTATTGACATTTAAATGCTTGACTCTTGTTTCATCACCAGTGCACTGTGCAACTGAAGATGCAGAATATTTTTTTTGATGTAGTAGTATTTGTAGGGAGTTGTGGTTTGAACTGCTCTTTTCCTTCAGATCATAGGAAATGTTTCCTCTATTGAAGCCAATGGGCTCTAGTTGATATCACAGCAAAGTCTTCGGCATACTTACCTGTACAAGAAGCATGCATTCATAGAATTAAGCACCGTACACGAGGCTGGCATATTCCCAGGGTTTCGAAGAAGAGTTTGTATTGTTGGTGAGAATGAAGCTGATGACAGCTTGATTCTGAGTTTGCGGTCATTCAATATGATCTTGCTTGGGAAAGGTGTAGACAGCTTCAGGCTGAGGATGTTGTCGTCAAGGGTAAGGTGGGCTTTGCATCCCTGATGCTTCTATACTTATTTTTACTTTTATTTTTTCTGTTGGCTTGCATTTTTTTTTATCCATCTGGAACACTGAACCACTCACCAATTTAGATATGTGTGTCACTGAACCACTCACCAATTTAGATGTGTGTTGTGTGTGTGGATATCCTTGCTGCCCAAATTCTTACTGCCCATGCAGAAGTCATGATATCTTGGTTGTCATTCTTCGATTTCTCACCTCAGCCAACTGCATTGGGATAAGTCTAAACAAGTTATAACTTATGATACCGTTATAAACTCAAAACAGATTGAGTTTTTCTCTGTGGGATATTATATTAATTGAGATTGCAAATCATACATTAGAAAGTAGAAACATGTCCAATCTCCCAATTTTCAAGTGAAACTTAAGTTTAAATGAAAATTGTAGTTGTGAGTAGACATAAACTGTGAAAAGAAAACAAACTTTCAGTTACAGTCCGACGCATTACCAGCATAACACTAGAAACATGTGGGAAAGTCAACAGAAACACTTGCAGACATTTTATTCTCAACAAGGAACGCATTGAACTATTTGATACTCATTTTAATAATTTTCTGTTAGTCTCATGTTTTTAATCCATAATTAGTCCATATGAATAGCTGCACAATAATATGGATGCATTTTAATGTGTTTATCAACAATGACATAGTAGGGGATAGTTGTGATCGGATGAGAATGAGAAGTTAAGAGTTCTTTCTGTTTGCAGGTAATGTATTGTATCACTTATTATCGGTGGCGTACTATTTACCAGCTAGAAAACTAACCGTGTTTTTTTTTTAGTTACTTGGAATATGCATAGGCTTCCACGTGATGCTTAGCTTAGTTTGAGGCTTTGTTAATAAGCTATTATGACATCATTTTCATAAGCCTATCTATTACTTACATGTCCTTTCTTAGAAATCTTACCATTGTTCAGTGCATCAACAAGTTTAACGATGGATTTCCTTAGTTAAGAATTTCTGACTGAGGAATCTTTGAGTGCTTTTTTTTTCTTTTTTTTTGTGTGTGTGTGTGTTCCTACACATTGCCTACGAGGTGATTTTAGCCTTGTCGATGGAAGGCTATTCTTGTATACATTTTCTTTGTTTTCTTAGTAAAATTTGGTTGTATCTCAAAAAGAAAAAAAAAAGGGTATTTAAATGGGCCAGGTTCGGTTTGCATCTCCATACCAGATACTTTTGGATCGGATCTCTCGAGTAATCAGGGCCATGGCCATTCATATTTTACTTTACAGCCTAACCTTATTTCGCAGTTCATTTAATAATATAGCTCGCTATCCCTTAAATCAAAATGTTTTGATGTGTCTGCATCTTGGACTTATTGGTAATTTCATGTTTGACTTCCTCACCTCCCTTATTCTCAGGTGAGTAGATGACAAATCTAGAACATGAGTTGTCCTTCATTCTTTCATATGGATATTTCTCCTTTGCATCACATTGTATACTAGCATCTCATTTCCTGAATGGTCTTCCTACACTCAATACATTCCACTCTATCTTACTAAACATTTTGTCTCAAAAAATATATCTTATGAAAATTCGAGATTTGTAATTATTTCTAATTTCTCTTTTTGCACTGACTTAAAATTAGATACTCTGGAACTCTTATCTTTTTATTGGTATAATCACACACTATGCTTCTCATTTTACTTTATTTTATTACTAACTTTTCTGTTTTAATTCCTTTTCCTTGCACCGTGATTTTCTCTAGTGTACAGCTATGATGCCCAAATACTTCAAAATAGGCATTGTATCCTACTTCAGTTTTATATGACCGTATATTATCCATGCTGTACCTTGGCACCATGGATGGAGTGAGAGTATAAAAGTCTTCTACATTTTTTGATATGCCATACTTGGCTCTACTGGATTGGACTTGGTCATTATAGTTGTACAGAAAGAAAAACAATCTTTTATAATTATCACTATGTGATATTAAATGGGCTCTGCTGGGCTTGTCATGATGAAATTATTTGAACTTACAACTCTTTGATAAAAACAGGTTGTCAGTGCGACAAAGGTGGAGTGGTGGTACTTCTCGAGGGCCTTCGTGGATTTGTTCCATTCTCACAAATTTCAACAGTTAGTTCCGCATCTCTGTCTTTGTAGATTTTCTTTTGCATTACTCAATTATGTACCTGTCATGTCCAATTCAACTGCTGCATAACCTTGTGAGGTGACTTTATCTGGAAACAGTATGTGCTTAGATTTAACA
This sequence comes from Camphora micrantha, assembly GCA_003546025.1. NCBI lineage: Eukaryota > Viridiplantae > Streptophyta > Magnoliopsida > Laurales > Lauraceae > Camphora > Camphora micrantha. The sequence continues at coordinate 42,688,725 of QPKB01000002.1, forward strand.
ATGGCCGTGTCTGATTTACCATTTAGGATTCCCAGATGCTCATATGATTGAGGTATGCCAATTGCCAAGCCCTCCTGAGAATGTAGATGCAGCTTCTACATCTGATCACACATGCTGGCATGACACGTCTGAAATCCGATCCTATTCCTGTGTACATTCCATTGTGGCGTTCCCTGCCCAAAATTAAAGTTGTTCTACCACAGATGCACCAATCATGTATATAAATAAATGCTTGTTTGTTTAAGTATGCAATGTTCCAATGTTAAAAATTGCATGTGTTTCACCTGATGAGTGGACCAACCCCAATCATTGGGCAAGGTCACCACCATGTGGGCCTTTGCACATCCACAGTGACTCCCATACATTTGCATGGATGCTTGTACAGCAGAAGGTACTAGTCTACTGTCATGTTGGTGCTAATACCAATAGTCAAAACGTATATACATTTGTAATTACAGTTCCAACAGTTTAGTGTTTAAGTCCTAGTTTTTGGATCTTTACTTGCAATATCAGTATCTGGATATCATGGGTTATTATTGACTTTATTAGCTTCGGCAAACATTTCTCATTCTATTTTCCTATTTGGATTCTTTTTATCCGTTTCAACTTTGGTGTCTAGTCCTTGAATTCATAGTTGAGAGATCATTTCAATGTACTTTCAAACCACAATTCAGAAAAATATTTTTGCGAGTTGCGATCCGAAGTCCTGAATCAATATTTCAGTGTCTCCATTCCGATCTATCTTGAGCCAAATTCTTGGATAAGTTACACTTCTTCATATCCATTTTTACCACCTCCATCCACGTCCTATTTCCTACCCATTCCCCTTGGTGGCCCATCAACCTTCATGGCCAAACCTTTTCTTATCGGCGCCGTTGCCAGCCTATGTTGGACATGCCCAAACCATCTTAAATGAGTTTCTCTAATTTTATCCCATATTGTTGTTATCCCCAAATGCTCTCGAAAAGCGCTCGTTCGTAATTTTATCATTCCTAATTTTACCACATATCAACCTCAACATTCTCATCTCTGCTACATCCATTTCCACCTCAACATTCTCATCTTTGCTACATCCATTTCCACCTCAACATTCTCATCTCTGCTACATCCATTTTCTGTATATGCTGCTTCTTGATTGGCCAACATTCTGCTCTACAAGTTATAGCTGGTGTAATCGCTGTCTTATAAAAATTTTCCTTCAATCTTATTGGCATTCGTCGGTCACAAAGCACTCCAAAAGCAAGTTTCACTTCAACCATCTCGCTTTTATTTTATGTTCGACATCTTCATCAATCTCCCCATCCTTAATAATTATAGAGCCAAGGTAGCAGAAAGAATCACTTTGTGGTATCTCATGGCCTTCAATTCTCACAGTAGTTTCAATTCTTTCTGTATGCCCACTAGGGGTTCGGTTAACTGTGTGTTTTGGGAAAACCGTTAACCGAACCGTATTTTACTGTTTTTAGTTTTTAAAAACCATAATTGTACCGTACCCTAAAAACCGTTAAAAAACCGAACCGCTAACCATATTAGATGGTTCGGTAACAGTTAATTGTCACTTAAAATACATTTTTTTTTGTTAGAATACAAAATACATGTTCAAAAGTCAAAACCAAATATCCTAGATAACAAATTACATAATTCCAAAATACTAAAGTGGCATTAAAATGTTCACATAGACAAATGAAAGAATAAAGTGCTTTTTTCCAGCAAACACATCCTTGATCCTTCACTTTTCTCTCTTTCGGTTTTTGTTCCAATGATTAGGGCTCAAAATTTAAAACGAGTTATTTAAGTTATAAAATTACACAATACCCCCTTTTTTTTTCTTTTAAATTGGTGTGTAACGATTTGGTTAACTTTTAAATTGGTGTGTAACGATTTGGTTAACTATGTGTTTTGGGAAAACATTTAACCAAATCATATTATACGATTCGATTCGGTTAATAACCGTGAGTCAAAACTAAAAATCGAAACCGAACTATGAAGCACAGTTTTTCGATTTTAATAATCGTAACCGAAACCGTGAAACATGGTTATTAATCGTCGGTTTGACTTTTTTTTTTTTTTTTTTTTTGCATCCCTAATATGTCCATTGAAGTTACAATCCATATATTCCGTGTTTGTACTAATTTTAAAGCCTTTGGATTCTAAAGCCCCTCCCGGCATCTCTCGAGTTTTTCATTCACCCCATCTCTCGATTCATCTACCAATACAATATCATCTGCAAATAACATGCACCAAGGTACCTCTTCTTAAATATGAGCAGATATCTCATACATAATCAGTGCAAAGAGATAAAAGGCTTAGCGTTGACCCCTGATGCAAACCTATGGTCACTGTGATCTCCCCTGTCTCTCCATATGTAGTTCTCACACTCGTTATTGCTCCTTCTTACATGTCTTTAATAATTTCAATATAACCTCTTGATGTTAACAACCAGTAACACTAAAAGCTCGCATAACAATGTATATCAATACCCTGCCTCGAACAGGAGGCCGTTCGAATTCGAAACCCAACAGATAGAATAGAACAGACTAGACAAACTGATGGAGGTAACATGCCTCCTAGGGGTTTCATACTCGTGACCTCTGACTCTGATACCATGTTAACAACCAGTAACACACCAAAAGCTCGAGCTATTTGTGAACGTTATTACAATGTATATTAACACTTGGAACATTCCTTTTATTTAAAACCCACCAAATTCAATCTCTAGGTACCCTGTCGTAAGCTTTTTCTAGATGGATGAAGACCATATGCAAATTTTTCCTTTTTGCTCAATATTTTTCCATTAATTACCTAAGTAAGAAGATAGCTTCCATCGTTGACTTCCTTGGCATAAAACCAAATTGATTTTCAGATAGCTTGATCTTCTGTTTAAGTCTTTGCTTTATTACTTTCTCCCATAGCTTTATAGTATGACTCATATGTTTAATCCCACAATAATTGGTAAAATTTTATATATCTCTCTTGTTCTTATATATTTATATATATATATATGTAATACAACACTTCTTCTCCATTCATCCGGTATTTTCTTTGTCATTAATATATTATTCAAAAGTCTAGTTAGCCAAATCTCCCCAACTTCTCCCAAGCATTTTCAAGCCTCAATCGGGATGTCATCTGGGCCCGTAGCCTTTCCTGTCTTCATTTGTTTTAATGCTTTCGTCACTTCCACCACCCTAATTTTATGAAAAAAAGTTTGCTTTGCTACTGAAATATCCTCTCTTGTTGTTATGTCTCGTATATAGTATTCATTTAAAAGTATGCTAAAATATTCCCTCCACCTTTCTTTGATATTGTTGTCCTTCACTAAAACCTTTCGATCATTGCTCTTAATATGTTTGGCATGATCTAAATCCCTACTTTTCCTCTCTTTTATTTTTGCAAGCTTAAAGATATCCTTTTCTCCTTCTCTTGTTCCCAACCTATTATATAGGTCATCATATGCTTTGCACTTGCATCACTTTGTACTTTCTTAGCTTCTTCTTTGTCTTCTTGTACATCTCATAGTTTTTTACTTTTCTTGTACCCTGCCAAACTTTGTAATATCTCTTCTCCCGAACAGCTTCTTGAACCTCTACACTCCACCACTAGGTTTCTTTATTATTGTGTTTCTTCCATTTCGACTCTCCGTGGACCTCTTTGGCAACCTTTCTAATACAATTAGCCATTTGATTCCACTAGTTTTTCCTTCGAAATTCCTTTCTCCCTTACAATCACTTTGTCCTTGAATGTTATTGCTCTTCTCCTTTCAAATCCCTCCACCTTGTTTGAGGGCACATTTTATTTACTATCCATCTCTTTCTACTTCTAATGCGAGTATCTAAAACTACCAGCCTATGTTGCATGGTCAAACTTTCTCTTGGAATAACCTTATAATCTTTACAATCCAATCACTCATGTTTTCTAATTACAGAAAAGTCTATCTGGCTCCTACTAGTTCCACTTTTATAAGTAATTAATTGCTCCTCTCTCTTTTTAAAGCAAGTGTTTGCTATTACAAGGTCAAATGCTAATGCAAAGTCCAAGATAGTGTCTCCTAAGTCCTAACTCATTCTGTTCTCCAAATCCTTGTCTTCCATGCACTCTCCCATAGCCTCTATTATCGTTTCCTACGTGCCCATTTAAGTCCCCTCTTAGGAAAATCTTTTCATTAGCTAGAATTTCTTGTAGTAAACCATCCATCTCCTCTCAAAATTGGCTCTTGACACTTTCATCTAATCCTAATTGGGGAGCATATGCACTAATGATATGAATTATGTCTCCCTCTAACAATAGTTTAATTGCTATAATTCTATCCCCCAATCTCTTTACTCCTACAATTTTCTCTTTCAAATCCTTATCTACAACTATACCCACTCCATTTCTTGTGTCGTTATTTTCTACATAAAAAAGTTTATAACCATAAACGAGCTCCTTAGCTTTATCCTCCTTCCACTTTGTCTCCTGTCCCCTTGCCCACTTTCCATTGCAACCGGGCGACGCTGCAATGCATTACTTAAAGCAGGGCACGCCCTATCATGATCTCAGAATGTTGTAATCCCAGAATTCATGTTTGGGTTGTGACAAATTTCTACGCTGGCTATCAACTTTCCTAACACAACCCCCCTCCTTTACGCGGGCATGGGACCAGCAATAAAAATGAACTGGCGGAGTAAGACTGAATGATAGGGACAGTGCAATAACATTTAATACTTTCACTTTCTTTCTAAAAGGTGATAGCGTTCCTTTTTGGGTTAGACTTCAAATGGACATCCTATCAGTTCTGACAGGGAAACCCAAATATTCAACACCCCTAACGCTGTCGAGACACCCAAGCTTATCCTTACATAGTTGATGTAATTTACTGTTGAGGGATCTATACCTGTACATGTTGACTTCAATTATAACACATTTCTTCATTTTCTACCAGAAATCTATTGCAGAAGAACTCATTGAAAAGGAGATCCCACTGAAATTTGTGGAAGTTAATGAAGATAACTCTAGGCTTGTTCTCAGTAACCGCAAGGCCATGGCCGACAGTCAGGCTCAGCTTGGAATTGGATCAGTCGTCACTGGAACTGTTCAGAGCCTTAAGCCATATGGTGCCTTCATTGACATCGGTGGAATTAATGGCCTTCTCCATGTTAGCCAGATTAGTCATGATCGTGTTTCTGATATTGGAACTGTCCTACAACCTGGTGACACCCTCAAGGTACAAGGTCCTTTTCATATCAATGGGAATTTTGGGCTCTATGTCTAAAAAACTAAATAAATATTTATTTGAAAATTTCTTTTGAATAAAGGTCATGATCCTGAGCCACGACCGTGAGAGAGGTCGAGTGAGTCTGTCTACGAAAAAAGCTAGAGCCTACACCTGGTGACATGATTCGCAATCCAAAGCTTGTTTTGAGAAGGTGATTTTTGAGTAAAGCAATCTATTTCTTTATCTCTCAAATGCACAAAATCCAGAACTTTAACCTTTTGATTGTGATTGCATTCCGACAGGCGGATGAGATGGCTCAGATTTTCAGGCAGAGAATTGCTCAAGCAGAAGCCATGGCCCGTGCTGACATGCTGAGATTTCAGCCAGAGGTATTTATTAACTATTATGTTCAGGTTCTCTTTTTCTTTTATTTATTTATTTCAGCAGATGACCACATGGCTATCCTGTGCATCCTTGTGCACTTTGGTCTATGAACAGACACTAAGAATATGGAACAACTATGTGGAAGGGATCTACCAATGTCCCCACATGAGGGTCTAACACCATTATCATTTAACCTACCTTTATAGACACATCAACAATCAAATACCATTGTAGATGTAACAAAATCACATGGCTGTTAAATGGTATTGCTAGGATCCCCCCAGACAGTTACGTCTGTGGCATCCTAGGGATAGAGTTTTCACCTCTGCTTCACTAGGATATTCCTACCCAGTCAGATTTGAAATGGGCTTTCGAAAAATATCCATTTCATCTGTCACAATTCCCCCTATTCTTGAAGGGCCTTTAATGCTAATTGACAAATCATTATAGTTAATTTTCGAATTTCTGGGGCATTCCAATTCATCCCTTCAATTATGATGACCAGCCTTTCATCACAGCTGTTGGATCGGAATCAAATTTTCAGTTGTTAACCCTGGTGATACTTTCACATGAATGTGAAAAGCTAGAAATATCAAATGATTTTTTGATATTTCCCTCCAATTCTATATATATATATATATATATAGATGGGAGATGCTCCTAAGTTGTTGGCATTGGATATGGATGTGAGGGCTCTTACCCTATCTCCCACAGTAAGGTGAGAGATGCTCTCATAGGAGCATATCTCAATATATATATATATATATAGAGAGAGAGAGAGACAGAGAGACAGAGAGCGCAAGGCTCTCCTAAGCTCGAGCTTAGGATAGAATTTCGTAAGCTCATTCTTGTTGGGCCCACCTTTGGTCCATCCAAATGGACCAAACACATGACCTACCTAAATTGCACATGTTCACAAACTTTTGGTCAAATCCGAAATTAATGGATCGTTGGATGGACTATGTATCGTTCTGAATGGACCGTTGACCATTAAACTATTGGGCCCATATGGAGATGATAGAAATCGCGGTTGAGACTGATTTTTTTGCAGATAGGATGATCTCAGGGAGTCCTTGAAATCCTCCCCATCCCCATCCCCATCTGGATCCCCAGGTGGGCTCCATTATATGCTTGAGCTTACCTTATCCTAAGCTTGATATATAAATATATATAGATATATATATTTTAAAAAAAAGGCCCCTCTTTTAGCCAATGCAAGTATGACACATGTCTTAGTGATACACATATCCGATTCTCTCTCCTAAATATTCTCCTACAAAGGTGGATATCTTAAAATACTAACAAATCATTGGCTATTAGATAGGGGCAGAAACTCCCCTTTTGAGATAGGGGAATTTTTTAGAATTTCCCATATATATATATATATATATATATGGGAGATGCTCCTATGAGAGCATCTCTCACCTTACTATGATAGATAGGATGGGGGCCCCGCATTTATATCAAATGCCAACAACTTAAATGCGAGGGCCCCCACCTTATCTCTCATAGTAAGGTGAGAGATATTCTCATAGGAGCATTTCCCTATAAATATATATATATATATCTCATAGGATCATCTCCCATATATATATATATATATATATAATGATCTCCTTAATGGAAGTCTGAAACCTTCTCATATTGCTAAATGTTATCCATTCAAAAAAAATGCTAAATGTAATGACAATATCAATATGACATTCTTGTTCTTTTGTTTTTAAGGCAAGTCTTAAATCTTGCAGTCGACAGTCCAATAGTTTCTGAAATCATTGATTGGGATGTGTCTAGGGAATGAATACTTGTTGCCTAATCAGAGATTGCTATTTTACAAGTTAATGAGACGATGCATGTGCCATTTAAAAAAAAAAAAAAAACTAAGATTAATATTTATTGCCGTGGATGATGGCTTATCTTGATCAATGTAATCTTAACTCTTTCTGGGAGGCTAAGCGACTATTGTTGGCACTATAGTACATGTAACTTACTAATGGCGTGGACAAAGATGGTCTTAGCCATTCGAGGTTTATTGTAGCAGTTCTGCATTGGTGTGATTCACCTTCCTTTCACGTCTCGAATGTAATTTTTTCTTCTTTTCCTTAGAGCGGCTTGTCTCTGAGCTCTGAAGGAATCCTAGGCCCTCTTTCATCAGATTTGCCTGCGGATGGTTTAGATTTAAGTGATGTGCCCCCAGCAGCAGACTCGTAACTGCAAAATACTATCCAGGTAGATTAGATTACTTGTCACAATTATTGCTGTTTATGTTGTAATCATGTACTCTTGTATGTAACATAACATACTGATGGTGATCCATCATTTTAGTTACAATTTTTCCATCATGTCTCCTTTAAGATAGGTCATTTGAAATTTAAGCTGTGATGCATTCTTTCTTCTTCTTCTTGTTTTGCTGGAAGATGCATTCTTTCTTCATCAGTGGAATGAGAAAGTTAAATTGAAGATAGAGGCTGCCAGCATCCTTTAATTAGGGTAGGGTGTCTCCTGAAGAAATCCTTTCTTGGGCGATTTGAATCTCTTACTTGTCTCTGCACGCGTTGTGCTATTTTTTCCCCATCCATACGACTCTTGTTGATTTGCCGTGTTTTTGGGCCGTTGGACAATGCCTTAATGATGGTGGGATTTTGTTCCCTTACAATGAGGGATTTTTTGTATCCGGCTTTAATGTAAAGAAGCTCTTCTTTGTGGTAGGTAGAGATTGAAAATCCCACATGCCTTGTGCGGGGGCTACCACATGGAAAGAAAAGATGCATCTGTGGTTCTGGTGCTGTGGACCAGCCAAGCTAGCTGATAATGAGCCATAGTGATACATGCTATAACGTGGCTTGACCGATCCATCTGAATGAATATAAGAGATTATGTTGACTGCTAGATGACTTGGGCACGTCAATACCCTAAAATAAAATAAAGGGAGCGATTATTTGCACATCCCTTCTTACTCGGTGCGCATCCATTCATGGAACCCCTCTAGCACCTTTCCAAAATACCCTCGTCTCCTCCCTCCTCTCTCCCTGCTTGCTGCACACCTGTCTCCCACCTCCGCCCACCCTCTCCCTCCCTCCTCCCTCTCCCCCTCCCTCCTCCCTGTCTCTCTCCCTCTCCCTCTCCCTCTCCCTCCTCTCTCGTTGTCTCTCTCCCTCTCCATGCTTGCCGCCCACCACCACCAACGCCCGCGTCATCTCCCTCTCTTTACATGTCTCTCTCCCTCTCCTTTTCTTTTTCGTGCCTCTCTCCCTCTTTCTATCTCTCCTTCCCTGATCGTCGTCCCTCTCCCGTTCGGCCTGCGTTGACCGAATAATATACTCATTTGTCCGGTCTTGCGTGGCCGAACGGGAGAGGGCGGAGGTAGGCACGGGGCGAAGTTGGCCGGCGAGTAGGGAGAAGAAGCGGGAGACAGGAGGGATAGGGAGAGAGACATGAAAAGGAGTGGGAGGGAGAGAGACCGGAGAAGGAGAGGGAGACAAAAGGAAGGAGAGGGAGGGAGGGAGGGAGGGGGTGGACGGACGTGGGAGTCGGGGTGTGTGCCGAGCAGGGAGAGAGGGAAGGGACAATGGTATTTTGGGGAGGTGCTAGAGGAGCCCCATGAATTGATGTGCACCTAGCAAAAAGGGATGTGCAAATAGTCTGAAAATAAAGAGGTTTTTACAGAGAAAAAAAAGAAAAAGGTGCCCATGTTTTCAGGAAAACTCAAATACACCCTTGTATTTGTTTCTTTTACTTATAGGTGCCTTGTCTGACAGGTCAGCTTAAAAAAAGGTAACGGACGTTCATGCTCTCATATTCTACTTTTTATCTTCCCTTGTGTTTGGCCCTCATGTTTTTTTTTTTTTTAACCATCTAAGGGGCTGGGACCCATTTTTCTTATTTTGTTTTTAACCTTTTGAAGCGGCTGGGGCTTTTTTTATTTTTTTTACCATCCAAGGGAGGATATGATCCATTTGTCCGTTTCTTTTTCTTTTTTCTTACTAACCATCCAAGGGTTGGGACCCGTTTTTATTTTTCCTTCTTGTTTATATTCATCCAAGGTGAATGAGGCCTGTTTTTATTTTTTTTGTTTTTAACCATTCAAGGGCTCTGGGACCCCCTTTTTTTAACCATGCAAGGGGGTTGGGACCCCTTATTTTTAACCATCCAAAGGAGCTGGGAGCCATTTGTTTATTTGGTAACAATCCAGGGAGGCTGGGAGCCTTGGCTACTTGTTTCCAATGAAGAGATAGGGATGGAGTGTTTTTTTTTATTTTTTTTAGCCTTTTCTGTTTGTTTGTTTGTTTGAATTTTGACATGGAAAGACTAAAAAAATGGCTAAATGAAAGTTAGGATCCCCTTGAAGTTCAGAATTTTACTTACAGTAAAATGCCCAACATGTGTAATGTGTAAAATATGCCTATTCTCTTCTATTTTGTTTGTCTGTCAGTTTCTCTGTTTGTAACATAGATTACCCAGGAATCCTTACAATACTTCTCACTTATATGGTGTTAAATGATGTATGAGCCAAGGATTATCACCCATTCTCTATGTCAATTTTGATGCCATCAAATACTACTATCACCACCAGGTGGTGGACGATGATCCATAATGGGAATTAGGTAGTGTAAAATAGCAGAATCCCAATAGGGGACTGCACAACAGTTGTGGGCTCATGGGCTGGTTGGTGAGAAGTTACTGATGGGATCTAGATGAAGTCTATGTTTAAATTGAATCATAATTTTGTCCCTGAAATGGACCAGAGATTCTGCATGGGTATTACTAATATGAACTCAGTAATGTATGTGACTTGAAGAACTCTTTCTGAATGATTCTTTAATGCATTGGGGACCACAGAGCTATCCAATGTCCAGCACGCTGGGACGCCTTCCCTGTTGGTCTTTCTGTATGTCCATCTCTGCATGACTATATGGGGTCCACGACGACTAGGATGTCTGAAGAGTCCGGATCACCTATCGCAGTTGTTATACCTTTGCCATGAGTGGACCAATAACTTTGCCATGAGTGGACCAATAACGGTCCACCATGTCAAACTCATGGTAAAGGTATAATAATTGCGATAGGTGATCCAAACTCAATGGTATCAATTCTGATTTGTGTCATATGCCATCGATAGCGTTTTCCTGATACAAAATGTTGCCACGTATTGTAAAGTGCTCTACAAATTCCTTTGATAAAGAAATTTACATTGCCAATAAGAATTTTCAATATTGTTACTTGTCATAAAATGTTGAAAAAATTGTTAATAATCACACAAATATTCATGGCCGCATAATGAATAAATTTATCGGCTCATCTTTTACTAAATAAAAATGGAGATGAATATAGAAATTTGTAGGATTTTCATTATAAAGGTTTCTGCACAATGTAGATAACATGAGTTAGAAAAAAAAAATATTGATATTAGTGCATACTTTCACAATGTAAAGCAATAATAATAAAGAACATCCGCTAATGTCTGTCATATGCTATATAAAAAAGCGACTACCCTCCACATTCCAAACATCACCATAAATAGCATATATTGAACCACTTCTCAAAATAATGAAGCCATCACCCAAAAAAAAAAAAAAAAACCTTCTTTTATGACAATCATAAAGAAGAAACAGAAGGTTGTCCATTAAGAACCTACATTAGAGCATGGAAATAACAATACTTTAGAACTCAACCATGTGCAATGTAACAAAAATGATAAAAAGATGTGATAAATACTTATAAACTAGGGGCGTTTGGCCGGAGGTTCTTCAACTTTGGTTTTTATTGCAAACAGTTTACAATTTAATAGCGTGCCGCCAAAGGTCCCTCCCACCGTTTCATAAACTTAAAAAGTCAATAATTCCCTTTTCACCTCTTATCGCTTTATTCAAAAAACGCAAAGGCTAAAATCATGGAAGCTTGCCAAAGAAGGAACGAAAACGAAAAAAGTAGTTTTGAACTTCGACTGCATGTAAATGCGGGAAAGTGAAACAGAGTAGCAGATTACATCAAGCATTCGTAACTTTTCAAATATACTGTTTCATCGTCGAGTTGGTGATTGCAGTAGTAATTTCTTTGATTTCGAAACCTAGCAAATACAGAATCTAGACCCGTCTAGGCATCTCCTCATATAAACTGTTAACATTCGCTCACTTCAAGACAAGTAAGTTTAATATTTTCTCATTTGCGAACCTTCATCGTGTTGGAACCCTATCTATCTGTCTATTGCAAGCTCAGATAAATTGTTCCAGAACTCAGATAAATTGGTACAAACTTAGATACATTTGTTCAAAAACTTAGATAAAATTGTGCAGAACTCAGATATATTTGTTTCAGAACTCAAATAAATTTGTCCAAGTACTCAAATAAATTTGTGTAAAAATCAGATAGATTTGTGTAAAACTTAGAGAAATTGAAAAAATGAGAAGAAAGGAGATTGTGGGACATAGATCGAAATCTAAATCATCTTAACCCTAATTCTTTGATTCGGATTGATCTGAACGCTGTTTCTTTGATTTGGATTGCAGATGCAATATTAAACTAGAAAGGTCGCCGAATTTGTCCTTCATAAAAGTTTACTTTGAAAAATTAAAGGTCGCATAATCTGTCCCTCACGCCTAGAATGAGTGCATACGAATTTCTTTTACAAAGGAGATTTTCTACACATATCACTATCGATTGTCATTACCATTTGAAATTCAAAACTTGATATACAAGAAATTACAGGGACAAATCAGTCATAAATGATCGTTCTTATGAGCTTAAATTAAGGGCTTAAATTGCGTGACATGTTCAAACGGTTATGCATGACGTATTGTGGCCGTTACAGGAGTAAATCAATCATGACAATGTGTGATCTGGCGTATTTTGGGACCTCTGGCTGAAATATGTTCAGCTGCGTGGACTATAGGCATTAAACGAAACTCTTGTAGACTAGATCTTTCAAATGACAAAATTAAGGGACCATTCGCTAATTTCTCGTGGAAACTATGACAAATATTGAAAACATACCCAATAGACATGCCCGGCTTAACATCACCCTAAAAGCGCATTTGCTGAATAATTTACAAAAATAATGTTGTCCATTAAGAACCTCTATCAGAGTGTAAGAATGAACAACAGTTTAGAACACAACCATGTGTAATGCATCTAAGATTGAAAAAAAAAAAAAAAAAAAAAAAAGATGTAAAAATGATTTATAAACTATGAGAAATATTTAAAACATACCAATCAAACATGTTGAGCTTGAACCCGTCCCCTTCCTCTTTCGCACCTTGCATCAACTTCTTCCCTTGAGGCCTCTGTCCACTGAAGGGATTTTTGCAAGTTTTTCTATTATGACTAAGCATCCCACACAAGGGGCACTTTGTTGGCCGCGATGAGTTCTTAGCACTTTTTAGAGAGGGGTTATCTTCATTGCGATCTTTTATTGTCTCTTTCCTCGGACACCCAGGTGGATGTCTATTATAAGGTGCGTGGATATAAAAAGCATCCGGTGGTCTTGTCCAGGTCTCTTTGTGAGACATTGCATGGATGATACCATCATAGGCAACTGATCTATACTTCTCAACACTATAACAATTGTCACAGTATGATTCGGGATCTTCTCTCCTCTTCATTATTGCTGCAACGGCATGCTTACAGGGCATTCCACACAGCTGCCATCGACCACATTGGCAAGTCCTCTTATTCATAAGCACCTTATATCTCTCCTTACCCACATCCACTTCGTATTCAAATTCCCCAGCATGTTGAACTCTACAATCACGTGCCTTTTCAACGGTCTTCATCAAATCTAACCTAGCACGGGGCACTATGGTTGTCGTCCATTTAGAGCTTGCATCTCTCCTCTCTTGGAGCTTAATCATCAACTCAATCCGAATGGCATCAACCATGTCACAAATTGGCAGATATCGCGCATCCCCCACAAAATTATTTCATGACTCTGTAAAGGTGTTAGTTTTCATGTCATAATTGATGTTATCGTGAAATTATGCACGCGACCAATATTATGGAATCACTGCATCAACTTATTGGCAAGCTTCAAGAGATAAGAGTTTTAGTTTCTTCCAATGCCTTAGTAAAGCCATGCTTTGTATACGCTCTAGCCCCAAAACTGACTTTTTAAGATGATGTTTCTTTTGGAAGTTCTTATACATATGTCGTACACAAAAATGGTGAGGAGAATATGGAAATACTCTCTCAACTGCATCAACAAAACCCCTTTGCCTATCTGACAGGAAAGTAACCACTGATCTTCCCAATACATATTCCAAAGCATTACAAAACCATGGTTAACTTTCTTTCGTTTCAGCTTCAGCAACAGCGAATGCCAAAGGAAAAATACCATTGTCACCATCAAAGGCAATTTCAGACAACAATACCCCATTAAATTTACCTTTTAAATGACAATCATCCAAACCAACAAATGAACGACAACCATGTAAGAAGCCAGTCTTACTTGTAGCAGAAGAAATAAATAGACGCATAAACGAGTGCTCTTTCTTCACACTTATACTCTGCAATACTACCAGGGTTACTGTTTTTAATTTCTTTATAATGCTGGAATCAAGTTGTATGAATCTTCATATGACCCCCACACTCTATTCAATGCAAAATCTCTTTTCCTCGCCAAACACGCATACATGGTAAGGTGACTCCGTACTCCTTGTATATGTTTGTCATGAATGCCTTCACCTTGATATTTTGGTCATTTTGTACCATTGACTCACAGAGATATCCGCAACCCATTTTGCACTAACTGTGACGCCCCGGAGTCCCACATCGACTATAGAGAGGAAAGTGAATGGAGTTATATGTAGAGCTTACACCCTTATCTTGCATGAGGCATTTTGATAGGTTGATGCCCATCAGAAGCAAAACTGTGAGGCCAGTGGGCCAAAGCGGACAATATCACCCATGGGTATGGGTGGGGCGTTACACTAACCATGTGATTGCCTTTGTGTGGGGGCATTCTCCCAACATCGGAACAAGCAACGGGTTCGGTAATCCTGTCGGCTCGGTCTTTCTAAAAGTGTGGGGGCAATGTTCAGGTTGGTAGCACACGAGTATATCTGTGACAGGGCCCCATCCGCAGACTGACATGTCAATCCGCATTTAATAAAAGACTGATGACGTCGCAAAGCACACTGTCAGGGCGCCGATTGGAGATAAGGGGTTATCCTTATCAGAAGTCACATCCGCAATTATCCTCAAGATCACGGTGTGTCCGACGGGACAATACCTCCATTTATCACTACTAGAATCCACTAAGAGAGCCTCTGATGAGACATCTATACCTATAAATACACGATGGGCGATCCCATAACAGGTATGTGAGAAAAAAAAACACACAACCATTTCCCCCACTCTCGTTCACCTTTGCTTAGTGACTGTGCTAACTCAGGCATCGGAGAACCTTCGACTGTCAATAGTCAAGGGCCTCTAACCTTTGCCTTCTCTCTCTTTTTGCTTTCAGGCACCCAATCATCTCAAAAACAAGCTCGACAATAGAGTTTTGAGCATCCTCATCTTACGATCAAGTCCGTATTATTTTAGGCACTCACAGCCTTCATTATTTTTACCAAGGCAAGAGTGTTCAGGGGAATATGTCTTAATCATAAAGGTAATGTCATCTTGCAATCTAGATGCATGAATGCGCAATTTATAGTTTGGATCAACACACTTTGCAGTCACTCTCTTCCTCTCATTGCGAATGTATTTTAAATCAAAAGAATTATTCACAGCATAATGCGTTAGGCACTTTCGAAATTGTTGTACGCTTGCAAACTTCATGCCGATACATAATTTTGGCTCCATTTCTTCCAACCTAAGATCATCTTTCAAGTTATAAAAGCTTCTCTCTCTCATCTGATGAACTTTCGAAACTTTCATAGTCAAACTGTGGTTCTTAGTCAGATAGTTGATCACCAACTTGCATTTGAATTTAACGATAAGCCCTCTCAGTATGTAACCATCACCTCCTTTGTCCTCAACTGGTTCAACTTCAGTTCGGTTGTCATCCTCATCATGAGACTTATAAAGTCCATCACCATATTCATAATAAAAAAGGTCCCCCTCCATCAAAGTTTAAATCACAACCTTCACTTCCTTTTGTTTCTTGTAAATTTTGCAATCCAGTTTCAATAGGTGCAACAGATTGTGATGATCCCACTTTCTCTTCTCCCCAGGACCTCTGTGTTTGGCTCATACTGAAAGCGTCTATAATATTGTGCATAAAAAACTTACAATGAGTGGTGGTTATGTAGAATATAAGAATTGGTTATTCATAAAAATTATAAATGCACGTGGTATTATGTGTGAATATGAAATCAAATCATCCATTAAGCTTCCAACAACATCTAATCATGATAAAATCAAGAGAAGGCATGTGATTTCAGCCAAGAAGTGAAACTATGTGAAGTGAAAAATATATTCAATTATTCTCAACACAATAAAATCTCATAATAAAGATATTTAAGAATAAAAAAGATGCCAAACTCCACCTAAACATGTTGCAAAGAAGGACCCTTAATGTGCACAAAAATCCTATAGATAGATCACTTGTAGAACAGGCTAATAAGGACAGCAAGTCCCCGCCCACATCAAGCCCAACTCAGCTCAATCAAACTTGGCCCAATCATGACGCCCCAACTCATCAAGGGCCAGCCCAAGATCAATCAATTTATGGCTGTCTTATTTGGTTTCTTCACTTAAGAAGAGATGAAAAAGATAGTTCAAAGGCATAAAATAAGATTTTTGTTTTAGTATTAACAAGAGAGCTCTAAAAGAAAACAAGAAAAAATGCAGTTTCAGAACATTGTATGGCGATTTAGACTGCCAATAAATGTATTTTTTAAAAGTCTCACTGCTTTCACTTTCATTGGGCAGAATGTAATAAAACCCCATGATCTCAATGTTTCAACATGGAGCACTTTCAAACAGGCATGTGGTATCGTAAACTTTTACTTTTAGTGCTCCCTTGAAAGCTACAGAGTAATATAATATTTTCTCATAATCTGCTTTTATGAATTTTCCTGTGTACCCAGCAGTTTTTAAGATGCTTCTGAAATGAGCATTTTCCTATGTACCCGTGGGATTTCTGAAATGGGCATTTTTATGTGCACACATAATCATAAGCACTATCATGTTGCAGAATGTGAAATAAAATATGCAAGATAGGAATAAAATCTATCTATGAGCACAAAACCCCTAACCCTAACACAAATCCATCTATGAGAAAGATAAAAAAAAAGGCATTAGTAAATGCCTCTTACCCATCTTCCACATTTGCTTCAGATGTGGACCTGAGTCTATACTTTCCAAGGGCCGAATGGTGAATCCCTGAATCTATACTTTCCAAGGGCCGAATGACGAATCCGACAGGGAGAAATAGTTGAGTACTTTGATGAAATTTTCCCCTGCAATATGTTTCTTTCAATTTCTTTAAAGAGGAGACCTATAAAGAAAATGCCTTCTCAACTTTCCAGTAAATGCAAAGGGCAACATGGAAAGATAAAAAGTAGGAAATGAGAGCACGAACGTCCATTCCTTTTCTTTAGCTGGATTGTCAGTCAAGGCACTTAATAAGTAAAAAGAAAAAAATACAGGGGTGTATTTGAGGCTTATTGAAAACATAGGTGCTTTTTTGTAAAAAAAAAACTTTAAAAAAAACAAAAACACTTGGGGTAGGCCTCAACTGTCCCCTTGAATGAAGAAGCCCTTGGTTAATTTAATCCATACTCTTATCCAGGGGCAGAAGGGGGGCCAACATGGAAAAAAAAAAATAAATAAAATTGGACCATAAGATTGTTGTCAGGATTCTTTGCCAACCGCATTCAAGGTGTGTGTTTCCCATCTCATCTATATGAGCAAGCACATACAAATTCACTTCAAACCCCCTTAATACACACCCACCACTCGGCCATTGTCCTCTACACTTCCTTATGATTAAAAGAAAACGAAAAAAAAAAAAAAGGAAACAGAAATCTTGCCTTCCAAACACAGAAAGGCCTGTATGTTAAAAGCACCTATAGCTTAGCTTAGGGCATGACATGCCATGGCCACAGATACAAAATTAGAGTAGAAACTCGAAAGGTGAAAAACCACATAAGCTGTGGCATTCATGTCGTGCATGGTATAATGCTATAGAGAGATGACCCTGGCACATGATGATGAAGCACCCATGCAGTTTAGCATCCAAAGACAAAAGTTTTCTATTAACAGAAGATGCTCATCAAGTATGTGGCTTCAATCCAATTTCGTAAAAGTTCCAAACATATACAATAAGAGAGATTACCTTGTATGAAACAAAAAGAAATTCTGGTTATATATTCTACAAATATCTCGAAGCTAATGGGCACAATTGACCAATGATCAAATCAAATCCAAAACCATGATCAGGTAGGTACATCCTCAACATCTTGAATATGCAATGGGATCTCGTTTACATCTTCCCCGCATAGATTCAAACGACACTGAATGCCGATTGTATGGTTGATGTGACGCGAGACGCAATGTTCTGAGTAGCAAATGCTTGAATCTGTTTCTTGGCATCTGATGCACAGATGACAAGAGTCAGAATATCAGATAAAGATAGTTAGATATACCTTTTTCTATGGATTAGGAAATAGGATAAATCTCTCCCCTTAAACTACAATTTGTATTGGAATCCAAAAATAGCAAA
This sequence comes from Camphora micrantha, assembly GCA_003546025.1. NCBI lineage: Eukaryota > Viridiplantae > Streptophyta > Magnoliopsida > Laurales > Lauraceae > Camphora > Camphora micrantha. The sequence continues at coordinate 42,706,964 of QPKB01000002.1, forward strand.
ACAAACGACATTATCTATTAAAAACGACATTGTAAATTAAAAACCCAAGTTGTGAGCTAATTATAGATATTATCTTTAGTTACATAAAATGTAAATAGACTCATCACCACCACCACCACCACCCCCCTAGCAATGCAAGAACAGGGTGAAATGATTGTACAAATTAAGTCCAAGGAATCTTTAAAAAACAAACAAACATTTGCCTAGAAAAGATCAAGATAGTAAAGATACCTTCAACCTTGCAAGAATAAGGAAAAAAAAAAAAAAACAAAAAAAACAAAAAAAAAAAAAACTCAGTCTAAAAAGGAATTTGAGATACCCTCATCCCCGCAAGAGAGGTCTAGCAAAGGTTATGGGCAAGCTAGAACCCCATCAGCTTATTCTAGTCAAACGAAGGTAATAGGCAAGCCAATGAAATGAGGCAATAGAAGGATATACATGGACCACAAGAGACGTAGCAAAGGTTATGGGCAAGCTAGAACCATCAGCTTATTCTAGTCAAACAATGGTAGTAGGAAAGCCAATGAAATGAGGCAATAGAAGGATATACATCGAGTCCACTAAGCTAATCTACAAACTACAGCCATCAGCTTACACTAGTTAAAGTATTTTTCACAATAAGGGTAGGAACACTGAATGATTGTTCTACTGTTGATGCCCTCATCTTATCTACTGTGCCTATGGAAACTGGACCTCTCTCTCTCTCTCTCTCGCTCTTGATCCCGAATCTATAAAATCTCAAATCTCTCTCACGCGATCCCGAATCTATAAAATCCAATTAAAATCTCAAATTGCTCATTCAAGATCCAGATATTTTTCTTTTTATCAATAGCAGAAAAAAAAAATCAAATTCTACAATAGTGTCATAAACTGTACTGCGAAATTAATGTAAATCATAACCGCGCCCTCCCCCCCACCCCCCACCCCCCCAACCTATCAACCCTAGTGCACTAGTTTGGTTGGATTTGGCTCCCCCATCGTGGAGACCTTTTGTTGGTTGGCGATTGTAGGGAAGGTGTCTACAGGCTACAACAGATAATCTGCAGAGGGGATTGATGACAGAGAGCATCTTAGATATTTGCGTGATGTGCAGGAGAGCTTAGGATTTGGTTGATCTTTTTTTTTTTTTTTTTTTTTTTTTTGCGCATTGCTGAGTTGATTCCTAAGTTTGGTATATATTTTCTTATTAAGTGCAGCATGAAAGTTTGCTCTAAGTTCAGTACTAGTGGTAGGGTCCATTTTATGGATGTGGGCTTATTCTTTGGAGAATCGTTCCTTTTACCATCCTTTGGTCTACTTAGAGGGAAAGGAATGAGAGGATCTTTAGAGGTGTTTCGTCTTCAATTGCCAAGCTTATTTCGGATATCAGTTAGACGAATGCGAGATGGTTGTTGGTTAGAAAGGAGTTGGAGAATATCAATATTTCTGACATACTATCTAATTGGGGGGCTTGTATGCTATGATACCCGGATACTGCAAATTACTTGTGGTACCCGTACCGATACGGTCCGGTATGGATACCGGTACGGGATACGGCAAGATACGGCTTGGATACGGGGGACCAATTTTAGAATACGGCTTGCATTATTTTTCGCCCAATATTTCAACAGATTTTTCATTTTGGCCAATTTCTGTGTCTCTCTTAGTTTGATCAAAAGGAAAACAAAAGAGAAGAAGAGGAGGAGGAGACCTACGTACTTCGACTGGGGCTCCTGCTTCGACTGCTTCGACTACTTTCTATTCATACTTCGACTGCTGCTACTGCTGCTTTGACTACTGCTACTACTTCGACCTCCAGGTGCCAGGTATTCCTCCTCTTCTTCTTCCTCTGTTCTTTTTTCTTTCTTTCTTTCTTCTTTCTTCTTCTTCTTTCTTCATTTTTTTTTTTTCTCATTCGTTCGTGCCCTAGAGATGCCAACGAAAGGGGAGAAAAGAATCCATCGCTCTTATAAACAAGTATGGGCCCGTTGGGCCTGTTTTGTTTCATTCGTTTTTTTATTTTTATGTTGGGCTACTGAGCCCGTCAGCCACTTAGCCCATTTTTCTTTTCCTCTCTTTTTAATGTTGGGCTACTTATCCAATTAGCCACTCGGCCCACTTTTCTCATTTTTTCTTTTTTTATGCTGAGCTATTGTATTGTGAGGCCCACCTCATTGAAAATTTGAAACAAACAGTGGGCCTTGTAATATTTGAGCTCTAAATTGAGATAAAATAAGCATTCCACCTAAAATAAATCCCTAACCAAATATTTATATTTATATATTTCTAGGAATGCCGTACCCGTATCCGTATCCTAAAATTTTGAAGTTTATGTATCGGACACTCGTTTCCGTGTCCCGTATCCGTACCCGTGTCCGTATCCGGGCATCATAGCTTGTATGTCTTGTGGAAAAAAGAAGAAGAAAAAAAGAGTGTTCTTGGAACCCTTTGCCGGTTAGAGTTTTTAAGTTTAATGAAGATGGTGCTGTAAGGGATAACTGGGAACCAGCATGTAGCTTCACAACTTCAAAGGTGAGGATTTTCTTTTGTTTTCTAAGAATGTGGGAGTTAAGGAGTCTAATGATGCAAAGGTGACGACAATTTTGGAAAGTTTTTGGTTATTCTTGTGTTCGTTTTGGGCCGTTAATTGTGGAAAGCGATTTGGCTAATGTGGTGATGTGGGCTTCTCATTCTAAGTTCTAACTACAGGCCGTGGAGATTGCAGTTTATTCTAAATGAAATCAAGGAGTTATCTTCCCTTGTAGATGTGGATTTCTGTTATGAGCTTAGGTTAGCTAATTATTTGGCGGATAGTCTAGCTAAACAAGATAGAATGTCTGCATTGGTGGCCTGTGTTATGTAATCTGTTGTTGTTTCTTCATGTTGTTTGAGATGGGATGTCTTTGATATGTAAGTTGTAAAATGTGTAGGTCACAAAAACAATCAGACCAAATGCAAGATACAAAATATTGCATGGAAGAGAGAGAGCTCATTATATTAAATTATATGCCTATGCCTGCTGACTGGATTAAACTGAAAAGATTCCATACCTTTGCGGCATTTAGTAAAGCCAATAATATTTGCAATGCTGAGAGTCAGGCAAACTCCCACAACTAGAAGATAATCAGCTTGGAACCTTATGAGTGAAAATATCCCAAGGAATATCCACGCTACTGCCTGTAAATGAGAAAAGTTGCTCAGAAAAAAAAAAATGATGCAATGTTGCCTTGAGAAGTGTCTGCTATCTCATGCTCTTCGTTCTTCTGCCCCAAGGAAAAATACAGTTACTTTTTGCATAGGTCATTATTATTTTCTTGTCACTGTAACCACTTATCCTAGGATCCATTTTCAACTGGCAATAGGGCCATCTCATCAAAGTAATAAGACTGCATACAAACAAAATGACAGACATGCATATACATAATAAATGTAGACATACAAGAACATAAGAGATAAGGCTTTGATGATGATAATACATTCATATAAGTTTGCTAATGCACACATCTGTAGACAATTATGTGCATACACACAATCCATTTAAATCATGGCAATGATGAACGAAAGAATTTTCAGGACATCGTTTGCATTTTCCCTTATTATTTCCACTTTGCCACAAGCGTATGATTTAAACTAAAGCCAACTAGTTGGAAGAGAGCCACAGAGGCAAAAGCTAATATATAAAAAAAATCCAGAAATACAGTTTGGTTCAAACCAGAAAGACCTGCATCATGAAATTTTCCTACTGAGAAAGCTCATAAAAGTTCAAAGAGGAATTTAACATGTGGTTTTTGATTGATTTAGAGGCCCAAAAGGACCATGCCAGGGTGCCCAAGCAGTTAATGCGGGAGACACTGAAATAAGGAAAACCAACTCCAATGAATATATCGAGGTTGTAAAGATATGGAGAAAGGGACCGTAAAAGTTAAAGAATTTTGTGAAAAGACCACTGGGTTTTTTTTTTTTTTTTTTTTTTTTGAAAACGGTGACTGAAATTCATTGCTCAAAGAAACTGTACAGTACAAGAGGTGAAAAGACCACTGGGTTCCCAGTCGAAATTGGGTTTCACTAGGGGAATCCTTGTATATACTTTGAATTATGGATAACTTAACAGCAGACAATCACAGAGTTCAATAATATGTGTTGTTTGTAAACGACAAGATGACAAAAAATTAGAGAAGGAATCAATCAGTTATAAGCTACTTTCTAGGAAAGCTCTTAAATGTTGCAAATTAGCAAAACAAATGCATAATATATCGAGTAGAAGTTTAGCAAACCAGAGAATTGTGAAGATGGATTGGTAAAAACTAAAAATTACTTTGTGTCATAGATTTTTTTTTTTATCGTAAAAGAAATTGAATTTTATTAAGAAATGAAAAGATGTAAAGGAGCTTCATTACACATAAAAGAAAAAAGTTGCACACCACGACAGATTCTAAATCTTGGAGCAACTACAGCAGAAATAGAGGGTTTGAGTTGGACATCTCAAATTCAATCAGTGGATAGTGTCCAAAGCAGAAAACAGTATATCTGTCTCTGGTAATGACCACTTATTCCTTTCTAAAGAATCAAGAGGGTAAGGTACATCATACATGTCCACAGGCTAAAAACAAACAGCTAATAAAAGAATTACCCTCTAGCTGAAGCTAACACAACAGCGCTACACCCACAAAATTCAGAAATGGGCATCCATGGAATTCCTTAACGACGGGCACTGGCAGCCAATAGATGACCTTAATTTGAGCGTTAATTACGCCACCAGCAGCAGCATCAGATTTATAATAAAAATCCTACTATTCGTTTCCAACCATACAGACCAAAGAATAGACACCAAATAACAAACCCAAAGTAAACATTTTTTTTCATTACAAACTCATTCACTGTTTGACGTCAACTAATGGACACAAAACAAATTAAGGAGGAATTCCTATGCTTTTTTCCAGCAAAGATAGTGCATAAAAATTATGACAAACATCCTTGGCATTCCTCAAGCAAAGAATGCACACATCATCCAAAGCTGTAGCGCAATTGGTTAGGGATAGAGTATGTGCTCGAGTCATCCCATTATAGCGAAAAAAAAAAAAAAAAGGGTGAAGAAGAAGAATGCACGCATAAGAAATAATCAACTCATGATTCCATGATTATGATGGTAAGAGAAAAAATCAGGCAGTGATATTAACCAAATTAATCTAGGAAACCGACTATTCACTTTTGTAGAGGGCGATTAGAAGGAAGAAAAGTGAACTCTGTTGATCAGGATGGACAGAGAATAAAGGTTACTCAGATGCATAACTTGATGATGCCTATAAATTTCTATAAATTTCAAAACTTTTGATACATATTGGTGCAAATCCATGAGGACACTTACTGAGAGATAAAGTGTCCACCAAAAGAGCCAAGAATCCTTCTTGTTCATCCGAGCCAAAGACTACAAAAAGATTATAAAAAAAAATCAAATGCCTGGAAACTTCAAGCCATTTTTTATGTGAAGACAAAACAAATGACAATACTCAAGAAAGAATGTTTTATGTGAAGAAAAAAACAAATGACAATACTCAAGAAAAGATGTGCACCCTAATCTCAAGCAGCATTTCCATCAATGGTTTAAAATCTCAGTATCTGTGACCAATTTGGTCACCAATGAGTCAGAGTTGACTCAGCCAAGTCCATGTAACTAAGTAAGCACCAAGTCTGAATTGACTTCGAAGACTTGGCTGATTTTTAATCATTGCTTCTATAGAAAGTTAGGGGCAGAAAAAAATGGGAAAAAAAAAAAAAAAAGAAGCAAAAAGAACATGGAGGAATGCAAACAAAAAAACAACACCAACCTCTTGATCAAGGCACTCATATTTCCAAATACTCTCCCCTTGCTCATTTATTTCATTCCACCATCTTAGACCAACTAATATCCGCCCACTGACGTTCTTGACTACCCAAAAGTCAAGAGCAGCAAGAAGAACGGTAATCACAAAAATGATCACGAAGCTACTAACAAAGAGCGCTGATAGCACATAGAATGCCAAAGCTGCTGCCTGCATGTGAGGTTAAAAAATGATAAGTATCCTCCAATACATCTACAAGATGAAGTTGGAAATGGCCAGAACAAGGAATATTTGACCTTGAAGATAATGTGAAAAAAGCAAGTCCTTGGGTTGGCATAGTTTTCACCTATATTCTGCACGTAAGATATGGAGCTTAGAAAGTTGAAACAGGTACAATACAATAACATAACTAAAAATGTGCTAATTTCTACAAAAAGTAAAAGAACAGCCAAATCCATATGGGTAAAACTAATTGGAATCAGTTATCAAATGTTCTGCAGAAATTAAAAAAAAAAAAAAAGGACATGTGGTATTGTGAAGAAGCCTCTGGAAATGGGCCCGCCAAAGTTCTTGATCAAGCTCGTGGAAGGGCACCTTATGCATGAAATCAAAATAAGCTAGATCTTATAATTCCTTATTATTCAGATTTTAGTTTCCTTATTGTTAGAATTTAGTTTATTTCACATTTGGATTATGAATTAGGATTTGTTTCTTTGAATTAGGGTAGGGATTAGATTAGCTAGAGATTAGGTTTATTCTCATTTTCTTTAAATACTCGTGTCAGTCAATTGGCCAAGGAAATTATTGTTTCTCATTTTGGGTAACCTAAATCTTGTTGAGAGGTTGGCAAGGAACTTGATTTTGCCTACGTCAAACTGGTATCAGAGCATACCGTCCTGTGTCAGATTGGTATCAGAGTAAGTTCTGATCACATCAACATGATAAAAAGAACATGTTTGCTTCCGATGATTGAAGGAATATGTTAGACCCTGGACCCACCATTCCCTGGGCTAGTCCAGGGCCACTCTTTTAATGGCAGTGTTTCATGTTATCTGTAGTTATTTTTCAGTTCTTTTGTTATGCATGTGATGTACTTTTCAGTTATTTTATCTTCTATTATCCAGTTATGGAAGAGAGAAACTAGGAGTTATGGGGTGGGCAGTTATCTTTGATGTAAGTGATTCCTATATTTATGGTTAGAAAGGAATGGAAACGGGGACTATCTAGTTTTTCTTAATTCAATCTTCATCTTCAGCAAGAGGATGCCCTTTCCCTCTGATTTGTGGGCTAAGCTTGGTCTCTGAACCTATCATTTGGTATCAGAGCAGGCCTTTCCTTGGGCATGCCAAGAAAGAAACAGGCCATAGAATTTGATCCAATGGAGAAACGTTTGGATAGTTTGGAGGAAGCGTGGGAAGTTACTAATGCTAGGCTTGATCAGATCCAGCAAGCATTGGAGCGCCTCACCTTGCAACTCCCTCCAACAAACCAAGGGGATCAGTTTATTCCCAATACACAGGGTGAAATTGGACATAACGAAGGGAGGATTCAACCTCGCTTTGCCCGTATCAACTTCCCGCATTTTGATGGAAGTGGGCCATTGGAGTATCTCTACAAGTGTGAGCGTTTCTTCCAGTACCACCGAACACTTGAACATGAGAAGGCTATGATTGCATCTTTTCACATGGATGGTGTGGCCTCCACTTGGTTTCAATGGTATATCCGTATCAACCCCAATGCAACATGGCAGGCATTAAGTGAGGCGTTATTGGTTCGGTTCGGTCCAACTGATTATGAGAACATTGATGGAATGTTGGCTAAGTTGCGCCAAGGGACCGGATCAGTACAAATGTACCAAACTCAATTTGAACAATTAGCAAATCGGGTGGATGGGTGGTCTGATCGTGCTCTAATGGGTACCTTTATTGAAGGGTTGCGAGATGAAATTGGGCAAGAGGTCCTCATGTTCCAGCCCAATACATTGCAGAAAGCCATGGGACTTGCTCGGAGGCAAGAAGAAAAATTGCAGCGCCTTCGCCGATGGACAAGGCCTTCAACAGTACGACCAACCACAACACCAGATTCTTCTTCAGGGCACGCAACTGTGGGCCCTCCTGGTTCATCTGTGGGATCAGCCAGCACATCCAAAGAAGTCCAGCGTGTTGCAACAGCCTTGCCTCCTAAAATTTCATCAGCAGAAATGCAAGCTCGCCGCGAGAAAGGCCTCTGTTACTATTGTGATGAAAGATTTGTGCCCGGCCACAGGTGCAAAAAGCTCCAAATTTTTCTTCTAGAAGAGTCGGAAGAAACGGAAAATGAGGATGTGTCCATACCCTTGACTGGGCTGACGAGGGCTCAAACGATGCGGCTCCATGGACTCATTAAACAAGCCACGGTTAGCATCTTGGTGGATACAGGCAGCACGCATAACTTCATTTCCGAGAGCTCAGCCCGCCAAACTGGGTGCCAAATCAAACAATCTGTGAAATTTCCTATTAAAGTTGCTGATGGGGCCGAACTCAAGTGTGTGGGATGTTGTGAAAAGGTATGCATTGTGATTGGGCCTTTAAGATTTATTACTAACTTGTATGTGCTACCAATTTATGGTCTGATGTCATTTTGGGAGTGCATTGGTTACAAAAACTGGGACAGATTACTTGGGATTTTTCTACACTCACCATGGCCTTTACATACCAAGGACTGCCCTATATATTGCATGGCCTTCAGGACACAAGAGTTACAACCTTGGACCGTTCACCTATGCACCGTCTGTTAAGCAAAACCCACATGCTTTGTTAGTTGAACTACAGGCACAACCAGCAGCGATAACAAAGCCTGACATTCCCATTGACTTGGCTCAAATTTTGTCATCTTATCAATCCCTCTTTGATCCACCTAAAGGCCTTCCACCACCTAGATCACATGATCATCATATTCCCTTAAAGCCGGGCACACAACCAGTCAATGTCCGCCCGTATAGATACCCACACATACAAAAAAATGAAATTGAGCGGCTTGTCCAAGAATGTTGGATACAGGGGTTATACGCCCTAGTGTAAGCCCATACTCCTCCCCTGTTTTATTAGTGAGGAAAAAGGATGGGACTTGGTGTATGTGTGTGGACTATCGAGCCCTCAATCACTGCACAATCAAGGATAAATTTCCTATCCCGGTAATTGATGAGCTTTTAGATGAACTTCATGGAGCTCAATTTTACTCGAAATTGGATCTTCGTTCCGGCTATCACCAAATCAGAGTCCATGATCCAGACATTCCCAAAACGGCCTTTCGGACTCATAAGGGGCACTATGAGTTCTTAGTGACGCCATTTGGCCTCACCAATGCTCCTTCCACATTTCAAAGTTTGATGAATGCAATTTTTAGGCCCTTCTTACGGAAGTTTGTGTTAGTGTTTTTTGATGATATCTTGATCTACAGCCATAGTTGGGCTGATCATTTAAAACATGTCAAGGTGGTCTTGGAATTATTATTACAACACAAGCTATTCATCAAAATGCCTAAGTGCACATTTGGGAGTACCCAAGTTGAGTATTTGGGTCATATAATTTCAGCACAAGGGGTGGCAGCGGATCCTGAAAAAATCAAGGCAATGGTAGAGTGGCCTATGCCCAAAAGTCTCAAATCCCTTCGGGGCTTCTTAGGGCTCACAGGTTATTACCGCAAATTTGTTAGGAGGTATGGACAAATAGCTGCCCCTTTAACTCAACTTCTTAAGAAAGATAATTTTCATTGGAATCATGATGCAGAGGTCAGTTTTCAAAAACTTCAAGCAGCCATGGTAGCAACACCAGTCTTGCAATTACTAGATTTTTCAAAGCCATTCACTTTGGAATGTGACGCCTCTGGCTCTGGGATAGGAGGTGTTCTCGTGCAAGATGGCCACCCACTTGCATTTTGCAGTAAAGCTTTAGCAACTAAACACCTTGGCCTATCAACTTATGAGCACGAGATGATGGCACTTTTGCATATGGTTCAAAAATGGCGTCATTATTTGCTGGGTAGGCACTTCTTCATCAAGACAGACCACCAAAGTTTGAAACATCTAATTGAACAACGAGTGGGCACATCAATGCAACAACGATGGGCTTCCAAATTAATGGGATTTGATTATGAAATCATCTACAACAAGGGAAAAAATAATATTGTTGCTGATGCTCTTTCCCGCAATTGCACGCATGAAGATAATGCAGCTGCTATCACAGCTATCTCCACTCCATTTTCAACCATCCTAGAGGAGATTACATCTGATGTCCTCAATCATCCTGAGGGCCGCACCATCTTGGACAGCTTACGGGCGGACCCAAACTCAAAACCTGGGTATTCACTGATAGGTGATTCTATAAGATATAAGCATCGTGTTTGGTTGCCAGCAAATTCACATCACATTGAGAAGCTATTATACCATTTCCATGCAACCCCAGAAGGAGGCCATTCAGGCGCCCTCCGCACTTATAAACGTTTATCTCAAACGTTTTATTGGGTGGGCATGAAACGCAGCATACGTGAATATGTGGCAGCTTGTGATACTTGTCAACGCAACAAGGCAGAGACCATCTCCGCACCAGGCCCACTGCAACCTCTACCCATTCCAACAATGATTTGGTCTGTTATTTCTATGGATTTTATTGAGGGGCTACCTCATTCACATGGAAAATCTGTCATATTTGTGGTCGTCGATAGGCTTTCAAAATATGCTCATTTTGTGGCTGTCTCATATCCTTTCACAGAGGCATCCATTGCTCAAATTTTCATACAGGAGATTGCTCGTTTACATGGTATGCCTCGCACAATAGTCAGCGACCGTGATAAAATCTTTCTTAGCCAGTTTTGGCAAGAATTCTTTCACTTGCAAGGAACACAACTATGTATGAGTAGTGCTTACCATCCACAGACGGATGGCCAAACAGAGGTCCTCAATCGCTGTTTAGAAACATACTTGCGATGCTTTGCAGGCACCCAACCGAAGCAATGGACCAAATGGTTACCTTGGGCAGAATGATGGTACAATACCACCTATCATGCGTCAATTCAAATGACACCATTTGAGGCCCTATATGGCCGCCATCCACCTTCTATAACTTCTTACACTGGAGATGCCACAGCCGTGGCTCAACTGGATTCAGATTTGCGAAGTCGAGACCATATTCTTCATCGCCTCAAAGAACACCCCGTTGCTGCCCAGGCCCGCATGAAAGTTCAAATAGATAAGCATCGTACAGAGCGAACTTTTGAAGTTGAGGATTGGGTGTTCCTCCGCCTCCAACCATATAGACAGGCATCGTTGGCTATGCGCTCTAACATGAAGTTGGCACCCAAATATTACGGCCCATATCAGGTTGTGCAACAAATTGGCAAGGTTGCTTATAAACTAGATCTTTCGCCTCATTCAAAAATCCACCCAATCTTCCACGTCTCACTCCTTAAGAAGAAATTGGGCTCTCAAACAAATGCTTATGTCACATTGCCACCTTTGACAGAAGAAGGTTACCTTCATCCAGAACCCGAGGCTGTATTAGATAGCCGTGTTGTCCGGAGGCGGAATCGCACAATCACAGAAGTCCTGGTCCAATGGAAAGGTATGCCAAAGGAGGAGGCAACGTGGGAGGTCCAACATCATCTTAAGCATCGTTTTCCAGAATACTTGCCATGAGGACATGGCAACTTTTCAAAGGCAGGGCACTGTTAGACCCTGGACCCACCATTCCCTGGGCTAGTCCACGGCCACTCTTTTAATGGCAGGGTTTCATGTTATCTGTAGTTATTTTTCAGTTCTTTTGTTATGCATGTGATGTACTTTTCAGTTATTTTATCTTCTATTATCCAGTTATGGAAGAGAGAAACTAGGAGTTATGGGGTGGGCAGTTATCTTTGATGTAAGTGATTCCTATATTTATGGTTAGAAAGGAATGGAAACGGGGACTATCTAGTTTTTCTTAATTCAATCTTCATCTTCAGCAAGAGGATGCCCTTTCCCTCTGATTTGTGGGCTAAGCTTGGTCCCTGAACCTATCAGAATATTTCTGCAAAGCCATCGTTTGGATTATCGAGTTGGAAAAATCAAATTGTTTGATTGGTTAGAATAGAATCATCTGAGAATACAAGCAATATTTAAAGAGATCCATGTTCCCTAGATGGAGCGAAAGAATATTTAGGTAGAATGTCATTGATTCTTAAGGGGGCGGTGGAAAACCATCATTCAGCTGATGATGCTCATATAATGAATATTGAGTCAGAAGATCCTATTATAGAAAAGATCATAAGGAAGAACGTTATGAAGCCAACAATCTAGAAGATGAAGACAAAGGTGAAGTGGATCTATCATTACAGGTAGTCACAATATCAAATCTAAACTAAACACATCAGATGGATCTGACATAATTGATTTTGTTATTGGAGATTTAGAGCAGCCAGATGTTATCCAATCAAGGGTCAGAGCATGGTTACACACGAAACTAAAAGATGGATGGAAGTAGATTTCAGATCGGGCTGTTACTGTGGGTATCCACAGAGATCCCACTATTCAATGGAAACTATCATTTGTCTTTGGAAGGGAAGATCCGAAAGAATTGAAACTTCATATCTTTGTCATGGTCTGTCGGTTTTTGATCCAGAGGGAAACAACAATACCTACAAACTCGAGGGTGAGCCCCAACCAGGAGGGAATGATGTAGCCTTTGGACATGAGGCCACCAATAGTTCACGATCAAGCCCATGGAAGGCCCACCTTGTGCATGAAATCAAAATAAGCTATATCTTATCATTCCTTATTATTAGAATTTTAGTTTCCTTATTGTTTGGATTTTAATTTTTTTTAAGGTTTGAATTTTGAATTTGATTAGGATTTATTTCCTTAAATTAGCGTAGGAAGGATTAGATTAGCTAGAGATAAGGTTTATTTTCATTTTTTTTTTTAAAGCTTCTCCTCATTTTGGGCATGAGCCGTGCAAAGGTTTTGCAAGAATCTTAATCTTGTTAAGAGGTTGGCAAGGACCTTAATCTTGCCTGCATCAAATTTGTATCAGAGCATACCGTCCTGCATCATATTGCAGAGTAGTTTGAGCCACTCAATTTTCTTTCTTCTGATTATATTGATACACTGCACCACGAGTATCTTACTCTCGAGCAAGGCAATTTATCTATGGAGGAATACACAAACAATTTTCGCGAATGTTCGCTATAACTTGAAAACAGATGATCATCTAACTATCACTAGATATCGGGATGGATTGCGATCTAACATCAAATGGGAGATGGGAGGTAGCAATGTTTGATTACACAAGAGTTGATGAGGTATTACGTAAAGCCAGGAAAGCTCAGCATGAAATTCAGTTGCGTAGACGCAACACTTTTCAAGCCGGGGGAGTATTCTATTAAAAGAGGACCTGAACCTACCTATAATCGCTTGCACTGGCCACCTCCAAAACCATATGACATGAAACTCAAGAAAACATTATTAATGAGAATAAGATGATCAACTACAAGGGGAATCCACTATATATAGATCTAGTGATCCCAAAATAAGAAACTTCCTACTTCTAATCGACTATAAAAATAGAAATTAAGATTAAGAAACAAAATCAACTAATTTAGAGGGGGAACCTAGAAAATTTTCAAATGTTCAGCAATTGGATTTGGATGGGTAGGGTTCGTCTAATCTGCGTAATTTCCATATCTATGGTGCGGCCAAACAGGCGAATGGTCTTGATGGAATTGAATCATTTACGGGTCGTCGGCATCAATGAAGATGCAGAAAAAAAATTCACCTAGCATGATATTCCAACAGATCCCATCGATATCTAAAACACGATTTGGAATTCCTCACCAAAACCTCATGGAATAAAAAGAGACAAAACACAATTGAATCTTCCAAATTTCATCAACTTAGAATAAATATGTATATAGATCTAATGAAAGAGATAAAAATAAATAATAATAAAACCCTAATCTTACTGAAATCGATAGAAGCGAAATCACAGAGAGAGAGAGAGAGAGAGAGAGAGAGAGAGATTTAATGCAAAAATTCTTACAAGATGGTAAGATGGATCTAATGGAAACCAAACGAAAAGCAATCGGTGAGAGAGAGAGAGAGAGAGAGAACCTGATCCATTTCGAAGCTTAGATTTCTCTGTTTGGGTCGCTAATTTGATGAAGGAGTGAGCGATGCCACCATTTTGCGGCCCGTTTTGAGTTTTATTATGACCCCAATCTCCGCCTACTCTTTCTCTCTCCTATTTCTGTTGTAACGATTATTATATTCGATATTAAATAGGGCCGGGTTCGAAGCCCAACCCGAATATTTACCCAATGCATGGGGAATGGCTCCGAAATACAAAGGGAATGAGTTGGAATTTTGATTAAGCAAAAGATGATAAAAAGGATACTTTTACAAAACAAATTTTATGATTAAACCCTGTTTTTTTTTCTTTTGAAAAAACTGATTGTATTAATAGAGAAACAGAGGGCGACCTAGGATTTTGGCTTGAGGGAGGCTGACAGTAGTCACTTCAAAATGTTAAACCACAATTTTATTGTACTTTCTTCACATTAACTAAGGCAAAAGAGAAAATGCATTGCATTTCATTAAGAGATACTCTTTGTCACTCTTGCACTATATACACATTTGTCAAACTTCGGTTGAGCCTAAATTGACCCTATTGGCTCAATTTGACCAAATTCCAAACTTAGGTTGACGGAATTGGGTTTTGGTTGTTGACAATTCTTGGCGTGAAAATCGAAATGAATTCATGGGTTCAGGTCAAGTTCATGTTAGCCAATTGGGAAATTAGTTAGGTCAGGTTGAACTTAGGTCTTGTCAATTTTAAGTTTGCCCAAAATTTGATGTATGCTAATTCAGACTTTCGCACAAAAAAATGAAGCTATACTTTTTCAATAGACCTCAATGTAAAAATTGATGTTATTCTAGATCTCAAAATTACTGAAAAGAAAAGATGAGATTTAAAATAACATCAAAGAGGACAGCGGTCATGCGTTGATGCCAGTCAATGGTCACCTAAGACGAAGAGCGACTGAAGGTTTCACTTTCTCTCAATTTGGAGATTTTTTAGAGAAGAGATTGACACCAAGAAAATGTGGGTTTTTGGAGTTGGAAAAGGGTAGTGGGGTCTTTGGTTAATTTTAAGTGGGGCCCGAGACGTAAAGGCCTTAACAACCTTATATGCATTTTTAATTTTAGAGGGGGCTTGGCCGGGACATAAGGGCCTTAACAACCTTATATGCTTTTTCAATTTTAGAGGGGGCTTGAGCCCCCAACCCATTAAATGTAGGTCCGCCCCTGTATAGGAGAGGCACAATGTAATAAAAATAAAAATAAAAAAAAGGCGTGAAGTCAAGATCGATACAAAGAAAGAGCACAATGCAAAAATGAAACTATAAAAAGGGAACATGTTAACCAACAAAACATGATGAAATACACCCTCCTTAGCAAGATGATCAGCTTCTTAATTAGCACTTCAGTTAATGTAAGAAAATGTAACTTTAAGAGCATGTTTGGTAACAGGTGAGGAATCCATATATCTGATGATTCTTCACTACAATTGGAACAAGGATTCTTCATTAGGGATTTATTTAGTTGATTATTTCACATTGATATTGGTGTGTATTGATGTATATAACTGAGAAAAATAAGGTTTAGTGTGCAAATCCACTTAAGTGAAGATTTTCAAATCTTATAGGGGGTCATCGGATCTAAAAATCCTAACAAATAAAGATTTCTGTTTGACTAAATTCTCAGGAATTTACAATTGCCAAACATAGATTAACCACAACTTTAGGAAAACCGAAAATCTTTTCCCCTAAGATTTGGTTGTCAAACGTGATCTAAGACTTTTAGCTAGTAAGGTCCAAAATCTTCACAACCACACCAGTCACTTTCTAAGGGGATTTAGCAATAGCTTTAGCCCATTAAAATGCTTAAACCTTAATTAAACGAACAAGGGCACAAAATCAGGAGATGACGGATTAGGGTGCCGTACATTTTTTTGGGACAAAATTACCCCTATGGTGATATTGTTACCCATTTGATGATATATATATATATATAGAGAGAGAGAGAGAGAGAGGTGCCCCTGTCCAAGCTTCCCTTACAAATAGTATAAGGGAAGCTTATGATCTCATTTTGAATCCAACTATCAAGCCCTCTGCTTTTAATTGATTCAATGATTCCAAGCAATCTTTATCGTAAGCTAACAAGGCCATTTCTTTATATTAAAATCTCATTTTATAATTTATTTCCTTTAGTATATGTTTCTAAATTGCTTGCCATCTAATTTTACTCTCAGAGATTGATGCTGGGAATTAAGGTGGATTGCTATGGCCACACATTCATTTTTTTTTTGGTGGCCCATTCAAAAGGTGGGTTATTAGAGTTGAATTTGAATATGATGCAAAATATTATGCCATGGAGAAGTAATCTCTTGCTATTAAGAACACATATAAAAATCACACTAAAATAAAGCAACATATACAAATACCGTAAGAATCATGAGAAAATCATACAAAAGAATTAACATAAGAATCATGCTTAAATACACCCATATATATATATATATATATTAAAGCAAACTGGAGTGGGAGCGTAAAGGGTGCCACGCTAGCATGACGATAGTTTTTCTCTCAAAAAAATATATACAGGACTTTGATGTGCCACATCACTTTGGGCCTCATATCTCATAGATCTAATCTTCCTCTCCTAAAACCTTTGCCACATTGCTTCTCATTTAAAACCTCATTAAGATAACTAGCAACAAAGGCCCGGGCTAAAGCGATAATATATATAGAATTAAAGTAAGAGAAAATATATTATTTAATTGAAATAAAGAGTATCATATAGACACCGATGCACAAATATAGTTGCACATAACTGTCATACCATGATAATGTAATATGAAAGAATCTTACATAGACCCAATTAAGGGTTTTCCAATAAAGATCGGTTGAGCTCGAATCCATTAGGATTTTCCGAAGCTCATATGAGGCGCTAAACCCTACGTTACTAATATACCGTGTACCCAGACGGTATTTACTCGGTCTAAAGATCCAATTAATAAGGTTCAGAAATATAAATTTAACACATTAAAAATCAAAAATACCATTCAAAATTAATTTCCAAATAATAATAAGAAATAATAATCTTAGTTTACAATTTTAGAAAACCTGAGGACCCCATCCAAAATATTTTCCAAATTCATAATAAGTCAAATGGTCTAATTTGGGTTCATTAAAATTTTCTAAATTCTAGAAGCTCAAGGGTCAAGCTAAGACATTTAACAGAACTCTAGTCCTGTAACATAAGTGAAGTCCACACTTTCCATACACCCTCAAGCCACCAATTCACATTCCCCTTCTTCCTGCGAACATAGGTTCTGAAACAGAACTTCTTCCAAAACGGTGAGTTCCTTACATGATGAAGCAGGGTGCTATGATAGTGGGTCCCACTAATCAAGACCCAAGATCAGCCCCCACCATCAATGGTCGCCCAGGGCCCCACTAAAAGATCTATGGTCCGAATTAATCACCAAGTTACTTCTTCGGGCTCCACATCAAGATTAAACAAATAACATTACCACATCAGTGAATCACGCCCAAAGCACAAAAGGATCTGGATGATGGGCCCTCACGGGTCTACAACTACCGGGGTTGCCCCTAGGTCTACCATTGGATCAACGGTCGGGCGATGAGGCGATAGAGAGGAGAAGATGATGGGATGGTCGAGAGGATGAAAGGGCTGAGATGGGTTTGGCGATGGAGCAGAGAGAATGGAGGTCGATGAAGAGGGGCTAAGCCTGGGTGATGGATCTGAGTAGGGGGTGGGGCCTGTGAGACCTGGGCTGTGTGTGTGTGTGTGTGTGTGTGTGAGAGAGAGAGAGAGAGAGAGAGAGAGAGAGAGAGAGAGAGAGAGAGATTCCGGGAAGAGGGTGGGTTGACAGGTTCTAGCAAGGAAAACGAATATGGTGAAGAGGAGAGATGAAGCAATGGGATGGTGAGTCTGTCAAAATGAAATATGGGCTATGTGAGTCTCTTATAGAGTCATGTGGATGGGAAGTCTACCAAAGGAAGTCTGCAATCATTAATAGACAGAAAATCAATTCTCCATCTCCCAAATGCCTTAACCTGTCTACTTTAATCCTTGGATTTGATACTGAACTTGCACAGTGGGAGAGGAAGAGAGGGATGGAGATGAAGATGGAAGAGAGCAACAAACGGATGGGAATGGCGTGCGCAGGAAGACGTGGGCATGGCTACTCTGAATCGTATAATTGGTACTTTACTAAATGAGAGATATTTTAGGAAAGATTGGAGGGGATGGAGAGATTTTAGGAGATTTGAGGAGAATTGAGAAGGCCCCACTTGAAAGGCAAAGGCTCTCTCACTATTTTCTAAGTGATTTTTTTGAAAGGAGAATAATTCGGTGCTAAGGTGGCACCCCTCACAGCACACCTCCCCCTTTTGCTTTAGTATATATAATGTGTTTATACTTTCGTCAAACTTTCCTATTGTTTCTCTTATCAATCTCCACAAGTCTTCTATATATATATATATATATCTATGGGAGGTGCTCCTATGAGAGCATCTATATATATATATATATTATAAAACAATATGATCTTTGTTGCCACATATATAGGCATGATGCAACCTCATAGCGCCATGTAAACACCCTATTTTGTGAAAAGAAAATATGTCTTTGTAAAGCCACGTCATTTCTCCCCATAGTTTGGATTTCTAAAGTACCATAAAACCCTCAATTACCATCCCCTAAAATCTCTATGTTTATCTCTCATTCTCCCCTCTAATTTCTCTAAATGTGATATTTCACAAGTACACGGTTCAACCTCCCCCAAAAAAATCTCGAAATCTCATCTCAAAAAAATCTCCTCACTTGACGTGGGCCACTACACTTCTCCAAATCTCATCCGAGCACATCTCCTCCCTTAATCGCATCCCATCATAAATTTTAGGATTAGTTTTAATCCTATTTCAATGACGAATTATCTCAATACCGTCTCATCTCCTTCCATTTATAGCATACTAATTAAATCATCATCTCAAATATAATCTCTCCTCCCTTAATAACTCCATTATGGTTTCCATAAACCTACATGTCAAATCAAATCTTAATCTTTTCATTCCTTATCTCATGAGAAAATTCTCTATAAAATCTGCCACCCTTTCTTTTCATATTTGAATTCAAATATATGATTTCTGATATACTTCACTATCAAGAGTCCTAAAATCTCCAAAACAATGTTAGCATTGGATGATCCAATACAACATTCTTTCATCTAATTGATGATGGGCGGGGCTTGGGTACATCGTCGCTGTAGCATATTATGCTATAGCGGCGTCCTCATTCCAATAAGATGTTGCCGAGTCATTCAAAATGTCAGTCCCTTGTTTCAATACTCTTCCACAGTTAATCACTTCATTTTATTCCATTTTTGCCCTTTCAACTAAACAACTCATCACAACTTCTCTCACAGTAACTTACTCCAAAAAAAATTGCAAAAGCATCTCACCCTTATCTCTCTCTCTCTCCTCAACGTCTTTTCCAAAAAAAAAAGGATAATATTCTCATATGATATAGGTCCCACTTGGGCCCATCTTTTATCAGTTTAGCCACTTGCACCTCTTCTGTCTATTGATCTGGTATTAGAACCCATTTTACCTTCACCCGCCATTAAGGTTGCATCAAAAAAATTGACGGTTAAGATGCCATTAAACTTTAAGTCTATTAAGTCAAAGGTTAAGATGATATTTTACTTAAGTTGGAGATTTTAAAGGATGTAAACATTATGGTTCATGAGATATAGAGTAAGAATCAACAGATGATTTTGTATTGACCTCTAAATTTAAATTTTGATTATTTATTTTTTATAGATGCAATCAACTTTTGATCATTTTTCCAAGGTCAATCAGCTTTAAGGTGCAACTTTGGTGGGTGGTAAAAATACCTTGGTAAAAAAAATAAATAGTCTAGGTCATTTAAGAATGAACTTATGAGAAATTCATGAATATGCCTAGTGGAGTCATTCTTGAAAATTTGAACATCTAAACATAGTTGGATCCACGTGAAATTTCATTCAAATGGGATTTTGGCTCAATTTCAGATTGATCGCTTATAAAAGACCATGAACAAGATACTATAGCATATTTTTTAATATATAATTGTTCAATTTAATCAATAGTCTCCCATCTTCTATCAAGTAGGATTTTGCAAAGGCTTCTAAAAAGAGGGTTATTTATTATAACATAAACAAATTACAATGCACAAATGCTAATGTTTATGATTTCTATTGCATGACTCTTATGTTTTAAAAATAATAGTCAAAATCTAAGAAATTAAGTCAGAAAATCCATATCTAATGCCAATAGCCTAAATGTGAGGGCCCCGAGATACAGAGAGAGAGAGAGAGAGAGAGAGAGAGAGAGAGAGAGAGAGAGTAGTTATCCAATGCGCGACTTGTGCATTGGATTATTGTGCGAGTCGGGCCCCACCTAGGACTGGGACTAGGGGATCGAAAGATCTCCCTTGACCCTTCATCTTTGCAAAAAAATCAGCCTCATCCCTTATCCCTATCATCTTCATTCGGGCGCTACAAGTTCAATGGTGTACAATCCATTCGAATGGGTGTGTAGTAGATCCAATGGTGTACAATACATTCGATGTATGTAATGGTGGGCCCCATGTGAAATTTAGGGGGGTTGTGGTCCATTTGGATGGACCATCAGGTGGGCCCTATCCCCGGTGCGCAAGATGCGCACTGGACGCACTTGATAACCAGCATATATATATATATGAGAAATATTCGTGCGAATCCATTCCTCATTATGTTATGGTGAGGGACAATATAGCAGGGTTAATACATCCAACCATCTACACACATGGGACCCCCTTAAGTATATTAGACCAATTTAATTTTCATCTATCCAAATGGATTGGATTGTTGGATCAAGGGTCAAATTTTTTTCCTTTAATATAAATTTGGTAAATTTGTGGGCCACGGATGAAGGGGTTAGAGTTATGGGATTGACCCCAAATTTGAAAGGGTTACACTAGTTCTCATCTAATATGTCTATTTCCATCCCCACAAGTCTCATGATCAGTAGGTCTCTAGGTGCCCCCTAACAAAAATAATCTTGGTTCCGCGTTATCAATGCCAGTATTTGATGTGATGCACTTTTTTGTTTTATTTTTTGAATTTTAATCATATTTATATATAATCAATTTAAAAGTGGGTCCTACTTCCATTCAATATGCTAGAGCTAGAGTAGAAAAGCTTTATTTTGAATGGTTTGCATTAGAGATATGATGGGCCATTGATATATTTTCGTGGCAAAGAAGTTGGTGAGAAGGGTGAGAAGGAAAATACACAATTAAGGCCGGGCAAGAGGTATTTATGTTTTGAAAAGGGTAAAGATGAAAAAAATATAAAGACATCAATTGCTTCACAGTTTCCAAAATGTGTGACTTACATTTTGAAATTAAAAAGGACATGTCAATCTCCTATTGGATGGAGTGAGTTGCTATAGCAACGCTGTACCGAAGCCAGCCCCAATTGATGATTTGCCTGATGTGGAAATGGATGCATTGAAATGGGCCTGAAATTACACAGCAAAGAATGTTCCCATCATGTAATGGTATGTGCGCCCCACACATTTCTATTTTGAAAAAAATGGAAGTATTTTTTAGATCTTAATGGATGGTGCTCGTTTATAACTTTATTTTTTCTTTTCTGTAAAAGATAGTTTCTCTATTTTGCATTAAAAGTGTACATGGAGGAAGAATTAAAGAACGACACTTTTAATGCTTCTCCTCAAAACATGGGTACTTAAATAAAGGGTCATTCTATTGGCACACAAATTTTTGCTTTTCCCACACGAGGAATTTATTTTTTTTTCTAATTACATTTTGACCCCTTTATGAAATGACCAAAATATCCATTATCCCACAAAAACTCAAAATATATTCTCTTTTCACACACAAGCTCATCTTCTTCCCTAAAAGATTCTCCCACCCATCTCACTCTCCATTTCTCACTCTCCATTTCTCTCACACAACAGTTTTGGGCAACTCATCTTCCTCCATTTTCTGCTCTTGGGCAACTCATCTTCCCCCATCTCCTTCATCTTTCCTTATTCTTGTACTTGATGTTTTTTCATTCCATCTCTAAGGCTTTCTAGTGCAATGAAGGAAGAAAACAATAATCAAATGGTGGCTTTCAATTAAAGCAGCAGTGGAAAGGTTTGTTTCTTTGTTATTTTTTCGTATTTTTGCCACTTTTTTAAATTTTTTCTCGCTTAGAACGAGTTATAGGTCCTGATATGTATGGTCTTTCATGTCTGAACAGATTGCATATGTTCGGATATATAATTCCGAACAAAATGCATATGTTCCGAAGGTAGTAACGGAATGCTTGGAATCTCCTTTCCTCTAAGACTACTTTGGGAATCCCCTCCTTTTGCACGCCAAGCTAGAATTTCATTGTTCCCTCTCCTCTTTTGGGTTTGAGAGCTCGAAGTCCTACTCCCTTCATCTTCTGCTCTTGCCCTCGTTCGATTTTGTCCATTTCTTAGTTTTGCTTGGTGGCTTCGGAGTCTTCACTCAGGTGTGCACCCCCTGCGTTCCACCGTTCGAGCTTCACGGGCATTCCCTTGAATCAGGGATTCTTTTGGTACCCTTTTGGCTGCTTCCAATTCCGACAGCAAGCCGTCAATCTTTTCCTGTTGCCGCTTGACTCCCTCCGCCAAATCGCGCACAGCATTTCTACAGGCTGATTCAAGTCAAGAGTGAGTATCCCATGATGGGACGTATTTAGTGGAGCCGTGATTCCGCCCATGATGCTTCTCATCTCGTGCCTTAGCCTCGGAAGGTGAAACCATTTCACGACTCGGGCTTGTGCGGCGAATTTCTGACCGAACTCGTCCTTTTTCTTCCGCAAAAGGAGTTGTTCCATTACTCTCCGTACATGGGAGATAGTCAATATCTGCTTCGTCGGAGTCGATGATCGCAGGGTTTTTGCCTTTCTGCTTACATTGATCTTTGTGCGAGACTTCTTCCACTCGAGATGGAGGTGTTCCTACTTGGGATGGAGAATTTTGATTTGGTTCTTGATTCGACATCCTCCTCAATCGGAAGAAACGTTAGCGAGTTGCTTTTTGTTTCGTTCCCACAGACGGCGCCAATTGTGAAGTCTTTTTTTGCGAGGACAGGTTGGATCAATATGTTGATGCGATACGAATCCTCCTCCTTCTTTCCAGCGTAATTTCCTAAGCAAGTCTCCTGTTCCAAGAAACAAGAAACGTGAAATCTAGATCAGATCTCCGACCTAGGTTTCTCCAATGCCAAGATTATTGATCGATTTTATTTTCTTCAAAATCCTGATCTCCCATGGGTTGTGTGTTAATTTTTTTTTTCATAGCTTGTGGTTAAATCCTCCGCCTTTCTTATGCAAACTCCCCCTAGATTTTCTCCTCTTCTCCAGTGCACGTTCCCCTTTCTCATACTAGGTAACGGCTGCACTACTGGGTCATGGGGCGTTTTTTCCTCCCCTTTAATCTAGGCTTTAAATCTGCCAGCTGTCCCATATTTGAATTATTTCTATTTATAGCTTGGGCTGGCAGGTTGGGTCAGCCCTAATTCGAACCTGACCTAAGACATTTTAAAATTTCCCACCACAAACTTCTTAGTCTTCATCTTCAAAATCTCCAATCTAAAGGAGTCATTTTCCATGTCTCTCTAATCCCATGTCATTTACTATATGCAGATGACATTTTGTTGTCTGGTAGAGCTTCCAAGCCTTGCCATTTAGCCATCAAAAATCTGCTTTTCAAGTACTAAAACTTAGCCGGGCAGATCTTCAATAAGCATAAAAAGTTAGCTTCACATAGGGAAAGCCTACCCAAGTAAAAAAAATCATGATAGTTTCCACCTCAATATTCCTGTGGCTAGTAACCAATGTAAATATCTTGGAGTCCCTCTTGTTTTTGGGCAGCCCAAAAAATGCCATTTAGCTCCCCTACTTGATCTTTTCCATTCTAGACTCGCTGGATGGAAGGCGAGAACTTTGTCTTTTGTTGGTCGTCTTACCTTCGTCAAACTTATATTGGCTAGCCTCTAGATCCACTCAGCTATGGTGCTTCCTCTTCCTACTTCGGTTACTGCTAATATGGAAAAGATAATGCGTAACTTCCTATGGTCTGGGCACTCCTTTCCTAAAAGAAAGAATCTCGTTAAATGGGCCTCGGTCTGCCTTCCAAAGAATGAGGA
The DNA here is from genome assembly GCA_003546025.1 of Camphora micrantha. Lineage (NCBI taxonomy): Eukaryota > Viridiplantae > Streptophyta > Magnoliopsida > Laurales > Lauraceae > Camphora > Camphora micrantha. The sequence goes on from QPKB01000002.1 coordinate 42,731,069, forward strand.
GGCTTGGGTTTAACGAGAATCAAAGAAATGAATGAAGCTTTCTTTCTAAAGCTTGGTTGGCAAGCTGCTACTTCCTCAACTACTTGGGCCAACTGGTTTATAAGGACGTATTTTAAATCAAATTCTATTGAGATAAAATCATAATACTTACCTGTACTTTGCATGTATTTCAGTCTACCCCCCTGTAGTTTAGTATTTTGTACTAAACCTACCTGAAGTTTTAATTAACATGCAAAAGTGATGGATTCTGTTAGTATTAACGGCGTATATATATAAATAGCTTGTAGGGTAGACTGACAACAACTTACTCTTCCAAATGGCTTTAGAACGAGACTTTTTTACCCTTGAACCTTAGCCTTTAAACAAAGGGATATAAATATTGAGTTTGTTTGCTTCTACCATGAGATTGTGAGCAGCTCTCGGTCTTCTTATTCAATCATCAATCTGTGAGCAGCTGTCAGTTTTCTCGTAGTCAAAGCTCTCAATTTGATGGTGAAATTCGTTACTGTCACTACGAGCATATGGCTGCTTTGAGAACTTCCTGAACACAGCAGAACATGGGGAGGAGGTTTCTTGGCTCTGTCCTACATGGGGTTATGCTTTGATCCATCTGTTTGATCTTCTTCATATCTGGTCAACCATGGTTATCATTAATGTATTTTTTTTCATTTTGTTCTCAGATCCAGCCAGCATGTGGATTTTTTGAATGGGTTGAGGGAGAAATGGAGATTGTGCCGAAGCTATTGGATATGATTGATGTGTTGGAGATGGAACTGAAGTCAGCTTGTCGAAGGGAAATATGTTACCTACGTGTGCTGTTGGGGACATGGGCTAGAATTGTGTTTGTGTTGTTCATGCGTTACCTACTGATATCTTGACCCATGTAGATGGGTTGGAGTTACCACGAGCATATGTATCAGTTGGAATATAATAGAATATGAGTTGGTGTTGTTTGTTTGTCAATGACTCTACTTTTTTTATTAACTTTAATTAGCCTGCAATAAGAAAACACTAACAAAAAAACTTGACAGGAATACAATGAGCAATCAATTGCTGGGAACATCATCATCCTTCCAGTAACAAAAAAACTAGAAACATCATTATTCAAACAGTAACAAAAAAACCGGAAACATCTTCATCCAAACATTAAAAAAGATCATCCAAATCCAAACAGTCATCTAAAAAAAAGTTCTTTAAAATAGTCATCAGTGATACAACATAATCCAGAAAAAAGTTTTTTAAAACAGTGGCTGTTGTAATCAACAAGTTAAGCTCCGTTTTCCTGTTCCAATCCGCCCTCTACCTGCTTATAACTTCCCTCTACTAGAGATATTTCTTGTTGATGGATTTGGATGAGAAAAAGCTTGTCTGACTCTCCCTTGACGAATCAAAATCTGAAGACCTTAGTGAGTAAATGCATATACTATAGTTAGAAGTAAAAAATCAAAAGGGTGAAAACATGCATATACTCTAGCTAGAAGTACAAAATAAAAAGAGCGAAAACACAGTACCCTGTGTGGTGGCATGATATAAGAAGCTGACATGGGCTAAGAAGCAGGCATGGGCTGGGAACCTGGTTGAGAAGCTGGCTGAAAACCTAGCTGAGGCTGTGATGTAGAACTAAAGAGTCTTAAATTGGGATACACTACTCCCTTGCAAGACCTGGCGTTATGGCTTGTTTTCAAGCATCTAACACAAGTCATTATTCTATTCATTTTAGAAACTTTACTGGAATTGGGTAACTCATCTGCTTCCCTCCTCCTCAACTTACTTGGCCTACCCGCAATCTTCTATACAAAGGAGGACCAACTGCTTCCATTTCACTTTGTACCCAATCATGCATTCGAGGTACTGGGTGTATCATACCATTATATGCCCTCAAATACATCTCTTTGTTGTAGCATGTATAAATGTAATCTTTAGGCTTTTCTTGATTCATATACATACATGCTATGGCATGCTTGCAAGGTATCCCAGATCCAATCAAATCCCACATTCTTCATAAACATGTTCTATTCTTAATGTTAACAACAAAAGTTTTGGCAAAATAGTCAACCTCAAACTCACCTCTGCCTGACCAGTTGGAAAAACAGTATCTACTATCATTCTTGTTCTTTTCCAACTTCACCAATATCCCCGGACAGACTGTCCCATCATATTTGGTCATTCCTCTCAACTTCACTTGAGTCTGTTCATCAGCTTCCTCTTCACACACTCAAACAAACCAACAATTGGTTTCTCCCTTGCTTCAAGTATGTAACTGTTGAAAGACTCATAGAGGTTGTTTGTTAATACATCACATTTGACCCTTATGGAAAAGTGAGACTTGGCCCACCTATTTGGACTGGCAGCTATCAGCCAATTATATGCAGCCTTATCCATCTTTTTTATCATCTGTATATTACTATCAAATTCTCTTGGTGATTCATATGATGCTGCAACCCACATAGCATCTTTCAATAATTTTCCTTTGAAAAGTTTTTTTAAGTTATCATACATATGCTTCACGCAGTATATAATTTCAGCAGTAGGAACAACCATCTCAAATGCTACATCAAGCCCTTTCTATCTATCAGACATAAAAATCCAGCACATGTCACCCCCATCTCCGATGTCATCAATTAATGATTTCAAAAACCAAGTCCATGAGTCCATATTTTCAGCCTCTACAACACCCATTGCAATTGGGAACATATTCTCATTCCCATCTCTACCTATTGCAGCCATCACTTTTCCACCATAATTACCTTTGAGGAAGCACTCATCTAGACCAATAATGGGCCTACATCCACTCACGAACCCGACCTTTTGTGCCTCATAACAAACATTCAATCTCTGGAAATATAAAATTCTATCCATGTGAGGTCTTTGTGTCACCACAAATAAACTTGTATTTGGATTGTACTTCTGGACAGTAACACAGTAGTCCCTTAATCTAGTGTACTTCACTCTAATATCTCCAGAGATGTTATCTATTGCCTTCCTCTTAGCTCTATATAACTTATCATTCAACAAAAACCTTCAGATCTCTTCTCAGCTCTTTCTGCATTGTAGGGATTGACCATTTCAGATCGTCAATTATTCTCTGTCGGTATTTATTAGATATATAGCTGGAAGTGACTAAGTGGCTTTTAAACTTCATGCCAGATGCATGTTTGAGCTTAAATGTCTTAATTTGAAATATCTTCTCACCCTGCATGGGTGATGTATGAATTCTAAATCCACAATCATATTTATAAACAGCTGTGATTCTCTTGTTTTCAATTTTCAATTATTTAATGTCATAGCCATGTCTTACAGTCCATTCAACAAGCACTTGTTTGAATACTTGTGGACTTGCAAATATCATACCTAACTTGAGTTGAGGATTCCCCATATTAGTCAGCTCATTAAAGTCAAGCTATTTTAGTCTGCTGTTCTCATCAGATGAGCTGTACAAAGACTGAACCTCATCCCCATCCTCAGCATCTATAATCCAGTTCTCATCAACTGGTATTTGTTGGTTTTTGGTCTGTTCTTCTTCCACACTCTTAGCTTCATGAGGTTGTGATTCCTTCTCACGAGATCCTCAAAAGATATCCTCATCATCAGCCTTCTCAATATTCTCATATAACTCCAGAGGCTCATCAGGATCTAATCTGATATGATCACTTTCAAGCTCACTGTCATCATCATTAGAGTCATCTTGATGACCATGTTGCTGATTTTGGTTATCATCACTACCTTCATCAACATTAGGTTCATCCTCAACATCAGCAGCATAGTCATCCTCACAGTGAAGTTTCTGTTACTCCTCGACCCAAACTAATTATGATTAAGACTAATTAATTGAGACTAATGCTAATTAAGCATGGATAATTGGGTTAATCAAGGTTAATGACCAAAGAGGGACGAATTAGTCTCAAATGATGCATTAAGCATAATGGAATGGATTTGAATGAAATTGAATTAGTTAAAATGAGTTTAGACTCAAACAAGGTAGACTAAAGACTTTTTTCATAAATACGGGTTTTCACGTATTTCGTCAAATACGGAATTTTTGATACCAACGTGTGTATTTCGAATAGTATGTTAACTTTCATAATAGAAGTGATTCCGTTTGACCTCAAATGGACCAAGTGAGGCTTCATTTGACTAAAAATACAAATAGACTTAATAAGAAGGGGTTTTAGTGTGAGGAGTGCTTATATTAGAATGAGATGAGGGATGATCTCATTTCACCTCACTACAACAATTTGCACTTTTGCTGGTGCTAAATAAGCGCCGGTGAAAGTCAGAAAACGCCAGGAAAACCTATTACCGGCGATTTATCTTGCGCCGGCAACACGCCGGGAAAAGTATGCTAGTAATACCCATTGCCGGTGGAAAATAGGTAACGCCGGGAAAAAGTGTACATTCGCGGTGTTTGAATTCGCCGATAAAAGACGTTTTATGCGCCAGGCAAAAATGTTTATTTTTTCAATAATAAATTTAGAAAAAACTTTTGCCGGCGTTTTCTTGAGTCGGGAAAAGGTGTTTATTTAAAAACAATAAATTTAGAAAAACTTTTGCCAGCGTTTTTTTTTTGCCGGGAAAATAAGTTTTTTTTTTTTAAATTTAATTTAGGAAAACTTTTTCGGGCTTTTTTTTTCTCCAGGAAAAGAAGTTTTTTTAAAAAAAATTAATTTAGGAAAACTTTTTCCGGCGTTTTTTTTCATCGGGAAAAGAAGTTTTTTTTTTTAAATTTAATTTAGGAAAACTTTTTCCGGCATTTGTTTTTTGCCGGGAAAAGAAGTTTATTTTTAGAGAAACTTTTGCCGACGTTAATTTTGCGCCGGGGAAAGTTTTACAATTTACTTAAATTCTCTTTCAAATTTTTTTTGCCAGTGTTTTATCTCGCCGGGAATAATTGTTTTTTAAAATATAATTTATTTATTTGATTTTTAATTTTCTTTTTCTGTATATACATCAATTCATCACAACTTCCAACCTGTATCACATGAATAAATTGAAATTGCTAATTCCATTATCCAAGACCAGATCTACTACACCCAACATCCATTTCCATTCCAAAATCATCATAAAATGAAAAAAGAAAATTCATTCCACTTCATATTAATATTCAAACATCCTTTCAACATTGAAAGCACTTTACCATTACCATTACAAAATTATAACTGTTAACATTCTATTCTGTACCAACACTCAAATGCCAATGAAAATTTACATATTCATATGTCCTTGTTGCACCATTCCAACACCTGCACCATGGTTTTTAAAAAACTTCATGCATCTCATTTCAACATAAAGCAATGTGTTACTTGGTATGCACCAAGCAACTTAGAAATAAGCTACTAGTATGCACACAATTAAAACTCGCAAGCGCACAAGATCACTATGTAGTGCAGTGAATTGTAAGTACGAGGTCGATCCCACGAAGACTTGTGATAAAACAATGTCAAAAATAACTAAAAATCAGAATATTAAAAGAAACAATTAAATGATGAAAGATTGAATTAAACTACTAAAAACAGTAAATTATACTATCAAAAGCTAAATGGAAATTAATCTAAAACACACAACTGAAATTAGAATTGAAAACAATGATAATGAATGAACTAGGGTTTCATCTACTCCCCTAACCAATCCTATACATGCCCCTTATTATCTTTTAATCAAAAATCAGATTTTATTAGTGACATCTATCAACCTAGACCATGGCATATGTGTCTAGATTATTATTCCCCTAAACCTAATTCATGAGTGGCATACTACATGAATTGCTCATTATGATGCAAAAACTAAGCATGGCATATGTCCTAGTCAAAACAAACATAATGCATAAAATAATGGGAAAGATAAATGCATGAGTCTAAGCATGGCATATACTTAGATTATTCATGGTTCTAAACCCTAGATGCTTATCATCAAGATCAATCAAAATTAAGTTAGCTACTCTTAAAATTAATTGAACATCACATGGTTGGCATGGCATATACACAACTCATCAATTAAAAACATGGTTTAGAATCTCAACTAATAAAACTGAAATCTGAATTAAAAGACGCCAAAAGAGACTACATAGAACTAGGCTAGGGTTTCAATTACACCCTAGCCCTAAAAAGTTTAGCTACTCATGTTTGGAATTGAAAACAAAATAGAAAATAGAGCCATAAGAAGAACTCTGAATATTGAAGAAGAAGAAGAATTCTGCCAGCAGCTTTTTCTCCTTTTCCTCGCTCCAAAAGCTCTCCAAAAGATGCTCCAAAGGTGCTCCCAATAGTGCTGTATGGCTGCTAGGGTTTGTGGATGATAATGGCTGGTTTTTAGGTGGTTTGTGTGATGTTTTATGGCTGGGTATATTGCTGGACGTGCACTGTTCATATGGTACTTATAAGTCTTGAAAACAGCCCTCTTAGTGTTGAGTTTCCTTGTAGAAACAGGTCTCCAACTTTCCTTAAAATTCTGCTTCCTAATTAGATTGAATTAGGAGTCTTCTTTCTTGTTTAAGCAACACTTTCTAATTCTGATCTTACTTGTATCTTCTTGACAATTCCTCACATGGACCCACAAATCTGAATTTAGTTGCAAGGAATTAAATCTGAACTTTTATCATAAAAGTGGGCCCTATTTGGTGCATGCAACATAAGTGTGGGACCCCTCTTTTAGGACTTCTATCTTGACTTGAACTCTTGCTCCAAATTTTCCTTCTTTCTCTCCTTGTTTTTCTCCATTCTTGAACTCCTCTTTTAACTTGAATAGGACTTCCTAAATTTTGGAATTCTTCTATTTGCAATGGATGTGGACCCACCATGGGCCTACTTGATGATTCATGCCCATCTCTTCATTAATTCTTCTCTTTTTGCTCCTTTTGACCTTAACATAAAAATTAACAAAAACTATGTAAAATCAAATAAAATAACTCTAACTAGCACAAGATGAATCAAATATTAGGGCTTAGATTGCAAACAATTAAGCACTTATCATTACTCTGCATACTTGGCCTTCATGTTGGCTGCACCCTAGCTGTATGGACTCTTTTAACAAAATTTATTTTTCAATTTTCATTCAATCTGCATAAAAAAAAAATAGCAAGATTAGCATATGATTAAGAATGTCATATGCACAACTTTTAGTAAAACTCTATAAACAAAGCAACTAAAATCAATTATAAAAACAGTGCAATTCTTCCCTAGAACAGAGAGATTCCATTAAATCAAGTCCCTAGAAAAAATACATCACAAAGTGAAATTAAAAGTCTTTGGAGGAATATAAGAGAAGGACCCTAGGTTTAGAGCAATAAACTTGGATATTGGATTTGAAAGTAATGGGGCCAGCATTTATGATTGATATCATTGAAGATCTATCACATGATATATATATATATAGAGAGAGAGAGAGAGAGAGATGAATGTTCAGGTGCATCTATCCCTCACCATAGGGTGAGGGACACTTCCATAAATGGAGATTTTCAAGTACATAGGGTGAGGTACACTTCCTTGTCTTCATGTGTAAAAAGAGAAAGTGCCCCTCACCCTATAGTGAGGGATAGATGCACATGAACATTCCCCATATATATATATATATATATATGCCCCCAAAACAAAAAATTTATTGGCCTCAGATCTCTGTTTCTAACATTACTTGTGTACAACAAGACCCATGAGTCTCTTCCTGATCAAGAACAAGAACAAAAATTATGATAAGAGTTCAGAATCAAAATCAATCTATTTCACTTGACAAACATGGAACACATGACTTACTGAAAGAGTTCAGAACCATTGAATCTTATCAACTGGACAGGGTGTATCAGGACACTTTTAGACTTCGCTGGACATTGGATTCAAAAGGACACTTAATTTGCATGCTAAAATCAACATGAAGAAGCCACTATAGCCATCTTCCATCTCACTCTATAGCAAAGCCATAACAAAAGCACAAAAAACCAGCATGTGAAAGAAAAAAAAAAAAAGGAAAGAGAAGAAGGGACATCTTCAATCTCACCATACAGATTCAAGCCATCCATTCTCAAAGTAGGCCTAATCATGTACATGTCTGAGAAATCTGATCACTAGCTTCTTCATGAGAAGGGCCATCAAATCAAAACAAAGGAAAGAGAAGAAAAAAATATACTTGGGCGTACTATCTACATTGAACACGCATGCGGCGCTAACTCGCATTAATGGACTCGCCACATTGCAGATTAGATGATGTATTTGTGGACATTGCCTGATGCATCACTTGGATTTGAAGAACATGTGACACATCATCACATCACATGAAGTTGGGAGTAAATGGGTATGGTTAGATAGGTGTGTGATGCTTTAAACCAGGAAAACAAAGAGAATCAGCAGCAGTAACATCCCTAACTATTGGTAGGATGGTCAAACCAAGAAGATAAAAGTTTCTATACTCAGATGATAGTGTCCACAGCTCTCCATCTTCATCCCTAAACTGTCTCATATTGTAGAGTGTGTGCATGAGTATTTACTAGAGAAGAAAAAAATGGTAGGATTTTTCTTTTTACAAATCTAACCTTTTTGTATGGTAAGTCCCATGACCATTTTTACAAGTAAGAAGTCTTCACAAGGTGAAGCCTGCTTGGATTCATCATCTCCAAGAACTAAAGAAAATGAAAACTCTTTATCATTCAGTTTTTGCCAAAATTGACATTAATCTCATCAAATCCTACAAAACATAACTTAAAACTACATAGAATCTACCTGTCATCAGTCACTAAAGAAGGAAAGAAACATAAAAGAGGAAGGAAACAATAGAAGGAAATGGAAAGTTTTAAAGGAAGAAAAAGCAGAATATATTAAAAGGAAACAATGGAAGAAGGAAATGGCAAGTTTAAAAGGGCTGAACAAAGAAAATAAAATAAGGATGAAGCAAGTGGAGGTGTGAAAGTCTTTTTTTTTTTTTTTTTCCTTTGTTAGATAAAAATTTATCAACATCCACAACAACCAACAAAAACCAGGCAAAGCAATACCAAAAACATTAAGCCAAAGCAACACCTAGGTCCAGGTCAACACTCAAAAAACAGCTGACCCCTTCTTTCTCATGTTGGCATAAATTGGAACTTCTATTCTTAGTTCTACAAATATAGCTACTTTCATATGAAATATATTTTCTTTACAAGGGACTAAACAGTCCAAGGGGCAAATACTCTAAAGCAACCATCACGAAACCACCAAGAAAAAAGCAAACAAAGCAATCCAAGTATCCAACACACATAAATACTGTCCTAAAAATATAATCAGATTCTGCTGCGAAATTTTTTCTTTTGCCAGATGATCTGTTGTTGAGTTAGCGCTCTTCTTTATGTTTTGGATGATGCTTCCAAAGGTTTACCCAGATCAATCACTTCCTCCACCAAATCCACCAAAGCCTAGGGTGCCTCGCACAAACCTGAAGCCCATCTAAGTGCACAAAGAGATTTACCTTCCACTACTGAACTCTGGAGCTTTAATCTGCTAGCTTCTCTCTGCACAAACTGAATGACTTCCACCTCTGCTTAATTAACTGAGCAAATGATCAACTGGGCCAGACAAAAGAAAGAACGGTTTCACCTGCACTATTCCGAATCACCCTTCCCATTCCAGCAAAACCTAGGTTATCATTTGCATCAAAGTTGAGCTTGCAAACAGCTAAAGGCAGTGGACATCATAAGACTTTATGGTATGAAATACCACCTCATACCAACATCTCAAAAATTGATGCTATAGAGAAATCTTGGAAGAGAGGAAGGAAACACATCTAAGGCCAATCCTAAGTTGTGACTGTTTTCTTATTTTGAGGGGAAAAAGGGATGGTTAAGAAAGTTATTTTTTCTTTTACCATTCAAAAAAAATATTATTTTTTTGCTAAAATATCTTCCACTTGATGAACGAGGACAGGAATGTCAAATGTGTAGTCTCTGGTGAACTTCTCTCCCCTTGCAAATACTTTTCATACTTCTATTTCCTGCATCCATTTCACGAATTCGCCTATATACTGCAATAACTATTGCAAATTTTTGTCTTGTGTACTTTCTTCATCTTAGTGCATCTAGCGACTATTGTGCAATCAATTTAAATTACGCTATCACCCCTCCAAGGTAGGACCTACAATTCAGTTATTGAATGAATGAATGTATTTTAATTATTTTTCAATGTTAACTATTTGGGCATGGCTGAGGCATATCCAGAAGGGAACCCTGACTTTTTTATATCACCATCTTTGACATGGGTACCTTAAGTGCGATTTGAATACTGTTTTTTTTTTTAGTGGTTAAAATATTGTTTTATATGATCACTAGTCTTACATTTTGATTGGATGAGAGACTTCAAACTTCCATGTATGTGCAGCAAAACACAGCAGTGGAACTTAATGCCTTGTCTGCACAATGGAAGGAGCTCTGTGAAAAGAACATAGAGATCCAAGCTGCATGTGCCCAGATTGAGAATCATATCGAAGAAATGAGAAAAGAAGCAGCAGAGAGGTACAGTTCCTTTCCCTCTTTAGTGGCGCATTTCTTTGTACCCCTAAATTGCAGCTGTCAGAATATTTTTGGCAAAATGAATGGTTTTCTATACCTTTGAGCATTTGGTATGGCTTGGAAAACTAGTGCTTGTACCTGTCATTGATACCCCAATTTGGTCATAGTGGCCTGGGTTTTTAACAAACTGGGGCACAGGAGGCCCATATCTGTTTTGTTGGCTAATGTTCCCAATTTCTTCGCCAAACAAATCGCATAGAGAGATGATTAATAATTTATTCTGCTTAATAATCAAGGTGCTTATAATCTGGGTTAATCTATACTGACCTACAAAATTCTTTGTTGTAGATTTTTCTTGCTTTGAATCGCATTTATATTTTTGCCCTTCCAGAGGATTGAACTTAGATGCGCATATGGAAAACGGATCAGTGATGCAATTAGAACACTAAGATTCCAAATTCGTACTTTAGTTACACATTTCTTAGCTAATCGAGAAAAATATTTGTAATTTGATTTTTTATTAAGTTTGCTATGGGTATGTGCTGCCTTGAGGACAATGAGATTCAAAATTCATACTTGGATTGGACAGTTACCAAAGATCATATCTGTTGTAATTTTTGTTGATTACAAGGCAGGTAATCATCAATATATATTGAAGGCCATGTATCTTTGGATATTATGCTTATGGAATTTTTCTTGTTCACTTCTTTTTTGTTTTGGTTTTTTTGAAGCATGGTGCTAATGACCAGTCTGAGAATTTAATGTGTGAAAATTTTCATTTTGCAAAAAGTGAAAACTTAGTTATAATAATTATGTAGAAAGATGAACCCATGTGGAAAATGATGTACAAGAAACATAGATATTTCATAGGATCCTGCTTGGATCCTTGGACCTTGGTTGCCCTGCGCATAGTTTGCAGTTAACATGCATATCTAACAACCTGTAATTCTGTTTACCTGAATTGTTTGTGGCCAAGAACATAACTTGCTATACCAACAATGTTCGAAGCCCCGTGATTCACAGTTTCAGTATCTAGTTCTACTACCTGACTACTAATCCCTCTAAATTTCGCCTTTATGATTTGCTGAAGTACCGAACTATTGGAAGCTTCTCCAGGTTGGTCTCTTTATATGGGGTTGACTACACAATGCTAACAAAAGGCCTATTCTAGTAGGGCCAACCTAGATGCATGGCAATCAATGGAGCCCAGATAATGAAAACGTTTAGATGTAGATGAGGGAGGGGAATATGACATATTAGCTTGATCAAATGGTCCTAACCATTTAGTTTAAGCCCTTTATGTGCAATTTTTTTTTTGGTGATAAAATCCAACTGTGAGTAATGTCTGGAACAGTGAAAGTTCAGGCTTCATTTGGTGGTGGTGGTGAGGTATTGCGTGTGAAGGGATAGTATTGAATGAGAAAATGGGGTTGAAGAAAAAAAAGGCTTTTAGAAAGTATGAACAAGAAGCCCTTGATAAGGGTCGCATCTGGAGCACTGGCCTACAATTGCTGTAATACATTGGATGGTCCACTTGATTGCCTCTGCCTTGAATAATCTAAAATTTTCTAAGCAAAGTTTTGAGCTACAATACTTGTTAATTTGGATTTCAATTTTAGTGCCATGACCTTGTGTTCTTGCTTGGGGACCATTTGTTTGCATGGAATCGAACTTAAATTTTATAAAAAAAAAAAAAAAGGAAAATGTAATCACAAAAGCTGCTGAAATTGAAGAAACAAAGGTGAATATCTGAGAGCTAGAAAATGTATATCCAGCTATCATCATTCATCACATAGTAAATCAAATCCAAGGAAAGTCAGGAACCCATCCGTGTCTTTCATTTTATGTCCTTCACCTCTAATCTCTTTACTAATTCTTTATTGGAACTCATTTTATAATGAATTCTTCATGAGGAATTCATTTGGTGGGCCCTTCAGAATTGGTATAGGCCGTCTTCTCCTATTGCTGCTGATACCATATGATTTCCTGAAATAAGGGTTTACTTTTATATCAAATTGGCTGGGAGTAAAGGATAAGGGGAACTATAATGAACAATGAGGATAGTTTTCTTCATCACTCAAGAATGCTACACATTCTCATTGTTGCCAAATTTTACACACAGTGACTTGGCCTTCCCATAAAGTAAATTAATACAAGACATATTAATCTACTATTGATTTTAGTATGTAAAATTTTTTGGGATTCCATTCTAACGTTGATAACAGTTGGCTGAGTGTAACCTGAGTTAAATCAGGGGAGCCAGTGAGCATGGGGTTTTGGATCGATCAAAGATACAATTTTCTGCTTGACCCTATAGCTCATCAGGTTGGTTTAGTTTTGTTATGAACCAAATTCTAGAGTGTTCATGTGTTGGGATTTAAATGCATGGATCATGCTTAAGTGAAGTTGTCTGCAACGAAGTCCAAACTGGTGCCCCCTTGGAAGCAAATACTTGTATCCACATAAAACAAAATAGATGAACAATTGGTGGGGGGTGTTTATATAAATTCTTGTGTTGTTCGCTAACCTGGTTAACCTAACCTTTTGGTGTTGCTAATTATCAAGAGGATGGACATAGTTGATGAGGGCAAGATAAGCAATAATGAAATCATTTCAAAGCTACAGTTCCATAAAACACATGCATATTCATAAAAATAAATACATATTCACTTGCCTTCGGGTGAGGAAATCCAAAATGCTCAAAGCCACAACTTAGCTCAAAATGCCCAAAACCTATGAATTAGAAACAAACCCACATAAATAACTCTACATATCACAATCTAACATGCTAACAAACTCATCTAACACTAATTAATGGAAAACCCCCAATTAACAAAACCTAATCAAATGGAAGAGGCTTACCAAACAGTGAAGCTTGAAATTAGGGATGATGAAGATCGTGGGGCCCACTTGATCGATGGCCACTGGAATAGTGGTGGTGATAGTGCTCGCTGGTCCACTGCGCAAAGAGGGGGAAGAAAGGAATCAGAGAGAGAGAGAGAGAGAGAGAGAGAGAGATGGGTGGGTGCTCAGTCATGTTGCTAGGAAGAGTGAATGAGAGGAAATAAAGAAAGGAAGAATAGAGAATAGGAAATCAGATGAGAGATGAGATGAATAAATGGAGAAGGGAGAGGGAAATGAGCAAGGATAAGGAAGATAGAAAGAAGAGGAGGAGGAGGAAAATGCGGCTGCATAGGGCAGAGGAGAGGAGAGGAACAATGGAGGAAGAAGAGAAGAGAGGAAGAGAGACAGGGAACCGAGGGAGAGAGGGAGTGGGCGGAACAAAGGAGGAAGCAGGGGAGAGGGAGAGGAACAGGACAGGAAGAAGAGAAGAGAGAGAGAGAACCGAGGGAGAGAGGGAGTGGTGTGCAGGCGAGGGGAGACAGGGGAGGAAGAAGAAGAGAGGAAGGGGGGGAAGAGAGAAGACAGAGAGGAAACAGAGAGATGGGGAACGAGGGAGAGAGACAACAGAGAAGAAAGAGAGAGGAGAGGGGGAAGTGCGGAGTGCAGGAAGAGGGAGGGGTGTACCTGGTGTAGGGGAGGCGTCCGGCGGCGCGAGGAGGAAGATGAAGGCTCTGCGTGCGTCCGGGGCTGCTGCTGCTGTGGTGTCGTCGTCTGCTGAGGTCTGGAGAGGGAGGGAGAGATAGAAAGGGCGAGAGAGAGAGAGAGAGCGGAGAGATTGAGCGACGATGGAAATGGGTTATGCAGGGAGCGATAGAAAGGGCGAGAGAGAGAGAGCAGAGAGATCGAGAGAGAGAGAGAGAGAGAGAGAGAGAGAGAGAGAGAGATAACTGATAGAGAGAGAGACCAGAGATGGGTTCTAGAGCAGAGATAAGAGAGAGACCAGAGATGGGTTCTGGAGGCGGGAGAGAGAGAAATGAGTGAGGAGAGAGAGAAAAGACCGAGGAGAGGGAAAATGGGGATTTCAATGGCGGAAGAGGGAAATTGACATTTACCGACGTTTATAATAAACGTCGGTAAAAAATATTTTATTTTTGTTATTTAAAAATAAGTAAAAAGTCAAAAACATTTACCGACGTTTTATATTAAACGTCGGTGATATATTTTCCGACGCTAATTTTCATCAGTAAGAAAATATTCGTCTATAAAAGTCTCTAATTTTAATTTTCCTAAAAATAAAATTAAACTTTACAGACATTTTTAATAAAAAGTTCATTTTAATATTTATTTCCCACTTCATAACAAAATTTAACTTTGCCGAAGGTTTTCTTTCGTTGGCAAAATAAAAAAGAAAAATAAATAAAAAATAAAATACTTTTACCAATGTTTTTTTTTGTCAGTAAAATAAAAAATAAAATACTTTAATTGACCTTTTTTTTCGTCGGCAAAAGACAAATAAAAATAAATAAGACTTTTACCGACGAAAAAAAACATTGGTAAAAAAAAGGAAACGTCGCTAAAAGTCGATTTTACCGACGTTTTCTAATTCGTCAGTAATAATATCTGATTTTTAATGAAGTTAATTCCAGATTGCACTTTGCCGACGAATTTTAAAAGCGTCGCTAAAAAATCCAATTTAAAAGTGCAAGTTGTTGTAGTGACTCTTGCCAAGCAGTGAAGAGGAAAATGGATTAAAAAAAAAAAATCTGCCTACAAATGACATGAGCCCCATCGATTCAATCCACTCTCTTTTCTCCCTGTTTCTCTTCTCAATCTCTCAATAGACAAATAAGTAGACGAAGAAGAAGAAGAAGGAGAAATAAGGTTTTTATCACATCTCACTCTCAATCCAAAAATACCCCAAACCAATAGAACCAGAGCAGTAATTAATAACCTCTCAAAAAAGAAAAAAAAAACTTGTAAATCGATTGTGATCTAAGGGGCATTTGAATAAATACCTTTTGCTTCAAGGAGAAAAAATACCACTCTGAAATCGAACCGTCAATGCTGGATGAAAATAGACGAAGGAAGAAACTCTAGAATCGGGATTGCCTTGGATGGTGTGCGGACACATAGAATAGCATGCCATTCGACGAAGCCAGGAGAGACGAGCCAGATCTTGAGGGGGCCATCTTCTCGAGTGACAACGGGCTGCAACGCGTCGACACTAGTGGAGAAAATCAAACGCACTAGAATGAGATAAACCCCAAACACTAATGCAAAAGAGAAAGAGAAAGAGGGTTGTAAAAAGACAATGCAGTAGAGTTGAAGATGAAGAAAGAGAGAGATGCACGATTTAGAGAAAAAGGCGGGGACGCTGAAAATGGAAAGGGGGCAGCTTTGAACACGATTTAAAGAAAGAGGCTAGGGATGCTAGAAAGGGATATTGAGTTAGAGGGGGTGTGGGAAATAGAAAATACTATGGCTCCACTTATTTTTTATTCCTTTGAAAATAAATACCGGAAGTAAAAGACTTTCCCGGCGAAATTAATGCGCCGGGAAAGGTTAAATGGAACTTTGCCGGCGATATAGGTATTTCGCCGGCAAAAAATTAGCCTTTTCCGGCGATATATTTGTTACGTCGGTAAAACACTATCTTTGCCGGCGAAAATAATAATTCGCCAAGAAAGATTGGACCTTTGCCGGCAAAATACAATGCCGGGAAAACATTATCATATCCTGGCGAAATAACATTTTTCACGGGGAAAGGTATACTTTCCCCAGCGTTTTACAATAACGCCGGGGAAAAACGCCGGGAAAAATGCAAATTGTTGTAGTGCCTTAAGCTAAACCCTAGGCTCATCTTCTCCTTTTCTCTTCCATTCTTCTTCATTAATAGTGAGGTTAGGAGAGATTTAAGTGATTTTTGAGGAGTTTATCTTCATCTTCATCTTCTTCCTCAAGTCATTTTCCCCATTGATGAAGTATAGAGCTTGAGAAAGATCGCAAGATCTCTTTGCTTGGAACCACAAGTAAGTAATGGGTCTTCTCTTGTG
Source organism: Camphora micrantha (assembly GCA_003546025.1). Taxonomy (NCBI): domain Eukaryota; kingdom Viridiplantae; phylum Streptophyta; class Magnoliopsida; order Laurales; family Lauraceae; genus Camphora; species Camphora micrantha. Next base: position 42,747,425 of record QPKB01000002.1, read on the forward strand.
ATTTCCAAGTTCTATTGGTTGTTTTGTAGTGATTTCTAGCTCAAATGGCTCATAGGAATTCATTTATATGTTTTATGGAATTAGGGTTTGAGATTGGAGATTTCCATCTCAAAAGCAAGCTAAACAAGAGGGGTTTTTGCCACTAAGCTTCAAGAGAGGCAAGTATAAGCATTGCTTGTGACTAATGTTAATCATTGTATAAATGCATAGAGTTTTTCATGGATTTTGTGTGTTTTCCATTGAGTTGGAATTATTTATAGGTTGTTTGAGATGGTTAATGGATGATTAGAAGTATTGATTTGTGAATTGATGGTGTATGAGGAGAGAACAGGAGGTTCCAATATTTATTGCAGGTTGTGGAAATGGAATGGAGAAATGAGAGTAGAAGAAGGAAGAAAGATCAGAAATTTCGGACAGAAATTTTGATGGGTTCGCTTGAGCGAACAGTAGGTATGCTCAAGCAAACAATGTTCTGTTTGGATTGAAATTCTGAAGGGTTCGCTTGAGCGTACAGCAAGTGCGCTCGAGCGAATATCGTTCTGTTTTGGTCTGCTCGAGCGAACAGTAATTCGCTCGAGCGAACATCTCTCTGTTTGGTCTGCTCAAGCGAATAGTAATTTCGCTTGAGCAAACCTAATACTGTCAGGACATTAACTATGAGTGAAATTTGGATTTTGGATTTTTTTTGGATTTTCACATGGACTTGGAGTACTACTTGTGAGTATATGTGCTCCTTTAATTGGTTTTAAGAGTAAGCATCCATGTGTGATAATTATGGGGATTATAATAATGCACATATTAAATATATAAATGTGATGTCCATGGAGAATAACATGTGCATTTGGAAACCAACAGTTACACCCAAATGGTTGTTTAAAATTGAGCTAAGATCGAATAGAACCATAAGTGGTTAATAATTCTTTCATTGTATCATTGTTTTCCAATCTAATGAGATTGGTATTATTGTTATCCCTTTCCTTTGTTATGAAATGAATTATTGAATTGAGTTGAATCCAGAAATGGATTGCTTATTGACTCTTAAGTCTAGCACTATCTACCTATTATATTGGAACTCTAAATAAGTTCAATAATTAATAAATAAAATAAATGACTAATCATATTGCAGTAGATGGATTTGGGGCGTTCCGGAGATCCGTGGTGATGCTAGTTGTCCCTGGCCAGAACACTAGTAAGTCCCACAATTCCGATCATATCTATGAGTATTGATTGATGCCTTCTAATTGGAAGATGAATCATTCCTTTGAGGGAAGATGGTAAATAAAATGAATCATTCATTTGAGGGAGGATGACAAATAAAATGAATCCTTCCTTTGAGGGAAGATGATAAATAGAATGAAATGAAATGAATGCTATGGTAGTGACCATCTTGTACATGTCTATTGATCAACTTCTTCCATTCACCTATTGTCATTGTAGGAATTACTTAGAATTGTTTAGAATTGGAATTGATATTAAATAGATTGAATGAGTTCAGTATATGAATTAACATGTGCTATTATGAGTTTTGTTTATATATTGTTGAACCGTTGTGTTCACTAGTGTTATTGATGGCATTACAGGCCCGATTGTCCTTGCCGGTTATGCAACGCCCTCGGCGGCAGCGAAGGAGACCGCTCCGGTTCCTTTAGGAGGATTAAATGAATGGAATGGTCGGGATACCATTTGAAATGGGTATCCGAGTACGATAAGGAATTGGGACCATTTGAGAAATGTTTTGAGAAGCTGTTTTATATATTCATTTTGAATTGTAATTAACTGTCATCTACATTGTGATTTGAAAATGCAGTGTTTGACAAGTAGATATTAGAAATGATACATGTATAAGGATTTTATTTTGTATACATGTAAATTGTAAATTGTTAATGTCAAATATGAATATTTCCGCCAAAATTGTATATTTGACAGGTTATTGAGAATGTTATCCCTTGAGGATTCCGTTTTAACTTCGATTAATTCGGAGTTCACGGGAGTAAGTATGGGTTCACAGCTCGGGGTTACCGAGTCTCGGGCCCGGGTCGTGATAGTTTCCTACTAACTGATGCAACTTCTGCTGCAGGTAACTGCCTCAAGGGACTTTTATTGTGAACAATTTTCATCAAGATCTTTCCCTTAGGTGACACTATCATCAAAGGTTCATGTACCCTCTCTACATAAATAGTCAACACCTCACTACCCTTATAATGTTCTAATTGAACAACTACATCATTGTCTGATTCAATTCGCCTCAGGCAGCATCAAAACCCAAGACTGGCACTTTAAAATACATCATACGGTTCGCTGGTACCCTAATTCCATCACATAATCCCTGAACTCAAAAAAAGATACTTCATCAATATCAGAATCAATGATTTCATTTACAACACCTCCCAATGTATACATTTTTTAGTGGCTCTATAAAATAACCACCATGGTGGAATCGTACTGTCCCTTCATCAAACGACATTTGCATGAAAACAACATTTTTTTGAGGCAAATTCATGTACAATAACAAAGAAAATTGGGTGTTTCACAAAACCATGGATATAAGAATTTTTTTTTTGTGTCACTATGGTCCCCTCCATGTGTGACAGCTAAAAGTAGCCGACACAATGTAGACATGTGGGGATTCTATTCCACCAACATTCATAAAGAAACTAACAAAAAAAAAAAAAAAAATGAAATAGATAGCACAAGAGGGGACCATTTTCACACAACATCATTATATCAGACAACGAAAGGTCCTACATCCACTCAAAGTACCTGCAAAACCCATCCCCATTCACTAAAATAAGACATAGAAAGAGACAAATTTCTAATGCAAATTTTACATAGAGATCGTACAAACAAACCCCATCAACAAGTTTACAATCTATGCACGTAGAGATGTCAATTTAAGATCTTTTTATATCAAAACCTTAAACCCAAAACCCTCGGCATCAGACATTATTAAGGGTTTGAGATTATACATATCTCTGAAATCGTTGAAGCTTCTTGATGGTTTGAAACCTCTGAAATTGTAGAGCCCTAACCGCAATCCAGATTACCTTTTGAAGGAGGGGCGGTTTCTCCCAAAGTTGCCTCGCCAATGAAGAACCCTAACCGTAAGCGAAAAAAGGGCAAGATACGATTTATATATGGACAGGTAAATTCGTCATTCCATCTTTTCAGTCACGACCGTCTCTATTTGCATGTTAATTAAAACTATAGGTAGGTTTAATACAAAATATCAAACTACGAGGGGTTAGTCTAAAATATATGCAAATGACAGGTAGATATTCTGTTATTATCCCAATTCTATTTGGTGTGATTTCAACCCCCTTGCAGGTGCTTGTATTTGGAAAAAGATTAGAAAGCTATACCCCTTCATTAAACTAGGCAGCAAGTGGCAGCCAGGGAATGGGCATCTCATCAACTTGCATCTCATCAACTTATGGGCATGATGTTTGGTGGGGCGAATCTCCTATAGCTGATCGATTCCCTGATCTCCTTCTCTCTGCTCGAGACCATCTATACTCCATCTTTCCCAACAACACCTGGTGCAACCCATCCAATCTTCCGGTTGGAGTTATATCTCTTCTAATGCAAGCTTCTTAGTCCCTTGTGCTAAACCGGAATACAATTGACACTCTGTCTTGGAAATCTCAAAGTAATGGTATCTAACCCCTCAAAGCTGCTTAGCATCTTCTTCATTCAACATCGTTCATTGTGAATTGGGCTCCATTTCTTCTTGAACAAGTTTTGTCTTCCTCAAATTTCATGCTTTAGTTGGCACTTGCTACATAAAAAACCCCCTACTCAAGATTGGGCTCAATCAGTGGGGTTCTCCATAGCCTTTAGATGCTGTCTCTGTAAGAAAGCTTCTGAGTCCGCTCTCCTTCTTTCTTTCCTCTATCCTTTTGCGGTAGATCTTTGGACTTGAATTCTTAGCATAGTAGGAGCTCGAGTCCCTCCGCCCTTTACTCCAATAGCTATCTAGAACTCGCTTTCAACAAACTGTGATGCTCTGGCCAGAAAAGCTCTTGCATTGGTTTTCCTATCAGGTGCTTTCTTCTTATTTAAAGTAAGGAACGATGAAATGTTAAAAGAAATTCTTCCTTCTCAGTCAATAATCAGGAAATGGCTCCAAGATTTTCTTCTTGTCTCCTTGGGTTACATTGCCAAGCCTTTCAATGGGTTTCAACTTAAAATCTTGATTCACTTTTATCCGAGTTCATACTCCTTTGTCTAGCTCATTGTATTTTATTTTGGCTGCTTTCTCTTTTCCCTTCTGTTCTTCTGCCTCTGGTGATCTCTTTGGGGACTTTTCTCTAAAAATTTTTATTCTGTTCTTTGCTTTTTAATACAATTACCCTTTTAGCAGAAAAATAGTCACACCTAAATTTCTGCTAGTTACCTAATCCCAGTGTTATTATGACATTGCTGGTTATGTCTTCATAGGAACTCTGATGATCTATAGGCACTAGGATGATCCAGTCCCATGATTCTTTCATCTAGATGCTTATGTGGCTGATGTGGAAATGGATGCATGCAAACATGCCTGCAATTGCACACCTAAGCCCACCGTCTAATAGATATTTTCTACGACCATAATTTCAGATAATATACGTGTGATCAATTCTTCCATCAAACATAACTTTCATTGGAGTGAAATGTTTATTTTTACAAGTTCATCATATAGCCAGATATGTTCATTTGTCTTTATTCACATATCTCCTACTCGCATCTAAAACTACAATTTTTTTTCTATTTTCTCCCTTTTGCAGTAAATCTATTATTATTATTTTTTTATTATTTATGTATTTGATTATCTCCCAAAATCCAGACTAATAACCCTTTTGATGGTCCCATCATGTAAATGGTATGTGCACCCCCACACATTTCTATTATGGAAAAATAGAATGTTTTTTTTTTCTTTGTAAATTTTATGTGGCTGTTGTAAATGCTATTTCTTTAAATTTTATTGGATTGTGGGTGGCTATTAGGTTTTATTTTATTTTTTATGTAATTCTTTTATATATTTCTAATTCACGTGCTCATTTATAACTTCATTTCTTATTTTATCTAAAAAGTAGTTTTTCTATTTCTCAGGCTCTTAAACTATTGCCCATATTGGTTCTTGGCCTTAGTGAATTCAACGCCTAGTCCAAGTGATTTTGGGTTGGTTTCATGTAATGCCAAATACTTTGTTTTTGTTGTTGCCGTTTGCATGTCTAGCATTATGGAAGTTGAATACCAATAATTTATTGATTTTTAAAATGAAGTACTAGCAATAAAGGCTCGTGCTTTGCCCAGGCCCAAAAATGAAGATATATTAACATATAATTTTATTTTGAAAATAATAAAAGATCTTATTGATCATTATTTTATATATATATATATATTTATATATATATCAAAATATAAAGGAGAAGAAACAAAGTATATATAATTGACCACCCTTTGGATTTAAAGGCACCGATCGTGACAACCACCATGTCTCTAAATTTGATAACCCAACAATCTTTGGAGTCCATAATTGAAGAATGATACTTGTGATCAAGCAACACTTTGACATGCCCTTAATTATAACGAATGGGTTGTACACACACGAAGATCTTCCAATCCAAACTATTAAATAAAAACACAAACACGAGAAACAAAAGTAAATTTTAACATATCTTCAGTTTTGGGCCCGGGTTAAGCATGCGCCTTTGTTGCTACTTATATATAAATATATATATATATATATATATATATATATATTTAAAGCCATAGGGAGGGAGGCTGTAGAGGGCACTATGTCAGCAGCACAGGAGTTCTTCTTTCAAAAAAATATACACAAAAAATACAGAATGCTTTAAGGTGCCATGTCACTTTTCTAATCTATCACCTCCCCTAAAATCAGTACTATGCATGTGTACGCCTTCCATCAGTGGGCTCCCAATAGAAATTTATGAATGGTTATTTGAAAATCATTACTAAATGTGGTTGCATGGATGGAGCCGTTTGATATTACCTCATGTGGACCATAATTTAAGTGATCAATAGTCCAAAAAAGAAGTACGAGATACCATGTGCCTGGAGGGCCATCCATTGGTGGGTCCACCTATAAGAATCACATGCTACCAACAAGTGGTTGCAAAATGCAATTAAAGTTCAATCTTGAGTTTATAGCACAAAAGACGTTTCTAAGGGGGACCACTATGTAGATCTTACGACAAAAAACTATCAGCCTCTTTCACTTATGTGTTACTCCACACAAGTTTTATGGGAGTTAATAAATCTAGGGGTTTTTACGAGAAAATTAAGCTTAAAAATTTATTAAACAATTTTATGTAAAAAGACCATAAAATGGCGAAATAATTGTTCGTACATTTTTTTTTGGGACGAAATTACCCTAGTTGACGATATCATCAACTTAGTTGACGATATCGGCAATTCGTTGGCAATATCGTCAACTTTCATTACAAAAAAAACAATATTGTTCTCTATCTTCTTCTACCAAGTGATGGAAAAGTTATGAAAATCATCACATTTTGTGTCCCAATGATCCAATTGACGATATCATCAACTGTCATTATTGAAAAACGATATTGTGCTCTATCTTCTTCTACCAAGTGATGGAAAAGTTATGAAAATCATTGCATTTTATGTCCCAATGATCTTCCTTAAGTGGTCTTAGCACTCATGTGGGGTCACATGCTTAGTTTCTACACATTTGTTGCCCCTTTTGCATGATTTTGGAGAATTTGAGTTTGGAGTGCAAGGTGTTCGGTGAAATGCCTTAATGAGAATTTTCTCTTGATTTTGTGGTGTCTTTGAGTGAGGCTGGAGGTGATGAATGTAAGTGTGCTTTTATGAACATTTAGAGTTTGAAGCCATTTGTTTGGAAAAATTTCGTAAGTCCTAATGATTGTGACTTGTGAGCAATATGTAGGGAGTCATGTTTGACATCTTTGAGTAGTGAATGCGAAAGTTTTTTTCTAGGGTATTGTATTGTTTGTGTGGAGTTTTAGAATAAGAAAGTGTTTCTTCTTTAATTAATCTGTGATTTTTGAACCAAATGGATTTGATAGTGGATGGATTGAACACACTTCATTGTGTGATTTGTGAAAGACTTTTCAAACTCTTCTTCTTTGATGCATTTATCACCTCATTTCGATTTTCCTTCATTTCTTTGACTTAGGCATTCATCTCCTATCAAATCTCAACATCATCCCCCTCTAATAGGATGAAAGTGGGCCGGGCCTAGCTGGGCTTTGACAGGCCCTAGACTCGGCCCTAGTATTTTTCAGTCAGCCCGAGCTCGAGAGGGCCTCAAAAACCCTAGCTCGGGCTCGACTCTTATTAAGTTATGAGGCCCTAGGGCTGGCCCTTTGAGCCCGGCTCAATTGATGCCTTAGGCTTGGCTCGTGAGCCCGACCCATTTTATAATGATATAGCACTAGCTAAAAGAAAATATTTTCAGGAAAAAAAAAATCCTATAGGAACTCAAAGAAATCTGCATATGCAAACCAGAACAAAAAATGGTCAAATGCATGCATTCATCCCATATATTAATATATGTAGACCCTAGGGCTTACGAGCTGGGCTTCATCAAGCCCGAGCTTAAACGGGCCTCCTACTAGGCCCTAGCTCGACTCTTTTGTTTTTTGAGCCGAGCTCGGGCCAAGCCTATAACAGGCCATCCGTGGGCAGCTAGTGGGCGGCCCGGTCCACTTTCACCTCTACTCTCCAAACCTAAGACAATCATATATGGAAACTATCAAAGAAGTTAAAGAATAGTCGAAGAAGAAGAAAAGTTGCAGGAAGTTGATGCAACTTGGATAATTTCGTCCAAAAAAATATACGAATAATTATTTCGTCATTTTATGGTCTTTCTTCATAAAACCATTTAATTATGATTTAAACTTAATTTCTTCGTAAAGATCCCATAAATCTAAATTATGTACCCTTTGAGTGGGACCTACCAAATAAATATTTTACTAATCTATGCGGGGTTTGATAGATTTAAGATCATAGCCATCTTAAGTTATTTACATTATCTACAGGTCTCATTTGATGAAAGACTGACATATTTCTATCATGTTCACTAGAGTTCTATTTTTATTTTATAGGCATTTTAGTAAAAAATTTCAATCATCATCATCATTCTTCTATTTTTATATAGTTCTTTTATAACAATTTCAAAGTTAGATGACAATAGCATTTCAATCTAGAGTTATAAATAAATTAATTTAGTCTTTTTGATAAATAATATATTTATTTATTATGCTTTATTTCTTATCGGTGATATTTTAAAGAAACCAATAAAATTAAATCTATTTTTATTGTTTGGCCCGGTCTAAGGGCCATCATTGCTAGTATACCTACAAGAAGTTTCTCACCGTATCAACTATCAAGCTCACGCCCTCTCTCCCACCTCATTGTGGGCCCTCTATTTTCCTCTTTTAACATTTTCTACTCTTTCTCTTACATATTGTTTGCATCTTGGGTGGACCCTATTTGCTACGAGAATTTAAATAATCCTTTGAAGTCTTTCATATTACACTAATTTCTCCCCCCTTTTCTCATAATCCCAAGTTTGCTACTTATCTCCTTATAATTCAAATCTTTCTATTTTATTGTTGGAGCTAATTCATCAAATTTGAATATTCTTCGACCTTCATTATTAGCGATTGCTGGTTTTTTGTACCAAATTGAACCAAAACTCTATGTTACTGTTTTTTATACACATATATATGAGTGTGGGTCACGCACATGAAAGAGCAAGAGAGAGGCTCAAGAGGCAGTTAAGAAAGAGTCCATCTTAAAACTGTTGGAAGGAGAGGTCGAAGACAAGCCATTTTACGGTGGCAAGAGTTTAGGGAATGTGGATGTGGTGCTTGTTCCATTCGCCTGCTAGTTCTACACATATGAGACTGATGGCAATTTCAAGGTAGAGAATGAGTGCCTTAAGCTAATTGCTTTCGTGAAGAGATGCATGGAGAAGGAGAGTGTCTCGAAGGTCCTTCTAAATCCTCATAAGGTCTATGACTTTGTTAGCGATTTGAAAAAGTATGGGGTAGAGTTCTGGTAAATGAGGTTTATGGGGGAAAATGATGGGAAGAAGAAGGCATCAATAGTGGAAATACATGCTCAAAAGGATCCTATACTCAAAAGCCCATTAATGCATTCTTCCTCCCATCGTTTTCTCCCATAAACCCCATTGAGCCTCTCCCTTGCACTTTCATATTCGTGACCCACACTCATATATATATATATATATATATATAAACAATAACATCGAGTTCTGATTCATTTTGGTACAGAAAATCAGCAATCGCAGATGATGAAGGTCGGAGAAGATGGAGATTTGACGAATTAGCGACGATGTCGTCGCTAACTCTCTATATTAAGCGACGCCGTCACACGTTTAAATCTTTAATAAAAAAAAAAAAAATGGAAGTGGTCGAAGGGAACCACTTCCATGCAATATTGACTAGTGACCTCTTTTTCGGCTAGGGGCCATCCATGATCCTTTTTGTAGTAGTTTCCTCTTTTATATCTGAATATTTAATCTGCAATATTTTTATCTACCTGTGCTCAGCAGGGTTAATTTGTTCCAGACTCCCTTAATCCGAGGATGATCTTTATCTCAAAATACATAGTTTCCTCTTAATCTCGTAATGCATAAAAAACAGTCGCTTTAATCTAAGGAATTATAAGAAATTTAAATTCAAGTTAACCAAATAAGGAAACAAAAACCTTCCTCGTAATCTCAAGTGGCACGTCAATTTTGTAAGCCCATCAACTAATGGACCAAAATCGAAGGAGAGTCTTGGGATATCTTCTTCTCTCTGCTTTAGATCTCAAGCCACTGAAACGAGGGTTTGCCGAAGTGAAGGAAGTGAAACAGAACACCAAAAAAAAGAGGAATGAGAGAGGGGTTTGTACATATGGAAGTTGCTATCAACTTTCTTTTCTTCTTCTTCTTCACATGAAATTTTACTCAAGTTCCACCATTTCTTTGTTTGGATGAACGACTCATTGCAAGGATTATATTCTTCTTCTTCTTCTTCTTTTTCTATGATTTTGTCTTGAATGAGGGAGGGAGCCAATCATGACCTCATCTGGTAAATACTGATTTGGGTGGTTGTTACACCCCGACCCAATTTAACCCTGATTAATGCTAATTAAGTGTGATTTAACTAAATTAATTGTGCTTAGTTGTTAATTATGGTAATTTGTGTTTATTAGCCTTTATAGGCTGAGTTAGTTGAGCCTCGAACCTCAAATAGGTGAGTGGGAAGCGATTTGACTCGGTTGAGTAGAGTCAAGGGTTTTTTTCGTAATTAGTGATTTTCTCATTTTTGCATCATTTGCACGTCATCTTGGCGTCATCGCGTGTGTTTCGACGAATACGTCAACTTTCATATTGAACCCTACTTCATTTGAGCACATATGGAGTATGTGGGCCCTCATTTGACTTAAAATGGAAATACACTAACTTAGTGGACTTTTGTGCAAAAGGCACATCCTTATCACTTTAAAACAACTCAACCCCATTTCACTCCATTCGGTTGGTGTATGTTGAGAGTGGAGAGAACCTCATTTCTCCTTTTTCCTTTCAATTTCTCTTCCTTTCTTCAATCACTTTAGTATTTATGCAAGTGAAGGCAAGTGTGGAGGTCTTCTTCTTCATCTTCTTCATCTTATTTATCCTCTTCATCTCTTGTTTCCAAGAACCCATTTCTTCTCCAACTCCAAAATTCGGATTTCTTCATAGGTAAGAATCAAACCCCATACTTTTATGCTTTTGAGTTGAAATGGCGTCAAGAGACTCATTTATAGTCATACATAATCATTCATGGCATTTTTTTTCATTTGGATTTTTTTATTAGCGTTTGTTATTTGGGGTTTTTGAATCTTTTGGGCAAAAGTTAGAGAAAAGGGCTTGGAAAGCTCATTTGAGGCAAGTATATAAGCTTTAATTACAAGGCATGTTGTCTAATTTCTTGATTAGTTATTAAATTCTATTTTATTTTCTTTTCTACTGTGATTAGCCTCTTTGTTCAAATTATATGGATGGATTTGATTTTTGAGTGCTTGTAGTCTTGATTTAAAGTGGGAAAAAGGACATTGGATGGAATGGGTGGTGAAGAAGTGCATGTAAGATGTGTATGTGTGCAGGTGGAGGCCAATCCATGGTCGAGTGTTTACACTCCATTTGGTCATTTGGGTTTGACATACAACCAGCTAGTAGAATCCCACTTTGTTATACAATTTTGGGTGCACACCTCTTGGATCTGAAATTTCTTACCACTGCCTTGTATTGGTCCCACCAAGCAAATGGAATCTCATTAAAAGCCCATTTGTTTTATTTGTTTGGGCTAGAATTCCTACTTTTTCAAAGCAGTGAGAAAAACTTGGATTATTTAAATGCATGTACAGGTGGAATAAGACATGTGTTATAGCATGTTGACATGCAAGTGCTGGGTTCTTGAAAAAAAATAAAAGAGGGGAACATGAGACAAGTCCACTCGCTATAGCGAGAATGGAGCGAGACCACCTTCTGGGTGGGTTCGCTATAGCGCGCCACAAGCCCGCTATAGCGAGGTGGGGTTCTGTGTTGGGCCCGAATTTTGACCCAAACATACTTCTTTTTGCACATTCGAAGTCGACGAACACCTTATAGTGTGTATTTATGAAACCAATTAGGATCTTGAACTCCGACTAATTTATAGGACCCTAGAAAATGGCACATTTGACGAAATTAACGGACCAATGGTAATTAATCACGTGAGAGATTATTGAGGTTAAGATCATCTCATGTGAAATGTTATCTTTCGTCTTATCATGGATGAAGTTCGGAGAACCCGGCACACTACACTTATACAATGTGGCACCAAATTAAAGATAGCTATACACCGAATCTCTGAACCTCATCGTGTGAAAATGTGGAGGACGAAAGCCTAGTAAATGACCCTTGATTCTTCTTAATCAATGCATGCGCATATTGAGATGTATTTTCCATTCACCTTCCAAATTCTCAAGAATGATTTATATGCATAAACTATTTCATCTCTATTCGTTATACTTGTACGGTAACACAATATTCAATTGAAATTCGAAATGAGTAAGTTTATATGTGAAATATTTTGAATATTAATTATTCGATTCGATTCAAGTAAAACTAATCTTACTCATGTGCATGTATTTATTTGACTCGATTGGTCTGGCACTACTGAGCTTCGATCTCGTGATACTTGATGGGGTTAAACCTGGGTTAGTTATTTGAGATCATTGCAGTAGATCAACTGGAGCACCGGAACTCCAGAACCGGGTAGCCAGCTAGCCTTTGGCCGGGCCGCTGGTGACATCCCAACTAGATTCGCTCTCTATTTGAGAGGATGAGCTTGATGTAGTAGCCAACTAGTGTGTTTTATTTCCCCATTGATTCGTAAAACATGCATTATTCGATCTTGGTACAATTGCCTAGTTATCACTTGATATTGACACCTTTTAATCAATTGTCTATAAATTCGATTTGATACATCATGTGATTTATTATTAATGCCTATACTTGCCGAATCGTCGTATTCATGATGCTATTCTTGGTTTCATAGTCACAGGTTCAACCTCCAGCCTTGAGGAGGCCAAGGAGGGAGAGAAGGCTACCCAGGAGGTACCTTCAGGATTAGAAGAGTGGCCAGAGCTAGGGCCAGCATAGACTTCTCCTTCGTCGGAGCGCATAATGATTATTTTGGATTTTGTGGATAGTTCGTGTGGCTAGCCTCTTTTTGTGTGGGTCACACTAAGTGTAGCTATTCTTTTGTTATTGTTATATAAAGTTATTTTATATACGTTCTTTTGTAAAACAATGTTTATATTTGTATAATTCTTTTGTATTACATTTGAAATATTAAATGGACTGAATGGAAACTGATATCCTCACATGAATGAATCCAGCTTCCGCCATGAATAATTGCTTTTGATAAGTTCTAGTGAGTCCTAACTCACGTGTATGGAAAGTTGTTTTCTCTCCTTCGTGTGTTGTATTTGACTCGGGACAGGTACAGCATGCGGGAGTGCGTGTGACACACCTCGGGGATTACCCTAGGCTAGGGTGATTCGGGACCGGGATGTGACAGTGGTGGACATTTTCCAACCACAAAAATGGAACTGTCCGATTTTGGGTTGTGTCCATCAATGCAATCTGATCAAAATCGACCCTTTTGTTCGTTTTATTTAATCCAATGAACAGAACAAAATTCAACTCATGAATCGGCGCTGATGGTGATATGAAAGTTGGGCTGTTAAAGAAAATCTATGGGTGTAATAAAAGTTGTTGCTGTTGATCTTGCCCCCTTTTATATGATAATTTTGTTTTCACTTGTGTTTTTTGTGTAATTGAGTATGGATACAAATTTTGTTGTTTTCTTGTGCCATTGATTGGTGCAATACATTATTCTTTTATTGTTCTATTCCTGAAATATGATTGTTTTTTGGGAGTTGTTGAATTACCCATTTGTGCTTTTGTTTAGCTTATGAATTTGGAGAAATTCATATGCATAGAGATGATAGAATGGTAAGTTCTAATTGAAACACCGAGCCCCACTTGCTGACAAGCTAGACCACTGGATTAAAAATTAAAAGTCATGATTTGCTTCACGAAGATCAGAGTGACATGAAGCTCAAATTAAGGAACAACTTGGTCCATTCCTTTTTGCGTACTATCCGTGAGACTTGAGAGTAAAATATGGCTTGGTAACATTTAGTGTTACAATATAAGTTTTGTAAATCAATTATTTTTTGAAATAAAATTTAATTATTTTAAGTTTATTTTTGGGACATCTACCACCAAAATCACCTTAAATAGGGTAACTACAGTTGAGGACCCTAAACATTTATAATGACGGCCAAGGACCTCCAGCCTAAATCATTTCTCTTTTTTGTCTCGTTGTGCATTTTTTTTTTACGTCAACATAACCGTTTCCTATTTTGTCATGAGTAATACTTGTTGACATCAATAAAACATTTGTTGACATCGACAAAAACGTTCGGTTAACACAGTCAAGTATCCCTATGCACGCTAAACATTTTATGCATAGAATTTGTTGAAGTCGATGAAAGATTTGTCGACATCAACATAAACTTTTGTCGAAGTATACAAAAACGTCCAGTTAGCACAATCAAGTGACCCTGTGCACAGCACATGTTAAACATTTATACATAGAATTTTTTGAAGTCGATAGAAGATTTGTCGACATCAACATAAACTTTTGTTAACATCGACAAAAACGCCCAATTAGCACAATCAAGTAACCCCTATGCATAACACATGTTAAGCATTTGTACATAGAATTTGTTGACGTCAACAAAAGATTTGTCGATATTAACATAAATGTTTGTCGACGTCGACAGGTTTTGCACTACCAACATTTACAATATAAAATAACATGCACAGGGGTACTTGATTGTGTTAACCGAACGTTTTTGTCGACTTTGACAAAAATTTATGTTGACGTCGACAAATATTTTGTTGATGTCAACAAATATTACTTATGACAGAATAGGAAATGGTTATGTTGACATCAACAAAAAAAAAAAAAAAAAAGGCAAAACGGAAAAAAAAAAAAAAAAAAAAAAAAAGAAGGAAAAAAAAAAGAGATGATTTGGGCTGGAGGTCCTTAGCCGTCATTATAAATATTTAAGGTCTTCAACTGCAGTTAACCTATTTAAGGAGATTTTGGTGGTAAATGACCCTTTATTTTTTTTATGAACAATATTTCAAAGAAAACAATAAATTTGAATTTATTATCTTCTTTGGCCAGGGAATAGCGCTTCTTTGTTACTAGTATATTCTAAAATGAATCCTAAAAAAATAAGAGGGCGGCACTGGGCCTTCATTTTGTGGGCCGTTTGAGAGCGAGGAGAGCCAGATATCCTCATTGGAGGGACTGATTGACAGCCCTAATGGCTGGTAAAGGAAAGAGACACATTTCTATTTCTTTTTGTCCTTTTTTTTTTTTTTTGTGTTTTTGTTTTTGTCTTGTATCAAATGGGCTATCAACATTTGATGGACTCAAATTATGGTAATCCTCATTAGCACTTAGTGTTAGGAAAATTGTGTGGCCCGACTGCCATTGGGCCCAAGCCAGATCGAGCCCGGCGGTGTGCCGCGGATGAACTCCCAATAAGTCTTGATCTGGTTGAGTCAGATAAGGATCAAACTCTTAGTGGTAGAGTTTGAATCAGGTTCAGACTCCCGTTTGGCAGAATTCTCACGCTGGTCAGGAGATGTGGGATTCCAAGAGGGATAGAGTCCGAATAGAGTTGTAACTCCTAGGGATTGCTCTATATAAGGGAGATGGGAATCCTTGCTTGATCATCCAGAAGATCTGATCATTCGCAGCGAGTTCGCAGGTCTACTCCACACCGGAACGCACAAGGTTTTCAGCGAGTTCGGTTCCGACACCCATCTAAGACCAGCAAGTTCTTTCACTTAATAGGGCAACTAGGGCTGGGACAAGCCCAAACGTGCATATCCAGCTTGCGTGAACATGCAATTTGGACTGGGCTTGCTCAAGCTCGGGTTCACGCTTAGGCCTAAATTTGAAAGCACTAGAGAAATTTAATCTGGGCTTTGACTTGATCCTCGGTACCTGAACTGGCCAGGTATCTGAACATTTTCAACGCAATTTATTTATTACCAGACACCTTTAGCTAGGTGGGGATTTGTTTCTTTTTGAATATATACAACGTTTAAATTAGAGATGGCAACTGGTCGTGTTTAAACAGGAGCCCGCTCCGCCTAACTCTGGCTGGATATGGTAGTGGTTTTGTTGGTATGGAATGAATTTGGATTTTATTGTCCCGACCCGCCCTCCCCCGAATTATAATATATGTGTACTGATTATTGAAGTGATAGAAGAAATTCATGCAAATGAATTTGGATTTTGTTGTCCCAACCCGGCCTCCCCCGAATTATAATATATGTGTACTTATTATTGAAGTGATAGAAGAAACTCATGCAGTGTAGGTGGTTTTGGGCCTTTTAACTCTACGCATCTGGAAAGAGAATGTGGTGCATATTCATTCTCTACTATACTCATTCTCATGAATTTCTAAGTTTTAAATCTGACCTGACCCAATTAAATGGGGAGGGTTTGATATCACATCCTAGCGACCCATCATGGTGTGAGTTGGGTTTGGATGAGATAAATTTGAGACGGCGGTGAGGGGTGGGGGTGGGAGTTTAGATAAAAAAGGTTCTTAACCAAATAAAAATGGTGGGAGTGCGACTAGCGTTCAGTTGTATTACGGGCTTATACTTGGACCCATACTCGTACCTGAATTTAAATTGAAGACCCAAATCAGATTTGTTGATTATGGGCTCATAGCATCCGATTATATAAGTCTCCTCTATATTACTGCCTAACCATTTTATCCTATGAAATCGATGGCTTTCACATACTGGGAAATCTCATGCTGCAACTTTAGGCCATAACTTACAACTCTACTTACCTATCAAAAGAAAGAGCCATACTGAATATAACAGAGGAAGCTGCAATCAGCTCCACCATTTGCAACTATTTTGGGGTGGAACTACTGACAACAACTGGTTTTGGGTCCTTCAGTAAATGGTTAGGCCTGCCCATTATCCTATCTGCAATGGAAAAACGTCCTGGTTCTCTTGCAATTATTCATTTAACAAAGTAGAGTTCTGTACCAATCGAGAAAACTTGGGCCAAATCAATGGGACCAATAGATGAACCAAATCAGTTTCAACTCCGCTTCCTATCAATGATGAATCAGCCATGTCTGAAATGCCTCATACATAAACAAGTTCTCATCACCTTGGTCTATGCCTCTATGGGATTGTATCTCCCAATGGATATCTATTGGCAAAACCACCTTTTTACTGGATCTAGAACTAAAATGATGGCATTGACAGTTTGCTACTTGAAATTATTCTTATCTAGCTCCAGGAAGTATGATAATGTCAATCATCTCAAAATCAAAACCAACTTCTTCATTAAGTGTGCATATCATTTTCATTTCTAGTCGATCGGTCTTCGCTGCATCATCACCATGCTTTGACATTTTAACAATACAATATAGACATTGGATGTACCAGAGGGAAAACCAGGTCCTATCCTAATGGGAAATACATGGTATAAAATGGAAGGCAGCAGAGTCACAGAAGGCAAATCACTTTCATCTTTAAATCTAAGGCAAATTATTGGGTCCACCATCTGCAGTTCTAGACCCTATCATTTCAATCCTTTGCTTCATGGTCAGAGATAGGACCATACTAGCTGGTCTTTAAGTGAACCTTTTCATTTATTTATTTGTTCCAATAGAAGCTTCTTTTGACATTACAAAATCCTCTCTCCTCTCCTCTCTCCTGGTCAGTCCTCATCTGTTCTATCGCTGTTTTTTCACATTTTTAAATCAGGACACTAGGTATGGTTGCATGGACTTTCTTCTTGGACATCTTTTTCCATGGAGAATTTTAGTGTTGTTCTTCAATTTGCAGTAGTGTATGTATATTTTTAATGTGCCTACCTAAGGAGGCTGCACTTCATTGAGTGGAAGTGTGTAACCTGTCCTTGTGTGGTCTATAATAATATTCATACTATCAAAATACAACGTTCAACTCTGCCTAAGAAAAATGGGAAGAAGGAAAGGAAAAAAAAAAAAAACCACCACATTCAAGCTATAGGTACCTATTCTCTGTTTAGGCCTTCATGGTTAGGTCACGTTACACATGGTTCGCAGTATTATCCATGGCCCATGAAACTCAGCAATACCATGATCCGTTGCTTGTAGTATAGCTATGCTTTCAACTCAAGTGGCCTGGAATGAACTGGGCCATATTTAAGGCCTGACTAACGGGCCAGGTTTTCTAGTAGTTGAAGGACATTTTTGTTCTGTTGTTGCACAGAGTGAACGCCATGTTTGGGCCCATTCTGAGCCCCAGTTCAGAACCATTGATGGATGTGTCACTATTGGGTTCGAATTTAAGGTTTGATTAAACAATACAAATCCAACAATGATCTTATACCGCATGACTCAAAGAGCAGAGTGGAAAAGTAGAACTTTCAAAGTGGTTCCAATATAGCTAGATATGATGAGGCTTTGATAATGTTGGGTGTCGGCCCACCTTAAACCCGGTTGGACCTGGTCAAAATGCCTCCTTACTTAATAAAAGTATATTTAATTAGTCAAACGAAGTGCCACTAGAGGACGTATGGTTTCTAGCAGGGTCTAAGCCGTAGGCAAGACGCCATTCCATAGCATATTCTACTTGAAAATGTTGATTAGGAAGTAAGTAAACCCTAGTCACTAGATACTCATTACTAGAGGATTAGTTTATTGAACAGATTCTTCTACAAAGTAGACTGAGACCGTGTGAGACTGTATTTTTGTTAAGAAAACAATGTATGGAGACAAAACTCTCCATCTATATACAGTTCCTTCATTTCCCAACCTGAAACCTTACTTTCTTGAATTGCAATTCTCACGTCACTGTCTTGTGCTTTTCTTCTCCACCATGGGCTACATGAACATTTCCATATCATCATTCTCATCATCTTCTTCCTTTCACACGTAATACTTAGCTTTACCTCTTAAATTTCTTCAATTTCACCCTACCATAAATTGCAATGCTTAGTTTTGAAAACAGTTGAATAAAAGAACCAAAAGAATCAAGACCACGGCGGTCGCGAATCATAATCTCTATTTGCACATTTTTTTTCTCTGGAGTTTTGACAAATTCTCTTTGGATAATTGATGGTATTTGAAAATGTGCATCCTAATGAATTTTGATAATTTGACTTTTTATTCATGGTTCACCAAGTATATATAATGGACTAAGATGTCCATGGTGGGATCCAATGTGTCATTTTCGTATACCCTCCTTCTCGTATGAAACACTTCTTGTTTAAGGTATTCAAATGGCGAACTTTCTAGTTGTCATGCTGTGGCATGAAACGCAAGTATGACGACGATGTTTTCATGGCCATGCTCTGCATAAAACCAGCTTCCTCTAGTGTAAAAGTGGCTCCAAGAGGTGGTAAAAGGGTGCAGCGCATAAGAAGAGAAGGAAATGAACAGAGTCCTCTGTTTAGTAGACATGGATGGATATTATGGGCCACCGATAAATGACACATGATATAATCATTTTTCAAAGAGTGGTGCTATTTGGACAAACTTTATGATATTTAAGGCATATCATAGGGTTTGTCCAAAATTCTGGCAAAAAAGTTTGTTCAAGTAGACTTTTTGTTTTTCAAACATGGTTAGTCGTCGTGATGGTGGGACATGGATGGATATTATGAGCCATCCATAAATGACATAGTATGATCATGTTTCAAACATGGTTAGTTATCATGATGGTGTTGACACAGCACACTCACCTAAGAATGTGCAACGAAAATATGAAAAACGATTACCAATTTAAACTCAAAACTGTTTTGATGAAGACATAGTCGTATAGATAGTGGAGGTGGAGAAATATTTCCACATCTCAAGTTTGTACGGTATCACATTTTTCCCTCCTTGTGTTTCTCTACTTGTTGGCCTAATGTATGACTATATAATACTAGGGTAGAAAAGATAAGAGCTACAGGAGATCCAATAGGAAAAGCTATTAGAGGTGACCCGTGGTCATTCAATGGCTTGGATAGACTGCCTTACTATTAGGATCAAAATGGAAGGTAATGATCAGTTTTTTGCATACTAACCCCAACGTTTATTTAATTTAAAAGTAGGGCCCCCATGGTTTTAGTCGCATAAATCCCTGCCTTTTCATTCTAATTCCTTCTATGTCTCCAAACTCTCATATGAAAGGGAAATGGGCAAGATTTTGTTTTGAAATATGATAGCTTTGCCCTTATTTCTATCTATAAAAAATGGGTGTGAATGTTTTTTATTCACAAAAATACCATTGCTTTCTCCCCAGGCCCAACAGTCTCTTTCCCAAGGGCCACAAATAAAAAAAAATGCATGTAGTTCTCAAAATATATAAGGGCTTTCCTGAGAATTTTGTAGCGGCCGTAATGAAACAAATCTCCTAAAACTTATGGGGTTTTCAAGAGACTTTGTGTGCTATAAGTTGAGAAAGATTGATAATATTTGCCAATGAGTTGTAATTAAGTTGATGATATAGGAGATGAATATTAAAAGCTATAGAGAAAAACAAGTCCACTCAAGAACCAATGATCAAGAAATGATCATCCTTAACTCTTTATTTTATATAATACACTATTTTATTTATTTATCTTTTATGCAACAGACATATTTTTTTTTTCATTTTTCTATTTTTCTATGTCATAAACAATCACAAAAAAAATAATGTAATAATCACTTATTTAATAACAACAATAAGAAACAAATAAAAATCCCCTTTTTAAATTTCCCTTTTGGGTGAGATTAAAGGTGTTCTCCCATCTTTAAAGGTGATGAGACTACATATAAACAAGAGTCTCTTTTTCAATAGTCCCATTGCCATTTAAATCTAAAAAAACATTAGAATTGCCCAAGCATGCAGTCACACATGGTCCTACCATAATAAAAACACGTTAAAAAATATATCTATATTCTAAGAAAAAAAAAATCTAGCTCCCTAGAAAGGAGGATGTCGCCCATTGTGAGTAATTTCGATACAAATGATCTCGGATGACAAGCAATGGAATGAAGAGGGACGACCAAGTGACAGTAGAAGAAAGTGAGGAAGATAAAAGCCTGAAAAGACGAAGTAAAAAGGTTTTCGAAAGGCCAAAGATAGGCGAATCGACATTTTTGCAAGCATCCATGAAAGGGATAAAAATATGGGCAAAAGTGTCATTCCACATTCAAATCTAACAATGCTTGCCCATTTTCGTCTATATGTGAATTTAGGAATATGGAAGTATTAAAATTTAAAAAAAAAAAAAACATGAATCATGTATGAATAAATTTTGAAATCACATGGGCCTGCTTATAAATCTGAAAAACCTTAGGGCCGGGGTATAAACGAAAAATCTAATTCATTCCCACATCCCATCCAATAATTATGAGCGGCTTAAGAGAAAAATACGTACCCTTACTAACATAGCATGGTCCAACACAAACTACCTCAAACGAGTGAGACCAGCGTAAGCAAATTTACTCTAGCTTCATGAACCAAATATCAAAGTTAGTTTCTAATATCATATTTCTTGCGTACCTTAAAAAAAGGGACTAAACTTGACCAAATCGATCAGAATGAGTCTCAGAACCTTGAAACTTGTTTAAAATTTTGTTGACTCGGTTAAGACTGCTAAAACTCAATCAAGACTCGGTTAAAGTTCTATATCTATTTTCTCTCTACATATAGTTTATTTTTATTTTATGAGCGCAAGACTCAGTCAGATCTGTTTAGGTTGACTCAACTCGATGAACTTTGTTGGGTAGATTTCTAGTGCTCGAACGATAGTACAGGCACATAAATTTTCTAAACTCCCAAATCTGAGTTGGCTTAAAGATTCATCATGCCGAGTCAACTCAAAAACTCAAATGTAGCACTGCAAAACTTAATGAATAGAAACTTGATGATGTACACAACAAATTTGGCAATAAAGATGAAGCTTGAATGGGTTGAGTCAGGTCAAAAAATCTTAACACTCGCTCAAAGTTCATTCAAGTCAACTCATTTTTAAATCAAATATATAATGGGTCTGAAGTTTAAGCCCGAGGAAAGCAATTCAGTCAACTATGTGATCAATATCATGATGCATTTGGACTAAGGAAGGAACCAGGAATTTTATTTAGGGGAATCAAAATTGCAATGTAAAAGGATTTATAAAAGAGAAAGTGGATTTATTATTCTTCTTCTTTATTCATTTATGGCATGTTTGTGTAACACTTTTCTGCAGAAAAGTGGATGGTTTTCCGTGGAAAATTTATTTTTCCGGCGTTTGGTGCGGAACAATTTCACGGAAACGCTTTTCTGCTTCGTCAGCATTTTTCTTAATAATGGTGGAAATGAGTTTCCTATTGGGGAGGGGGGGAGGTATGGAAAATGGATTTTCTCGGAAAACTTCTCCCTCTTTTCCTTATTCTTGTCCATTTCAACCCAAAACCCTACAACTCTTTCATTTTTCATTTATTTAAATAAATTATTATTTGATGTTAAATAAATAATATACATGTTATGCTATTTTCACCAAATCAGAAAATTATTTCACCAAATAAGAAAATTTGATTTTTTATAAGGAATCGACAGCCGCACCAAACAACATTAGCACCAATTCAATGAAGATTTTTTTTTTTGCACCAAACATGAATTTCTAAATTCTACGGAAATCCTTTTTCGTGATTTTCATTCCTATGGAATTTGCTGACGTGACAATTTTTCCTTTCCGCGGAAAGGGTGTGTACACAAACGTGCACTTAAGGTTTGTTGGGTAAAGCCGTGCAACAGGAAATGGTTCGCGGAGTCAATTTCCTACCACCCTAGGTGGGTAGCGCGGAATCACGCCAACATGGAATTGAAGCACGAACGAAGGGGAAAATCGAGACATTTTCGCTGCACCAAACACATACCAGCGCCTTGTCTCCTCCTCTTTCAACAAACTTTTCTGTGCGAAGCCATGAGTTTCCTGTTCTGCAGCTTTGGTTTCCAACAGGGGTAGATGAGATTTCCGGAACCTCTCTAGAATTCCGGAATTCCATGCAATTTCACCGCTGCACCAAATAAGAAAAAGAAAGCTTCGGATTTTAGCCCCTTTCCGTTGAAATGTCGCTTGCACAAACAAAAGTTTAAAGTCTCTGCAAGATGTGCTTTCTCCTCTTCCTCTCTTGAATCATAAGATTTGGGGCAAGTGTAGATGGTTAGAATGAGTATTGAAAAGAATCTCTTTCCCAACTCCATTAAACCTTGTTTATTTGTTCCTCTTTTATTCATTTCCTTTCTTTTCCTCTCAATTTCCTTTTTATTTTAAGTTTTTCTTAAAATCATCAA
Source organism: Camphora micrantha (assembly GCA_003546025.1). NCBI lineage: Eukaryota > Viridiplantae > Streptophyta > Magnoliopsida > Laurales > Lauraceae > Camphora > Camphora micrantha. The sequence goes on from QPKB01000002.1 coordinate 42,770,376, forward strand.
TATTTTGTTTCTTTTTTTCTAATAGTATAACCATGTTAATAGAGCCATAAACAATTGGGGGGGCCATCCATTAATGTTTGGCCATACCATGAAGGGCCAAAGCAAGCTTCTTAAAGAAGATCATGAAGTATGGGTGTCTTAAAGAAGCTTATGAAGTATGGGGTGTCAAAACCCCCGCCGCCGCCCGGAAGGTCCGCCCCTGATTGGGACGGTCAGCAAAAAGGCGGTGACAACAGTCCCACCGAACTCTTGGTCTTTGACCCCATCTTCTACACTAAACTACAGTGAATATATATAGTTTATGCACGTGGTCCTTCTTTATTTGAGTCAGGGTTTGAATTCTCCTTTTCTGGGAATTGGACGTTATTGAAACTGGTGGTCGTGGGTCCGTGACGTTTGAATGAGAGAGAGAGCTATTGGCAATTGGCGGCATTTTATTATAATCTTTGTGGTGGGGTGGGTTGGGAGCAATGAAAACTCAGAAAGTGAGGGCTTGTGTGAATACTCCCTCATTCAGTCAACACTACTATTTATAATAGAATAAAGAGAAGTTGAGCGCAGTCGAGAGAAGTCAATCAGCACTGTTTGGGTCAAAGACGCTTCACAGCTAAAGAACATGGAATCCAGAAGAACAAAGTATGTACGACTTATATGGGGCTTTGCGTTGAGACTTGAACGACGGGATAGGGTATGAGTAAATATTTTTCTATACTCTTTTTTAGTGGAGCCCACTCCTCGATGTTCCCACCTAGGCATGTCAAACGGGCAGGCATTGTAGTGCCCTGGAGCGGGTTGGGCCGTGCGTTGCCTCCTTGGCTGGCATGCTCGGCGTGACTCTTTAATTTGTTTTTTTTTTTTTTTCAATTAATTCTTTTCGACTTCTCGATATTAAAATTAAAAATTAGGACATAAGTAAGGAGAATGACAAAGATATTTAAGTAATTCGGTCAAACTCGACCTACTCCACTGAGAAGATAACCATTTGGATATTAATTTCTTGAAGGTTTATAAATAAGATTACCTTTAAAACCTTACAATTTTTTTAGAGAATAAAAATAAAAAAGAATGAAAAACTTATATATTTACAAATTACAATGAAGGAAAAAATAAAAAATCAGGTGTGCAGTCCACTAATGTATTATGCTGGATTATAATCTTTAATTGCTGTCAATTCTTATTTCCTCTTATCTGCCAAGTACCAGTCTCGTAGGTAAACACAACACTCCACCGTTTCTTTAATTAGATTTGTTCTTTGTCATCCACCACACGTCCACCTGCATTAAAAGCTTGTTCTGATGCTACATAAGACATTGGAATAGTCAATAGATTACTAGCCATGGCGGCCAACGCATGATAAATGCTTTCTTATTACTTCCACCATGCTAAAATATCAAAACTAGATGCATCATGCACCCGTATTACACTGACGACAAGATACAATGATAACTCTGTCACTGTGTTACTTGAGCTTAAGCTGGATGCCATGACCATGGACAGGGAAGAATACCAAGCATCCCACACAGCTTCACTTGTTTGCTAGACTTCTGAAAGGCACATACTAACCCCAGTTGTACCCATTTGCTCACAATAAAATTGAAAAAAGTGCTTGTAATTTTTCCCTTATATTTGAGAAAGTATTTAAATGTTGATAATTCATATTTTTATTTATTCCATTAATAAAAAGTTGTACACCACTTAAATTTAACCTATGATCAAATACAGCAGCTAAAGAAAATGTCAATGGAGCATCTTTCTAATATTTATTAAATTTTTCTTCTATGTTTCTAATAGTATTATTCAGTAAAAAAAAAAAAAACGATCTCTAAATCTATAAAGTTGTAAAGTAATTTGAAAAAGCTTCATTAGATGTGGGATCATATATCCTGGAAAAAATTAATGTTGAAGTATAGAAAGCTTCTAATAAATCTCTTATATGGGCACACAACTCCCAATGTTCATCACTCATCAACAAATCTTGTACATGAAAAGCATAAAATCATTCAAAACTGTTTTTCGGTCAATTGACTTGTTTAATAATCACACATAGAATTCCATCTATGTTATACCTCTTTGGGTATTTTTATAGCTGATACGCGTTGTCTCGTACATATTTGGGCATACAATTGTCTTGTTTGTGCGGAGAAGAAAATAAATTTAGCAATGTCTTTAATAGTATCTGTGTAACTTATAATATACTTTAAACTAACCTTTGTAATGAGATTTAAGATGTGACGTACACATCTATTTTGGAAGATAGAGCTATCTATCAAAGTTGCACGTAGCATCTACAATCTCATTAGTTCAATAGCCACTGTATTATTACTAGCATTATCTAAAGTGATAGATATAATTTTTTCCTTAATATTGTATTTATCTAGTTTTTTCAAAATAAATATACTTATTCTAGTGCCATTGTGTGGCCATTCAAGATAGTTAAAATTAATTATTCATTTATTAATAATCCGTTTTGCATCTATGTTATGTGCAGTAATATAAAGATAACTATCACCCCCTTTAGAAGTCCACATATCTGTAGTTATGGCTATTCTGTCAGGAATTTCTGCAAGGTAATTTTTTAATATTTTTTTTCTCTTCCTGCCAGAGTCTGATAGCTTCATTTCTAGCTATAGTTCTTGAAATACTTTGAAATTGTGGTTGACAGTATTTTTGGACCCATTCTTCAAAGAACTCATTTTCAACAAAAGAAAATGGTAATTAAGATAACACAATCATTTTAACAAGATTTTGTCTTGCATTTTTTGCATTAAAAGAAAAAAGACTTAAACCGCTACTACTACCACCAATAGTAGAAATTTGGGTTTGTAAACCAAACCCCCGCCCTTGCATCCGTCGGCTTATGTAAGGCTAAACATTTCGCATATGTCTTAACGACTAGCCGGTACCCCCTTTTGATTCGACACCATAAATCTTACTATAAAATTTGTATTTTGCCTTTTGGACATTTTTTCCGTCTTCAACAACTTCAAACCTATCATATATATCCCAAACTTTTGAATTTCTATTCCTCTTGGATGGTTTACGGGAACTACTAGAATAGGGGGGTGGTAAATCACCTACTTTATCTTCTAATTCAATAAAATCTTCTTCTCCCCCTAAATTAACGGAAGAAGACTCTGTTGGAAATCTTCTAGAAGATCATCCAACCATATTTCAAAAAATAAAATTTAAAAATAATAATAGTAATAGCCTTCTTTTGTGATAATTAATATAAGAAAGGAGAGAAAATAAGAGTTAATATAATATATTATAAACTTATATATAGGAATCTCAAGTTTAAATGATATAAATATCTCTAAACTTTTTAAGGTCACTTTAACCTTTTCTCTTGATGACTTAATCTTTGGCCCTCCAAAAACTTCTTAGAGAGAGTGAAAGAGTTGAATGCTTTGAGAAAGAGCTAGAGAGTGTATGAGAGTGAGAGAATTGTATAAATTGGTGAGAAATGAAAATGGGTGGGTTAAAGTATTTATAGATATTGTAAAATTGAAAAGGATGCAAAATACCCTTTATATGACCGTTTTATAGCTTTTTTTATTTTGTGGGGGGTAATGAACAATTTTTAAAAAATAACCGCTTTTGGTCGTTGGGTGGGCCTGGCGGGTCAACCCTTATGGATGGGTCGGCCCATAGCGGGCCGTGCCCCGTTCCTTCGGCCCAGCACGAGCCGTGCCGTTGACCGGGCCTGGCCGGGCCGCGGGTCGTTGACTGGTGGGCTAGCCCGGGCTATTTGACATCTGATCTACTCCCACCAAGTGGAAATGTGGAATTCTGTTGGCGCACTTTTGGAGCCACACTTATTTTTAACGTTGAGTTTTTCTTCATAAAATTTGAACTCGCCACTGGTTGGCTCAGATGTCGTATTAAGTTTCCATAGCTAATGATCCCTACTAAAATATGAAGGTGTTACTAGAAGTAACATAAATACCTTTTAATACTTCCCCTCCGATATAGCCCACTCCTCGATAAATATCACCAAAGTTGGTCTTTTCTTAAGTCAAAAGTAACTTAACATACTGTTTGGACCATGTCTCAATCACATAAGCCATACTTATTGATCATCATATGATGGGCCCTAGCTCCTAAAAATCAATGCTCAAAAGATGGCCATCCGTAGTTGCTCCCTTTTTCTTATCCTAATCATATTACTTATTTCATTACATTTTATTTTCCCAAGTGTAATTAAATCTTTAAAACTGGGTGTTTACCTGTTTGGCATCGTTCTGGAGTTGTTTTCAATTTTGTGCTCATATCAGATTGTACTGAGATCAATTTGTGCTGAGACTATACTCTGCAGAACTTGTTTGGAAATATTATTAAATTACTCTGTTGAGAATACGTTTTATGGAACTTGTTTGGTAACATTATAAAAGAATGGAAGCAAGAGAATCATAGGATTTATTATGTGGGACCGACCTTTTATTGTTTCAGCACTTTATTATTATACTACATGGGATCCACCTATAAAAATTATAACGTGATACCCGCATTTAGAAATTAGAACATGGGGCCCATATTTATAGGATTTTTAATGTGGGTCCACTTTTATATGAATTATAATGTGGGGCCATTTTTTGTGAATGTAAATATGGGACCCGCCTTTAGAAATTACAATATAGCACACGCCTTTAGAAATTAAAATATGGGGCCTATGACATTTATAAGATTTACACTGTGGCTCCACCTTTTGTGATGGTGACCATGTGACCCACGTTTAGGAATGACATGGTGGAGCCACATTTTTTGTGATTGTGGACAAAGGATCCAACTTTATGGTTCCCACCTTTAGAAATTAGAACATTAGGCTCACATCCATAGAATTTATAATCTGATCCCACAATTATAGGATTCATAATATGGGCCCACCTTTAGAAATTACAACGTGATGTCCACATTTAGAAATTGGAACATGGGTCCCACATCCATAGGATTTATAATGTGAGTCCCACCATTATAGTAATTATAATATGGGCCCCACTATTTGTGATTGTGACCATGTAACCCACCTTTACCTTTAGGAATTACCAAGTGGGGCCACTTTATTTGAAATTGTAAACATGTGGGTTACCTTAAGTGAGAGAATTTGAAATATTTAAATGACATTCTTTAAAAGGCAAGAGATAAGAATGAGAGAACTGTGTCAATGAGTTGTTTCTTAAAAAAAAATTTTTTTTTTCTTTCCTGTGAGGATAATTGAGCTGTTCTTATAATTTAGGAACTTCCTATAAGTTAGCCAACAACAAGAGGAAACCGTTAATCCCTGTAATTATGTAATTGACATAATCTTCTCCTACAATTAGGTTGTAAACCGTAGGATACATACTTGTATATATACAAGGATTATCATCAATAATAATCATCAGAAAGATATTCTTTTACATTTCCAACTTTTTTGTGCCAATGGCACGATGCCAAACACACCCTTCAAATAAAGAAAAAAAAAAAAAACCTGGGTTTTTATTATAGTGGTTGGTTACAGAAATCAGGATCAACATCTAAAAGAATAGTTAGAAAAAGGCTTCTTTCAGCAAATAAATATGAATTTTTCCCATAGTCTTCACAGTGAGGACGGTGGAAATTTCACAGCCGACTCAAACTACGACCATCCCTACATATGATAATAAATATGAATTTGATACAAGTGCATTGTATGGTAGTTTTCTTATTATGGACTTTTGGCATTCTTCAATGACTTTGTTGAACCACGACCTCGGCTACATAAGGTTGAAGAAGGACAACTAATGTAACTAATCATGCTCTTTTTTGCCTTTGAGCTATATTAATTTCACTTGGGAGATTTTGATGATGTGCCTTGCCTTGTTTTTATTACTGGACACCAGATTCTCTTCATGAGAGGCATCTGAGGCATTTGGACTCCTCTGGAATGGATCCGGATTAGGCACCTGTTTCAAGTGTGTCCGGACTCTGGTTTCTCTGTTGCGGGACTCTTAGATTCAAGAATTTTCAGTGGGACCTATTCAGATTCAAACTGCTCAAAGTTATAGTCTCCCTATGGAATCATATCACTCATCAGATTGTGTAGACATGATCAATTTGATGTTTGCTAAGTGAAGTAAAGTCTTCTTTTTGAGCATTTTGGATACAGGCCCTACTGATGGATTATTAGCATGAGCCCAAACAACTCTCGGACTCCCACAACTTGAGAATCCGGTTAGCTCTTCTGTGTTTTTATTTTGTGGGTCATTGTTATTTGGCCTTTGATGTTTCCTTTCGGGCTACTATGAAATGCTTCACTCTTGAGTCAAGTCCTCTATGTTTTAGCATCGTAGAATTTATTTGATGCAAATTTAGAAGTGGCTATGTGGTGGACCCAGGATTTTCATTTTAGGGGGGGGTGGGCGAGCACTTACAATAGTCACTTGAAAAGGTCAATCACTATTTTGTTGTTCTTTCTTAACATTAACTATGGCAAAAGAGAAAGTATTGAAATTACAAAATATCTAGTTACATCAACTAACATTTTATCATCAAAATTTATATGACATTTGAACTAGTGTTTTAAAGTATGGACAAAAGGATTATGGATTTTTAGCCATTTGTGAAAAATATATATAAAAAAGATTCAACTTATAAATTTGCGGGTCACAATTTTTTGACCCAAATCATTAACATTCTCAGATTAATGGTAACCATCAATATGCTCAGTTATTTTAAATTTTAATGGATTTTTTAGAGAGGAAAAGAGAGATCGGGAAAAGGGATTTTTTTTAGTTAGGGGGGGGGGGGGCTATGCGATATTTTAAGTGCGGGCTACGCAAGACTTCTCATATGGCCCTAATGGGCTTTTCACAATTTTGGAGGGGCTAAAGGCCCCAACTTGAGACATGTAGGTCTGCCCCTGGCTATGTGGCGTTTAAAGGCTATGGAGTCCATAGTTCAACTTCATCCGTCCTATTCTGTGGTAGCTGATAGGATGTTTTTTTCTGGAACGATAAAAAAGAGTTTCATTAGGAAAAGAGGAGGCAATAAAAGTATTTCTAGGGTGATAGAGGGGTATTCATTCCTATGTTCCCTTCATTCTATTTTCATAGAAAAAGTTATTTGATGCTCAATTTTTAGTATTCACCTTTGATCTTCATCTGTAACCACTTAGGGCGCATGAATTCCAATATATTTAATTCCTATACATTCTATGCAAACAAATTGAAAATGAGCACGAATCAGATACGGTTCAAAAGTCACATTGAGCTAAATGATCCCTCCCTCTATTTTTTATATATCCTCAAATAAACTTTAGAGAGAGGAATTGATGGGCTTAAGGCAATTCTTGCCATTGCTCTAAATCTCATTTTGACTCAGCTGAATCAAATCAACTCGTTGAAAGTATGGTGCCTAGAGATCCTGAATTCAATCAACTCGAAGAAGACTCAAATCATTATAAGCTAGACTAGGGAAAATGCTAAAAGGGAATTGTAATTTACTTTAATATATTTCTACTTAGAGTTTTCACTGAGCAGACATGAATTAGACTCATCTGAATCTTTGTGTTGAATAAAGTCAACTTACGTTTCTATGAACTTTGGGTTCCACTTCTCATCTCTGAAATGGTAGAAAAAAAATAAATATTTCATCATATTTAGATATTGAATTTGGAGAGTTTATTGGATCCGTTAGGTGTTGACTGGCGAACCCAAAGAATATAAAATCATTTTGACCATGCATGAACTCATTTAAATCAGATGTTGAAAGGCATTCCTATTTTTTTTTTTTTTACAAGAAAGAGGTTCCTTACTCAAGTGGTAAGGAGTGTTAGTTCTTACCCGGGTGCCCGGGGTTCAAACTCCGGATATGTCACCTCTTCCCTCTTGTGCGGGCTCTTTAATTTCCTATTTTGAGTGAGCTGCTTTTTCTCTGGTGTGGGTCCTATGAGGAGAGAGAATGCTACGAGCCTATCCCGGTGGTTCCTATCCGAGTATGTTTTTTTTTTTTTTTTTCTAACTTAAGTTTCACTTTACTCGGAGTTGAATCTTAAAGGTGGCCCACTGATGAATTCATTCCGGGCCCAGGGACTAATGTCATCAACTCATGGCTTTATCATGTATGTGATAATTTGACATTCTTCTGAGTGTAGATTCCCCAATCGGTGGTACTTATTTGCAGTGGTTGACCCAGGATTTTTGTTTGAGTGGGGCAGATAATGGTCAATTGATAAAGTCAACCAAGTTTTTGCTACACATTTTTAACATAAACAATAGTAAAATAGAAAATATAGTACATTTAAATAGACACAAAATATTTAACCGCATCGGCTAACATCAATTTATCCCATAAAAAAACATCTCAAACTTTCATTATCCTATTTCACTAAAATTTATATGTCAAAATCAATCCCTATGGAAGATCATTGCAAATTCAAGATGAGTAGGCGTGTGAGAAAAAATTGGATACAAGAACATTTCCCTAAGTGTATAATCAACTCCCACAACTTTCTCTATGGGTATTGGATACCGGTTCCACTCAAACCCAAACAAGCCCAACTTAAGTTTTCCATTTTTCGAGTTGGCTCATGCTTCATAATTAATGCATCTACTCATCATCTCCATGAACCATTTAGTTTGGTCAGTGGGCAAAAGGCATAAGTTCCAATGGCCTAATGATTATGTCTAAGTTCCAAAGGTGGTCCTCAAGCGGTTAATTGATGATCTAGAATAATTACTACGGATAATGGTATATTTGTTGGAAGTAGGTGGGCTTTATAGATAGGTTTTCAAAAATTTTGACCCACTTGATGCAGTAATCAAGTATCCATAAGGCCATAAAACCAATCCAGGATCCAAAACCTCTTTCTCATGAATCAAGATTAGTAAAAACACTATCTAGAAGATAGATAGCAGCAGCAACAAGCAACCACGAAAATCTACACAAGAGATGGAGTTGATCTAACATTGGGAGTTTGGTTGTGTTCTAATGGAGAAGTTGATTAGTTGGCTTACTGAAGAACATTTTCACAAGAACAAGAAGGACCTCCAATACATTGTTGTCTTCCACACTATGACCCTCTGTCTGATTACTTCTCAAGGAGAATGGTAGAATCTCCAAAAGAAGAAAATCCTAGAATCCCTTGAAGGGAACCGAAGGAGAAAAGAGAAGGGAGGAGAGAGAGGGGCTTGGGCGTGTGCAAGGTGTATGGATGTCTGGCCCCCTCCTTTCCTTATATAGCATGTGACACCTCCTCTTTGAGTTATAATTAGAAGTCTCACTTCTATTATAATTAGTATCATTCTCTTCCTTCCTTTTAGGGTCCAAACAGGATTAGAACCAATCTTTTATTAGGGCCAGCGTGGGGACCACTAGAGATTCCATAAAAGCTGGCTCTAATTGGGATATCCGTATCCCACATCTCATGTGCACTCTAGACCTACAGTTAATCCCAAATAACTCCACTAAATAAATGTAATTGAACTCCAATCTTAGAAATAAATTATAAGAAGACCTTAAACTTCCCTATTACTACAAGTAGGCTCATCCATCAATTATATAGATGGATCAATTGGATTAAACATGTCCAACCAATTTAAATCAATATCTTATTATCCTTGTGACCCAATTAATTATAGTGATCATCGGTACCATCCAATTAACTCTTAATTGATATGGGTGCGCACTTACCAATGATAAACCCATTAATTGGCACAAGGGGATATATCTATTAGATGATAGATTCCATCTTAACAATTAAATGTTCCCACAGTCCCACTACCATGTACCAAAGACACCGAGGTATTGACCTACAATTGGCATCACTCATTGGTGACTTAAAGTAAATGCATAATAGAAACTTAAGTTCATTAATATCTTATGATTAAGAGCCTATTGGTAGGGAATTATGAGAGCAGTCCTTAAATCAAAGACAAATTTACATAAGGTGCATCTTATGGTCCTTCAGTACATATAATGTACCAACATGATGATCAAGAGTCTTATACTTTGATGATTGAGATAAATCACACTATCTCATAGTGATCATAATATTGTAACCTTGTCAGATGAGATGCCTAATCTCATTACCGGTTGTGAATCAATTCAAGTTTAGGATTTGTGACATACGTCTCCTATATGTAGATTTCATCCACACACATGGATCACATCTAATTTACCTGTGGGCTCCGGTTCATCCCATAAATCATCATGTCATATCGTATTGGTTATGTGAAGCAAAGAATAAAATACCATTCATCTCATGAAATAAAAGCATGACTATATTAATAAAGAAATAAATTAATTTATTTACATCATCCATTGGATTGAGACCATATAATCTAACAATATTGATATATAGCATTCTAGTAACTGCACATGGATTTGAAGTAAGGAATCATCATATTCTAACTAAAAAGACAAATGGTTTGGTTCGCGAATTGTCTCTAACGATTTTGTCAAGATGAGTGAGTACAAGGCAATGCTAAATCAATCATGTTTTACTAGGCCTATCCAATACAAAATTCAGATATGCGAGGCTTTCATTTTTTTATATCTTTTGAGTGAGTGATGGATCTTTGAATAATAGTGGCAGTATGAAGACAAGACAACGGGAGTGGATTTGGTCATCTTTGGATTTGTAGATATGCTTAGATTTGGTAATTCAGGGCTAAGAGAATGGATTAGAATTTGGGAATTTAGGGTTTGGAATTATAATTTGGAGATTAAGGGGATCAAATTTAGGTGTAGAATGAATAGGATTATGCTAGATATGGGGAGCGAGAGAAAGAGAACCAGGGTTTGATTATTTAGAGTTATTTGGAGAGAGAGACGGTGAAGGAGCGTGGCCTTGAACCGACAAACTCCTCGTTAGATCGTGCTAGACCCAATCGATGCGCTTTCTCAAACCAAGAAAAATCAAATCCCAAAATCTTGAATTATACAAGAACCAAACTAAAAACAAATGCATCACATGTGATCTACTTTCATAGATACGCAACCTTTGGACGCTCGGCCTCTACCTCCTTTGCAGTATGGAGTATTGGAGAAATGCGTACAAGTGACGACAGCTGGACCTGATTATCAAAAACCTTTGAGGAGAAGTTGCTTTGCACAAGGACCGACGACGAGGAGCTTAATTGGTGCGAAGAGATCTCAATCAAAGAAAAGGGATCGTTTTCTCTTCGTTTCCACTAGAGGTTGAGACATTCGCATATGTGGGGGGGATTATTTAGACATATACGGGGCATGGTACAGAGCCCATTTGACTCTTGGGAAGTATCAAGATCCGACCTGGGGCAACCTCACCAGGCTCCAGGTCATCAAAACGTAGGTCTGCCCCATGCTTATTTAAGCACATGCACAACCACATAGCCACATGTAAGTCGGCCTGTATTTTCTCTTAATTAGTAAAATGCCTTGAATCCACAATAAAAAAAAGTTTCACTGGTAAAAACCCTCTACTATGCCGCGGGCTCCTGTCTAGGGGAAAATCTTCTCCTAGGGAAGCAATTAAAGGCACAGGCGATGCCACTGTTAGATTGATAACACGCATATTTGAAACGGGGATCATCTGAGGATTTTCCCACTAGTGACTGTGAGTGGACCAATCATAGTCCGCCACGTCACTGTTGGCAGCCCCTGCCTTAACATAGGGCAGGCTGCCTGCGGAGATGTGGCAGACCCTGATTGGTTCAGTCACCATCGGGAAAAAGCCTCACATAATCCGAAACATTTGAGTGCATGTTTTGTAGTAGAAAATCTTTCCCTAGACAGGAGCCCGTGGGATCATAGAAGGTGTTTACTAGGTTTTTTTTTTCTTTATTTTTTCGATCGATAACAGTAAATTTTATTGAAAATTTTTGAAAAGGTCCAGTGAAACACCAATAAAAGAGTAAAACAATTACATTGGTGTAAAAGTCTTAAACCAACACCTTAAAATCAAAACAAATTACTCAATAGGAGCTAGTAAGAGAAACGATCTTATCCAGCCTGGCCAAAAGAGGCTGATCGATGATCCCAAGTCAACTTGGTGCTACTGATTTTGAACCTTTTTTTCTGGTAAAAGATACTGAATTTGAACTTTGGTGAAACTGCGTTGGCTCAGATTCAGTTCACAGTTCTAGCTAGTAACCGAAGGGCCACCAAAAACCGGTCAAACACTAAGAGACCCCACACTACAAAACCGTGTGAGAATGTGGAGTCTGTGGCTCTGTTTGGTCATTCGTGTCTCTATGATATGATAAAATTATATAATATAACAAACACTGTACCTCTGAAAGCTAAAGCTTTCGGCGAAAAACGAGGCTCCTAATCAATCCGCCAGCACAAACCGACAAACCGCTTCCTATATTTTCTAGCTAGATCGAAATTGTCTAATGCCTGGGCCTTTTAGATCTCTCCCACCCTCTTGCTCCATAATAATTGATCAATGTGGCCAACATCTGAAATCTAAACCATCAAATAACTTGATTGCACCTTGAAACGTTATTATCTAAAATCTTTAATTTAATCAAAGTTATATCCACCGTCAGATTGATGCACCGGATGAAGAAAAAAGAAAGAAGAAAAAAGTCAAGCGGCGAATTAAGTTTGTAACTAACATATAGAAAGAATTAAAACAGTTTACACACAAGTCATAAACTTACGCTGGATGACAAAGATGGTCAAACTTCAAAGTCTTGCACACGCTCGATAATTATTATCAAAAGCCTCTTCCTTACTCAAACTAATAATTTATATTTACTTGCGTCGTGGTCTCTCTCATATCCACATGCTTCTTCTCCCATTTCTATATGTATGCTCTCTCTCTATAAAAGCCCACATGTCACACTTGCTCCTTTGAATTCAACTCTCGTCTCTGTTCATCATCTTGTTAATCCATCTCTTTATCTCATTCACAAACTCAATATTTTCAGCTATGAATTCTCAAGGACAAAGTTGTGTTTCTGAGTCGCAAAGTGAAGAAGAGATGGACATGAGAAGAGGCCCTTGGACCACTGAAGAAGATCTCTTACTCGTCAATTACATATCCAAGCATGGAGAAGGTCGCTGGAACTCGCTCGCTCAATGCGCTGGTATTGCTCAATTTCAAGTTCTTTTATGTTTTTTGGGTACTTGTGTTTTTACACAAATCTTGATTAGAGTTTGTCTCTATACACTAGCTGCAAACAAATTTAAAGGAGAGTGATGGGTTGAATATTGGAGTGATGATATTGAGCTACATATCATCAGATAAGCCCAGAAAGGTGTATGGGGGAGAGAGATGAAAGAAAGTATTGAAGGGATTTAAATGAAATTAGCAAAGTGGGGTTTGTTAATAAAAGGAGATTAAGATAGAGAAATCCCTTTTTATGCATAAGATCCAAGGATTCAAAGAAAGGGAAAGCGTTGTATGTGTGAAAAAGAGAAGAAAACATGTGATTTTGAATAGTCTAATCAAGAACCTGGGTGTTCTCCTTGTTGATTTTTAATTTTTTTTTGTATCAAAACCATCAGATTCTAACAAAAGTATTGTAAAACAGGCCTAAAACGAACAGGGAAAAGCTGCCGACTGAGATGGTTGAACTACTTACGACCTGACGTACGACGTGGAAACATCACACTTGAAGAACAGCTCTTGATACTAGAACTCCATTCTCGTTGGGGTAATCGGTAATAACACATCCCTCTCTCTCTGTATATCATGTCTTAAACCATTTCAGAACAACTTGTCTTTCACTTTCTTTTTCATTGTGGGCCTTACTTTTCTTCCTTTGTCTTGATTCATTGTTTTCATCATAGTATTCTAGATCTTCTTTGAGTTCTACATTCTTTTCCTCTGTGGGCTCCATTTTCTTCTTCTAACTTTGTATTGATCTTTATCTACTCTGTCTAATTTCTTTTAGGTGGTCAAAAATTGCGCAATTTTTGCCAGGTAGGACCGATAATGAGATCAAGAACTATTGGCGAACTAGAGTCCAAAAGCAGGCAAAACAGTTGAAATGTGATGTAAACAGCAAACAATTCAAAGACAACATGCGCTATGTTTGGATGCCACGACTAATTGAAAGAATTCAAGCAGCCTCTTCTCGTGGCAGCCACAACAGCAGCAGCAGCATCAGTAATAGTACCTTCAACGGCTTCAAGGCCAATTCAAACAGTGTGGAGTCAGCGACCCAAACCTATGAGTTGGGGTGTGGGCAGGTGAACACCAATTTGGGCCCAGAACAGTCTAGCAATGGTGCTTCATCAGATTCTGTCGGTACCCAGTTGGTCTCTGAAGTTGACTGTTCTTTTCTTCAGGGCAATAACAAAAATAACCATTTGCAAGCTAACCAAATCAGCTACCCTGAAACTCTAGTCAGTCCCCACGGTTACTTCAACCATGAGTTGGATTTCTCAGTAACCCAGCAAGATGAGTGGTTTGGTGGGGACATATCAGAGAATGTTTGGGGTATGGAGGATATTTGGGTTTTTGAAGAGCAGCTATGCCGTGGTCTCTGAAAAAAATGTAAAAAAGAAGAAGAAAGGAGTACAAATTAGAAGGAAAAAATAGATAAGGATGGGATCTGTGAAAAGTATGTATAACTAGGGAATTTTGTAATTTCTTCTTTATTTTTATTTTTTTGTCTTTTATCCTTTTCTCTCAAGAGACCTGCTACATGTCCCGGGTTTTATCCCGGGACATGGACAGACTGTCCCTGGGGACCTGGGAACCCGGGACATGTAGACTTTCTGTTCTCTCAATCTGATTCTTTTACTGGATGACTTTGTAGTTTGTACTGATGGAAATTGATTTTCAAGTTAAGTGGATTATTGGCCCCACTAATCACATGTGTGTTTCTATGGCTGCCAAATTTAAACCTATTAGTTGCTTAGCAATTCTTTACAAATTAAAAACTCTTTTCCCCATGACCCATTTGTGTGAGCCCTCTAGATGAAGAATCTAAACCCAAACTCCATTCACATTAGGCAAAGCTAAACATGAAGGATTTAAGTTTGCAATTCAGCGATTGTTAAGTATGCAAATAGGATTTGGGAAATGGAATTGTATGTGTGGCCTCGAAAGGAGACGAATTTTTAGAAATGTTACACCCCGACCTGATCTAATCATGATTAAGACTAATTAAGTGAGATTAATGCTAATTAAGCATGAATAATTGGATTAATCAAGGTTAATGACCAAAGAGAGACAAACTAGTCTTAAATGATGCATTAAGCATAATAAAATGAAATTGAATTGATTAAAATGAGTTTAGACTCAAAGAAGGTAGACTAAGGACTTTTTCGTAAATACGAGTTTTTACGTATTTTGTCAAATACAGAAATACTTAATACCAACGTGTGTATCTCAAAGAGTACGTTAACTTTCATAATAAACACGATTCCATTTGACCTCAAATGGGCCAAGTGAGGCCTCATTTGACTCAAAATGTAAATAGATTAAATGAGAGGGGGTTTTAGTGTGAAGAGTGTTATATTAGAATAAGAAGAGGGTAGATGGGCTCATTTCATTCCAAGCAAAAACCCTAGAGCCATCTTCTCCTTTTCTCTTCCATTTCCTTCATCAAAAGTGAGATTAGGGGTGATTGAAGTGGTCTTTGAGGAGAGCATCTTCATCTTCATCATCTTTCCCAAGCCATTCCTCCATTGTTGAAGTGTGGAGCTTGAGAGAGATCTCAAGAACCCTTCTCCTTTGAGCTACAAGTGAGTACATAGAACTTTTAGTGAGTTTCCAAGTTCTATTAATTGTTTTGTAATGATTTCTAGCATAAATGGCTCATGGAAGTGCATATGCTTGTTTTATGGATTAGGGTTTGAAATTGAGAATTTGGGTCTCAAGCCAAACTAAGTAAAAGAGGGCTTTGAATTCATTGGCTTCAAGAGAGGCAAGTATAAACATTGCATGTGATTAGTGTTAATCATTATAGAAATGCATGATATTTTCATGGATTGTGTGTACTTTCCATTAGATTATGGAGTTGTTTATGGTTTAATGGATGATTAGAAGTATGGATTTGTGAATGGATGTTGTATGAGGGGGAACAGGAGGTTCCAAATCTCTTATGCAGGTTGTGGAAATTAATGGAGAAAGAGAGTAGAAGAAGGGAGAGTGTATCAGAATTTTTGGATGAAATTTTGAAGGGTTCGCTCGAGCGAACAGTATGTCCGCTTGAGCGAACGAGGTTCTGTTTAGACAGATAAAAGTTTTGAGGAGTTCGCTCGAGCGAACATTAAGTGTGCCCGAGCGAACAACGTTCTGTCTTGGTCCGCTCGAGAGAACAGTAACTCGCTTGAGTGAACCTGATACTGGCCCAACGATGACAGTTAGTGAAATTTTGGGTTTTGGATTTTTACGAGAATTTGGGGTACGTCTCGTGATTATAAATGCTTCACCAATTAGTTTTAAGACTAATCATAGATTGATTTAAGTTATTGAGAATTAATGGTGTTTTGAAAAGGGTTCCTTGAATGAACCATATTAATCGATAATTGCCTAAGCTCCATGGGTGATAATTACGAGGACTAATAATGCACATATTAAATGTATAAATGTGATGTCCATCGTAAATAACACGTGCATTTGGAAACCAAATGTTACACCCGAATGGTTATTTAGGATTGAGATAAGTTCGAGTAAAGCCGTAGGAGATTCATAATGCTCTCATAATATCATTATGATCCAATCTAAGGAGATTGGTATTATTGTTATCCCCTTCCTTTGTCATGAAAGGAATCATTGAGTTGAATTGATCCATAAAAAGGATTTCTTACTAAAGGTAATTGACCATTGAGTCTAGCACTACCTAGCTATTGTATTAGAGCTCTAAATGAGTTCAATAAATTAATGTATGACTAATCCTACTGCAGCAGATGGATATTGGGGTGTTCCGGAACTTCGTGGTGATGCTAGTTGCCTCTGCCCCGGACACTAGTAAGTCCCACCAAATTCTGATCGTATCTTCGGATATTGATTAATGCCTTCCATTGGAAGATGACTCCTCCCTTTGAGGGGAGATGGTAAATAAATGAATCATTTCTTTGAGAGAAAATGGTAATGAAAAGAAATACAATACAATGAATGCTATGGTAGTGGCCATTTTGTACATGTTTATTGATTAACATTGTGTCTCCTATTGTCATTGTAGAAATTTTCTAGATTTCTCTAGAATTGAAATTGTTAATAATGCAATATGAATGTGTTAATATACTATTGCAAGAATTGTTTATACATTGTTGAGCCGTCGTGTTCATTAGTGTTATTGATGGCATTACACGCCCGGTTGCCCCTGCCAGTCCAGCAACACCCCCGACGGCAGTGGAGGAGACCGCTCCGGTTCCTCCAAGAGGATTGATTGGGTAGAACAGGCGAGATACCATCTGAATTGGGTATCCGAGTGCGAAGTGCGATTGGAACCTTTTGATGAATATTTTGGGAAAAATGTTTATAAATTCATTTTGAAATGTAACTAATTGTCGTCTGCATAGTATTTTTGAAAATGCAGTGTTTCATAAATGTATATTGGGAATGACACATGTATAAGGACTTTATTTTGTATACATGTAAATCGTAATTGATATTGTCAAATATAATTGTTTCCGCAAAAGTTTTGTATTTGACAGGTATTTTGAGAATGTTATCTCTTGTGGATTCCGTTTTAACTTCGGTTAATTCGGGGTTTACGGGAGTAAGTATGATGATCACAGCTCGGGGTTACCGGATATCGGGCCTGGGTCGTGACAAGAAACGACAATAAAAAACAGAAAGGGCGACCGCTGTCAAGTGAGAATGATTTAGTTTGCCCCACGTGATTTATTAAAGGCTAGCAAAACACGCCCTCACTTATCGCGGGCAATATAATTTATAATATTAAAAAATAATAATTTTAACTAATTAATTTAAAATTAATTATTTAACCATAGATCTATAACCATAGATTTATAGTTTATAACCATAGATCTATACAACGTGTATCCTTATAGATTAGAAAGAATATTTTGAGATCACATGAGAAACCATTTTTATCTAAAAGTCTAATGTGTAAATAGATGTATTGAATGTATTAGACTCTATAATTTAGATGACTAAAATCGAAAATTTCTCCTAAATCCCTAAAATCTCTCTGTAAATTTAAATTTGAGAATTTGGGTTTGAGTTGGATAAGTCACTTGAACTGATTTGATTGATAGAGCTTATCTCTTAAAATTGATTTGAGATTAGAGTCCAATTTTGCAATCGATTGCGAAATCGGACTCCAATTTCGAAATTGATGCCTACGTCTTTAATATATATAAATTGATTTAGGTATTATTCTCTTTTGCTATTGGATAAAAATGGTTAAAAATCATGAAGCTTTCAATGGATGAAATCCTCATCATAGGAAGAAACATATATTTACGAACTTTTAAAAGAGGCATTTAGTCGGAGGCCCTTCAACGCATGACTTTATGGCCTTAAATCCGCAACCTTTTTCCATAGTATGATAAGTCCTTTTTCCAAATTTGAAAATCTAAAATGTCTAATTTACCAGTTCTTTGAAACATATCCCATGATTGGTGGGATATCCCATTAATAAAGGTCAACTACCATCTAATTGGTCACGATTAATGGAATCCCATTAATAAAGTTTTCAAATAACTTATAAAAACACACAAATAAATTTCAAAATAATACAAATAAATTTCAAAAGAATGTAGATTAAGTTAAATAGATGCAAATAAATTTCAAAAGATCCAAATAAATTTCTAGAAAATATAAATAAATTTCAAAAGACTCAAATAGATTTCAAAAGATCAAAAGAAACTTCAAAAAATGCAAATAAATTTCAAAAGACGCAAATAAATTTAAAAAACGCAAACACATTTGCCAAAACTAAGATAAATCAAGTTTCTAAATTTCTGAAATTTTTTCCAAAAACTCAAGTATTTTTGCCAAAACTCAGTTAACTTTATTTTAAAAAATGCAAATAAATTTGAAAACACGAAAATAAATTTCAAAAGAAGCAAATAAAATTAAAAAAAAAAAACGCAAATAGATTTCAAAAAATGTAAATAAATTTGCTAAAAAAACTTAGATAAATTTTTAAAAAACTTAGATAAATTTAAGAAAAACACAGAGAAATTTGAGAGGACACAGATAAATTTGACAAAAGCTTAGATAAATTTCACAAAAAATCATATTAATTTACACTTTCTTCCCCGGTAAGGCCAACAATGATGGTGGATTCCAGTAGTTCTTCTTCTCCGATGCCAGTAGATAGATCTAACAACGTTCGAGCCTTGCAACGTGTCTTTCTTCATTAACCAGACCCAATCTTTAATGACAAGACCCAAGTAGGTCAATCCGAGCAACAACAGCAAGTGCTCAAAAAACAGAATGGAGCGGTAAAAGTAAAAAAGGTATCATGTTCCCTATAAACATTGCAAAGTGAAACTGATGTGTGTTAAGAAATATAATGCAGAATATAAGGTTTGATTGTGTCAAACATAATGCATAGTTATTGGGTTGTTTTCTTAGCTACGAAGCACCGCATACGTGACTTTGTGGGCTGTTTTGGAAATGGTGGAAAGCCAGCATGGGCAAATCGGATCAGGATGCCCTCTCCCTGTTTCCTTTCTGCAATCTAAGGATTTGGAGAGCGACTGTGACAAACTCCTGACAAAATACTGCAATCTGAGGATGTGTCGATCTACTCCGGCGTGGGACTCAACTTGTTTCCTTTCCCTGTTTCCTCTGTTTTTTTTATGCCCTAACCACCGATTCAACAGGTCCGGGTTGAAGAAGAAGAGGGAGAATACAGATTTGCAAGATTTAAAATTTTAAATTTCAAAAATTTATGCCTAAAATGGTTGAAATGACAAATCAGTCACGAAATATGTGATCGTGCGAACGTAGGGACCTCTGGCTGTAAAATGTCTAGCTGTGTGGACCAGAGCCCTTAAACAGAAATTGCGCGGACTAGAGCCTCTAAACGTTCCACTTCAGAGATCTTTTGCTAATTTACTCCTTTTAAAAATACATCTATTTTTAAAGTTAATTACAATTTTAGTTTATTCCATACCTGATGGTTCGAAATCTGCGAGCAGCCACTTTATGCAAATTTGCCAAATGTTAGGTCGATCTGTCTCCAATCTAGACCCTCTTAGGACCCCGCTTCGGTGGAACTGTAATGGGTGACGAGTTTTTTTCCTGTACCCAATGGTAAAAAAATTCATCTTAAAGAGGTGAACGCGGGTTTCACATTCATCCGGTAAGCCATTTGGATGCACATTAGGTGATTGTAAGGCAGACATGTTGCGTTGTTATAATATTCTTCTTCCTAATTTTGTTAAAATAACATCAAAGGCTGTGGAAAGCGAAGAAAGATGTTTATACACATTTAAAGGATCAGATTCATTGTAAGTTAAACCACAATTGATAGCTCAATAGATGTTGCACTCTTAGCGGTTGGGGTTGTAAAATGAGCTGAGGAAGTCAACAATTACCAACACCTGTGAAGAGAATCAAAAATTCCACTTCTCGGTAGCAAGCTACATGTCAGGATGATATTCAAAAATTCAAAAATGTTAAGAAAAACTACATTAAGCAGTGATGTGAAGAAGTGACACTTCAATGAATTTAACTTCTGCATTGGTTTTCTTCCACTCAATAACTTAGCATAACTATTAATAATCTGGAACTCAATATAGTGCGTTCATTGTTAATTATTACCATTCCAAATTGTATACACGATTGAGTGTTTAAAATACGATGTAAAATTAACTTCCAACCTTATCGGATATCTCAACTTCTTCATCCAACAAATTTTTGATTTCTGAAAGCCAAATCTTAGTTGGTCTACCTCCTCGGGACTAAAAAGAACATGACTTATTGTTTAATAATGAATAAATATAAATACCAATCACTAATGAAATTGACATTCACAAGGACAAATATATGACTAAATTGTAAAGTTACTAATTAGGTATGTTTCACACTCTTTTTCAACTTTGGTTTCAAAACTTGCAACTGCTTACTTCTCTTCTACCAAGAAATCATTTTTTTCTTGGATCTCATCATCAAACTCTCTCTCTCTCTCTCTCCGTCTCTTACAGGAAGTTCCTTTTTTCTTCGTTCTTTACAATGTTACTTTTACGCATGCATCATATGGGGCCCGTAATACCTGTTATGGCTTCATCTTGTAGTTATCATGATCACCCTATGTAATTTTCAAATAGTAAGTAAAAAATAATTTTAAAACATGAAGTTTTTAAGAGCATTTGTGAATGAAATTAAAGTTTCCAAATCAAATGTTGTCAAATTTATCACGATCTCCGGCATTTGCTTGACTGTGACATCAGTCATTATCGTTATCTCCTGTAACCCATAATTAAGATAAATATAGTAAAAACAAGGATACAAACTATATAAATGACCAAGTACTTTAAGGTAAAGAACAAAAGTAAGTTCTAAAATACCAGAAAAAACTATTGGGGGAGATAATAAGGTCTTTTCTTGTTCAGATGGAGTGATTTCTTCATTGACCTAAAAAATAGAGATGAATATCATTTAATATTTTTAATATTATAAATTGCGATAAGAAGTTTTTAATAGAGAAGAGGGAAGGTATAATACTTTTGTATAGTTAAGATTGTCCAAAATAGCTTTAAGGGATTTGATTTAACTATATTTGAAACTCAAAACTCATCACAAATAATGTGGATACAAATTGACTTTAACAGGCTCATATTAATTAATATGTTCATAAAACCATGGCTGTAAAAAAAGAGTATAAAATGTAAGTGAAGATATGAAAGTCACAAGTTTAGCTACATTGTAACAATTATAAAAACTATAATTAAAGATAAAAAAAAATTAGGATCACTACTTACTTATAAGACCATCACATGTCTATTTATAAATCTAGCTGTCTTCTTCGCACTTTCGTATATACCTTTTAACAATAGGCCATTCATACTTAACAATTTTCTGTAACTTATCAACCATGAAGATGATATTGAATGGAAATGCCCAACATAATTTTGGAAAAAGAAGAGTACTACAAACATACAATATGTAAAGCTTCTTGAAATCAACAATAAAATCTGACAACCTCTTCTTATGTGACGACTTCTTATTATTCAATGACCTCTTTTTCTAAATTACGTTTAAGTGCTTCTCTAATGTTTTCATTCCTAAAATGTCTTTGTCAAAGTATTTCTCCAACAATTCACATTCTTTAGTTAAGACTTTCTTTCCTAATTGTATTTTCTCTCCATTCATATTCAACCCATTATCGGAGCGATGTCTTCAGGTAGAATTGGAAGGATCCCTCAAAGATGGAAATCACTTTTTTCATCATCTCACCTAGTTATCACCGTTGATAAAAATGTACATGGACATCTTAATTAAGTTCATCTGGATATTAATTAAGTGTTTAAAAGGTATCTCTTTTATTGCATCAGTATAAGCATTGTCGAAGTTTAAATCTTGCATAAATTTAATAACCCAGAAAGACAACATCTAGTGTCTAATTTCACAACTATAGAGGTATTCTAGTTTGCCTGTATCAAATTACAACAAAAGGAATATATGTAAATACTAAATTCAAACAAGAAGCTACTAATGAATTGAAGTAACATTCAGTGATTACCATGAGTTAGTTTTGTTCTCCTTTCAGAGGGCAGACTTAAGAAGGGTCCGTATAATTACAAAATGAAGCACGATTTTTTTGAACGGTAACGCAAAAATATATTAAGAATAAAGAAAACTTACACCAAAAAAGGAAGAAAAGGAAAAACCATGCTTATAAGTTTTTCATATTTATGACACCTTTTGCTTAATTATTTCCAAGCCCTATTTCAATTTGTAAGAAAGTGGGCTGAGTTTGGTGGAATCGGCCTTACGCACGCTGACCAAGAGTGGGCCAGTCAGGGTCTGTCACGTAGCCTCAGGCAGCTTGCTATGCACATAGTGATGTGGCGGACCGTGAATGGTCCACTCACGGTCACCGTGGGATTTTCCCAAGGCCGGATCTGGTGAGGGAAAACCCCATGATGACCATGAGTTGACTATTCAGGGCCTGCCATATCACTGCGGGTAGCTTGCCATGCACGCGGGGAACCTGCCATGCATCCGGGCAGGGCTGCCCGTGGTGACGTATGTGGCAGACCTTGAGTGGTCAACAAGGGATAAGGCCACTCAAAGGATCCTTATTCGACTTTCTCTCACCAGATCTGGCTGGCGTGGAAATCTTGTCGAGGTGGATGATGCAATTACTCCGCTCATGGTCAGCATATAACGCTCGAGATAGCGGATCCGGACTCGCCCATATAACGCTCGCGCGCGATAGGGTATGATTCTGAACGTTTGTTTATTCAGTGCTTCATCACTACTCTCCATGAGCTAGAATATGGATAGGGCTGTAAATGTGCAACTAGGATTAAATTGATCAGGTTGTTTAGGTGGGCCTTGGAATGTCCAAATCCTATCCATTTACTAGTGATTCAGGTACAGCCCTCAATCATGGAAGTCTGGCCGGAGTCGAAGCCTTAGTCCAGCTGGTGTTTGGTGCATCAAACATGAGTAGGATGGGCTTGACAACTAATTAATCTGTTCTTTAGCCAGATTTTATTGGCCCAGGGCCTGACCTGATTAATAAGTGGACAGAAAATTGGGACCACTCCTCGGCCCAAAGGGAAAAGATCTAAGCCCATGTCAAGCCAAAGAAGGTTGTATTACAGAAGGGGCCACTCTGGTCCAAGTTACATCAGTTTAGTCATATTTCAGAATGAAACTTTGGCTCATATGAGTACTAAGACCCTGGAAACTCATAACAATATATTAAGCCAATTGCCGTTGACTGTTGGTTTGATTAGCATAGACATCCTTTGCACATGGATAGGCCAGGCTAGGCCTATTAGTTTTAGCCATTGGGTCAGGCCATGTACCAAAAATCTCAGCCCAATGAGGATGGTCTCAAGCTAGACCCACAAGGCCACAACGGCCCACCCAGCTGCAACCCTCACAGGAATTGGATGAAAGGTCCATGGAACTTGCATTTGGATGGAAGGACACCAACCTAATTAAAAGGAAGAAATCATATGAACAGGAATAGAATGCCCTCCCATCAAACGGTAATGACTGGGTATTGAGACTTGTTTTTTCTTTACTGACTCAAATGCTCCAATTAATTATTTTTTTTTACCCTTCAAGCTAATAAGATAGTTGGGGGAATGGTTCAAATTAAATTTTTTTTACCCTCAGCCAATTTGACTCAATCCAAAGTTTACCATCTCAAAATGAGCCAACTTACCTAAGTTACTCAAATCTATGCAGCTATGATCTAAGTGTTGGAAGTAGGTGGGCCTCGTGGATAAGTATTTAAAAACTTTTGACACACTTGAAGCAATGATTAAATACTATGAAGCCAAGAACCCAACCCCAAGATCTAAAACTCTAATTTCATGCATTAAGATCAAATAATTCATCAAGAAGATAGATCAATAAACAAATAACACAAGTATAGAATATCTACTAAAATTAGATCTATACCTGATGAGCTTGGCTGTGCTTTAATCGAGAAAAAAAGACTTGATCTCTACGAAAATTCTATTCGCAGATTTTAATCTCCTTCGCCTTAGTGTTTTTCCATGCTATGACCATCTTAGAGAACTTCTAAAAGAGAATTGTAGGATCTCTAAGTAGAAGAAAACCCTAGAACTCTAGAAGGAAGCCAGAAGAGAAAGAAGAAAACCCTAGAACTCTAGAAGGAAGCCAGAAGAGAAAGAAGAACTTGAGATATTATTGTTTGTAGAGATCTCTAACCTTCACCTCTCATTTATAGTTTATGGAACACCTCCTTTTGGACCAAAATTAGAAATTTTCACTTCTACTCTTAGCATGTTTCCTAATCCTCATTTCCCTAAGAATTCCAAATAGGATTAGTAACCTTCTCTTATTAGGGCTAGCATTGGAACTACTAGGGATTAATCCTTAGAACTTGACTCCAACTAAGAATCTGGACCCCACATCTCATATGAACTCCAGACACATAGTTAATTGCAAATAAATCTACTAAATAAATGTAATTGCACTCCAGTCCTAAGAATAATTACAAGAATACCATAAACTTCTTAATTACTATAAGTAGGCCCCTCTATCAATTATATACATGGATCAATTGGATTAAATATGTCCAACCAAATTGGATCCATCTCTTATTATTCTTGTAACCCAATTAATCACAGTAATCATCAGTATCATCCAATTAACTCTTAATTGAGATGAGTGAGCACTTACCTATGATAAAATCCATTAATTGGCACAAGGGGATATTTAAGAGGATAGATTCTATCTTGAGAATTATATGTTCCCACAGCCCCACTACCACGTACCCAAGACATCGAGGTGTTGACCTACAATTGGCCTCACTCAATGATAACTCAAAGTAAATGTATAGTAGAAATTTGAGTCCATTAATCTTTTAGGATTGAGAGTCCATCGCTTGTGAATTATGAGAGCAATCTTTAAATCAAAGATAGATTTTCATAAGGTGCTACTTATGGTTCTTCGATAAATCCAATGTACTAGCACAATGATTCAGAGTCTTACACTCTGATGATCAGGACATATCACACTACCTTATAGTGATCACAATGCTATAATTTTATTAGATGAGATGCCCAATCTCATCACTGGTTATGAGTCAATTTAAGAATAAGATTTGTAATCTATATCTCATGTATATAGATCTCATCCACATATATGAATCACATCTAATATACTTGTGGGCTCCGGTTTATCTCATAAACCATCATGTCACTTTGTATTGGTCATGCGAAATCATAGAATCAAATACCATTCATCACATGAATAAAGTATGAAAATATAAATTAATTAACGAAAAAAATCAATTTATTCGGATCATCCACTGGATTAAGGTCATACAATCTAACACTAAGCAATTTGAATATATACAAGGTAAGATCTAGTCATTGATTTAGTGGGCCTTGTATAGGGGGTGCTGGGATCTAAGAGAGTGCTCGCACACATTAGGAGCAACAACCCACACAAGTGGAAAGAAAGCCCACATAATTGAAAAAGGAGCCTGCACAAGCGGAAAAGAAGTCCACACAAGTGAGAAGCAGTGGCGCACCAAGGTTTGAACTACCTCACTGGTAAGAGGCAGCAGTTCTTATTAATTACAACTTTAATAAGACAAACACAAGGGCAGTGATGGACCATTACATCAGTTGTTCTTTAAACTGCCCGGCCGAGTTGGACCTTGGTGAGAGTTGTTAGACCCGATGCTCACCCATTGAGTTCGAGTCAAGTCGTTCATATCCGAGCGAGAAATGGACATCTGAACGTGGATCCAAACACAATCATTTACAATCCCACAGTTAAATATTTGAGGGATCTAGCTCAGGTTGTGGCCCACTGATCAAAACTCTTAATTGATTTGAGGAATACTATGCACTCAAACGTTGGTCTTTTCTCTAGAACTATTCTTCCTAATTTTAGCTACACATAGATGCATTAGAGTCAACAGAGTAATTTGACCTATTTTAGATCTGATTGATCATATGTAAATTTTAGTATACATCAATAACACTTATGTTATCTAGCAAAAATCTACAAACCTCAAAAGGCCCAATTAAATCTAATTGTTCCGTGTCAATGTGAATTGGGGCTGTTGCCAAGCTCGGTCCCAACAAAAGAATATGTAAGTGGTTGATTTCAAAATGTTAGCAGCCCCTTTGGATGAAAGAATGAAAAAAAAAATGTTTAGGTCTTATTATTTCATGTAGTTGAAACCGTAGATATATTAAGACAGTATATTTCTATAATTAACACAGAGAATCATATATGAAGAGACTATTACCTTCAATGGAAATTTAATCTAAGGGAAGATGGGATATGAATACAGGCCCAACCACTAGATAAGTCAAGGTCCCATCTATATCATCACCTAATACATGAGCCTATTTATTTAGAGAAAAGGTGTTGTAAAGGAGTAAAAGAAGACAAATGATGTGACATTGTTTACTTTAGTAGTTTATTTGGATTGAAAAAGTAGTTTACTCGGTCAGTGGGGTCAATAAAAGACATATTTTCCGCAAATCGAATAAATTTATTTTCTCCTTTATTAACATCTGTCATCTACTTTCGATAATTCGACAAACATAATATAAAATTATCAAATAATTTATTTTTAAGAATCCGACAAAGATAATATTGAATTCTCAGATAAAAATAAATAAAAAATTTAATATATTATTACTAATAATTCTTAGCCCAAAAAGAAAATTCAAATACATAAACTCCTAATAGCTTTGGACAGACAAACCTAAGGGAAAAAGAAATATTAAATTTAACATTTATTAACCTATATCCACATACATTTAGTGCATAGTCGAGGGGAAAAATCAATTAATTGAAAAAAATCAATGGTTGAGATCTGTTTGAAATACTATACCCAGGAGGTTAAAGTAGTACGTGTCTTTGACCTAACAACAAGCACTGTTGGAGGACACTGCAATTAATGCACAAAAGAAAAAAAAAATGTATCTTCCGCAAAAAACTAGATATGACCCAGGCAAGTTAAGCTTAACCAAAGAACAAAAGGATAAGAAAAAATTGAAAAAAAGTTGGAGACAACTTTTGCATTAGAGAGAACAAAATCTACAGTCAACAACAAGAAGTGGCCCCCTACGTGCGTGTCCCATTTAGTGCGATTCCTTATTGGGCTACCCATGACACAAAAGTACACGATTTATCTTAATTGGATGTTACAAAATGGTTAAAAAATTTTAAGTCATTTTCTCTCCGTCAGGTCAAACTCTTAAATTAAGTTGGTTCAAAATCTTCCCATAAGATTGTTTTTAGATTTCAGTGGGGTCAAAACTACCCATAAATGTTTTCTTCTTCTTTTTTTTTTAGATCTTAGTGGGTCAAAAGCTTTCCACCCATAGGTTTGCAAAAATTTTATGAATATATTCTGAGATCTCAGTGGAGTTAGTTGACCCCACTGGCAACCACGTGGCGCTGCCCATGTCTACAGTCAACAACAAGAAGTGGCTGTTGGAGGACTTGAAGAGGGTCCCACCCCCCGGGAGTGGAGAAGTAAAGTTTGGATGTGACTTTTTATTTACTTCGGCCCCGGTAGATGTCTGGAGGTACCATTTACCCTTTTACTCTTCCCGGCTACTTTTCCTTTTTTTTTTATTTTTATTTTTTATTTTTATTAACTACACCGAAGTTTGATAAGCTGGAGCATAGTATACTTTTCAGAAAAGTTCTTTTCATTTTAACCACTATTATTTTGTAGATTTTTTAATAAAAATACGTCAACTTTATCTTTACTCGTCCACACAAATAAATAGGGCACCTCTTTGATAATCCTTCATTGGATCTTATGTGACCATGAATTCCCATGTATATGCAAACAAACGTGCCTTGAAAATCATTTGCAAAATCCACTTTCATTTTTTTTCAATCATGAAAATCATTCAATGGGTTTATATCATATGTTTGGATATTTCTAGTTTTCTTTTAACCCGGATTGATAAATTGTGTATTGGCAATAGTTGTTTGAATTGATCCTTAATGAAATGATCCGGCCGTATCTACCATGATTAAAATAAAAAACAAAAATGTAAAAATATCATATGTCTGTAAAATCGAAATCTCCCGTACGTATAATTCCATATTAAATCAAAATAATAGGCAAATTGGAATCCTATACATTGTGAACACACACACTTATATAGAATAAGCCCTAATCTATATATATATATATATATATTAGTAAAAAACTATTTCATTAAAAAATACAAAAGCAATGCCAAAATAATAATTAGAGAGGGGGCAAACAAGGCCTAACTTAATCCGGAACAACATCCTCCCTACGGAAACTCCAACCAAGCCAAGATTTGGGGATGTCAAACGGGCCGTGTCGATACGGCGCCCTGTGTCATGCTCAAGTCGTGCTAGGTCGTACCATGCCTATTGTGCCATAGGCTTTGTGTGGTTCTTACCTTTTGGGTTAAAAAAACAAAGGTCTTACACTAGAGCTTTTTGTATATACCCCCCTAGGGTTTGTAGGATTTGTAAATAGGCCCATGAGGTTTTAGTATTTTTAAATAGGCCCCTGCTTTTTCTTTTTAATACATTTCATGTCCCTAAAATCAATATTCCTAACAAGAATGACCAGCCACCATGAGATTTGTATTGGATTTTTATATAAATGACAACTTTGCCCTTACATCCATTATTTTATCTCAAGTCCGCCCAATGGTTTCTCTCAATAACTCTCTCATGCACATGATCAGGGGTAGACCCAAGTACAAGGGCCTGAGGACTGAATCCCCCACCTGTATTTCAAAAAAGTTTAAAATTCCCCCCTCCCCCCGTAAATTCTAAAAATTAATATATTTTTTTACGTTTGCCCCTTACCCCTAATATTTTAATTTACATAGAGCCAACCACCACTCCCCTCACAAATTCAAATAATTAATTATTGTTTTTTTACATTTACATGATCCCCCAATATTTCTTTTACACTACACATGAAGCATAATCATGTATTTTGAAACTTTCATCAATCCATTAACGGTGGGTCATGTATGGATTGGATAAATCATAATCGGTTTAGTATAGGTGTTGATTGTTGTTATGATCAATTTGGATTTGATGAAATGAGCCCTAAATTGATTAAAAAAAAATTATTTGAGGTTATTTTCTCCTACTAAGTGCAATTGTTAATGTTAAATACTTTATAATAAAAAATGAGTCCAATTAAGCTTTTAAAATTATGCATATAAGGATAAAAGAGATGGACGAAAGTGTCCTTTCGCTCTAAAAACCTATGGTGGTTAGAAAATTATTGATTTTGGGGACACAGATTGTATTAAAATGAAAATGTAGAGGCCCATTTGCAAATACTAAAACATCAAGGGCCTATTTATAAATCCTACAAGCCTTAAGGGAGTATATATAAAAATCTCAAAATTAAAAAATACGCACAAAGAAGTATTTTAACACACAAATCTTCATTGAGAATAGAACAATTTGAATATTTTCTATTTGAAGATTCTTCAATCGGATTACCTTGGAAACCTTTACAATTTTTTTAGATAATAATAAAAAATAATTAAAAGACTATAATTTTTATATTTACACTTAAATATCAAATATCCCGTGTTGTGCCTCTGGTGGGCCATGCCCACTCGTGCCAACTGTGCGTGGCACAGCGGGCATGGCATGGGCCGTGCCACGGGCCATTGATTGCCTTGCTGACCTGACCCAATTTACTTCTCTACCTAGAACAATGTTTGGCCAAAGCATGTGCAGTCTCATTCAAAGGTCTAGAAATAAAAAAGAAACTAACAAAAGAAAGAAAAAACTACATTGACTTCAAATGTCCAAAATGGCTGAGTTGATGGCCCAATCTGCTTGCCCATTGATGGAATCAATTACTACTTTAGCATATGAAAAAAGCGTAATTCTAGAGAAACTCCTACGCTTGCTTCCTTTAGCACATAAAGAATGGCCCTTGCCTCCTCTTCTTTACCATTTGCATCCCTATATATATATATATATATATATATATATATGGGATATGCTCCTATGAGAGATATCTCTTACCTTATATGAGAAATAGGAGTAAGGGCCCCCACACTTAAGTTGTTGGCATTGGATATGGATGTGAAGCCCCCACCTTATCTCTCATATAAGGTGAAAGATATCTCTCATTGGAGCATCTCCATATATATATATATATATATATTATACACTCTCATCTCACATAATAAATATTGTTGCGAATGATAGAGTGCTTATTTACTTGTAGTAGCTGGTCGTGAACTGGATCTTCCACCTCATAGTTGTTCGAGTCCGCACACCTAACTGTTTTAAAAAATATTTAATATTTTTTCAAGAAAAAATCTTATTGGTATAATGGGTATAGTGGAAAATTTTCTATTGTATATGCTCCCATAGGATCACACATCTAGACTGTCATAAAAAGGTGGGACCCCTCTCTTAATTTCATTGAGTCCCTCATGACGAATGGCATCGGTGCAGTGCTGGTGCCTGGGAGAGAATCATCTTGGGTAGAGTACTTTATAAAGCAAAACTCGAAGTAAAAGGCTGTGAGTTTAAATGTGTAAAGTTTTATGGGCTATTTGTTTTATCAGGATGGGTTCAGGTATGGAAAATTATGAGGTTTCGACATTTATATGCCTATAAAAGTCATAGTAGGATAGGTAGAGCTCAAACTTTTACATAATAATTAGTTTTATGAATGGATCAAAATTAGAATTTTGTTTATGTTAATGATAAAAGAAAATAAATAAGAAAGCTAAGAGTAATGAATTAGTGTAATGGATCAAATAAGAGACTAATATAAACAAGGTGGGAGTCGTTGAAACTTAAATAAGAAATTATTCTTTATAAATTTAAGAATTGGTACAAAGAAGAAGAAGGCAAAAAGCAAGAATTTGCAATACTAGGAAGTAAAAAGAAGAAGAAAGTTACTTGTGATATAATTAAAAACTAATTTCTACCATTACCAATGTATTGCTTAAACTTAAAGATTGGGCTGGCTTGTGTAGAGTCTCAAAAAGACCCTCAAGGAGAAATTTATTTTTAGTTAATGCAAGGATCACTGTTATATTGATTTCTTGTTAAATACACGATTAGAATACACAAAACGAAGCAACAATAATAAATATTTAAAACGTACCCCAAATTTATTTGGTGCGCATTTGTGTGGGTTTAGGGGCGCCATCCAATGGATTAGGCCTGTTCGGTCAAAGACCTTAGGAAAATCCACGTCACCAAAATAATAATAATAATAATAATAATAATAATAATGTAAAAGGGAAAAAATAAAAATAGATTTAAATCTAAAGTGAACTCTATCAAGTAAGAAAAATCTTTCAGAAAAAAATTCAATTGTAGATTTTATTTTTTAATTTTAAGTTTAGTAGTATCAATCATTGGAGCCCGTAAATCAGTAAACATACATATTATTATTGGTCCTAAGTATATATGTAAACATGTTTGTTTGTCGTTTTTTTAAAGAACAACGACCTCAATCAGCTCCTGTTGATGTAGTGAATGTTCTCATATGAGCAGACTGCATTATTGCTTATATGCAATCTAGCTCATAAGGCCCACTTCGATTCAGGTCTATCAATACGAGGAGGGTAGATGGAAAGGTCTAGCTATGGAGTGTTGGAAGTATGTGGGCTTTGTCGATAAGTATTCAAAACTTTTGACTCACTTAATGCAGGGATCAAATATCCATAAGGCCAATAACCAATGCCAAGATCTAAAACTCTAATCTCATGCATTATGATCAGACATCCACCAAGAAGATAGATCAATAAACAATAAGCATAACTAGATCTACTAATTCAAATAAGTAATAGATCTATACCTTTGGAGCTTGGTTGTGCTCTAATCGAAAATTAGATCTCTACGAAAAACTCTTTTCTCAAAATTTGATCTCCCTTGCATTTGTTTTCTTCCACGCTATGACCCTCTTAGAAGAACTTCTAAAGGAGAATGGTGGGTTCTCCAAGTAGAAGAAAACCTTAGCACTCTAGTAGGAAACCAGAGGAGAGATAGGAGGAAGAGAGAGATAAACTTGAGAGATTATTGTGTGTATATAGATCTTTAATCCTCACCTCTTATTTATAGTTTATGGCACACCTCCTCTTAGACTAAGATTAGAAGTCTCACTTTTATTCTTAGTAAGTATCATACTCCTCATTTCCTTAAGAGTTCTAATGAGATTAGTAACATTCTCTTATTTGGGCTAGCATGTGGACCGCTAGAGATTCCTTAGAATCTGGGTTCCACTAGGAATCTGGACCCCACATCTCATCTGAACTCTGGACCCACAGTCAATTGTAAATAAGTCCACTAATTAAATTACAATTGCACTCCAATCTTAAGAATAATTACAAGAAGACCTTAAACTTCTCAATTACTACAAGTAGACGCCTCCATCAACTATATCCATGGATCTATTGGAATAAATCTGTTCAACCAAATTGGATCCATCTCTTATTATCCTTGTGACTCAATTAATCACAGTAATCATTAGTATCATCTAATTAATTCTTAATTGAGATGGGTACGCACTCAGTAATGATAAGATCCATCAATTCACACAAGGGGATATTTAAGAGGATAGACTCCATCTTAAGAATTATATATTCCCACAGCCCCACAACCACATACCCAAGATATCGAGGTGTTGGTCTACAATTGGCCTCACTCATTGATGACTCACAGTAAATGTATAGCATAAACTTGAGTCTATTAATCTCTCAGAATTAAGAGCCTTTTGTTTTGGAATTATGAGAGCAGTCCTTTAATTAAAAATAGATTTGTACAGGGTGTTACTCATGGTCGTTCAGTACATCCAATGTACCAGCACAATGATCCAGAGTCTTACACTCTGATGATCAAGACATATCACACTATCTTATAGTGATCATAGTGCTGCAACCTTATTAGATGAGATGTCCGAATCTCATCACTTGGTTGTGAATCAATATTTTAAGTATAAGGTTTGTCATATATCTCATGTATGTGGATTTCATCCAAATACATAGATCACATTTAATATACTTGTGGGTTTCGGTTCATCTCATGAACCATCATGTCATTTTGTATTGGTCATGTGCCAACATAAAATAAAATACCATTAATCTCATTAATAAAGCATTAAAAAAATAAATTAATTAATTAAACAAATCAATTTATCCGGATTATTCACTGGATTAAGGTCATACAATCTAACATGGAGAAAGGGAGCTAAAAAATCAGCGTAATCGGATTTTCTAAACCCTGGATTTAAAACCCTTAAAGCTTAATAGCATCTTAACCATAGATTTTCTTAAAGATTCAATCCGACGGTGAGTGAAAGTTCAATGAGTGTACAATTAGGTATGGTGACCGATGACTGATCATTGGATGACAAGATAATCAAAGTGGCTGGACTCAGGCATAATCAGAAGTTTTTACCTTCTAAGAGGGCCACTAAATTTTTTTTATTTTTTTATGTAGTGGGGAGGGGATAAAGTAATATATATATATATATATATATTTATATAGAGCAGGGATCTCCTAAGCTGAAGCGTAGCTTATCCTAAACTAAAATATCAAATCAAAGTTGATATAATATCTGCTTTTTAAATGATGGAACTGGAAAATCCAGTTCTAATTGGATTTATCTTGATTTTAGAGACGGTCATCATGCAAAAAACAACGATAGTCGACTTTGATTTGTGGGAATGACATTGTTTCTGCTTATGATAAGGTAAGCTTCAGCTTAGGAGAGCTGGCCCCATATATATATATATATGCATGAAATGGTTGGGTTGGGTAGGGGGGTGTTGGCAAAATTCGAATCTTGGATTTTGTTGTCAAGAAGATTTGGTAAGGTTTTAAAGAGAAACTTTTAGGTGATGTTGAGATTTCAAGCAAAAAGATAAAAACTATTGAGGTGAGTGTAGAGTCTTAAACAGGGTTTAAACTAAGGGAAAAACCACCAATTGTTTTGAGCAATTATGATTTTTTCCCCAAAGAAATCTTTTTTACATAAAGGCCTTCCAAGGCAGATCTCCTAGATCAGCCACTGGTTTTAAATATAGAATGATATCGCAAGTTTGGATTCTTGCGTCTTGTAATCTATTTTGAGATTTTGGGAAGGTTTAAAAGGTAAACTACTGACATTTTGTTGATTTTAGGCAGGCTTTAAAACAAAACGATTGAGACGTCATTAAGATTTCATGTAGGTTCAAAAAGGAAACTATCGAGGCACTATTGATTTCCAGGGAGGTTTAAAAAAGGAAATATGGA
The DNA here is from genome assembly GCA_003546025.1 of Camphora micrantha. Classification (NCBI taxonomy): domain Eukaryota; kingdom Viridiplantae; phylum Streptophyta; class Magnoliopsida; order Laurales; family Lauraceae; genus Camphora; species Camphora micrantha. The sequence goes on from QPKB01000002.1 coordinate 42,805,177, forward strand.
CATATTGTAGGGTACTCAATATAAGAAGACTTGCACAATTTACTTGAATTTTGCAATCCGTGATGTTTCAAGAAGGAGAAACTATTGAGTTGCTATTGAGAGTTCAAAAAGTTTAGACAAGAACGTATTGAGATGCTGCTGCGACTTGAGGAAGGTTCAAAAAAGAAACTACTTAGATGATTGTAGAGTGCTAAATATAAGAGTTGCAAGTTTGTTTATTGATTTTACAGTTTCAGGTATGTTGAGATTTCAGAAAGTTTTAAAAAAGAAACTAAAGAGATTTTGTTTACTGCTTAGAAAAACTTGAAATAGAAACTATTAAGATGTTCAGATTTCATGAAGGTTTATAAAAAAAAAAAAAAAAACTATTGATTTGGAGTTTAGATTCAGGTAGGTTACAAATGGAAAGAAACTACTAGAGTCCTGAGTCTTATCTTTTGCAAGATTACAATGATGTATGTGCTCAAACCGAACCCAATTAATTACCGAAAGGAACTGGTTCGGTTTGGTTAGAGTTTTTTTTTTTTTTTCACAAAAAAAGGCAGTTCAATTAGTGGGAGACGATCGACTTCAAGTAATGGAGTGAGAGTTCGAGTCTTTCTTGAGTAATTTTTCCTATTCCTTTATACGTTTTATAAAAAATATATATTTATATAATTGGTTTGGTTCGGTTCGAGTCGGTTTAAGCAGTTTAACCACACCTTCAAACCGAACCGAAACGAACAATTTGAAGGAAATCTGAATCGTGATCGAACCGATCTACTACAAAATCGATCCAAACCACCCAGTTCGGATTAGTCCTGATTGGTTTAACGGTTTAGCGGTTTTTTTTTTTTGTGCACCCTTAGGCTCCACTGAGACCTAGGGTGCATTTGTGTAGATGTATTGGCCACCCTGGAAATGGACCGAAATTAGCATCGGAAAATCCGGTGGCTTTGTTTGGTGCAGCAACGATTCCTCCCATCTAAGACTTCCGGCACCTTGTCGTGGCGATATTTTCTTCTCGAGTGAGGATCCGGATCTTCCACCTCCTCGATCAGGAAGCAAGTGTCATCGACAGGGACGGACCCAAGAAGAGGAGGGGGGTGGGCTCTATGTAAAAAATAATTATTAGAGAAGGACCAAATGTATAAAATAAACATGTTCTTTAAGAATTCAAAAGGCTTTTATTAGTTATGGATGGGTGTTGGTGGGGACTTTAGCCTCGAGACCCTTATACATGTCCAAACACCGCAGCCCCTCCACAAACCACCCTCAAAATTGAAAGGAATTAGTCATAGGAGTTAAATAGGGCTAGTGCCTACTCATAGAGAGGTCATTGTACAAACATGTTTAGTCTAGGGATGGCAAAAGGTACCTGAAAAGTGACTCGACTGAAACATAACCCTTATGAACTGGAAATGGATCCCCTGTTTGGTCTAAACAGTAAAACCCTATTTGGACGAATTAGGGGGTGCCAGATGAGGAGAGATGTCACATCCTATCTCCTAAAAAAAAAAATCCTATCTCCTCAAAAAAATAATTCCTTTCCCCATGTGGCACCCCCTGATTGGACTAAATAGGGTTTCCCTGTTTGGTCCAAACAGGGGATCCGGATCCTTATGAACCCCGTCTTACACATGACATATTTAATTTCTGTGATACCAAAATTGACCCATGAGGGCGGGTTTCATATATACTGTCAACCTTTTATTTTAAAAATAATATATATATATGTGGAGATATTGCTCCTATGAGAGATGTCTCTCACCTTATATAAATATATATAATATCCTTATAATATGTTGAGGTGGGGTCTCAAACCTGTGACCTTATTGCTAGAAAAAATTATGTGGCCCAACTGCCATGGAGCCCACACCAAATCGAGCCTGGTGGTGTGCCGCGAATAAACTCCCATTTGTAAGTCTTGACCTGATAGAGTAGATAAGGAACAAACTTTTGTCTGTATAGTTATTAGACCCCTAGTTTGGCAGAATTTCCATGCTGGTCAGGAGATGTAGGATTCCAGGAGTAGAGTCCGTAGTAGCGTATAGGGATTGCTCTGTATAAAGGAGATGAGAACCTTTAGTTTATCATGTTGGAAATTTATACTAAAAACATACTTTATGTATTTCTCTTTAACTGATTCAATTTTTAGTATATTTTGTCTTCTCATCTAACTAAAATTTTGTATGGGCAAATGGTTGCATTATTATGCATGTAAGTATCTTTTATTCTATAAAGTAGACAAGGTGGTGTGTAGAGTTTTACTTATACACGGAAGACTTATTTGTCGGTTCTTATAGAATATAAGATGTTGTTCACAATCTAGATGGATTTGGACACACCATCGGTACGATTGTAGCATGATGTTTCAGCAGGCTTGTCTTGGCTGCGGGAAACGGTATAGTTTCGACTCATTATGCTAGTACACTATGTGTGTATTGAACATGACCGTGCTTTTGGATTTATTGTCTTTATACTGACTATATAAGATGATGAACACCCAAATGGTTATTATGAGTGTTTGTACTCTTAATCCTAACATAAATAATAGACACATACATTTAGTACTGTTTGACATTTTGATTTACGAAGGAGTGAGATCTTTTATGGATCAATAATCTCAGTGAATTGGATGACTACACTACGTGTATGGTGGATATTAGTTTATTGACGGAATCAACGTCCCGTAATAGGGATTGATGATATCCCCTTGATGAAGCTTTTAAGTTTTGATTATGTCAAACCCTGCAGGTGGACTTTGTGTCCGACATATCAAATAAGTGTAAAGTCTCAAGGAATTATAAAGATATCGATTAAATATAGATGTCAGCAATTATTTAATTGATGGATATATAAAATCTTAACGTTAGGAGATTGATGACCATTTAATAACAAGAAGGTCGAAATATTATTTTGAGAATAAGGACATGAGTGCAATTATAATTATTTAGTGAACTGAATTATAATTTATGGAACTAGGATTCTAATCTATGTCAAATTAGGGTTTCCTGTTTCCATAATGAGTCTATCCTTATTTCCTTCTTAAGGTCCATATTGTAGCCTATAAATATGCGCTAATGCTCTCTAGGTCAAGAATAAGAATAGTAAGAGAGAAATCTCGGTTTTGGAGAGCAGATAAGAATTCACAGAAGAGGCTCACTCTTTGGTGTGAGTTCGAGCATATAGGAATATAGTAGAAGATCTTGAGTTTTTCGGGTTACTGTAAGACCGGGATCAAATTAGAGAGATCTCACACATATGATTTAATCATATTAGTTTAAAGTTATTTCCACAGTGATCTGTACGCAATGTCCAGATATCCTGGTTTCTACACGTTTCTATCAGATCATTCATAAGATCTGAGAGCATACGCAGTAAGTTCACATGATCTATCTCACACTGGAACGTACAAATGTTCTCGGTGAGTTCGGTTCCGACACCCATATGAAATCTGCTATTCTAGGCTAGCTCGCCGGATGGGTGCCTCGTGATTAGATTTGTGTGTTAATTTATTGTGATAAGATTCAACATGTATTTTCGTTTGATAAACACTCGAAAGCCATTGCGGGAGAACCTGATGGTAACTGGGCATTAACTTTTGTACTAGGGGTGTAATAATTGATTTGCTAAATATATGATATGAGGATCAAGGGGTTGAGGACTTGATTGAAAGAATGTGAGCACAACCCAACGGCACAAAACACATGTGATAAAATCATTAGATCTTTGATGAAAATAATTTACAATGTTTAATATACTATTAATTGCCTGATGGATCTATGATCGAAAACTGGGTTAATATGATCAATTATAAATTTGTTGATTATGGTGAGGGAACCAATTAATCAATGTGTTCCAAATCCCGTGTCTATTGTCAAGGTCTTCTACTTCACTGGGGGTGTATCTCTCAAGTCCCAAACCTCTTAAATATTTAAATTTCAAAGGAATTTGAGGCAAGGAACTATAAGTTTTTTAAAATCAAGAGGACAAGAGAATGTGGTAGGACATGCAACCTCATTGATCTGATACAAAGGTTATATTTATATAACAGTGGATCCGAGGGAAATTAGAGAACAGAACTAGTGGATCAATTTGTGGTTTTCCATATAATCTCCAAGATACAAAGTAAATCTTTTTTTGAATTCATGAAAACGAAATTTGTGAGAATCTATCGAATAAATCTTGTGATCATGAGTTTTCGAAAGGACATATGAGTTTAAGTTCCATTAGAATTGAAAATTCAAATATTTGGTAGATTCTTGAATAATTCCCACTCTGAGATGAGTAAATTCCATGGATCAACTGGAGAGAGAATAGATTAAAAAAATCTGCTCTAAGGCACTAATGTTGAAATTTGTATCCATAAGAGATTGTTGTTGTAAGTGCCTAAAAATTACAGACTTAGTTAATATGGGATTTGCTGTAAAGCTTTTGGGGAAGATAACTGCTCCTGAAGCCTGAAAGGGAAAAAAGAAGGTTAGAGGCCCTGGCTGCAGCCAGCCAAAGGCATTCCGACGCCTAAGTTAGTTCAACAACTCAATAAATGGTGAATGAGTGGAGAAGAAAGGAGAGTTGTAAGTGGATGGTTTTTGCATACCTTTGCTGGTCTTACCTCATGCACTTATATAGGCGTTGGTCACCTTGGATCGTCCCTCAGTGGGGGTAGGTGGAGGTACTGTCCCATCGGACCATACCTTGTTCCCTTAGTGGAGGTAGGTGGAGGTATTGTCCCATCGGATCATACCTTGATCATCTGCATGATTGCTGATGTGACCATCGGATATGGACAACCCCTTATCTATATCCAGCACCAATTTTATCAGTTAGCACGTAGCCGTAACGTAGCCGCACTTTTATTAATGCTGATTGACATCTAGTACCCACCTCGGTTGACCGAGCTGATGAAGATACTGAATTCAAGTATAGCCTTATTGTGGATGCATCTTGGCACTATTGCCGAACTGCTCATGGTCGGTACCATTACCGAGTTGCTTAAGACCAAGACAAGGTCAGCTGGTACTCTTACCGAAGCCAACTCAAGTCTGGTATGGAATAGTACTGCCATCGAGCTCCAAGAGGCCGAAATTAAGATAAGCCTAATTGATACTTTTACTGAGACCAGGGCTTATCTCAGTACTAGCGGAAATGCCCCCACACAGTTGCATTTTTCGTAAAGTTCCTAGATGACATGTACTTGCTTCATATAGCTTGTAATGTATAAATCTTCTAGTTTTAATTATTCTGTTTGTTGGATGTGTGGTTTGTCTCACCTATGGCACTGAGAATATGATATGTCAACAAAGACAAAATTAATAGAATGGTTGAGATGATACAATTACCAGACCTTCGTATATATAAACCATGTCTAAGTGAAAATGACTGAGTAGTTTTTTCCTGAAATAACTGTAAGTGTGGAGTTGAGTGATATGATTCACTGCGGCATATGCTGACTATTTTATGTGCCCAAATTTATATGGGTGAGAGTTTTTTGTAACTCTGAATGATGACATTAGCAAATACATTTAAATTTTTTTTGATTTGATATAAGCTTAACGCATTGTAAAATATTCTGTGTGGTATGCTACCGGGTTACTGACCAATAAGGGTAGAAAGTTAATGGATGATGTCTGTTAAGTGGGAGTATACCTGTTAGCAATTCAAAGAATATAGTGCATATGGAGATCATACATGTATATTTGATTCTGTACACCCCACAGCTAAAATATGTATGGTTAAAAACTTTTAAATCATTTTATCTTGGATATGTTAGATCCATGTTAACCATATGTATCTGGCGCTATGTGTTGTAAGGGGGATATTATTGAGTGTACAATATATTGAATCAAACACCTCCGAATTTTTCCCCAAAGACCCATTTATGAACTATGGATTGGTGCAAAACCTAAAATTTCACATATGACGTTGAGGGGATGTGTTGTACACAAACTACTGCACACCATAATTATAATACCAGTTGCAATAAAAATGAAATAAATTGTTCATTTGTTGGAAATCTGAATCATCCAAAAGGATATTGTGTGCTCGATTAGAATAATCAGATTATAACCGGGGTTTAAAATGTTTGTTTCCTATGGATCCAATACAAATCCTATAGATGCATCACAACATCTTTGAGGATGGAGTGTGTTGTTAAACGTGGGAGTTTCAATGTTGCCAATGTTGGAAGTGTAAGTCCCAGCAAGGCCCAGTTGACAAAGAACAACCAGAATTATTGGGAGTCCTTTAGGACTAATAACATTCGACGTTATTGGATAATTGGTGCAATTACTTGGTAGAAATCGTACAAGATTTTAACTCGTCATTCGTTGTTAATATATGAAATGCAATGATTAATTGTAAACTATGATGTGAAAATAAAATAAGAGCCAATGGCGGTTAGTCAATCCACCTTAGGATTGAAAGGCTATAGGCTTTTGCAAGAAAATAACAATCATAGATTGGTAGATATAAGAATAGGACAAGGCGGATCCCTGTTTTTTCCTGACTCATTGCCATCCTTATTTACTGAATAAAATGTCACGCACATATAGGGTAATCAAAAACTCGATTCTCATCAGCATCATACTGATGAGTTCTCTTAATTAAAAATAAAAAAATTATAAGCAAACTTTATTTTAATGTAATATGTTTTTAAATAAACTTAGTAGTATAGTCCAATTGAATTGATTTTTAAATTTTTCTTAGATTTAATATTACCATGTAATAGTTACCGCAAGAAAAGTTTATGTACTTATTATCATTGTTACACACATCTCTCAAGTGGAATTATTGTCTGGGGAATATGTCAGATTTGGGTTTTTTCAGAGATAATTTTTTTAAAAAAAAACATTATAGTAGTAAATAAATCAATTTCTAAATATCTCAAATAGTATATAAAATATAAAATACTGTTAGAAAATAAATTTTTAGTTTTTTCCTGATTATTCATGTTTCTATTCTGGTTCTCCCATGATATCTACGTTTTTAGAAAATATAAACGGCTTGGCTTATAAGAGAATAACCCAAGCCTGAGCTTGAGCCTAAACGGACTAGAGTCGAGCTAGCTTGTCAGCTAACTTGCCTTTGACACTAGTGTAAGGTTTTTACCATGGTCCAGGTAAGTCCGGATCCCGTGGGAGATACTGTTTCATCCAATCAACATCTGCCAACTGTGTAAAATCTCTTTCTTGATTTTTCTTGAGATAATTAGCGAAAGGTCTCTAGAATTGAATCTATCCAGCCTCCAGTCCAAGCAAATTCTTTTTAAGGGCTCTAGTCCAAGCAGCTAGATTGTTTACAGCCAGAAGTCATCGGACACAATTTACATGACTGATTTACCCTTTCAACCATTTTAGGCATAAAATTTTAATATTTTAAATTTTAAATTTTGGATTATCGCTCCTTTCATTTTGCATTATCCGCCTTCTTCCTGAATGAGAGCCATTTGGCGTGATCGGAGAAGATCCGTTGAATCGGATTTCGAAAGGGCTGTGAATCATGCGTGGATCGTTAGATCTGCTGGTGGGTCACAATCGTCAGAGAAGAAGATCGAAGAAGAAGCTTCGTGGAACGCCGCTGCTGTGCGAAGATCGTTAGATCTGCTGGTGGGTTACGATCGTCAGAGAAGAAAATCGGAGAAGAAGTTCGATCGGAGAAGAAGCTCCGTGGAACACCGCTGTCGTCAATCGGAGAAAAAGAAGAAGCTCCGCTGCCGTGACTAAGGAAGAAGAAGACCAAAGGTCTTTTGTGTTTGTTGCAGAATGAGGAGAGGCGTGAAAACATCGTCGAAATCCCACACTGCCGACGCCGCTTGTCGCTCGCCGCCGCCACACGTTGCCGGAGTCATTCCTGCCATCGTCCCGTGGCTGGAGCGAGGAGGGAAGAAGATCAGAAGAGGGTTCTGGAATTGAGTTTCTGTTGCAGAAACTTGAAGAGAAGATCGATTTGGGCTGGGTTTGTTTTTTGGGTTGGATCCAGGTCGGCCCGACCCGTTTGCAGTGAAGGTGGCCTGGGTTCTACAACAGTTCAGGGTTGGGTCGAGGTTAGGTTTGACCTAACTTGTTTCATAAGCTGGGTTGCTATTTTTGACTGGACCCCACCGTGAGATCCGAACGCAGTCGAGGCTGCTGCGCCATCACCAAAGAAAGAAGTTTATCTGAGTTTTAATAAATTTATACGAGTTTATGTCAAATTTATCTGAGTTTTTGGCTATTAATATGACTTCTAGCACAAATTTATCTGAGTTCTGGATGAATTTATCTGAGTTCTGGACAAATCTGTCTGAGTTCTGGATGAATTTATCTGAGTTCTGGATGAATTTATCTGAGTTCTGGACAAATCTGTCTGAGTTTTGGATGAATTTATCTGAGTTCTAGATGAATTTATCTGAGTTCTGGACAAATCTATCCGAGTTTTAAGCTATTTATCTGAGTTCTGAAATAAATCTATCTGAGTTATAAACAAGTCTATATCAGTTTTTGGTGGATTTATTTGTGTTTTTGAATTTTATTTGTGTCTCTTGAAATTTATTTGTCTTTTTTGAAATAAATTTAACTGAGTTTTTGACAAAAAAAACTTGAGTTTTTTGCCACATTATTCGCTAATTTGAAAATCCGGCGATGTCTTAGTTTTGGCAAATGTATCTGCGTTTTTTTAAATTTATTTGCGCTTTTTAATTTTATTTACTTCTTTTGAAATTTATTTGAGCCTTTTGAAAATTTTTTATATATTTTTTTAAATTTATTTGGATCTTTTGAAATTAATTTTCATCTTTTGAAATTTGTTTATATTTTTTGAAATTTATTTGTGTCTTTTTCAATTTATCTGCGTTCTTTTGTAATTTATTACTTTTTTTAAAATTTATTGTGTTTTTTTAAATTTATTTCATTTTTTGAGATTTATTTGCTTTCTTTTGAAATTTATTTGGGTTTTTTAAATTCGTTTCATTTTTTGAAATTTGTTTGCGTTCTTTTGAATTTTATTTGCGTTTTTTAAAATTTATTTCGTGTTTAGAAATTTATTTGAAATTTGTTTCCTGTTTTTTGAAACTTATTTGCATTTTTTTGAAATTTATTTGAAAATCTCATTAGTGGAATGTTATTAATCGTGCCTAATTAAATGGTAGTTGACCATTATTAATGGCTTATTCCACTAATCATGGGATATGATTTGAAGAAAGGGTAAATAAGACATTTTCGATTTTCAAATTTGGAAAAATGACCTATTACACTATAAGTATAAGAAAAGATTGTGGACCTAAGGCAATAAAATGAAATGTTCAGGGACCCGTCGCCGAATCTCCCATTTTTTTTTTTTTTTTCATTCAAAGAAATCAATTGAGAAGGTGCATTAACTCACATAATATTTTACACAATTGGCAGAAGTGAAATAGTATCTCCCTGATTTTACGAAACAGAGGATCCTGACTCGGTCCAGGTGCACCCAAAGGGTAGGTACACTGCCCTTATTATCATCCCGGGAATTGCTCAGAGAAAGCAAGAAGACTTCCTTTTTATGCTCTTGCTTAAAAAAGAGGGCTTAAAAAAGAGGGCCCAGCACTGACACTCCTCCCATTCATCTTTGATGGAATTTAATGGGTTCTAGCTAGGAAATTGCATTTCAACGTTCATCCATACTTTACCCAAAAAAAAAAAAAAAAACATAGTTCATCCATTAGTCCTATCTTTTACAATAATTTCTCTTTTAGCTTTCATTATCAAATGCGGTGGTTTTGATTCAGATTTGACTACATATTCTGTTAGAAGCCAGCCCATCCTGACCTTACTGTAGGTCCATTTTTAACTCTTTAATGGCTTGAGAAGAGACTTGATCAGTTTATGTTACAGTTAAATCAGTTGGCAAAAGCCCAACTAAAAAAGGGTGTTCGGAGGGTCTCTCTTTCTTCTCACTAGGGCTTTTTTATTTGGTATAGTATAGTAGTGTAGTTGGCAGCCACTCTCTGCCATATCTATATACAGCCCTTTCGCTTATTTCGTGACAAGCACCCAATTCTAATTTGAATGGGAGAGATGAGAAGAATACGTACAACAGCAACAGTATATATAAGAGGTCTTGGGACATGCCAGTTATATGAATGACACTATGAAGTAGTATGGGTTCATGGCCCACCTGATATATCAAAATATGACCGAACTTCTAACACATTCATATGCTCTAAAAATGGATGAATATGTGAGGTCGTCTCATGTGAACTAGACATGATTAGGCCATGGACCCAATTATAATCAGATGGGTGGGAGAGGGTCCTACACCATACCATAATCTTCACCACCTGCCCTCCTAAATGTGGTTATTATGCTGTCATCTGACGGCCATCCTGTTTACTCCTCCCTAAGTTGATGAGTGGGTGATACCAATCTGACGCACCCTTCCTTTTGGTTTAATACTCTTTCGGTTACTTCCTGTTTGTGATTCAGAAGCTTTTGGCAAATATAGTGCATGGGCCATGTGGTTTATCTCAGCAACTGATCCCGGAATAATTGAGAGAGAGAGAGAGAGAGAGAGAGAGAGAGTGGGGCTTGAGGATGGGCCACACTGGGGATGGGTTTGGGCTGTGTTGCTAGGCTTTGGATTGTGACATACGACCTGAGCTCGAGATTATGATCAAATCCTAGTTAACCTCAAGTCGTGACCATACTTACTCCCGTGAACTCCGAATTAACTGAAGTTAAAAACGAAAACCACAAAGGATAACATATATTCGCATTTGTCAATATACATGTGTGGGACATTTTCATAATACCGAGATTATCCTAGTTTCGGTAAAAATACCAACTAGGTATGTCCCGGTCTCGGTTTTATCCATCTCGGCAATAGTGCTGGTAGACTATTCTCACAGTACGGAGATCACTCTAGTTTCGGTAAAGGTACCAGTTTGATGTGTCTTAATCTCGGGTAACATTGTTCTAGCTTCGGCACTTGTACCAGTTAGGCGTAACGCACATCGGCAAAAGTGCCAGACCATGCTCAAGTCTATGCCATGACCTCGGTACCATCTCCAGTACGGTTAACCGAGATGAGTAATGACAGTCTGTCAGTTCCATTCGTATGGCCACGTTGCAGAACGTGCTAACAGATAGAATGATCATTTGATAAAGATAAGGAATTGTCCTTATCCAACGGTAGCATCTACAATTCCTAAAAGAGTGGGATCCACATCAAGGTATGACCTGATGGGGCGATACCTCTAACTACCTCCACAGAATTAAGGTATGGTCGGATGGGACCTTACCTCCACCAACCTCCAAGGAGTCAGGGTATAGTCTGATAAGACTCTACCTCCAACTACCAGTAAGGTCCAATGGGACTTCCGCCTATAAATATGCAATGGGCAAGTTCAGAAGAGGTATGCTCATATGAAAACACACATTCCTACTCTCTTCTCTATCTCCCTCACTTATCCTCTGTTCAGTGACTGCACTAACTCAGGCATCAGAGTGCCTTTGGCTGACTGCAGTCAAGGGTCTCTGACCTTTGTTTTTCCTTCCCTTTCAGGTTTCAAGCATTACCATATTTTCCAAAGAAGCTTTACAGCAGTTTCCTAAGTTCGTAATATTTAGGCACTTACAATTGGCGCCATCTGTGGGGAAGATCAAACTAAATCAACAAACATCATGCCTTTGAAAACTAGAAATGGCGAAGGATCGTCGAGGGCCTTACCACCACCGCCAGTATTACCAACGCAATTGCTGCCGGTATTGCCAGCGCAATTGTCGTCGACCCCTCGTCAGAGGAGATCCGGGGGAAGGTCTGTTGTAGCAAGCATGGAAGGACATATGACCCAGTCAGGTTCATCGTCGAAGGGGGTGACAGCACCTCCCCGGAAAGATAACCCTCTAACGGTGCCTCCCCAGCAGAATGTTCCCCCACCAGAGCTTCCCAACAAGATAAATCTCCAATGCTAGCCAGATCTCATCAATCCCATCACCAAACTGGCAATGATGACGACGAATGCAACTCTCTCCTCGAGGATATTAAGGCTCAAAACCTCAATATCCAAGAGAAAGACGAGATGATTTGTCAACTTCAGCAACAGCTACGAGAAAGGGTAGCAAACCCGGTTCCACTCTCTAGGCCTTCTTCTGTTGAATAGGATTTGAAGCAAGTCTTAGATAACAAGAGGCACCACCGAGCTTACGACGAGGGCTCGAATAGCAGCCACCTGAATGGCGCCTCAAGGAGACTAAGGCGAAGACCAGAGGATAATGACGATTTGAGAGAATGGCTTGTCTGACAAGTCAAGTAGACTGTCTAGCAGAACATGGAGGTGGTCGGTTTCACCCAAGATCGGCTAAATGCTTATGATTCTAAGGATCTCGGTATATCTCCTTTCTCTCAGGAGGTAAGGGACTTTCCTCTCCCTGAAAAATTCAGTGTCACGAGGTTTGTTCTTTATGATGGAATCTCGGACCCTGTGGTACATCTCCGACATTTTACTCAGCGGATGTGGGTGTGGGTCAACATCGGTCACCTGAACTGTAGAGTCTTCTTTTCCAGTTTAGGAGACCTTCCCCTGAAATGGTTCCGTACACTCCAACAAGGATCGATCTCGAGTTGGCGGCAACTTCGAAGCTCTTTCGTGGAGAAGTTCCAGGCCCACAGGGTCCTCCCCAAGACGGATTATGACCTAATGGCCATCAGAATGAGGCGGACCGAAAACGTTACACAGTTCGCCAAAAGTTTCTGAACTGTATACAGTCAAGTTGAAGACGACACAGATAAGTGGCAATCAAGTCGTTTAAACAGGCTCTACTGCCAGGCAATGATCTTCGAAAGGACTTGGTTAGGTTCCCCGTGGTCACGGTAAAAGCACCTAGGGTGAACCAGTTCATTGAACAAGAAGAAGATGAGGCCTGAGCTCGGGAAAGCTTCGGCCTCTGGCAGGAAGACAGACCCCCCAAGAAGGACAAGGAAGTTATTTGGAAGGAGGAGGTAGACCTAAAGAAAGCCTCTATAAGCTCGGCAATGGTCTCGGCCTACACCTCGGGGGACACGAAAAAAATCCAAACCAGCTGCAGCTTCCTACAAAGCTGTGAACACTATCTTTAAGGAGCAGATCTACAAGCTCCTCAGCAGGATCAAGTCACAGCCGTTCTTCAAGTGGCCGCAGCCAATGAAAGGTGATCCTTCCACCCGCGATCAGAATAAGTTTTATGCCTACCATAAATAAAATGGGCACAGAACCGAAGATTGCATGTCCTTCAAGTATCACCTTGAAAAGCTTGTCAAGGACGGACATTTGAAGGACTACGTCAAAGAAGAAGGCATAAATAATAACAGAGCTCATTAGCGCTGAAACGATGATGATCAGGACAGCGATGAGCCGGCGGGCATCATTAACGTCATCCACCTAGCTCCCGCACCAAAGGGGAGTAATCAAGCTCGTGGCAAGGCCAGGAAGGTTTCACACAATAAGCAGGTGATGACGGTCGAACTGGAACCAGCCGCCAAGAAAGCTCGGAAAGAAGAGCCCAAAATCTGGTTTTCGGATAAAAACCTAGATGGGGTCCAGCTCCCACACAACGATCCTCTGGCTCTGACCTTGAAGTTAAAGAACTTCAAGGTAAAAGGGAATCTTGTGGATCTCGAGATTTCATTAGAGATCCTCTACTTCAATTGCTTCAAGAAGATGGGTCTCAGAGATGAAGATTTACAAGAAGCACGCGTTCCTCTGGTAGACTTCAGTTCGAAACCGTTGTATTCCAAGGGGAAAATCACCCTCAAAGTCCAAGCTGAAGGAGTTAGCATGCTAGATGACTTCCTCGTGGTAGATGTACCATCCCCATACAACGCAATAATGGGGAGGACTTGCTGCATAACATGGAAGCTTTGCCTTCCAAACTCATCACCAAAAACTCAAGTTCCCGTTAAAGAACGAGAATGACAGAGTTGAGGTGATCACGGTTAGAGGTGACCAGCAAATGACCAGACAATACTTGATGGCCGTGGTAAAATAGAGCCAACCTAGGTGCACATGGCCGAGCTGGAAGCAGAAATGGAAGACGTCGGCCGAGCTTAGATCAAAAGATCGTTGAAGATCTGACTGAGGTCAGGATCGATCCCAACGATCCTGAAAGATTCTTTCTGCTCGGGAGCCAACTAACTAAGCTTGAAAGGTCTGAGCTATTAAACTTCTTGTTACAGAACAAGGAAGTTTTCGCTTGTACCCCTTATGAAATGCCTGACCTTGACCCCGAGATCATGTGCCACAAGTTGAATGTGGACTCGAATCACAAACCTGTGGTCCAAAAGGCTCGCAAGACAGGAATCACACAAACCAAAGCCGTGATCGAGGAAGTACAAAAGTTGTTGGAGGCCAGGGCGATCAGGGAGGTTCACTACCAGGATTGGTTGGCCAATACGGTGGTAGTCAAGAAAAAGAATGGAAAGTGGAGGGTTTATGTCGACTTTACCAACCTCAATAAAGCATGCCCCAAGGACAACTTTCCACTCCCAAAGATCAACCAGATGATCGATGCGACTACTGGACATGACAGGATGAGTTTCCTCAATGCCTACCGAGATTACCATCAAATCCTTATGTATGGGCCTGATGAAGAAAAAAACTGCGTTCATAATGCCTAGGGGTATTTACTGTTGCAAGGTGATGCCATTTGGGTTAAAAATACGGGGGCAGCTTACCAGAGGCTGGTAACAAAAATGTTTCAAGCTCAGCTCGGCAAAACGATGGAGGTCTATATTGACGACATGGTTGTCAAGTTTAAAAGCTCACAAGACCATTTGGCAAACCTAAGTCAAACATTTGATACCCTCAAAAAGTTCCAGCTTAAGCTAAATGCATCCAAGTGTGCATTTGCTGTCGGCTCCGGCAAATTCTTAAGAAGCTTGGTCACAAGAAGAGGAATTGAAGCAAATCTAGACCAGATCTCGGCAATCCAGGAGATACAAATTTCAACTACGGCAAAGCAAGTTCAGAGGCTCACTGGCATGGCTGCCGCGCTCAATTGCTTCATCAGTCGAGTTTCAGACAAGTGCCACCCATTTTTTCAACTTTTAAAGAAAAGTTCAAAATTTCAATGGACTCCTAAGTGCGACCGAGCTTTGCAGGAGCTCAAAACATACCTTGCTTCACCACCCCTACTCTCAACGCCGAAGTAGACAGAGGTGCTTTACCTATACTTGGCTGTCTCGGATCACGCAGTGAGCTCGGTACTCATTAGGGAGGAAGACAAGCAACAGAAGCTCATATACTACACGAGTAAGATCGTTCTTGATCCCAAGACCAGGTACCTACCATTGGAGAAACTGGCGTTAGCAATCGTTAGTGCTTCCCGTAAGCTCGCTCATTACTTCCAGACTTACACTATAGTTTACAGAACATCCACTTAAGTCCCTTTTTAGAAAGGCACATTTTTCTGGAAGAATATCAAGATGGGTTGTCGAGCTGGGGCAATATAATATCCAATATCAGTCCAGAACTGCAATAAAGGCCCAAGTTTTGGCAGACTTCATCTTGGAATTTGTCTCTCCTAGTTCAGCACCGAGCCAACTCGATACCGAATTGGGGGGTAAGGAGGATAAGGACGAAGCTACCGAATCAGCAAAAGAGCAATCTTGAAAGCAGTTCCTTGATTCATCTTGGAAGGTCTCTGTCGACAGATCTTCAACTCTCAAGAGAGCTAGTGCCGGCATAGTCCTTCAATCTCCAGAGGGCCTAATCGTCAAGCAGGCCCTAACACTTGGCTTCAAAGCGTCCAATAATGAATCTGAGTACGAAGAACTTATTGCAAGACTCAACAGTGCTAAAATCCTGGGGGCATGACAATTGGCGGTCTTCAGCGACTCTCAATTGGTGACGAATTAGTTGAATGGAGACTATTAAGCTCGGGATGAAAGGATGGCAGCGTACCTAGCTCATGCAAAGTAGCTCCTTTCTCAGTTCGAGAGAATTGAAGTCAAGCAGGTCAGCAGAGATTCTAATTCTCATGTCGATGCTCTTGCCAACTTAGCCTCTGCCGTCGAGGCTGGTGGAAGAACAACTGTCGAGGTGGAAACACTGGAGAGACCAAGTATTGAGCTTCAGCCAGCTCAACAAATTTTGTGTGTTGACCTTGGTCCAAGTTGGATGGACCCAATCATTTCCTATCTTAAGGATAACGAACTTCCTGAACACAAGAATAAGGCTCACAAAATCAGGTTGAAAGCAGCTCGGTTTTGGTTGCCTCCCGACAACGAACTTTACAAGAAGTCTTATACCGGCCCTTATCTCCAGTGTGTTCACCCCAGTAAAGTCGAAGACTTCCTCTATGAAATTCATGAAGGAATATGCGGAAGCTACATTAGAGGTCGGTCACTGGCATACCGAGCTATCAGCCAAGACTATTGGTGGCCCTACATGCAGAAGGACGCTCAACTGTATGCCAGAACGTGCGAGACATGCCAAAAGTTCTCACACTCCATCCATCAGCCAGCGCAGGATCTGAGCCCACTCTCCAGTCCATGGCCCTTTGCCCAGTGAGGCTTGGACATTGTGGGACCAATGTCCATTGTGGGACATTGGTCATTGTGGGACCAATGTCCATTGTGGGACATTGGTCATTAAGGCTTGGACATTGTGGGACCACTCCACCGAGTTCTAGGGAATAAGAGGTGGCTAATAGTAGCCACCGATTATTTCACCAAGTGGATAGAAGCTGAACCGTTATCTTCCATCACCGAGCAAGACTAAAAAAACTTCGTGTGGAAAAACATCGTCACAAGGTTTGGTGTCCCACGAGCTTTAATCTCAGACAACGGGACTTAGTTTGACTCCAACCTCTTCAGAAACTTCTGCCAGGAGCTCGGCATCACAAATTATTATTCCACTCCGGCTTACCACAAAGCAATGGTCAAGCCGAAATTTCGAACAAGGTGGTGCTCGACGGACTCAAGAAGAGGCTTTACCGAGCTAAGGGAAGATGGGTGGAAGAGCTTCCGAGTGTCCTATGGGCATACAGGACCACTCCAAGGCGGTCCACTTCGGCGACACCCTTTTCCTTGGCCTTTGGAATGGAAGTCGTGATTCCACTTGAGGTCGATCTTACAACTCTGAGGACCGAGCTCTTCGATCAAGGACAAAACGAAGTGAATTTGGCTCGGGAAATGGACCTCGCAGAAGAGCGAAGAGATGCAGCAGCTATCCACATAGCTGGCTGCCAGCAACAATTGGCTAGGGGCTACAACCAAAAAGTCAGAGAAAGGAAGTTCTCTGTTCGAGATTTGGTCTTAAAGAAGGCACTTCCTGCAAATTAAAGCCCCAATGAAGGCAAGCTGGCACCGAACTGGCATGGGCCATTCAAGGTGATCTCGGCTGCCAGACAATCAGCATACAGACTTGAGGACATCGATGGTAAAGAGTCACCACGACCATAGAATGCAACACACCTCAAGAAATATTATTTTTAAATTTTATTCATTTTTCGAAATCAATAAAAGTAATTCTTTTGGAAGAATCACACTTTGTTGCTTTCAATTCTCGCCAAGTTATGGAACTCGGCAATTACCTACCTAACTGCTACGGAGCATTAGGGAAATAGAAAAATGCCTTAGAAAGTTAAGGCACACTGAATTAAATAACTCGGTGGTGACCTCGGTGTTAAGAATTAAAATATGTTTGGTTACGGAACCGAGCTTAAAGTATTCTATCACCGAGGTAAAAATTGTAGTACCTAGTTTGCTATTGTTGAGGTCAGTCAAGCCACAATACAAATTCGGTTGTTGAACCGAACTAAGGGACTTGAGAATATACGAGATTTCGGTTGTTGAACCAAACTCAACTACTTATGCAAATTGACTTGTTGTTGAACCGAACTCAATTACTTATGCGAAATCGATTTCCTAAGCATGTAAAGAGCTCGGTTAAGGAACCGAAGTCAAGCACATGAAGAAATGTTTGAAGGCAAGCATGAAAAATGAAATTGTATTTATAAAAAAGAAGGTACAATGCTCCAGTATTTCAAAAATCAAAGAAAAAAGGAAATACATCATAAGCGGTCAAGCATCAGCCCCGACAACGGTTAGAGTAACCTCGGTCGCAGTAGCCCTAGACGGAGAGGGCGCAGAGCTCGATTCCGACTCCGAGCTTGGAAACTTAGCTGGATTTTTGTAAGCTGGATGGTCCTCAGGGACCCCCGCTTCCTTCAGTGCCGCCATCCATCCGAGCTCCCATGCTTGGTCCCTAACAGTAAGGACCTGAGCCTCATAGAGAGTCGTTGCCTCCGCCAGCCCTTCATCGAAAGCGGCATCGGTCTCCGACTGGAGTTTGGCTTCGGCTTCATCCTTCAGCTTCTCAAGCTCGGCTCCTCTCTTCTTTTGCAGCTCGATCTCAACCTTTGCAGTTTCGAGCTCGGTCCTAAGGGCGAGGATCATCTCCACCTACTCCCTCATCTTCTATCCGCTACCATCCAATGCCGCCTGGAGGTCCTTCTTCTCCACTTCCATTCTCGACGTCTTGTTGATGTTCTGTTAGATCCTCTCTAAAGAAACTTGACATTTCTGCACTATCTGTAGAAGAAATAGGCGTCAAAAGAAGGCACTAGCCAAGATCAAATACTTAGAAAATTTTATGAAAAGCTAAACTCACCGAGACGGCCGACTGCATCGACGACGCCAACAAAGCCACATCATTGGCCTCCATGTGCTTTGCCATATACTGCGGCAGAGCACAAGCGTGGTCGAGCACAGCAATGACCTGGGCGTTCCCAGAGATGCAGTCTTCCACTGTAAGTGGCCTTCCGGGGCCGAGTTGAAGTCTCGGTCTCTAGGGAGCCGGCGTGGTAGATTGGGAAGCCATGGCAGCAGAAGGATCCTCCTCATTTGGGCCCTCGATCCTGACCCTTTTTCTCGCTTGAACCTCCTCACGCATGATTTTGGCAGGACATTGCTGAGTAACGAGACTTGGGGAGCTCAGCCTCCGAACGAGGACGTTGTTGAACCTCCTCATACTTGAAGACGGAGCAGGAGGAGACACAGGAGTGGGAGCATCAGCTGCAAGGGAGGCCGAAGGGGGCGAGAAGACCTGGGGAGCTCGGCCTCCGAACGCCAGAGCTCCCAAGTCCTTAACCGTCACACGAGATCGGCGTCACTGCATCTCTTCTCCTTCCTCTGAGCTAGAAGAACTGGAAGTGCGGACGACTTGCAACAATCTCCTTGGGGTCTCGGCCTCAGCTGACTCGGAGTCGAACCCCGAGGTGCTCATAGGAGCGAAAGTACTTGCTGTCGAAGTCTGAACTGGTTCTCTTCTCTCCTCCTCCACCTCGGCCTGATTTTCTCTACTCGTCGGAGGTTGGCCAACCCTCCTTCTGATGAAGGAGTGGTACATAGTCTCATAGTTCAACAGAGACCAGCAGCACGGCCGGAGTGGCCTTAGTATCTGTACAAAGTCCGAAATTAGGCTTCGTTCCTCACCTAGCCAACTCGGTTGGCTTCTTGTCTTCTCCGGCGAACGTCTGCAAGGCAAACAAAAACGTAAGCTCTGCAGAACAGGAGAAAAGAATATGCGAGGAGAACTTAAAAGGAGGTGGTATTTACTCGGAGCGGTCCCGTAGCCACAAGGAATCCTGTACACCCTCTCCGCCGCAGATTCGTTTTCTGCAAACTCCCAGTTGCTTGAGACAAACAATCGGTCGTCCCCTGCGTATCTATTTGAGTACTCCAAGTCAGTGATGATACACCGCCAGTTCGCCCTACCTTGGAGGTAATAAGTATCATCAACCTCGGTCTTGCAGAGGTCATAAATATCCTCGATGTCATTGACACCGAGGTTAATGCCGAGGATCCTATTGAGCTCGGCAGTCCCCATTATTATTTTAAAGACGTTTGGCATCAACTGACAAGGGTAGAGATGTCATTTCCTAAGGCAAGCCCTAAGAAGTGGATGGACAGGAAATCACACTCTATCCTCAACTATAGTAACTAAAGGGAACGACATCCAGCCATTGGTGAAGGTATGGTCGTCGAATGGGTTCTTAGGGTCATTTAGCCTAATATGGATATCATCGGGTATCCCGTATTTGGCCCTGAACTCGGCCACGGCCTCTAGGGTTTCTAGCTAGTGCTTGTAAATGCTTATTCCTAAAGTTCGAAGAAGCTAGAAGGACGAAGGGCGAAACCAGAAAAATGGAAAAGAGGGCAGGAAACCCTAGAAGGAGCAGGAAAGCGGAAATAAAGAAGGGAAGGAGAGGAGACTTACGAAACTAGACTCGAAAAAATCCCGAACTCAGAATCAGAAGAATTTGGCGGAACTCCTCTCTTCTGCAAACCCCTTTTCTTCTTCGGACGTGAAAGTGAAGAATGAAAGAGGGGCACCCCTATTTATGGAAAAAGAGGCGTCCTCTGAAGTACTAGGTACGTCTCTTCGAAGCGATGGGACAACCAACCAGGCGGTGACACGTGGTACCGTCAGCCCAATTTCCGCATCGATTAAGGTGCGACAATAATTACCTCGGGCAGGTGAAGCGGCGTAAGGATAAAGATCAGACATCAGCAACCGACACTGAGATCAAATGTTCGAAAGGCTCTCTGTAAGGTCTGTGACCTTACTGGGTCAGTTTGGGCCCAATATCCGACCTGACCCATTTAAATGCATATTTATTTTAATTAATTGTATTTTAGATATTTAAGTGGGTTTAGATTTTGAGCGAGTTTCTTTTAGTATTAGAATAGTATCTGCGAAGTTTCGTGCGATTCGGAGTTCGTTTGATCATAGTAGGGGGTAGATTGCAATTTAGGGAAAATTGAGTGTTTTCCGAAATATTCCAAAAGCCGTGATTTTTGGGTTCGTTGGAAAGATATCGTCAAATAGATCAGTTTTGCCTCTTGACTCGTCGCGATCCGATGATCAGAAGACCTTCAAGTGGCCCATTCTTTACCGGGCCCACTTAAGGATAATTAAGTCTTTTTCCCCTCCCTCTTCTTCTTAATCAATGTCAAGCCCTAATCTCTTATTCTATTCTCTGCAACGAAGAATAGACAGCAGCCCAGTTTCTTCTTCTTTCTTCCTCAAGCCAGAACTCCACCCAAGAAAGCTCCTTTCGAAGATCTGATCCGGTAAATCTCAATCTCTTCCTCCCCTCTTTCTTCCGGTACAACTTCCGGTAAGCTTCCTCTCTTTTCATATTTTCTTTAATCTTCCTTTTGGTTAGATTTAGGTTAGATCTGAATTATTTTCTTTCCTTTGTTATTCCTGGTATGTTAGGTTTCGTTCTGTCGGGTTAGATTTGTGATTTGGGGGTAGAAAGGCTTATCCTCGAAAGTCACTCATTTCTGATATTTCTTCCGGTTGAGGCAAGTAGATTCGCAATTTCATATTAAGCATGCTTGTGGTTATATTTGACTGTTGTTACACATTCTGTAGATTAACCCTTTTAATTCCAAGCATGTTCCTGTTTAATTTGAGAAATGTATATTAGGTTAGAATCTGGTAATTGAATGGAATTGGTAAAAATTGGGGGTAATAGAATGTATTTGTGGAATGAGGTTGGAATGGAATTTTGGAGAGGGTAGGAGGCTCTTCTGATGTAGAAATGGTCTCTGGAAAGGTCTGAAAAGAGAAGGAGAAAGATTGGGTTTGGAACAGTTCAGAAAACCCTCTGAACTCGTGTTTCCCGTGCAGGCCGGTCGACCGCGGCTTTGGCCGGTCGACCGGGCCCCTTCAGCCCGGTCGACCGGGGACACTACCCGTGAGCCGGAAAAGGGCTCCGGTTAGAAAACCAGAGAGCTGGTTTCGCAGGCCTCTGTAGGTTGACCGGGCCCACCTGGCCGGTCGACCGAGCCCTTTGGCCGGTCGACCGCGTCTGTGCAGCCGGTCGACCGCACCATTTGGCCGGTCGACCGCGTCTGTGCAGCAGGTCGACCGAGAACACCTTGTTGGTCAAACGCGGGCTACCCTAATGGAACTAAACATGCCTTGTTTCTTTTGGATGGAAACTAAAACTCAGGTTTGGGTCTTAGATGTTGGAAACCATGAACCTAATATCACTTGACCATAAATGGGAATTAAATCGAATCACGTTGCTTGGTGTGAATTCGATGGTTGTCTAGGTATTCGGGTATTACGTGTATTGTAACCGATTGCATATGGAAACTGAAGCGACCAATGCCTTACATTATTGTACACCAAGGGATTTCCCTCGTAGCATTGTCGATCTGAATTCCATATGTACTCTGTTAGGATATGTTGGATACAGGGATGACAACATTTTACTTAGGAATGGATTGTAACTTCTCTTTGATTCATGAATCGTATCCGTTGTAAATTTACCTTGTACACTCTTGACATAAAATACCTAATTAAAGGTGAAACATAGATTCTTATAGAATTAGGACTTGGACCTGACTTAGAATGTATCGTAGGAACCTTGTCTTGTATGATAAACTTGACTGGCTAGAAATGAAAGGGGGTTATCACGTGTTGGAAATCTTGTACTGTTTTGATGAGATAACCCCAGGATCTTGTCTTGTACATTGGAACTAGCCAGACTTGCTTGTCTTGTTTGTTCTCGTGTCAGAACCACTTTAGGATTTGTTTGCATATCATGGCCATCTGCAGTATGGGGTTTAAAACGACGAACCGGTTACTCGGTTGTCGGGGATGGGCAGTCGGCGTAGGACGGCGTCCATGGCGTAGAATAGCTGGGAGCGGGCATTGGACCGTGCTGCTATTCCCAGGACCGGGAGCTAGGATCCTACTGGAGCCGGACTTTGGTATCAGTAGTCTTGTACTCGTACGGACTTGTATGGATTGTTACTGGTACCCCGGGAGGTGGCATAGGACATCCTCGGAGTCTCCCTCTTGTCTTGTTCTTGTTTTGCATTGCATGGATAGTGGTTATTGTTAGATGATTGTTAGGAATTCTTACTATTGACTCCACTTATACATATTCTCGCTTTATGCCTATACTTGCTATCATTGTATTCTCATGATGATTACCTGTTATTATTCTGTATTTGATACATGTCATATTTATTATGTTTTGCTTATCTATTGCTCGACATGTTGTTGACTTTGTTTCCTTGGTGTACAGACACATCAGGTGATGCCTACCTCTACGAGGAGCAGGCAGGTGAGGAGATCCCAGAGGATCTCCAACCAGTCGAGGAGGCACGGGAGTGGCGTGCCGATGACGTAGAGTAGCGTCATCATTGCCCGGCACAGGAGAGAGTCACGGGGAATTAATCTTAGATTCTTTATTCTTTATTTTCCCTCGTTGGAACTTTTTAAAACTCATTGATTTGATTCCTTTTATTGGCCTTAGTTATTTGGAATGGCCAATGTAATAATTAACTTGAATTCTAGATGTTTTATCTCTTTCTGTCAACTTTAATTATACATTGATGAGATATTATCCCCTGTTCAGATTACCATGTGTATAGAGTTTTATGAACTCAGTATTTAATGAATTGAAAAGAGGCATGAAATGTATAATCCTCACCGCGGACTACGATCCGTGGGCCCAAAGGACAAAATTTTTAATTAGTCCTAAAAATTCACTCTCCGGATCCGGTTATTTCTTTAATCGGGTTCGGGGGACGTGACACTCTCTCATCACAATACTTAGCTTCCGACCTCAAAGAGTTAGAGAACTCTAAGAAGTCAGAAGCTAGGGGCAATTATGTGGGACATTTTCATAATACCGAGATTATCTTAGTTTCGGTAAAAGTACCAGCTAGGTATGTCCCGATCTCAGTTTTATACATCTCGGCAATAGTGCTGGTAGGATATTCTCACAGTACCGAGATCACTCTAGCTTCGATAAAGGTACCAGTTTGATGTGTCTTGATCTCGGTGACATTGTTCTAGCTTCAGCAGCTGTGCCAGCTAGACGTAACGCACCTTGGCAACAGTGCCAAATCACACTTAAGTCTATGCCATGACCTCGGTACCGTCTCCAGTTCGGTTAACCGAGATGAGTAATGAGAGTCTGTCGGTTCCAGTCTTATAGCCATGTTGCAGAACATGCTGACAGAAAGAATGATCATCTGATAAAGATAAGGAATTGTCCTTATCCGACAGTTGCGTCTACAATCCCTAAAAGAGTGGGATCCACATCAAGGTATGACCTGATGGGACAGTACCTCCAACTACCTCCACGAAATTAAGGTATGGTCCGATGTGACCCTACCTCCACCAGCCTCCAAGGAGTCAGGGTATGGTCTGATAAGACTCTACCTCCAACTACCAATAAGGTCCAATGGGACTTACGCCTATATATATATATATATATATATATGCAATGGGCAAGTCCAGAAGAGGTATGCTCATATGAAAACACACATTCCTACTCTCTTCTCTTATCTCCCTCACTCATCCTTTGTTCAGTGACTGCACTAACTTAGGTATCGGAGTGCCATTAGATGACTGCAGCCAGGGTCTCTAACCTTTGTTTTTCCTTCCCTTTCAGGTTTCAGGCATTATCATATTTTCCAAAGAAGCTTCACAGCAATTCCTTAAGTCTATAATATTTAGGCACTTACAACACACTTATGCGGAATTATACACAATAATTATACAAATTGTGTAATGTCCTTTGTACATAACAAAATTTCATTTACACTATTTAAAACATCCAATTACATATTTAAAATACAATGTAAGGTTGACACTTATGAAACGTTTCAAAAAAAATTTCTTTTCCAAAGTTTTTCCATCACTATTCTCGCTCTCAAATATCGTATTCATATGATATCACGTCGGTTCCATTCTTCTAATCCTCCTGGAGGAACTGAAGCGGTCTCCTCCGCTAGCGCTGCGGCCTGGGTAGAACCGGTATGGACAGCTGCGCTTGTAATGCCATCAATAACATTGTGAATACTACGATTCAGCAATGTACAAATAGATCTATGATTTCACATGATAAAATGCACATTTAATCTGTCTAAATTCAACATTAGACATACACAGATATAATTCAGAATCAGTAAGAGTCTTTATTCAAATTTGGCAACTACAATAGCCATTCATTTCAAATAACATCTTCCTAACAAGGAAGGAATCATCTTCCATAAAGGAAGGAATCATTTATACAAATATTAAATATTATGGGATTTATCAGTGACCGGGCCAGAAACTACTAACATCACCACGGAGCTTCGGAACACTCCCAAATTATCTACTACAGTAGGAATAATCATTCATTCATTTCAGTTCAGTTCTTCAATACAATTCAACATATTTAATCCGTTTCAAATTTAGTTTAACGGATTCAATTTAATATACAGTTCATTTCAAACTCAATTCAATTCACAATTCTATTTAAGACAATAGCATAGTAAACCTTAACAATTCTAATCACTTTATTCTCATTTCCAACCAACCATTCAGGTGTAATCACGTGTTATTCTCGATGGACACCACAATTATATATAAATAATACATTAAAGTCCCTTTAATTAACACCTATGGAGGTATAAACAATGTTGATAGCCTTGACAAAATCAATAGGCTCTTTTCCTAGAAAATTTGAAATTAAATCTGAAATCCTCAATTTCAATTCACTGTTCATTTACCTGTCGGTTAACCGAACAATACAACTCGACTAACCAAATTTATCGCGGTTACTTACGGTCAGCTTTACAGAAGCTCACCCTTTCTTTAAAACTCTATTTCAAAATTCGGTCAACCTCTCGGCTCGGTTAACCAAACTCCCTCGATTAACCCTTCGGTCACCTTCGGTTCGCATTGCAGAAACCTACAAGTTTCTGAAACTTAACAAACACACTCAGTCACATATTTAGTCGACCGAATACTAGTTGTTGGTTAACCGAACATAGTTCGGTTAACCTTCAGTTGACAAACCAGAACACTTATTTTCCACTCAAATTCTTTCAAACGAATTTGGTCACCATTTCAGTCACCTGAAGGTTAACTGAACCATGCCCATAGCTTCAAAATTTCTGAAGTTAAATTTTGGATTTGAACTTCAAAAGTTCTTACAACACTTCTATTATTTTAATACATACACAACTTGCATAATATACACAATATGGGACCTCCTGTCCCCTCCTCAATAACCATTCACATGTATAAGTTTCTTCTTCACTCATCCATTCCATAAATACATATCAATTATAAAGAAACAAAACTGAAATTTATATCTATACAAAGACGAACAACAACTTTACTTCCAAAATAGCATATAATCACAAATAAACTGTTTATACTTGCCCTAATTCTAGTTTCACACAAAAACCCCTCTTCTCTCAAGCTTAATTTGAGACAATTCCACCAATTGAAACCTTTTCATCCAACCCTAACATCACAAACAACCAAAAATGAATTTAACAAGTTGTTTGAGATGGAAAAGAGTCAAAACAACTTTATTGAAACTAAAATCACGCTTGATACTCACTGTGTAGCTTGGTGCAAGGAAATCTGGGATCTCTCTCAAACTTTAACTTCAAGAAATGAAGAAGAAGATGATGAAGATGATGAGAATCACTAATTTTTCTCTAACTCTCCTTAAAAGCTTCACTCCTAAGCAAATAACCAAGAAAAGAGAAGAAGAAAACCTAGCCCTGAGTTCACTCTTGCTGCTGCTAGAAAGATCGAGTGAAGCAACTTGGGTTCTTTTAGAACCTATATAAATAGAACTTTGCATTTACACCTTCCTTTACAATCTTATTTCCATATTGAGTCAAATGAGGACTCGTTTGATTCATTTGACCTCAAATGAAATCAAGTATATTATGAAAATCAACGTAATCGTCGAGATACACACCATGGTATCAAATTTTATTGTATCTGACGAAATATGCGAAAATCCGTATTTACGGAAAAATCTTTAATTTCATTAATCTAAGTCTAAAATTAACCCAATCAAATTAATCTCTTCTAAATCTATTTCATTAAGCTCAATTCATTAACTTGAAACTAATCTGATTCATTTTCGTCATTAACCACCATTAGTATAATTAAACACAGTTAATTCACACTAATCTCAATTAACTAGTATTAATCGTGATTAATTTGGGACGGGATGTAACAGATTGGAACATAACTAACAAAAAACCTGGACCGATTACGAAAAACGGGCTCATTCAAGGTCTATTAATGCTTAAAAAGACCACTAAAGCAAAGCTCATGTATTTTGTAAATTGGTTGAGCCCGGACAAGCTTCTATTAAGTGGGCTAGATCTTGGCCTCAATATTAAGCCTGACAACAAAATTTGTCAGCCATAATTCCAGACTAATAATAAACATAAAAAATTTTCAATATATTTGTATAATTCTAAGATACATGGTATGAATCCCATGCACGATTCTTATCGAACGCTAATGAAAACAAATTTGTACATACATAAAAAAGCCATTTAAATAGGTAAATATTATAATTTGGTTTGCAGTGTGAATGTATGTGATCATATCACTCCAAATTATCAATAAATGATCCTTTATGTCTACAATTTTGTATGGTATTGGTCCACCTTTTGTGTTAGCCCGAATTCTTGTCATAAATAAAAAGGACCAGTTATGGGCCCCATTTGGGGATGGGAGGGGCAAATATGTCTCTTTAATCCTGGGTATATTTATTATTTGTAGATACACCTCTTGGGGTGACGGGCAAATATGTCTCTTTAACTTTTCTCTATAGATTAGGAGTAGATGGGTCAAAAGGATTAAGTTAGAGATGGGGAATCATAGAAGTCGATTTTACTACTCAAGGTAGGTTTTAATAAAAGCACAAAATGTAAGAGCTTTTTGAGGTTTCGTGAAAATAATGAGGCCATTTGTAAAACTCTTTATTCCATTTTTTTGCAATTAATCAAGATGGGCTCATCACGATCACAAAGAAATCCACCCTCAAAAATCCTAATTCTCAACCTTTGAATATAGATGAACAGGTAATATAACTAACATGTTTGTTTTGTCGTAGTTTGCTAAAGCAAATGGGTATAAAAATTTTGGTTCAGATTCAAAAAAATACATAAAGATTTGAATATTTTAAAAACGGTACAAAAGTTTTTCCACACCTTTTTCAGTCAAGTCCTCTTCATAAAGAAAATTCGTAGAAATAAAAAATACCTTTATGTCATTTTTCAAAATTTTATCTTTAATAAATAATTTAAGAGAGATGATAAGTCCATCCCAAATGACATAGTGTGGCCCATTTCAACTACCTTTTTGGATGGACAGTTAAAAAAGAGGATTTCAAATGACTAAGAATCTAGCTTCGTTAAATGATTATGATCATCAAAATCAAAATGGCCGGTTTTGAGGAGAAAAGAAAAAATCTTTCTTAAGTGAAGGGTGGTTTTTTTTTTTTTTTTTTTTTTTCATTTCTCGAGAAATTTTATGGAGATGACCTAATTGAAAGAATTGTAGAAGACTTTTATGCTTTTTTAAAATATTCAGATCTTCATGTACTTGTTTGAAAATGAACCAAAAGTTATATACTTTTTTGGAATTTTCCCAAACAAAAATTAAAGAAAAAAATCTATAAAAAAGAACAAATCATTTCTTTCTAATATTATTAGAATTTTTAAACGTAAATAGAATTTTCATATTTTACTTATTAGTAGAGAGTTTTAGATTTAAATAAAATAAAAATAGAGTATAAAAAACGAAATTTCAGTCTATTTTACGTCTCAGACCACATACATGAAAAAGAAAATCTGATTTTTAGAACCATGCACTTTCTTATGAACACCACCATTCATGTGGTTAGAGGTAGAGTAAGGACTGAACTATATATTGCATGCTCTAGGCCGGCCTCAAGACCAAACCAAGAATTACAATGTCTTCAACTGGATCTTAATTTGATAGCCCATGTTTTGTTACAAACAAGCTGACCAGTCGACCCAAATACTACGATGATTGGGTCGATTTATCGATTACTAGTATATTTTTATATTGTTTAAATTATAATCCTAGACCAGATGCCAATTACATGCACTGATTTGAGGTCCAAGTCCAGATATGGTCCGAGAACTAAGGTTGTTCAGTTGTTTGATAACCTCATATTTCACCCATTTGCTCAAGGATTGATCTCCGGATATGCTGCTCTCGTCACACGCGTGTGGGATATCTGCCCGCATGTGCAGGCGATTTCTCTCAAGGGTCTCACCCTTCTTGGTTGGGGGTACCTAAAAAACAAAATGTTTCAGAGAAGCATAGTTCTCAATTTCCTTTCGGACCCCATTTCGCTCTGGCCTACAAAATGAAAAGTTTTGACCGATTCGGAATTTCGGCGAAACTTTCCGGAATTGCATTTCGGAAAAAATATAACATAATATATACATATATAGATATATGTAAAAAAATGAAAAAGTAATAAATATAGATTTTATCCATTCTAGTAGATTTTTTTAGAATTACATTTTGGAAAAATATAAGTAAAAAGTATATATGTGTAAAAAAAATTAATTATGTAAAAATATCATTTCAGCCGAAAAGTCATATTTCGGCTGAAATCACGAATTTCGGTCGAAATAGATTTCGGTCGGAATTGACTGAAATTCAAACCGAAAAGTTTTGATTGAAATTTAGTTTCGGCCACTTGACTTAAACGAAAATTTCGGCCATTTCAACCAAAACAATATGAAATTAATAACTATGCTGAGAAGGCAATAAACGTTGGGTCAATATCCATTTGATGGAGACCCAAAAAGGATGAAAATTTTCTTCTTCATAAATAATGGATTAATATAAAAAAAAATAGAATATAAGTAAATAAATGTTGGCTTTAGGGCACATTGGTACGAATTTGAAGAATTCTTCGATAACATGAAAAAACTTGTTAAATATTTTTCCGTTTTTTTGTTGTTTGATGCAGCAGTCCCACCTGCCAAAAAGGCAAAGGGACGGTAGAAAATGCCTTAATTTTTTTGCCACCTTGAATTAATGGCCAAAAGTGATGCTTTTGACTTGAGGAACCAGGGGGGATGTGTGCATTGGCAAATGCCTTTTTTGGGAAAAATTTTGTGCCGCGAATATCTACTGTCCCAGCTCCTATACGCGTCCTTCGAATTCCACAAACAAAATCCAATGGTCTTCTGCGCGTCTTTTAAATTTCACAAAGATCAAGAAGGAAGCCAAACCAGAATTCTGCATACTCTACTATGCAAAAGCCGATCCCAGATAAGATGTTTTCATTGTGATCTCTGTTTTTCTGGTTCAACGAATGTGAAAAGACAGCTGTTCTACTTCATGAGCTGGAGAGTGATTTCCTGGGATTGCACTAGTACCACTACTACTCGTTTGCATTTTAACATTATCCTCAAAAGAGAAAATTGCCACCCTCAGGTATCTCAACATTTGGATATGAAAGCATACACGTTTGATATGTATAGCATTACTAATTGTGAAATTGGAAAATCTGAACATGGCTATTAATAAATACAAGGTCTTAAACCAATACATAAAATCAGCTATATAAGGAAAGACAGATGATTTTTCTCTCACACCTGCACACTGCGCATTAGTACCGTCAATCACGAGGACATCACGCGGACTGGTTATTCTAGTAAATATCAAATCCAAAGAGGCCAATTACATATTCTAGCCATGATTTAAACCAGTCCTACTGGCACTGTTTTCTTCACAGTTCCCTTCTCCCCTACTGCTAATCTTTTGTCATGGCTTCCAACACCACATCTTTCCTTTTCTTTCTCATTATCTTCGTAAGCACTTTCCCTTTGCAGTCCCTTTCATGGGATCGAGACAGCGATTACCAGAAATGGGTGTCGTGGAACGTAGGAAACCATCAGAAAAAGACCTCTACAAACCAGAAACTAAAGAGCGGTTCCCCGAATGGTGACTGGGAAGCTCTGGATAAGGAGTTGAGGATTGCTGAGAAGACGAAGGTGAAAGTGACAGTGAGAAAAGATGGTAGTGGTGATTATAGACGCATAAGAGATGCTATTGATAGTATTCCAAAAAACAACACAAAGAGAGTTGTCATAGAGATAGGACCAGGTCTATACAGGTAAGTATGTTTGTTTGGTTTAGGTTTTGAGCCATGTTTTTTTATACCTTATGCTATTATACATTTGAGTGTAAGTGTATCTTGTCCTTTTCATTTCTTTTGCAGCCTTTGATATAAGGCATTTCTCATTTGTATAAGAACTTGAATTAAGGACGACTAGTAGTAGATAAATATTAAAATTAAGCCCTTAGCTTAAATACTTCTATTTCTCCACAAGGGATCTATCCCTAGTTGCAGCTAGCTCAATCGATTAGAAATATAGCTAGTGTGTATATAGGTGTGCAGAGCATTTAGAGAGAAAGAAAGAGTTCCTCTGGAAAATTCTCAAGTACAGGGGCTGGCAATTCCTAACCTGAACCTTACCAAAAGAAACTGGGTACGGGTTAACCGATTATGATCTAGGGCCATATAATTTTTTTTTTCGGGCAACAGCGAAGGGGCTGTGACCCTGCGAGTCATGACATATAATTGTTAATTGACTTAGCCCACCAAACCTGAACCCCGAATCCAGCGCGGTAATTCAGTGCTCAGGCTGACTGATGTCCCTATTAATTTCACACTAGTTTTGGTTTACTGTTACAATCTGATTAACAAAAAAGTTAGCTTTGGTTTGAGCCTATT
Source organism: Camphora micrantha (assembly GCA_003546025.1). Lineage (NCBI taxonomy): Eukaryota > Viridiplantae > Streptophyta > Magnoliopsida > Laurales > Lauraceae > Camphora > Camphora micrantha. Next base: position 42,836,724 of record QPKB01000002.1, read on the forward strand.
TGTGTCATGTGTTACAACAATCAACCTGACCCAACCTGTTTCCACCTCTAATTTTCTATTCTAGTGCATACATGGCCGTTTTAGTTATCCAACTTTTCCCACCTTGGTGGATCACATTCCAAAATATGATCCCATCAAAATATCTCAGCCATCTGATCCACTTTCAGATTTGCTGGCCATTAAATGTATGTCTCGATTTTTGAAAAATCTGAGCCATCTGTACGACTTTTTCCATCATCTGTGGCGGACTTTGCATGCCATGATCGATCATCTGAGAAAAACCTTACTGTTGTCTCGCAGGGAGAAGATTGTGATCCTCAGATCGAAGCCCTTCGTAATGTTTCTGGGGGATGCAGAGAATCCTCCAACTATTACAGGGAATAGAACTGCTGGTGAAATGGGAAAACATGGAAAGCAATTAAAGACTTACAAGAGTGCAACGGTTGGTATCAATTCTGATTACTTTCTGGCGGTAAACATGAAATTTGAGGTCAGTCCATTTCTTTTTCTTCTTCTTTTTTATCATGGATGTGGGCCCGCCCAGAACTGGATAATTTCATCCATGTTGAAAGTACACTATGGGTGAATATTATCTTCGTAATATTTTGATTGGGCATTTTATGGTGGGCCCCACGAAGGTTTTTCTTAGTTGTTTTTCATTTCAGATTGTTTGGAAAATGATACTCATGCCCTTGCACTCTCCAGTTCTAGAATTTGGGAAGTTAGAGAATTTTTCCAACATGAGTAGCCCAAGTTAATTTGAGGGCCCTAGGTTTCCTATGATGTAAGTGTAACAAGGAAGTCACAGGTCAGGCCCACTTCTGAAATCTACATCTGAAAAGATCCTGTCCAAAATAAGACTTTGCAATATCTATACATTCAACAAAATATGACTTTGGAATATCTAGCTAGGACTCCAAAAGGCCAATAAGGGGTTAAGGGAGCCTGAGTCATCCCAATAAATCACAACCCGAATAAATGCTCCAGATAGATAATGGTTAGGTTGGGAGATCTGGGTCTAGCCTAATAAAGATTTGGATCATAAAGACTAGCTGCTCTACCAGGTAGAAAAAGATTGTCCGGGATTAATGTTAACGAGTGATTTGGGATCATCTGTTGGACTCAGAGTCATAGAAGTGGATCAATCATGATGCGCCACGTCAACACAAAATTTAATACAATATAATTTTAATCAAAAGAGAAGCATCTGCAAGTCCGAGACAGCCTACGAGGGGCCGCCCAACAGTGATGTGGCAAATCATGGTTGATCCACTCATTATCATCGTTACTCAACAGCTAGATATGATTTGTGTTGACAAAGCAGACCATATTTGGTTACACTCACACTAAGCGTATATCAAATGCAAACTCTAAATGAGTTAAGTATATCAAACGGACTGAATCCAGTGCTATTGAGTTTGGGCTCAGGTGGACACATGGGTCTGTTGAATTCATCATGTTGGACGCATTTTGGGACTGGTCAACGGGGAGGATTAAATGTATTCTTGTTGTGATCAAATCTCCTTCTTCCCTTTCACTTGTTCTACGATTGTAATTCTCCAAATGCTACATATATGTTTGATGACAAGTGTGGAATCCAAGGGATATGTAAATCTGAGGATTCCTCACTATTGCAGATTTAAGAATAACTCTCAAAGGATTTCGTATAGCTGAGGATTGATTTCAGCTTGATATTGATGTAAATGAATGTGCATAGCTGAAAAGAAATTGGTATTGGTGCATAAATGTGCATAGTTGAAAAAAATTGCTATTGGTGATTGAAATTGACAGAACTGAGGATTTGTAAATCCCATGAAGGGAGGTCAAATATCCTCATAAATGAGGACTTCCACTGCCCAATCCTCGAGATTTACAATTGCCAAATACAGATTTTTCAAATCCTCATTGAAAATTGATTAGGAATCCGTGAGGTTTGGTTGTCAAGCATGACCAACTCAACTTAAATCAAACAAGCTGGGAAGATATGGTCAAGTGGATATTAACTTCTTTTTTTTTTGGTAACATCATGGTTGTGATTTTGATCGTACAGAACACAGCTCCTATGCCAGCACCAGGAACAATCGGAGGACAGGCAGTGGCACTTCGCATCTCAGGCAACAAAGCTGCATTCTATAATTGTAGTTTCTATGGTGCTCAAGATACACTCTATGATCACAAAGGCCTTCACTACTTCAACAACTGCTTCATCCAAGGATCCATGGACTTCATATTTGGTTATGGCAGGTCTTTCTATGAGGTCACTACTCACTACTCACCCACAGCTATCATTCAGTAGTTGTCTTCTTTGACGAAAAAGAAAACAAGACAAAAAGGAACACTGAACTCTAAAATGATTTGTATGTTGTATGTAGAATTGCCACATACACTCTATTGCGCAGAAACAAGGATCTATAACGGCACAGAAGCGAACCAATGCATCGCTTGAAAGCGGATTTGCTTTCACAAAGAGCGTGATAGAAGGAAGCGGGACAGTATACCTGGGAAGAGCGTGGGGTGATCATTCAAGAGTGATTTACTCTTACACATACATGGACAAATTAGTTTTACCAGAGGGATGGAATGACTGGGGCATCACAGAACGAGAATGGTAAGTTGATACATCTTTCCAATTCATCGATTACTCATGTTGTTGCCTTTGCTTCCAATTGACCAACTTCATTGGGTTATTCAATTGGCTCACAACACCAGGGCCAAGGCCCTGTTTGGATGTGGGGTAAGTGGGCATGAGGTTATCTAAAAGAATTCTCTTTGCCCTTGTAGTTTTTTTTTTTTTTTTTTTTTTTTGGGGGGGGGGGTGGGGGGGGGTGATAATTGGCCGATATATTTAGCAAAAGTAAAATTTGCCACAGTAACTATTGGATTATTCTCACTTCCCTTCCCCTTTAAAGTTACCAGGGCGCGCTGTATTTGCATGGAATTGAATTCTTATGAATACATCCTAAATGAATTTGAAGAGAGGCTTATTAAAAAGGTCGAGGGTAAAGCACATGAGGTGGATAAATCTAGATGATGCCTTCACTTTTCTAAAATTTGATTTACTCAGATGATATGGTGGGATATTCATTTTCCATAAAGAGAGATTATTTCTAGTCGATAGTCTTTTATGGATTGTCAACTTTAAATCTTCAATCTTAACCACTTCTAAAAACAAGTTTCTTAGGAATTTTGAAAATCTAATTCCACACAAACAAAGCCCATGCACGATCATAGAATGAAAGAAGAGTGGAAGGTTCTGCATCTTAAAAATTGGTTCTACAATTTGGTTTTCACTTCCCTCACGTTCCAGCAATTTGTGTGTGTACCTTTCCAGGACCGTATACTATGGCGAGTATAAGTGCAGTGGACCAGGAGCCAATTCAACAGGAAGAGTGCACTGGGCTAGGCAGCTGACTGATGAAGATGCTCAGCCATTTTTGGGATCGTACTTCGTTGACGCGAGACACTGGCTGTTGCCCCAAAAGGCTTTCTAGTTTGGGAGCTCAAGGCCTAATTTCTTTTCTTTTGTTGCAAGGAGGCCAACAGTATTTTAAGAATTGTAATCACTCATTATTATAATTTATTGTTGATGTTCCTAGCAATCCAGATTTTATTGTAACCGTTTGAATATTTATTGAATAAAATATTTACAGATTTAAACATTGTAAGAATAAGATAGTATAGAATAGAATAATGTAATATTATAATTTTATAATATTTTTGCTGTTTGGAGAATTTTGAAGAATATTACATATTTTCAATTGAGTTGCTTTGGAAGGTGCTACGATTAAAGTAAATTTTATTATTAGAATAATTTTTAATTAAATACTTTTAATTTATATTTAATTTACCACGTCTAAATAAAATAGTAGTGTGATAAAGTAAAGTTCAACTACTACGGTTTTTTTTTTTTTTTTTTTTTTTTTTTTTTTAAACCATAAGTTACTTTTCTTTTATCATATAAAACTATATTTAAGTGTAGTAAAGTAAAGTCAATATAAAAAACAACTACTTTACAACTCTCTCTCCCACTTTATTTCACCACATACTTCATCTCACCTTACTTTATCTCGTATTTTACCATGATGTGACATCAATCTTTATTTTACTTTACCACACAATTGAACATGTCACTTTTTATTTACCGTATAAAACTATAGTAAAATTTGATAAAGTAAAGTTACACAAAAAGAAACTACTTTACCATTCCCTCCCACTTTACTTTACCATATACTTTATCTCACCTTTAATTTACCCCACCTTTATTTTGCTGTGATATTTACCTGTATTTTACTTTATGATATATGTAAACAAATACATCATGATGGATTTGGTAAACCAAAGTATTTACTTTACTCTGCCACTTTATAATTGCTATTTTGAAAGATTCTTATATTGTAGAAAGTTTTCTATAAGGGAGACCTGTAAGAAGAAATATTGAGTTTTTTGAGAGAAATGAATTTTTTCTTCAGTTTTTTCTTCGATTGCCAATCGCAAAAGATTATTTTCTTTAGAAAATAAAAGATTATTTTTTATAAAATATTACTTTTTTGTATTTTCTTATGCATCCAAACAGACCCTTAATACAATATCAAATCTTGCGCTCATTGCAAAGATCACAGTGATCATGACCGTGAACAGTATTGATTGTTGTAGTAGGTGCGGTGAATGGGTTGGGTTGTCACCTACATGTTGAAGTCCAACCCGTATTCGACCCATTTTTAAACGGACCAAGTGACTTCAACCCATATTCAATGCAGGTAAGCCCAACCTGACCTGCACAACCCGCATTCAGAACAGGTCAACCTGTTTAAATCCGACTCAAGTTTTATAATCTTGGCCTAAAACCAATCCATTTCAAATATAAAGGTTATATTTGACTGAGATTGCAGGACAAAAAGAACCCTTACAAAAGCTCAGATCTATAAAAAAAAATCTCTATGTACTGAAATATCAAACCACCAAACTGTATAAATGGAATGGGTTTAATCCACGGATTGACCCTAACCTAACCTATCAAAAGATATTAGGCAGGTTATGAAGGTTGACCCTAACCCCAGCCCATTTAAATGCAAATAAGGTTTTCTTGACCGTTGATTGACTTTATATATTGCGGGGTTGGTTGTGCGTGTCAAACCAATATCAGATTTGGGCCAAAATAGCGAGTCAGGTCACCTCTTTCCACCCCTAATTGTTGCTATTGTGAGTTCAAATGGACCACTAATTGAATCGGTCCCCTCTGGAATGTAGCCAACAAAATCCCCATTATTTGGTAGAGTCCTAAGTTTCATCCTGTTGACCAGTCATGCTCGTTTGAATGTTTGCTTGCCTATAGTTGAATGACCCATTGCCCATAGCGCGGTGTAAATGGGTCGGGTATCTGTGAATCTTGGCCCAAACCCAATCCATTTCAAATATTAAGGTTATATTTGAGTTAAGTTGTACGGAAAAAAAAAGAAGAAGCTCGGCTCTTTCTATATAAAATAGAATATTCTAATTACCATAATATTATTTAAATGAGTTTATAAGATATGCAGGTGGACCCTAATGCCACTCATCTCAATAGGTTAAGTGCATTAAGTGGGTTGAACAGGTTGACCACTCGTTTAAATGCAGGTTAAGTTCTGATCAATCCATAAGTATTGTGAGTCGGCTATCCAGGTTAATGCAGGTTGGTTCAAAATTCTCCACCTCTAATTGTCAAAGTAGTTGGATACATTGTTTGTGGAAGGATTACTTTATGGCTCTGGCTGCTGGTCCAAACGACCATGGAAGGTTGCATTTATTTGTCATTGAATGGGCTTGACTTAGGTTGACTATGATTGTTATTCCACTTCTCAGTTGAAGACTGGAGAAGGCTAAGCCTAACCCATCTTTCACATACCACAAAATAATTGTAACTCGCTATCACAATTTTAGAATTCATAGGAATAATTGCATTATATCATGTAGAGCATACAGAGGTTCCAGTCATGACTGATACATACGCTCTATTTTGAATTCTCGGGAATTCTACCATGTTTGTTTGTATAGAATATATAGGTTCCAGTCATGACTATGATTTTTGTATGCTGTTAATTTGATGGAAGCACTATCACTATCCGTCAACTGATCACACACCCATTCATCATAGTTTGGACCTTGAAATCTGGACCTTAGACTTGAAAATGCTTTTGATTTTCAAAGACTTCATCCTGCATGTTTTAGAACTTAAAATGTATTTTCGAAAGCCTAGTTCTTCGTGCATAGTTTTGAAAAATCAATTTAAACATCGAGGTTCATGTTTTGCATACATCTCTCATTTTTAGAATCATTTTAGTATGCATAAAACATATTAGCCTAGAGTTCATGTCTTCATAAAACAATTTCTCAAAAAACTGCAGGAACTCATCCCAGGTCTGTGTACTCGGTCGACCGGGCACAGGGGCAGGTCGACCGAGCAAGTAGCCGTTGGCCAATATGACCGTTGGACTCGGTCGACCGCATGGTCATGGGGTTGACCGAGCCAACTGGCCGTTGGACTGTTTTTTGTTTAAAAGTCCATTTCATTCCCTTCTTTCAAAGGGCTGATGGAGTAAAACCTTGGAACCATATTGAAGCCAAAAGAAGAGGAATAAGCTAAGAAAGCTATAGGCCTATTGGAAATCAAAATGTTTGAGATTTAAAAGGTATATCTTTCAAGTTAATTTTGATTTTCATTCCATTTAAAATCATGCATGTTTAAAGTCTTTGGAATCTCATATTTGCATGATTTCTAGCTTTAGTTGAGATGTTTTGCAAACACAATATCACTTTTGAATATTAGATTATTTTGCAAACATTCTTGTATCAATCACATGTGTTTTTAATCTTTAAACTTCATACAACTTGTGTAGCATGTCTTTCCAAGTTGTTTGAATTCTTCATGTGATTAGCTCACAACTTTAATCATCTTTTTCTGTGCTTAGATTTTCAAATGCATCAAGCATTCATTTGAGAGCTTCCTTTTAGAAATTGATTAAAGTAAACATTCATACACTATGAGCACACACATTTGCTAATTGTTTGTGTATGTTTGTATCTTGATTTAAACTTTCATATCAGCCTATTTAAGAGCCAAATGTATTGAGCTTAAATTGTATCTCTTTGAGTGTTTGTGTAGACACTTCCTTGAGAGAAATCTTTATATTGTTAAGGTTATTGCTTAGCCTAAGAAAAGCACATTGTAGAGGTTATTGCTTAGCCTTTGAAAAGCATCTTGTAAAGGTTATTGCTTAGCCTAGAAAAGCACATTGATAGGTTGTTGTTTGGCCTAGAAAAACATCGTTGTAAAGGTTATTGATTAGCCTTTTGAAAAGCATAAATAGTGAAAATCCGGTGGGGTGTTGGATCACAAGCCGGTAGTGGATGTAGGCATTGAAGCCGAACCACTATAAATCTTTGTGTGATGATGTATGCTTTGTGGTGATTGTTTTGTTTAAACTTTCGCATATTGTATGTTAATCATCACATGTGACTAGTTGATTGTTAAGAAATTAAAATTGGCCATAATTAGTCATTAAGTGTAAATCACCCTATTCACACCCCCCCCCCCCTCTAGGGTTAGGATCCCAGACTTTCAATTGGTATCAGAGCCTCGTGCTCTATTTTTGGATCAAGTATTGTGGAACTCTTGATTAGGTGTAAAAACCTAGAGCCAAAACCCTAGTGTTGTGTTTTCATGAAAATCATTAGAATGGATTCCACTATGTTAGGTTGTATAGATTCATGTGTAGATTCTTCTAGACCCTTCCTTCTTCCATCTATTGGACATTCAAACCTTCAAATTAATGAATCTCAATTTGACTTAAAAGAAGAAGAAAATGATGAAAATGAAGATGATATTCACCAAGCTTATGATGAATTATATACATTGTCCTTAAAGCTTGATAAGAATAATAAAAGATTAGAGGAAGAATCTAAAAGACTAAACAAGGAATTAGTCTCTTCAAAAGATGAACTTAGAGAGAAAGAAGAAATAATACATTGTTTAGACTCTAAGTTTATGATCTGTTTACATAATCTATCTAATGTTAAAGATGAACTAAATGAAATTAAGATAAGTTGTGATGAGATTAATAAAGAAAACTTAAATCTAAGAGATCAATTAAAAAGGCAAGATGAAGACATTATCAATTTAGAATCCAAGTTGACAATTTCTAAGGAAAACATGTCTAATGCTCAAAGTAATTTAAAAGCCTTAGAACTTGGACCTAATGTTGTTAATGAACTTAAAATGGAATTAAAAATTGCCTATGAAGAATTAAACAACCGTAAGGGATTTGAAAATGAACTCATAAAGGTTAAAAATAAAAATTCAACCCTCAAAAAGCAAGTCACTCAACTTGAAAGCTACAAACAAAAGTATGAGTGCAAATTTACCCAAGGTGAAGAGAAATTTGAAAAATTATTTAGATTGGGTAAATCTCAAAGAGATAGGACGGGTCTTGGTTACAATAGGAATATTTCACATAACTCTAAATTCACCAACACTTTTGTGAAAGGTGAGTCCTCATTCTCTAGTACTCATTCTCCTTTACCCAAAGCAAAATGTCATTATTGTGGTAATGAAGGGCATTTCAAATTTGAGTGCAAATTGAGAAAAAGTCATATGTATAAACCCATTTTTGAACCTAAGAAAGCAAAAACTAAATCTATGAAGGGTAAGACAATGAAATCAAAGGAAGACTCTAGAAAGTTCAAACAAGTTAAATCATTTAATCAAGAGTCTCCTAAGATAGATTATAAAAAGACTAAACAAAACAAAAATAGTCAAAATAAATATATCAACAAGAAACTTCTCACTTTACCTCCTCTATCTTTGGAAATGAAAGATCTCTTGAAAAATGTTGAAAAATTAAAATTAAAGTTCAAAGGACAAAAAGAGGGAGGAAAAGCTAAAAGAAGTGAGAAGAGTAAAAAGAAAATGAAACACCAACTTCCAAAGACAAATCATCAATCTAAATTTAAAAAAGTCAAACCTCAAAGATATGATGACAAGTCTAAAAGAATTAAATCTCCATCTCCTCTAGTTGGTAGGATTTCAAACATAGACTTAAAAGTTTAAGACCTTAGATGGATACTTAAGGTTAGACCTTTAGACAAATACTAAGGTCTTATAATTAGATAGGACCATCCTTTTCTCATAGCCATATGTGTTGATAGTCTTGAGTCTAGTTCTTTGTACCTCTCTTAGTATCTTCTATAGGTTTCAGTTTTAGTTATTTGAGATTTAATTGTCGATAATGCATTTTGAATTTAAAAGGTATTTTATGATAAAATGCATGTTTTTGATTAATTTGATTTGAAAAAGTTTTCTTAAAGTTACATCTTCTTAGTCAATTGATTTGTTTTTCAAATTTGTTTAAATTTGATGGAATTCATAGTCAACCCATATTTGTCAAATTAAATGTTTTTGAAAAATATTTTTTTTTTTCTTGGTCTTACAAGTCTTCTGTATTTCAAATGGAAATTTTTAGAATTGATTTTATAAAATCTCTTTTCTATATTTTATTAAGCTTGTAGGATAGCTAGGTTAGGGGTAGATTGTGTGTAGGGTTGTCCCTGAAAAATTCAGGACATTTTTCTCTGAACCTGATCAGCTGTCAGGTTTGCCCTGTTGGCCCGGTCGACCGCATGGCTTGGCTGGTCGACCGGACACGCGCACCCAGCGACTTAAAAAGTTGCGCTGGGCTATTATGTTTCATTCAGAACTCCTTTCCTTCAGCAGGTCGACCGCCCCTGGACTGTTTTTCCTTTCTTCCTTTCTGCTCCTGCTTCTCCTCTAGTTTTATCTCTTCGTCTCAACCGCATCATCTTCCTCTTCCTGTCAACTGTGCTCCTGCTCTGCCGGTTCTTGCTCTGTTGGTTCTCTCTCTCCCTGTCGTTTGTGTCTGCTGGTTCTCTCTGCTGGTTTTCTCTCTCTCTCTCTCTCAGCTGAAGATACATAGCTTCCAGGTTGTGTGTGAACCTTCTAGCTGATTCAAGAACCCATTCAGTCTGGACGTCCAAGCTCTGAGTTACAACTGTTAAGCTGTCTGTGTACTGTTCTTAAGTTTCAAAACCCATCTCTGTTTTCAATTTCTGATGCTTCTGGCTGTTCAATTGGTTGAAGTTGTGTCTTCTACCTTCTTTGAGGAGAATTTGTAGCCTTCTGTGCACATCATTGGGTAGCTGTATTGTGTGGATCTTGTAGCTTCAATTTCTGCACTCCAACTGTTTATCAGATTACCTGAACCACTATTTTTAAATCTTTTCGGTAACTGTCTTTGCTATCAGTCTTGTGTGAGCATCCTCTATCTTTGACTTTCAATGGCTCGCACCAAGCAAACTTTTAGGAGGCCAAACAAGAAGTCTAAAACAGGTTAAGCTTCATCTTCTCATAGATCTCCTTCATCCTCTCCCGAAGCTCCTCCTCCTCCTCCCGTAATTCGTTTTAATCCCATTCCTTCTCCATCTTCTGTTGTCAAATCTTTTCGGAGCAAAGGGATTATAGCTGAGAAGAAGTGCATAGTTGAAGATCTTGTGGACTATGATGTCCCTGCTATCCTAGAAGCTATTGGTTGGGGTAGCATTTTGACTTGAAGTGGCAACACCTATGCATCATCTGTCCATGGACTTTATGAGTCTATTTGTGCCTCCACTACAAACTCTTTTTCTATCAGATTCTTGCATGGTGAAGAGGTGGTCACCGTAGATAAGATTTCCTCCATCATGGGCATTCCTAGGTCTGATGGACCAAGGTTTATTTCTGAAGTTCTACCTCTTGATGAGAGAGATTCGGTGACTAGTGCTCTCTGTGGAAAACCTGAGAACTGGTCTGCCAAGAATTGTCTGCAAGCCTCTTCCATGATTCCTTCCCTTCGTATTATTCACATCATTTTCACTCATTCCATCTATCCGAGGAAAGGGAACATGACGGAAGTGACGCCCTACATGGCCAATATCCCGTTCAATGTTATCTCGGGTGTTCCTATGTGCTTACCATCAGTCATCATGCATCACATCATCCGAGTTATCACAGGATCTCAGCCTTGTTCAGCTCCCTTTGGGTTTCTGATTACCTAGCTCACTAGCTCATTTGGTGTGATTCCACCAGCTTCAGAGAGACCTAAGACTACCACTGTCTTCAACAAAACAAACATTCTCTTGATAAAGCTTCCTCCACCTCAGCGAGTGAACCCAATTGCAGAAGGTGATGCAGAGATAGAGGCTGCAAAGACAGAGATTGCAGATCCAGGAGCAGATCAACCTCATCCTCCAGAACCCCCTGAGCCCCCTCAGCAGTGCAGCTTAGAAGAAAGAATGACCTCTGTTGAACAAGTTGTTTCTTCTATGCGTGCAGAGTTTCAGGAGTTTAGACAAGAGGTATCGGGAATGATGAAGAAAACTTTGAAATACCTCTCGAACATCTCCAGCAGCTGCAGGCGTCATGATGATGTGATGCCCCGTTCTCCTGCAGATTCATCTTAGATCTTAGGAGGGCATTCTTTTTGTGGGGAGTTGAAATAGATTTTAATTCGTCTTGATGTATTCTTTGTCAACTCTCTGTCTTTTTTATTACTGACCTTGATATTTTGATTTTTGTATTGGTCAAGTAATTAGTAAAAGAAATTGTACTAATCTTCTAATTTAATTCAATGAATCTTCAGTTTCACTAGTTCTTCTCTTCTTGTTATATTCCTTTTCTGATGGATGTTTATGATGCTTTGAAACTATATAAATATCTTTTGTCTTAGCTTCATTCAAACACTGCATAGACAATCAATATACATGATAACCTGTTCTGCATTTCATTTTCAATTTCATTTGGCAACAGGTACTACTAAAAGGTATTTCTTTTCTCATGTATACAGGTTCCTTTGCAATTCGATGACAAAGGGGGAGAGAAGATCCAACAAAGGGGGAGATAGAGAAGATCAGATCTAACTAAGGGGGAGATCTGTCCAAGGACCAAAAAGGGAGTATACTTTAAAGCAAATAGAAGAAGTTCAGAGCGCTTAAACAGAAAAGCTTAGAGCAAGGAGAAAGCTCTAACGAAGGGGAGAAACCTTGATAGAGTTAAGCTGCATTCAAGAGATTTCAAGATCTGAAGTCCTAGAAGTGTTGTGATCATCTTATTTGCCATCAAATTGCAAAGGGGGAGATTGTTAGGATTTTTGTATGTTGCTAATTTGATGGAAGCACTATCACTATCAATCAACTGATCACACACCCATTCATCATAGTTTGGACCTTGAAATCTGGACCTTAGACTTGAAAATGCTTTTGATTTTCAAAGACTTCATCCTGCATGTTTTAGAACTTAAGATGTATTTTCGAAAGCCTAGTTCTTCGTGCATAGTTTTGAAAAATCAAGTTAGACATCGAGGTTCATGTTTTGCATACATCTCTCATTTTTAGAATCATTTTAGTATGCATAAAACATATTAGCCTAGAGTTCATGTCTTCATAAAACAATTTCTCAAAAAACTGCAGGAACTCATCCCAGGTCTGTGTACTCGGTCGACCGGGCACAGGGGCAGGTCGACCGAGCAAGTAGCCGTTGGCCAATATGACCGTTGGACTCGATCGACCGCATGGTCATGGGGTCGACCGAGCCACTTAGCCGTTGGACTGTTTTTTGTTTAAAAGTCCATTTCATTCCCTTCTTTTAAAGGGCTGATGGAGTAAAACCTTGGAACCATATTGAAGCCAAAAGAAGAGGAATAAGCTAAGAAAGCTAGAAGCCTATTGGAAATCAAAATATTTGAGATTTAAAAGGTATATCTTTCAAGTTAATTTTGATTTTCATTCCATTTAAAATCATGCATGTTTAAAGTCTTTGGAATCTCATATTTGCATGATTTCTAGCTTTAGTTGAGATGTTTTGCAAACACAATATCACTTTTGAATATTAGATTATTTTGCAAACATTCTTGTATCAATCACATGTGTTTTTAATCTTTAAACTTCATACAACTTGTGTAGCATGTCTTTCCAAGTTGTTTGAATTCTTCATGTGATTAGTTTACAACTTTAATCATCTTTTTCTGTGCTTAGATTTTCAAATGCATCAAGCATTCATTTGAGAGCTTCCTTTTAAAAATTGATTAAAGTAAACATTCATACACTTTGAGCACACACATTTGTTAATTGTTTGTGTATGTTTGTATCTTGATTTAAACTTTCATATCAGCCTATTTAAGAGGCAAATGTATTGAGCTTAAATTGTATCTCTTTGAGTGTTTGTGTAGACACTTCCTTGAGAGAAATCTTTATATTGTTAAGGTTATTGCTTAGCCTAAGAAAAGCACATTGTAGAGGTTATTGCTTAGCCTTTGAAAAGCATCTTGTAAAGGTTATTGCTTAGCCTAGAAAAGCACATTAATAGGTTGTTGTTTGGCCTAGAAAAACATCGTTGTAAAGGTTATTGCTTAGCCTTTTGAAAAGCATAAATAGTGGAAATCCGGTGGGGTGTTGGATCACAAGCCGGTAGTGGATGTAGGCATTGAAGCTGAACCACTATAAATCTTTGTGTGATGATGTATGCTTTGTGGTGATTGTTTTGTTTAAGTTTCCGCATATTATATGTTAATCATCACATGTGACTAGTTGATTGTTAAGAAATTAAAATTGGCCATAATTAGTCATTAAGTGTAAATCACCCTATTCACCCCCCTCTAGGGTTAGGATCCCGGACTTTCACTCTCCTTAATCATCATATCCACACATAATTTTCTCCTTCTCCATTCAAACAACCCATACATACAAATCAAGTTTAAGAATAGGCTAAAACCATAACTATAACAAAATCCAAGAAAATCATACCCAATAGCAAATAAACAAAAGTAATTGTTTATACTTGCCTTTAATTCGAGTTTCACACAAAAACTCTTTTCTCTCAAATTCAATTTGAGACAATTCCACCAATTGAAACCCTTTCTCTAACCTTGAACTCAACAAAGAGAAAACCACAACTTTCCCTTAACTCCAATTCCAAAGAAGAATGAAGAAGAAGACGAAGAAGATGAATTCTTCTCTAAATTCACTTATACAACCTCTAATCCAGCCAATTGACGAAGAAAATGAGAAAAAAGAAGAAGAACTATGGCTAGGGTTCTTGAGTTCTCTGGAATGATCGAATGAATGATCATTTGGGTTTACTTAGAACCTTATAACTAAACTTTTACACTAAACTCCCCTTCTAAACTCTTATTCACATTTTGAGTCAAATGAAGATTCATTTGAAGTCAAATGAAATCGAGTATATTATGAAAGTTGATGTACTCTTCGAGATACACATGATGGTGTCAAGAATCATCATATTCGACGAATCCATATTTACAAAAAAGTTCTTATCTCCTTAGCTTTAGTCTAAACCAACTCAATTAACTTAGTCTCTTTTAAATCCATTTCATTAAGCTCAATTCATTCACTTGAAACTAATTTAATTCATTCTGGTCATCAACCAGCATTAACACAATTAAACACAGTTAATCCACACTAATCTCAATTAATTAGTGTTAATCTTGATTAATTCGGAACGGGGTGTAACACTTCAATTTTTTTATAGTCTTGTGGTGAAGCTCATCAGATGATGTATTCTTATATATTCAATTCCAATTTTTTCTAATGAAAACGCTAAGTTTGGTATGTAATCATCATAGATATGTATTTATTGATGGTAGTGTATATATATAGTACATTTAGTACCTTTACACAGTGGAGAGATTTGTTGATAGGACTTTTAGGTCAGATTTGCACGTCAATGGTATGATCATATCTTTGACTTATGTAGAAATCATATCTTACTACTATGAGAAGATCATCCTAGCTGGGCTTGGGCTCAGATGGTTGAGCTTAGGTACCTATTCTAATATCCTCCTGCAAAGGAAACAAACTTTCTGTGATGTGAGGCTTGTTCGTCAACAATTTGAATCACACAGAGCTCAACCCTTCAGTAAAGATATCTACCAATTGGTCAATGAACTCACGAAGGCCACCATGAAGAGCCTTTTCCTTGATTAAGTGACAGTCCACATACATTTGTTTTGTTTGGGCATCATACGTCGGATTTGAAGCGAGCGAAATGGCACTAATGTCCTCACAATAGGCAAGTTGTGGAGTTTCCAAAAAAAAAAAGTCCAAGATCTCCCCTATTATAGCATCCCAACCCAATATAGCTTAGCAGCAATAATAGCTAGGAACCTGTATTTTTATGTAGTGCTTGACTTGGATATTATCGGTCGTTCTTCTTTGCATTCCATGAAATTAAATTGGGTCTAAAGAAGACGGCATAACCTGAGATAGATCTACGATCATCTAGGTTACTAGCTCAATTGGCATCTGAGAAAAGCTATAATAGTAGAGGGACCCTTCTTAAACTACGAACCACGGGTGATAGTCCCTTTAAAGAACCTCATAATTCTTTTGACAGTTGTCCAGTGAGCGATTCTTGGTTCATGCATATACTGATAGACTCGGTTGACTACGAATGCAATATCAAGTCTACTTAGAGTAACATATTGTAGTGCTCTGACCACACTATGATACTCATCTGGAGTTGGTAAAGGATCACGAGAGAACTTTGATAGTTTTGACTTAGAGTTAATTAGCGACTTTATAGGCTTGGCATCATGCATATTTGTCCTGCATATAAATTCCAAATTTATTTTGTTTGGGTAAAATACAAATTTGATTTAAGTCTGTGCATTTCAATTCCAAGGAAATAATGCAACAGACCTAGATCTTTCATTGCAAAGAAGCAACTAAGATCAACCGTTCAATTTTATAAATCTATCAAAATTGTTGCTAGTCTTAATAATATCATCCACATAAATGAGTAGAATAATGAACGCATCTCAAAAGTTCGGACAAATAATAATGTATTTGCATTTGAGCCAATGAAACCAAGGCTATGAAGATAGTTTGTGAGTTGAAGATACCGAGACCGTGGTGTCTATTTCAGCCCATAAGTTGCTTTGTGAAGCTGACATACATGATTGAGGTTTAATGGGTCCACAAAGCCCTGGGGTTATGCCATATATACTTTTTTCAGTTAGGTTTAACAAAGGCATTATTAAAATCTAGTTAGTGAATGGGCCAGCTAAATTGAATAACTATGAAGAGAACCAAACGGACAGTAATATGTTTCATAGCTCGACTAAATGTATCACTATAGTCCAATCCTGGTTATTGATGAAATATTTTAGTCATAGGGCTAGCTTTATATCCCTTAATTGAGCAATCTCACGTATTTTTTAGTTTAAAAACCTATTTCAACCCTAAGACATTTTAGCCTGGTTTAATCGAGACAAGAGACTGTGAACCTATTTTTGCATGCCCTCAAATTCTAAGGCCATTGCAGCCCTCCAATTAGGTGTCTTGACAGCTTGAGTGTAGCAGGCTAGTTCCGTTTGCACAAATGTAGCTTGTAATAGTCAAGGCCATGGCCCACCTAAGGAAGATGTGTGAAGTATTCAACCTACTAAAGTGAGGAACCGTGTAAAAGATTTTAGCTGAGTTGTTTCCTACAATTACTCTACCCAATTGCCTATTATAGGCATTCAAATCATCCAAAAACGTGTTCAAACCTTATAGCAAATTATGTACACATCAACTTGACATGTAATACCATGTAAAAATATTGTTATATATATGAATGAAATCAGACAATCTCTCTACATGAAATAGAGAGAAACAATCCATTTTCACAAACTGTTTAACGGTATCAGAGTACTAGACTCACGTCTCTCATATCCATGGCTACCTCACATTCTAACACATTTGTCCTTACTAATATCTCGCAGTTGGCTACAATAAAGCTTGGTAGAGGCAACTATCTCCTATGAAGATCTCTCTTTTACCTATTCTTCGTGGACATGATCTCATGGGCTTCATTGATGGCTCCTCTGTTTGCCCTCCACAATATGTTCGTGATGATGATGGCAAACTCTCCACTGTCGTTGATCCACAGTACACGAAGTGGACTATCAAAGATTAGAATCTTCTCACTTGGATAAATTCAACATTGTCTAAAGTCGGTCTTCCTTACGTTGTTGGATTGAATACTTCAAAATTTGTTTGGAACGCTCTTGAGCAACGATATGCTTCTTTATCTCGTTCTCATATTATTTATCTCAAGAAACAAATCCAAAATCTAAAAAAGGGACCACCTCTATGCAAAACTATCTCTAACAAATTAAGCAATTGGTTGATAAACGCGCTGCATATGTTGCCCCTATAAGTGAAGATTATTGTGATTTAGGGCCTACAAGAAAAGATCAATCACACACGAGAACACAAAGATTTATGTGGTATGGCTTTTGGCCTACGTCCACGGGAAGACGGAAGAATTTCACTATGCAATCAAAATAGGTATACATCATAGAGACTCTTAGTCTTTATTTATAATATCTACCTCAAAACCCTGTTACACCCAAACACTACTTCTAATCACAGTAGACCTACAATAATAAACCTAACTCTAATCACAATAGAACATGGACAATGCAGGGGCCCAGGCCCAGTTTACCAAATTTATTACTTCTATTGAGCCATACAACCTAACAAATTTCCACCTTGGCAAACATTGAAGCTGATTCTCATGCACAAAACAAGTCTCACCGTCTCCACCTGCCCCTTAAGGCACTTAAGTACTAAGCACATCGATCAATTCCAAGCAATGCTTGAACTTGAATTTAACCCATTCCTTCATGAATGCACCAAATAGCTCATACCATTGTCCAGAAGCTTGCTTTGACCTGTATAATGATTTCTTCAAACTGCATACATGATTAGGAACCTTAAACCGCACTCTACCTGCACTGGAAGCTCATTCCTCTTCCTTATAGAAATGCTTGCATCCGATGGCCTAATTTTTTTCATCAAGAGACTCCATCTCTTCAGTCATAGTTGCTGCTTGTTGACTACTTTCCAGCCCTTTCATTAATTCAAGAGACTCGGTCGTCAATGCTTATGCAACCATATCATCACGGCCATTGTTTGATGTCGACGCGTACGTTGTCATATCCTCAAAATCGTATCTAACCGGTGGTTTCCTTTCTCTCTGCGGTTTACCTATCTGTGGCATCTGTGGCTCTATCCGCTGCAACTACTGCACAATCTGACTATGCCTTGTATCGCGGGAAGAGCTGGATGCACTTTCCTTCCTTACTAGGATGTCTGGCTCCACCTGAACGATGTCGCTACTGCTATCTACTTTTGTCTCCTCCACCTGCTTTCTCGCTTTGAGTAAAGCATCCTCATGAAATGTAACATCCCTGCTGATTATAAATTTAAGTGAATCCTGATCAGTACATCACAACTTGTATCATTTCACCCTAAAAACATATCCCACCAAGATGCACTTCATAACCCTTGGTTCTAACTTATCAGTTTTCACCCGAGCACAAGCTGGACAACCGAAGATCGTCAAGTTAGAATAATTAGCTGGATTACATGACCACATTTCTTCCGGTGTTTTGCAACCAATCTTTGTGTGTGGAGGCTTATTTATCAAGTAGCCTGCAGCAGTTCCTGCCTCAACCCAAAAGTCCTTGGACAATCCCATAGTAAGCAACATACAATGAGCTCTCTCCAAGATCGCTCTGTTTAACCTCTTTGCAACTCCATTCTGCTTTGGAGTTTCTGTAGTGGTGTAATGCCGAACTATGCCATGATCTTTACAATAATTCTCAAACTATGTCATTCTGTACTCCTTGTCATTACCTGTCCTCAACTTTTTCACCTTCCTGCCAATTTGTTTCTCAACCATCTCCTTCCATCACTTGGATGTAACAAAGGTCTAATCATTCGTCTTCAAAGTATAAACCTAGACTTTCCTTGAATAATCATCAATAAAATTCATCATAACCCGGGACCCACCCTTAGATTAAACCTTAGAAAGCCCCCATACATCTGAATGGACATAATCAATGATACCGTTCGTGCGATGAATACTTGTCTTGAAACTGACCTTTCAATGCTTTTCGAAAATGCATCTCTCACAGAAATCCAACTTGCTTGTCTGTGTGCCAAATAGCAAATTTCAATTGCTCAGTATTGTCAATCCCTTCTCACTCATGTGACTCAAATGCAAGTGCTATAAGCGCGTTGAGACAGATTCATGGTCATCTGAGGAAGACATTGCAGCTCCACCTGTAATGGTATTTTCGGACAAAACATATAAGTTTCCAACTCTATTGCCTCTCATAAGAATCAGAGCACCATTCACAACCTTCATAACTCCACCTTCAACTGAGAACTTACAACCATTGGAGTCCAAGGCACCAAGAGAAATAAGATTCTTTTTCAGATCAGGAACATATCGAGCCACTACAAACGTTCTGACGATTACATCATACATCTTGATTTTCACTGTTCCAATTCTAATCGTCTTACATGCAACATTGTTGCCCATCGAGACACCACCACCGTTGATTTCTCTATAAGTGGTAAACCAGTCCCTATTAGGACACATGTGGTAGGAACAACCTGAATCAAGAATCAAGAATTCATTCATCCTTACAACAAATACCACTTTTAATCACAGAAAGTGCAACACTGACTAAATCATTAGATGAAGAATCTTATATTATTTATTTTCCTTTCCTTTGCCTTTTGAGACAGTTTTTTCTGATGTGCCCTTTCTTATGCCAATAATAACATTCAATGTTTTTCCTGTTAGATCTATGTTTGTCATTACTACTAGAGTCTTTTGTTCGTTCTCGTACTACCAAACCATCACCTGAACTGTCATTGTCAGCCACAACCTTTTTCTTCAACTCCTTGGAGTTTAAGGCAGCCTCTACATTTTCTTTGGACATAATATCTCTACCATACATCATGGTATCAACAAAATGCTCATATGAGGGTTTAACGAGCACAACAACATAATAGCTTGATCATCATCATCATCAATTTCAACATTGATATTTTCCAGATCCATAATAGCTTTTGTAAAAGAATCAAGGTAAGTTAAAACAGACGTACCTTCCTACAGTTGTAACGTGAACAATTGCTTCTTCAGATACAAGTGATTCGTGAGAGACTTTGTGATGTACAAGTTTTCCAACTTATACCATATGGCAGCAACAGTTTTCTCTTGAGCAAACTTTCGTAGTATACCATCCCTCAAAACTGCAGAATCTAACCGTACGCCTTTTCCAACAATTCATTATTCTCTTCATCTGACAATTTCTCAGACAACACATTATTTCTATTCAAAGCCTTATGCAACCCATTCTGAATCAGCAAAACATGCATCTTCAAACGTCATAAACTAAAATCGTTGTTTCTATTGAATTTCTCAATTTCAAACTTCGCAGCCATTCCACGAATCTTTCATAGTACCTATATAGATCTAGTCACCACGAGCACGCTAGAAGAAACGGATCTGAAATCCGACTCAAGATGGCTAATATATCGCAGAAATAAATTTATGCACTCCAATCAGTCAATCTCCTTCGTTCACCGTTGAACAACCAATCTTCTTCCACAACCGCATAGATGTGTTTGTAACAAGTCCGTAGGTTTAAACGAATCTCCAATCAGACTTCGGATCGTCAAGATATAACGCAAACAAATTTCAGATCGGTAAAATCTGTCTTTTGACCATTCTAAACAGATGACGTCATCGTTGTACCAACTCCTTTTCCTGCGGGTTTTTCTTCTGGGCTTCTGCTACATGGTTCGGGTCAACCTAGACTTGATCCGACCTGGATTGGCGGATGGGCTTCTGAAACGGGTCAGGCTTAACCTAACTTGGACTCAAACCCGGCCAGAAAACCGACCCAACAAGGGTTGTCTTCTTCCTTTCTTCCTTCTTCTGGTTCTGTAACCAGAAACACGGAAGCCCTCTTCCGTGCATCCACTTCCTCGTCCACAGACGGTGCAGCAGTACCAGTGGGCGAAGGGCTGTGGCCGGCGACGACTCCGGCAACGAGAAACACCTTCTTCTCCGGTCACCGCAACTGCAAGTACTAGAGGAAAAACCAGCAGAGATCGTCTCTGTTCTCTCCGCAGCAAGAACAATGCACTGCCCTTCTCCTTCTTTGCATTTTGTGTGGCCCACCGAGATCGTCTTTGACTTTCTTATTTGGAAACTGGGGACCATGATCAGAGACGATCGCTTTTGGAATCCACCCTCTTCTCTCCACCCGACACAAGGAATTCATTCAACGATCCGTTGCCCCCCTTTCGACTGCCCAAGAGATGGCTCTCCGCCAACCGATAAGGAGAATCGCTTTTGCTTTCTTTTCCTCTGTCTATTAAGATGTTTCAGTTCGCCCATCAACTGGATCCACTCCCACCGATCAAAAAGGAAGGAAAAATTCTGGTCGACTTTTTGGCCTACTCTTGCGGGGATCGATCGTAAGCAACCATGGGTTAGCTCGCCATGTTAGATCCCCAGATCTTCTTCGTCTCAGGCGAGGGTGACAGCGAGACAAAACGATCCGGATCCTCTGGAACTAGGTAGTGTAGAACCGTTGCTTGTTCTTCTCCAACCGTTCCAACCAGTAATCGAAACGGTCCGGATCCTCTTTGGAAAATGATGATCTCCTCAGCAGTGACTCAAATAGATTCGGAGTACGGAAACCCCTCTGCAACTTTCTTCTCTCGTGCCTTGATGAGAGGACCGAGAACACAGAGATTTACGTGGTTTGGCTTTTGACCTACGTCCACGGGAAGACAGGAGAATTTCATTATACAATCAAAAAAGGTTATTCACACTTTAAATACTCCTTATCGGTGAGAGGTTAAGCATTGAAGAAATAAAGATTCTTGCACAAGTAACTGAACCCACAATTGCATTTGTTGCTACTTGAGGTTGTGGTTGTGGTGGTTAAGGACGTGGGGGCTCCAATCTTGGAAACTCACGTGGTTCAGTCGAGGAAGCCAAGCCCGTGGCAGACTTGGTCGTGGAGGAAATAATTCCTCCTCAAGTCAATCTAATCCATCACAAGATGGATTATGCCTACCAATGTCGAATCCCACCGCACACACTTGCTATCATGATTGCAAGTCATCCTCGTACTGAAGATAAACTTTGATACTTCAACACGGACACTGTAACGCCCCACCCTACACGCATGCATGATATTGTCCGCTTTGGCGCACGGGCCTCACGGTTTTGTTTCTGGTGGGCCTTGACCCACCAAAAGGCCTCATGCAAGGTAAGGGTGTAAGTTCTACATATAATCTCATTTATTTTCCTCTCTATAGTCGATGTGGGACTCCGAGGCGTCACAATCTACCCCCCTTAGGGCTGCACGTCCATGTGGAGTAGCTTGCCAACCCTCTTAGCCCGCCCACATAGAAACCCGCCCACTTACACCAGACCACGGCAGCGACCCAAACTTGAACTAGTCAAGAGTCGAGTTCGATACCATTTGTAACGCCCCACCCTACAAGCATGCATGATACTGTCCACTTTAACCCACGGTCCTCACAATTTTATTTCTGGTAGGCCTCGACCCAACAAAAGGTTTCATGCAAGGTATGGGTGTAAGCTCTCCATATAATCCCATTCACTTTCCTTTTATAGTCGATGTCAGACTTCAAGACGTCACAAGTGCCACTCTTCACGTAACCTCTAATCTATCGAACCTGTTAGTTCGTTCGGATTACCAAGGAGGTGATATAGTTCACGTTGGCAATGATTAAGGTTTGTCCATTACCCATACTGGTTCCTCCACTTTGCACACACCTAATTCTAGTTAATTTTTACCTTCATAATATTTTACATTGTCCCTCTGCTGCAAGTAACCTACTTTATGTTAAAAAAGTCTCCAAGGAAAAAACATCCGGGAGGACTCTTGTTCGCGGACAGACTAAAAATGGGGTGTATCCTTTCCACCTATCCAGGAACCGCATCTATATATCCGAACCAACTGCTCCTTGGAGAACGAGTCTCTTCTTCCACCTGGCATTCCAGACTTGGTTTTCCTTCATCCACCGTTTTACGTGATGTTCTTTTTAGATTTAATCTACTGCTGTCGGGGCTCTATGCTTCCTATTCATCTTGTCAATTAGGGAAGAGTAAGAAACTCCCTTTTACTTCCTCTAGCTCTTTCACCACTAAACGGGACCAGCCCCAATTCTTTCAATAAGTGGTTTCAAATATTATATTGTGTTCATAGATGATTATTCTCGTTATTGTTCATCATTTCCATTGGTTCATCGATCTGATGTATGTCATGTGTTTGTCAACTTCAGATCACTTGTTGAAGATCTTTTAGACCACAAAATTAAAAAGCTTCGCTCAAATGGGGTTGGAGAATTTATGAGCACCCAATTTCTTAAATTTCCTTCAACCCATGGAATTTCATATCAACTTTCTTGCCCTCACACCCCCGAACAAAACAGACCAAGATGGCCGAAAGAAAGCATCATCATATAGTAGAAACTAGCATTACACTTCTAGCCCACTCAAATATGCCCCCCGGCATATTGGCTTGAAGCATTCAATTCTGCCATTTTTTTAATAAACCGGATGCCATCTAAGACACTTTTAAAAGCTCTCTCCTTGGGAAGTTCCATTTCATAAACCCCCTAACTGCTCATTTTTACGTGTATTTGTGTGTGCTTGTTATCCATGGCTACGCCCGTACACTCATAACAAACTTGAATTTCGATAGTCAAAATGTGTTTTTGTAGGATATAGCCTTAACCACAACACTCATTCCATGATCACCCGTGCAAAAGATGACATTATCCAAAAGAAATCACTTATTTCAACAAAGCACCCCCAAGGAAAAGCTCTGATAGCCCTCCTTGACAACAGTGAACCCACCTCCTTTACTCAAGCATTAAAATAAAGCATGACAAAAACAACAGAAAAAACAAGAATTTAATCTAGAACCCATGTTTTCTTTTCCTTTCTTACTTTTGGTACAGAGGTAGACAACAAAGATGCAATTCTTGATTCTGTCATCCCATCACCCAATGATGGTTTTGTGAGAAGTAGTTCCCAACAAAGGTACATAGACCACAAAATTCCACAAGTTATTGATATTATGGATCTACCCCTTCTTCTAAAGGTAAAATAGTCACAACAGACCAGTAACCAACTGGGAAAAAAAAAATGGAAGAAGAGTAGTGAAGAAACCTTCATATTCTTTTTTGGGATATGGAAAAGCAGTAGAGAAATCCTCTTGAAAACGTTCTTTAGCAATGGACAAAGTCGCAGGAAAAAAAATTAAGGTTTAATGCTTTAGGAGATAAAAAGGAAGGAAATATGAGAGGAAAAACGACCTGCTTTTATATAGAGCTTTCAGTTTGTGTAATACCATATATATTGTGTGATATCGATCGCACAAAAAGGGGTAAAATTAGAAAAAAGAAAAATTAAGCTCATGTACAATGCCCACATTTGGGATATAATTTTGGTATACACCATTTTAAAGAATAAAGGGAAGTTCATATCATTTAAGGTCAAATTCCCAAAGATAAATTAAAAAATTAAAAAAAAAAATCCCCCCTAAACTGCCAGGCCTCTAGCACTACATTCCAGTTATTAAAAAAAAAATATATAATCCGTATCCTTCCATTATGTTGGGACCCATAGAATTCTCGAATCCCAATCGTCCCAAGCCAACAGCTCTAAATTCAAAAGCGGGGCCCACCTCTTAGATTCAAACCCTCCACAGATCCGTACGATTCTCTCCTACGCATTCCATGCATCTCATGGCCTCGTCGTCCTCCTCCTCCTCCCCTTCTCTCTCAATCCCTGTTCAAAACCAAACACCAACGAAAAAGAGAAGAGATTGTGAAAAACAACAACAGCGAAGAAGAAAACCAAAAAACTACAAATCTAGGCTTAGGGAATTGGAAATGGCAAGAAGAATCCTCCCAATCCTCAAACACCTTCTCCAACACAATCCCTCCTCCTCCTCCTCCCTAGCGTTAGGGATCTTCCACCGATCGGTGACTTACATGCCCCGTCCCGGCGAAGGCGGCCCCCGCTGCGTAACCCTAATCCCCGGCGACGGGATCGGGCCGCTGGTGACGGGGGCGGCGCAGCAGGTGATGGAGGCGATGCACGCTCCCGTCTACTTCGAGTCTTACGAGGTGAAGGGTAACATGAGCAAGGTGCCGGACGAGGTCATCGACTCCATTCGCAAGAACAAGGTCTGCCTGAAAGGCGGCCTCGCTACCCCCGTCGGGGGCGGAGTCAGCTCCCTGAACGTCCAGCTCCGACAGGAGTTCGAACTCTACGCATCTCTGGTGCATTGCTTCAACATCCAGGGCCTTCCCACCCGCCACGACGGCGTCGACATTGTTGTTATTAGAGAGAATACAGAGGGTGAGTACTCCGGCCTCGAGCACGAGGTCGTTCCCGGCGTCGTCGAGAGTCTCAAGGTATTAAATTTATCTTTTCCGGCCATGGGTTATCCTAATTCATTTAGGGTGTGATTGGTGAATCTGTAATTGAATTCATATAAATTGGGCTTGGATCCCATGTTATTGGCGTCTTTTTCGTTTGTTTTTGTTATGTTGGCATATGGCTTTTACACCTAGAGTGAGTTTGTTCCTGTGAATTTACTACTGTTACCTGTAAAAAATGAGAAAGGAGAAAGATAAAGATCCATTGCTGTGATTATGGTTCTAGCTGTGGCTAAAACTTGATTTATTATGGATAGACCACTTTAACCCACTCATTCTTAAAGGGAGATCTATTTATAGAGATGGATGAGTATAAAAATTCTCTTCAATTGTGAGTGATGTAAACCATTGGATTGATCATGTTCATTCATATGTGAATATATTTATTGTTTTTTTCTGCACAAATCAATCCAACATATATTCATCGGTGTATGACAATCTGTCTGGGGTAAAATTTAAAACAGTCCTTTTAATTACGGGTTCATATTAAATGAGTGGCTTTGATCGCATTAAGGTGGGCATTACACGTGATAAATCAGGTTCTAGGTGATGCTGATGGCTGCATGGGATCAGCTCTAAAAAATAATGAGAAACAAGAGAAATAACCCACTTGGCTTCCTGCTTTTCAAGTAGTTATATGATACGTCAAGATTGTCCAATATTCTTGCCAAACCCTTTTGGTAGTGCTAATTGAAGTGTACAAATTCATATATGACACGAGTAGTAAAATGGAAATAAACAAGGATTAAAATAGCGGTTACAGCAGGCACAGCGGCTAGTGCCCAAAATGTTATATAGCGGGTGATACGTAACGAAGTAGCGGTGTGAATTTTTGAAGTGATAAAAAACATTCAAATCTCGTGTAGTAGTCAATCTTGTGTTTTCTTAGTAATTTGAAATTATATAAGAATAAAGACAACTTTAGGAAAAGCTATTAAGAAAAAAAAATAAGAAAAACAATAGTGTTTTGAATTAAAACTGCTTAGGTTTTAAACTATAGCATTGTTATTTTTAAAATAGGGTAGCATCCTCAACCACTACGGCCGATAATGCGGCCACTACGCTACGTAGCTAGCGGCCACTATTTTAAACCTTGGGAATCAACAACACATTAAACTTGGACCAATACGTCAACAAGATGGCCTTGGGTTTCTTTCTTGTGGTTTCCTGCTTACCGGTTGTCTAATATTTATGTCTTTTTTTAAGAAGTTTTCATTACGTTGCCTTCCTAGGTGATATCAAAGTTTTCTTCAGATCGTATTGCAAACTACGCATTTGAGTATGCCTACCTCAACAATAGAAAGAAAGTCACGGCAGTACACAAAGCAAACATTATGAAGTTGGCAGATGGTCTATTCTTGGAATCCTGTCAGCAAGTTGCAACTAAGTATCCTGGGATAAAGTACGATGAGATTATTGTGGATAACTGCTGCATGCAACTTGTTTCAAAGCCTGAGCAATTTGATGTCATGGTATTTTATTATTACAACTCACATATTACTTCAGTTCATTTGTTCGCTTCCTGTGAATATTTATGTTTTTATAGATACGAAGGACCTAGGGCTGTAAAAGGGTCGGTTCCGGTCCGGGTCCATGGTGGACTTGGAACCGTTAAGAAGAAGGTGGAACCGGATCTGGAGCCAGAACAGTTTCGGAATCTGTCTCTTGGCTCCAGAACCAGAACCAGAACCATGTATGTCTCGGGTCTGGATCCGGGTCCGGGTCTAGATAGGGAATCATATTAAAAAAAAAAAAAAAACATGGCTTTTAGGATAGATTTTCAAAAATTGAGGTAACATGTCGGGCCTCGGGTCTACGGGTCTGAACCAAGGTGGAATCGGACCCGGACCCATTTACTTATCGGGGCCTAAATTAGGACCTAGACCCAGTTTTTAACGGGTCAAAACCTCCGGGTAATCGGAGAATCGGGTACCCATTTACATCCTTAGAAGGACCTATTCTAATCCTGTTCATTTAATTGGACTTTATCATGATATGGAGGTTCTGTTGCCAATATGAATCACTCTTTTTTAATATCTCCTTTTTGTTTTTAATATTACTCTTACCCCATAAAAAATGCATGTTCTAAATTCTGTTTACCCCAACTGAAGGTTAAATCATAGTGAACCAAGAAGGGTGGAGGATAAGTTAATTTGCTATTTGGCATTTTGAATTTTGTACCAATGATTGATTAGAAAATGAAACAAAGTGAACGGAGAACGACTGTCTCCTCTTTTAATTCAAGACTAAGCATGATGGAAGAATTATGTGATTTCCATAAGGAATCAGATTGGTTATATTTACCTAAATCAATAATGCTTAATGAGAAGGATGTCAAGAAGGCATGACCTTTTTGATGATTTACTTCTGTTTTGATGTAAATCATGCCTTAATGAGCAAATCTTTTGTCACTAATTAAAATAACTGCAGCATCCATAGGAAACAGAGAGTAGCACTCTTTCTTGTTCAAATGTCGAATAAACATACTTATACATGGTATTTGACTTTGATTTTAGAGCATAGACATCTCTCTTGGCTCTCAGTGTTCCCCCAATAGAGAATTATCTGCTGTCCCAACCTTTTGGCAAAAGAAAAAGAAAAAGAAAAAATCTGTGGTCCCAATTTGGCTTGTAGCTTAAAGTAATGCCAGCCTCAGATAACCTGTATCTGACACAAAAGAAGAAGAAATCTTCATTTTCCCACATGTTTCTTATTTTTTTTTGTGTTCTAATATTGTTTTTGTAGCTTTGGCTGGTGTTGATAACTTGCACTAATTTATGATAGAGTTTCTGTGAATTGATTCATACAATTTAACCTGAGAGTGAGACTATCTAATAAATTATACATCAGTTAAATGATTCAGTTCAAAGTGTAAGTGTGAGATTTCATGATACTTAGATCTCATGTTTTAGTTTATCATTTAATTATAAGAACTAGCATTCATAATACACTCTCTTTGATTGGCTAGTATTAATGTCTCATTTAAAATGGCTTTGGATATAGTTATGTTACAATACTAATGTCTTGACATGTCTTGTTTAACTAGGTTGCCATGTCTAAGTTATGCTATCTTACAGAGGTGCTAATGTTGTCCTATTTTTATTTACAGGTGACACCAAATCTGTATGGCAATCTGGTGGCAAACACTGCGGCAGGTATTGCTGGAGGCACTGGTGTCATGCCAGGAGGTATATATTCCATCATATTCAATTAGTGTTTGGCGTCCCAAGTTTCCCCACCTCTTCCAGATAAGCATCACTGCACAAATATGCCCAATGTGGTTTTTGAGTGCCTTGGGGAAGAACTTTTTCTTTTGTAGTACACTTGACATCTTAGGAATACTTTGTTGATATGGGTTTCTGCCAATTGCAGGCAATGTTGGTGCTGATCATGCTATTTTCGAGCAAGGTGCTTCGGCAGGCAATGTGGGCAATGAGAGAATAGTGGAGAAGAAGAAGGCAAATCCAGTCGCATTGCTTCTATCATCTGCAATGATGTTGAGGCATTTGCAGTTTCCATCGTTTGCTGATAGGTTAGAAACTGCTGTTAATCGTGTGATAGCAGAGGGAAAATACCGGACCAAAGATCTTGGAGGAAGCAGCACCACCCAAGAAGTTGTGGACGCAGTGATAGCTATGCTGGATGGACAGAATCTCTCTTAAAATAACAGCATCTTCTCATTTTCCTATTATTTGGCCTTTTGGCCTCGGCCCAAATTTGGAAGCATCATTTTTTTTTTTCCCAGAATAATTTTGAGGTTGTTCAAATGGAAATTTGTTTGGCTGTCCAAATAATTGCCTTTCACAGGCTTACTCATTTTCCTTGACATTTTAATTTGTTCATATCTCATCAAGATTTTGATAAGGATCAAGCACAGTACATGCTCATCCAATAAAAGGCTCACTTCTAATCCAATTTGACTCATGCTTCTGAATATCTTGTATACCTTCTGTTGTGCTTTTGGATTATGGAAGCTTTCAACTCATCCAAGGTACATACATGGCATGTAATTCAAGTTGTGCATTGTACAAAAGGTGGATCAATGTGATTTAACAATAAGTCTATATGGACTGACTCCCTAGCCCGATTTTGGGACCCATCCCACATGGAGTTACATGTGGTGCTGAGGTGGGACACACAGTATATTCAACTTTTTCATATGGGCGTCAGAATGGAAAAAAAAAAACCGTTCTCTGCCACAGAAACGCCCTAAGAGCATCTCCAAGAGTTACTTCATTTCTCCATATGTCATTTTCAAAAATAAAGGCTTATGTGGCAAAAAAGGCATATGTAAATTTGGCATCTCACTTTGGCAACTCCAAGAGAGATGTCAAATTATTATTTTATTCTTTTTTCATTTAATCCTCATTTGCTTTATTACATATATCTTACTTATATTTAATGGGATTTGGTACGATTTAAATGCTATTAAAGTAATAAATTATTAAAAAATAAAAAATGCGTAAATTGTAATTGAAACCCATTTTTCATTGCAAGGGTAAAATCAAATTACATAATATTATAGTCAATCACAAGCTTCTTCATATCGACCTTGGAAATGCCACAGGTGCTCCACCAGATCGGCTTAGAGTTGAGAATGTGTTCTCTTGTCACGAATACGCAAGTGGTTTTGAATGAAATCATGAAATTCCGCAGTGTGATCACGTGACACAGGAAGGTCACTGCATTCACCCTCTCGTGCATCGTAATTGGGTGGAAGACTTTGATCCCGTTCATCTTCGATAATCATGTTATGCATTATGATGCATGCCTTCATTATATGCTGAAGTGTTTGACGATCCCAGAAACGAGCAGGCCCACGAACAATTGAAAAACGTGCCTGTAGCACTCCAAACGCACGTTCCACATCCTTCCTTGCAGACTCTTGAGCTGCAGCAAAATTTGTGGCTTTTGGCCCATTAGGACATGGAATTGTTTTTACAAATGTCGCCCACGATGGATATATGCCATCCGCAAGATAGTAGCCAGTTGTATATTCATGACCATTGATTGAGTAGTTGGTGGGAGGAGTTCGGCCTTCACCGAGGTCGGTAAATATAGGAGATCGATCCAACACATTGATATCATTGTGCGATCCCGGTAGTCCAAAAAAAGCATGCCATATCCAAAGATCATATGATGTCACGGCTTCAAGTATCAAAGAAGGCTCATGGTGGTCTCCACGAGCATACATGCCCTTCCACGCAACTGGACAGTTCTTCCACTTCCAGTGCATACAGTCTATGCTACCTAGCATCCCAGGAAACCCGCGTCTCTCACCTTCTGATAACAATCTACAAATGTCAGCACTATTTGGTGTTCTCAAGTACTCATTGCCGAAAACATCAATGATCGCTTGAACAAACTTTTTCAATGATTCTATAGAGGTACTTTCAGCAATCCTCACGTAATTGTCAACAGCATCCGCCGCAACTCCACAAGCAAGCATCCTCACTGCAGCTGTGACCTTTTGAAGAGTTGATAAACCAAGACTGCCTGCACAGTTTCTTTTTTGTTGAAAGTATGGGTCATGAGCCTCCACTACATTTACAATTCGAAGAAAAAGAGGTTTGCGCATTCGAAACCTCCTTCGAAATTGAGAGGGAGTGTAGACAGGGTTTTCACTGAAGTAGTCATTGTAAAGCCTGTGATGTCCTGAGATTCGTCCTCTGTGGATGACTGCGTGACCTTGAATAGAACCACGATGCACTCTCGTTCTCCTTCGTAAGTTTTCACTTTCTTCTTCCAGAGCAGCCCTACACAACATCTGTAACTCTTCATCTGAATCGGAATTTATGACGGTATGCCATAGCTCATCCGTCGTGTCAGAAGAGGAATCAGTATGATTTTGAGACATCTCCGAATTGATGAACCAAAGATTTTCTTATTTTGAGATGAATAGAAGTAAGAAGTTTGGGTGTAAAGAATTGTTTTCCATAATGGTTTATATATATGAAAAATTCTAACGGCTAGTTTTCTCCAACGACTATAAAACGGCTAGTCTTCTCCAACGGCTATAAAATGGCTAGTGAAATGACAACTTTATAAAATTGCTAGTGAAATGACAACTTTATAAAATTGAAGTACAACATTATATTTAAACAAACAAACAATAATAAACAAACTTTAAAAAATGCACATTAATTCTAAAATAAAATACAATTCAAAAACCACCATCTAACCCTCATCTTAGAATTTCAAGTCTTTTTTTAGCATAGTATTGTTGTTGCTCCTCAAACATATTGGACGTATCCATACTCATGATCTCCATCTCCATCTGTATTTTCTTTAATTTCACCTTCTTCTCATCTTGCTCGATTTTTTGCTTAAGAAGTTCTAATTTTTTTTCATCTCTTTCCTTTTTGTCTTCTATCATTTTTTAGATGAGATCTGCAACAGGAGTGGGCTCGTTGATAGTGGTTTGCTTCATTTTTCTTTTCTCAGCCTTTCTGCCTGGTGGTCTAGTCATAGGATCATAAGCATTGTTAATTGTCTCATCCTCCTCAATATTTATGGGAGTGCTTGGATTAGAAGATGATGAGTAGCCAAAAGTTGAAGATTTTGCTCTTTTTACGGATGTCTTCTCTAGTACTTGTTGCTGCAGTTGTATCCACTTTGGTTGGTGCCTCAACAAGATCCAAGCATGGTCCAAGGTGAATCTTGATCCATATAGATGTTCGTAATTTTTTTTTGCTTCTGTAATCTGAAAATTAAAAGTCAGAAGCTCAAATTAAGCATTAAAAAAAATTCCTCACACACACACACACAGACATATATTTACATATATATATATATATAATTTTACCTTATCTTGTTCATTCATGCCACTTTGATTTCTGGAAATAATTGTGGCAAGACATCCACAAAATTTGTTGACAGAAGCTTGAATCTTTTGCCATCGTTGTGACAACATTTTGTCTGTTCGATCACTGGGAAATTGTTTATTGTTGTGATAGTATTCTCCCACTCTTTCCCAAAAAGCACCAAGTTTCTGCTCGTTTCCATGCACAGCATCCAGACTGGTGTTCAACCACGAACCGATGAGAAGACGGTCTTCTTCTACATTGAAGCCGGCACCTCGACCAACACCCTTTTTCTTTGGAGCATCATCAGTGGGGAGTTCGGAAGCCTTACCGGAATATTGTGAATATTGGGTAGAAAAATTAAGAAATTGAGAGAATTGAGAATCCATAGTGTGAATGAGAAAAAAAAGGACTTCAAACACTCCTTATTTATAGATATCTCAGCTCCAAAGATTTTTTCAAATTAACATAATAATAATTTTCAAACGGTAAAAAAAAAAATTTTTTGCAACGAATGAAAAATTGGCAGGCGACCGTTGATGGCTTCAGAAAACGTTCAACGACTCAAAATGTCCAACGAGTGAAAAAGTCCTGCTCCAACGGCTCTTTCATTTGATTCTTTCAGTCATTATTTAATTAAAAAAAATAGCATGTGACTTTTGCCATGCCATTTTTGGCATATGTGTTGCCATCCCTTTTGCCAACAAGGATATAGAACTTCTCTTGGAGCATGTGCTTCACTTTTTTTTTAGCCGTTAGTGGCTTAGGTGGACAAATAGAACATCTGTTGGAGATGCTCTAAATGCTCTGGTTTGCTGGTTCTTCTCCCTCCCAAACGCTCATTGTCTCCCTGAATCTCATCTTTCTCGTCTTCGGCAACAACGCGCATCTCTCTCTAAGATCAGCACTCTCTCTCTCTCCCTCTCTCTCTCTGCGACTTACTAGTAACCAAAGGTGAGGCTCTCGTGGTCAATGTGAAAAGGGGTAATCGAGAACTTGCTGGTCTCAATCTGGAAAGAAAATTTCATTCACCGAAGGCCAAGCAGTACAATGATAGTACAATTCCTCTGGCATCATCAAGAGTGATATGCTCACCGGCGTGTCAGTTTTTCTTTTGCCATTTTGGGTAGGGATGCAAGGTGTTTGAATCTCCAATTATAAGTAGAATCTGACCCGTAAAAAATCGGATTTGGAGCATGTTTTAGGTTCTGATTTATGATCGGGTTTATAACCCAATTTATATTCCAATTAATAAGTGGGTCCAGTTCTGAGTCCATACAGATTCCTACCTATGGACTCCGGACTTGATGTATTTGTCTTTAATATTGCAAATTGTAGTTTCAAAATAATTTTTGTTGGACATTTTTATATTTAGTCCTTATGGTAGTAGACCTGATGCATTGTTATAAGTTGAATGATATCCTTATTTTAAGCAAAATAAAAAATAAAAAATAAAATGAAATGAAGTTAGAATCAATTTTGGAACTAGATTTTGGTCCTCTAGTTGGGTTCGGTTCTAGAATCGAATATGGGCCCTCCCATCGTAATCGAGTCTAAAACCAACAATAGATGTTCCAAGTTGAAACTAGACCTAGAACCAGAACTGTTATTTAGCTATCAGTGGATCTTAAGGCCCGTATGGATCCTTGCTTTCTACTTGGGCTATTTGCGTCCCTACCTTTTTACGAGGGGGTTATCTAATGTGAATGGCTTAGATCAATAAAAAAATGCACCCCAAGTAAATGAAATGGAGTTCACTGTGAAGGAAACTTATGGCTCATTTGACATCGTTCTTATATTGTTCCTAATTTTGTGCTCGGATCAGGTTGTGATGAGATCATGTTGTGCCGAAACTATACTCTGCGGAACTTGTTTGGCATCATTATATTAAATTACTGTACTGAGAATATGCTGTACAGAACTTGTTTAGTAACATTATAAAAGTTTTGATTTAAGGAGCAGACGTATGATTTACAATTTGAGACTCACATTTTATTGTTTGTACCGCTCTATTATTATCGTACATGGGACCTACTTGTAATAATTACAATGTAGTATCCAGCTTTAAAAATTAAAACATGGAACCCATTTTAATAGGATTTATAATGTGGGCCCACTTTTATAGGAATTATAATGTAGGGCAACTTTATATGCGACCCACCTTTAAAAATTACAACATGGTACCACATCTAGAAATTAGGATATGGGGCTAACATTCATACAATTTATAATGTGGGTCCACGTTTTGTGGTCGTGACCATGTGACCCACATTTATGAATGACAAAGTGGAGCCACATTTTTTGTGATTGTGGACATATGACCGACCTTTAGAAATTACAATGCGGTTCCTACCTTTAGAAATTTGAACATGGGAGCAGCACATTCAAAAGATTTACAATGTGGGCCCACCTTATAGGAATTATTATGTGGGGCCCATCTTTTTTGTAATTGTGAACACGGGACCTACCTTTAAAAAATTACAATGTGGTACCCACCTTTAGAAATCTAAACATGGGGCCACATTCACAAGATTCACAATGTGAGCCTACATTCATAGGATTTACAATGTGGTTCCACCTTTTGTGATTGCAATGATATGACCCACCTCAAAGAATTATAAAGTGGGGCCACCTTTTTTGTAATTGTAGACATGAGACCCACCTTTAGAAATTATAACTTGATGCTCACTTTTATAAATTAGAAGATAGGGCCCACATTCATAAGATTTTTAATGCGGTCCCGCCATTATAGAATTATAATATGGGCCCACCTTTTGTGATTGTAACCACGTGACCCACTTTTAAAAATTATAACATGGGGCTACCTTCTTTGAAATTGTGGGGCGTACCTTTTGGATAAGCGAGAGGATTTAGAGTATTTAAATGAAATTTTTTAAAAGGCAAGAGATAATTAAGAAACAACTGTGCCAGCGAGTTGTTCCTTAAAAAAAAAATTTTTTTTTTTCGTTCCTACTTTCTTATGCCAGTAGATAAGATTTTGAGATTCCTTCCTATAAGATTAAAATCTGAAACAGTCATTTACACATACTCATGGTTTAAAAAATCGGTTGATAGCGGTTCATATATGTCGATATGAACCGTTATCTGCTCATACCGGACCGATATTTGGCTGATAAATCGGTATCAGTATCGATTGGCAACTCGGTCCATCTAGGCCGAGATGAACATAATATCGATATTACCGATATGTCGGCCAATATTTTCAAAATATCAGCTGATATGTTGTATGGTTGACAAAAACCCTAGTTTTCTTACATTTTCCCCATCTTCTTCTACTCTCCTCTCATCTCCTTAGAGTAGCATCAACCATCCATACTTCATACTCCATAGCTCATCTCCATGACTATTTCTTGAAGAAAACATTTTATTTGGTAAGAGAAAATCAATTTAACTCCCTTAATTTTACTTTTATGTGGTTTTTTTTTTTTAGATAAAGCATAGAAATGAATGTAAAGATCATTGGGTCTGTCACATGTGTTGTGTTCTTCACTTAGAAGTTAGATCTACACATTTTTATGCTAGATCTACTCATATATATGATTTTGGGTGTAGAAAAGTATTTTTTTTAGATCTTCTACTTTAAAAAAAATAATTGTTGAAATATTTATGATACTAAATAGTAAATAGTAAAAACTAATGGCTTATTAATAGTATATAGATGATAGATCTATTATATGAATTGAAGAAGACAGTGAACTGCAACATAGACCGGAATCATAACTTAAGGTAACCGATATTTTGATTTATTATTGTTGCTAATGGAAAAAATATTTTTTTTTCTAGTATTGTCTAATATTCTGGGTTTTTTGGAAAATTTTTTCTAATTTTCTTGGATTAAAAAAAAAAAATTACATCGCGACGGACCGATAACCGCGACCGATACCAATATTATATCGGTTTTTCGGCCAACCGATACAGCGACCGAAACCGTAATTTTAAACCGTGCACATACCAAATATGTTTTTCACAATCTTATCTCATGAGAACATCCCACTAGAACATTGCCAAACACACCCTTAGGGTCCATTTATATTCCTAGACAATATGGATGGTACTTTACCTTCGATTGGAGGGTCTGGTATCCCTTGCCAGCTCAGTTAGC
Source organism: Camphora micrantha (assembly GCA_003546025.1). NCBI lineage: Eukaryota > Viridiplantae > Streptophyta > Magnoliopsida > Laurales > Lauraceae > Camphora > Camphora micrantha. The sequence goes on from QPKB01000002.1 coordinate 42,873,033, forward strand.
AGCCTTAGTTTTTTTCCTCTTTTTTTCTCTTCGCTTTCTAAACATATGCAGGTATATATTCTCACCCGTCGCATAGGAAATGGAAATCCTTTGTATCGAAGAAATTAGTTTGGTTTTTTTTTTTTTTTCGCGAAGAAAATGCATCTAATCAAATGATCAAAAAAGAGGTTGTATGAAAAATCAGAACTTTTTTCCTCTCTATTGTGGATTCCTCGTGGCACAAATGCACCCTATATGCATCCAAATTTATCCTCGAACTCCATAGGGACAATCGGGGTTTGATCCTCTAATGAGCGTTGATGGTTAAGGATATGGGCAGAAACTCTCTGTGAATTATACAAGAGCCAAAAATGAAAAAAAAAATTATAAGTATAATTATTTTCATAATTGAATAAAAAATAATAGGTTCACATCCCTACTCCAATTGAATTCAAAGATGGCTAATAGTCAAATCAATGTTAATTGCGGATGAGACTTCTATAATGCCATTAACTTAGATAATTTGAGATCTATCCTTGCAAGTTGCAACTAAAGCTTTGCTAGATGCGTTCTGTTCTTTTGTAAGACACATTCTTGTATATTAATATTATAGTATTAATGTCCTTTTCCATATGAGGACTATTTATGAGAAGGCTTGATTAATTTTATTTGTATGGAGATATTGGTTGTAAAATGTAGCTTGCAAATGGAGATGTTTTTTTTTTGTGGTGCTGGTGATAGTGTTTATATGAGTTGTGTTATTGTGGAATTGATTCTTCATTTGTTGACTAAATGAATAAAATCGAGTACTTCTGATGTATAACGTCGTAGTTTCTATTTTTATAAGGTTTTACCACTGAATGACTGTCATTTTATCAGTTTCTTTTAGCTTTGAGACCTATCCCATATACGATAGTCATGTTAAAGTATACTCACATTTTATCCTAGTTTTGATGCAATGTTTACTCTTGTGTAGCAGCTGGTTGAATAGAATTTGGGTCATGGCGTGGGCCTAATTTATCCAGGTGATGTATTCATGCATGATTGTGCTTTCTATAAGTGGCCACTCCCAACAAGTTAGTTAGTCAATTTTTTTATAAATGAAGTTGAAACGTATATAGTTCAACTCTAACTTTGAAAGTCATTTCCTGACTAGAAAACTTTTGCTTACTTTCTAAGAATTTTGGAAGTTTTTTAGCCTGAATTGAATTTGTAGGACTTCTAAACAATGCTTTCTATAAAAATCACTAAAATTGAAATTTTGAAGGTGAATATCCACAAGGACCCATCAAAGACACTCTACTTCAATAGGAAATGATTACCCACCCAAGTAATACATCCTAGAAGTCACCTATATGTTTTCTTCTTTGTATAGTTGTTTGGACATTGTATAATTGTATACTTGTATAGTGATTAAATAATTCAACGTATACATGAGATATAAATTGTCTTTCCACAGCTTCAACTAACTATTCCTTTGAGGGAAGGAAGCTCAATTCACCGACGAGATGAGACTAGGGAATCTCCCCTCATGTGTGAGCAACGATGATTGGGTTGATCTTGTTAGGTATTTCGGATCTGAGGACTTTAAGGTATGCATGTTAATTAAGTTATATTGTTTACCCTTTTAATCTATCTATCATACATATATTGCTTATAATTTATGGTACCTGAATGCAGAAAATGAGTAATAGAAATAAGGAGAACCAGAAAAAGCAGAAAATCGTCCATGTTGCTGAGACGAAGGCTTTTGATCGAATCAGCTATGATAGTGTAAACTTCTCTCATGATGTTTTTGGGAATTTATTATTAAATATATATTATTTGTGTTAACTTGTATAATGACAGCGTAATCTTGAGACGGGGGACGAGCCTTCTCGGATTAGCTTGTAGTTCACTACCTGGTATAGCAAGAAGAAAAAAGTTTGGGTGGATTCGACTTCGGAAAAAGTATATGTTACTTATTGTTCCCTTCTCTATTTTCTTATCAATTTTCTTATATTATATATAATACTAAATTGATAAATAATAACAATTGATTTCTGAATGTAGGAGGAGCTTAAGAGATTAGAGTTTCAGCCACCAGAGGAGGGCACTCCTCTCATGACTGAGGACCAGAGGAGCGATCAGGATATATACATGGTCATGGGGCTGGACCAAAGCCCAAGACCTCTACAGTTGAGCAGCTAATCCATGCGCCACTAGAGAGAGAGAAGAGGTGTTTAGGAGGCGAGCTGAGGCAAATACAAGGCGCTGTAAAAGAAGAATAGTGAGATGGTTTCGCGAATGGAGCTCTTAGAGTCCTAACTGGCCTTGCAGCAGACATAAGTGTAAGCTCAAGTGCAAGTAGTGCTCCAGTTCCAAGCAGAATTACAACAGACACAGTGCATGCTAAGATGCAAGCTACGTTACAGTCAGCTTAACATCCTTCTCCAGCAGTTCAAGGAGTCTGGCCAAATTCTAATGTGATGCATAACTACTCAAAAGCCGGATGATAATGATTTTTTGTATTTCATTTATATTTTTTCTATGCTAATGTAAACTTTATTCTTACTACTCAAGTACTTTAGAACTTATGTTTTTAAATTTGAGGTTATTTTCTAATACTTGATGGTGATGAAGTTTTCATTTTCTTATATTATATAAGCAGGTTCATGAAAATTTGTAAATGGATCAATAAATTAATTTTTTTTCTTCCTTTTAGTTCATTTTAACTTTTTAGTCGCGGGAACAAGTCGTCGGTAGAACTATTATACTTAATACATTTAGTGATGACTTGTTGTCGTAGCTGAGAGTAAAATGCTTAGCTGCGATTGCAAGTCGCCGCTAAAACTACCACTAAAGGTGCTATACCTAATACTTGTAGTGGCGATTTGCGTCGCAGCTAAAATTTAAACATTTAGCCGTGATAACAAGTTGCCACTAAAATTACTATACACATTACTTTTAGTAGCGACTTATAGTTGCCGCTAAGATTAAACTTTTTGACTCGACTTAATTAAGATCACCTCTAAAACCCTTACTTATATAGGTTTATAAGAAATTTTTAGAGGCGATTTTACACTTTTAGTGACAACAATTTTGTAAATAAGCGGCGATAAATCTTACGACTAATTATTAGAATTTTAGCTACAATTTTAGAGTTGTGGGTAAAAGTCCCACCTTTAGCCGCGATATTTTAAAACCAGGCTAAAACAATTAGTGACAACACTTTTAGCAACGACTCAGCGGCGATCAAAATATTACCGCTAAAATTTTTAGCTACGACTTTAAGACCTTTAGCCGCGAAAAAATTTCGCAGCTACATGTCAAGTTTCTTGTAGTGGAGCCTGATGCCTTACTTTTTTAAGATTAGGCGTCCAACTTGGGAAAAAAAAAAACGTAGTAGAGAACGAGTGACAAAGGAAAAGGAGTGAGCAATGGATATTCACGGTGCAAACTTTACTATGATAATTATCTAACTAACACAACAACCCGTGCTTAGCACGGGCATGTTCACTAATAATTGCAAAACTATATTCTATTTATGATTCATTAAAAAGAAAACTCGGATCACGCAAAATCATCCTCAAATACTTACTAATAATGATTTGGTATATATAGAGCATAAAAACTTAAAAAGAGAATAAAAGAAGAGAAGATTAAGACGGTACCTCTTTTCTCAATCCCAAGAGTTTGTGAAGTAGAAATGAGGCAAAACAAAAGGGTATATCCTATGATGCACGGATACTTCAAAATGGGCAACGTATCGTGTCATATGGTATCCGATACTTCACTTTTTATGTGTAAAATCTATGTCCCTACCGTGTTTATGGCGTGTCCTTGTCGTATCCATATCGTATCTGGTCATCATAGGATATATCAAACTTGCATATAAATGAAGTTATTGCACTAGGGTGAAAAAAGTAAGAAAAAGAGTTGGGGGGGGTGGTGTGGTTTGTAAATTGTAGGGAATGAATATGTTTCTCGGACAAAATCCGCATTTACAGTGAAAGTTATTTTCAAAACCCATTTGTTTAATATAGTATAACAGTCAATTTTATTTGAATCTGTGTAAAATTAGGTGGGATATGTAAGTGCCAATTTGGGAGCGGATAGTCTTTGTGAACGGAATGACACTAATCTTTATTAAGGTACCATAGCTTCTTTGTTTTTGTCTTATTCAAAGCCCACAAAAATAATGATGATGTGACGATTAATTGGATTTCATTATCACACCCAAAAAATCATGTAAAAGGAGTGACTATGGTTATTAGGTTGGGATTTTTTCTGTACGGTAACTTAAACTCATCGATAATTCTCCCTTATTACCAAAGTGGACAATTTTACCTAAATGTTCTCCATGCCAACAATTTTACCCCTGCGTAGGCCAAAAGGTGTTTTTTTATTTGCGATATCATAACAATTGTTGTGATATTGCAATTTATATTGCGATACCTCAAGTTATTAAGTTGCGATATCATAATTTATTTTAATTTTTTTAAGCTAAGGGGGCTGGACGAGCCCAACACACTAGAAAAACGCGCACACAAGTGGAAAGGGAGCCTGACACGTGAGGAGAGATGCATATTCAAGATTAAAACCTGAGAAGCCAGGTGAGAACTACCACTCTCGGGTAAGGAGCTGTTATGACATCGGAGACTTAAGACTAAGAGGAATCACATTGAAGGGGTATAAATCTATAAAGTGAGTCTACCTATTGAAATGTAAGCCCTGCTATAATATGAGTTTGACGATGAACTTATCTGGATTGTTGGCATTTTTATAGGGCCCAGTTGTGTTTACTTGTGGGTGGACCCCACTCACAAAGATAAACATTCACCCTTTACAAGGAGTCTCATGGTGACATGGATAAGAATAGCCTACGTTTATCCAACTCTTTATCTCTTTATCATATCTGCATTCAAATTCAAGTTGAGAGAGATTGATCTAATACTTTATCCTAATCATCTCTTAATTCAAATTTGAATTAAGATCTTATCACCCATTAGCCAAAGGACTATATATAGACATGAGAAATATTAGTTGACTTTACTTTCAACGAATTATCTTTCTTCCATTAGATCTACAATTCTCCATCATCATCTTCTACATCCAGGGTGTCCATCTGTGCCCTTGGTTCTTGAAGAGTGACTCATATGTGACTGATCTCTCGTAGACAGTCACAAATCTCCACACCAGTGCCTGATTCAAGCTGATGTTGTCCTTATCGTGTTTGTAGCAGCCAGCTCTTATAAACTCGTGTTTTCGCTGCATCTACAACCTTCATTGGTATCAGAGCCTTTATTGGCACGCTCACATGAGGATAAGACTTATTTTGGTTGCGAATCAGGGAACTTGCGCCTAAGCAATTGTATTAGATTGTATGGAAATTCGCTTTTTTTTCTTTTTTTTTTTTTTTTTTTTTGTGTGCGTGATGTAATTCGTTGGCCTGCATGATGCCACTATCCCTTTAAATTATTCATGCTGAGATAAATTAAAGGGTTAGATTGGGTAGGCTTGTATCATGTTTAATACTGAGGTAAAGGAATTGAAAATTTTTTTATACCCACTATTTGTATACACGTTCAATGTATCATGTATCTACGTGCACTTGGTTTTTTTTTACTTAAATATTTTTTTATCCAATTGGATTGGTGGTACCCGGTTTACATGGTTTCTAAATTTTTTATCCAAGTTGGAAAATTTTTTGGGCTAGTTACTACCATTAAACAGTAGTCGCTGCCATTTCTTGGGGTAATTGCTGCCATTGCATAGCCCATTATTGATCTGTCGTCATTGATTAATGACTGTGAAACCCACCCACTCTCATTCCTTGAGAATAGTATGATGATTTAAAGTAACGTATTATCTCCTATCGTTTTACTTTTGGAACTCATAAATTAAGAGGCTTTTTACTTAACATTTTGACATGTTCAAAGACTATCTTGACATGTTCTTATTTAACTCCATGAAAGGGAAGAGATCATTCGATTTAGTCAAAGTATTGTTTTTGTAGAACTCTATTACAATATTGTAGTTTTGCTTTGGAAGTTGGGACCTGAGTTAGTTATTTGGTTTATACATAAAATAGGGTCTATAAGGTATGGATGACCTAAATTATCTGTAAGTGACAGTTGCGCTTTTAGTTGCCAAAACAGGGTTGGTAAGTTATGGGCCCCGAATTAGCCTATGCTTACTCTCACACTATTGTTTACCGGGCCTTAATACCATTTGGGCCATAACCAAGTCCTGATGGGCCATAACCTTAATTGTTTTTTTTTTTTTTAGTTTCCATGTTAATAATTTATTAATCAAATAGGCTATGATGGAATGAGTAGCTATGGTGCCTATACTTACTCTTACCTACAGCTTATGTTTTGAGTACTAAATTTTTTTAATCATGTATGTGTTTCATGATCTGATGTCTTTACTATACATATCATTACTTGGATCCCCATATATCTTTTGGGCCATGTTCTAGCATTTTATGGCCAGTCCATAGGATTTCTAGCTTAATAGAACGAAGACCATTGAGTTGCACCAATTGCAATCTTTGATCGAGTTGATTCCAAGAAAAGCCTTGTCTCACTAAAGGGAGACAGTTTATGTTCGAGGAAAGTGGTTTTTAAGTGGGACCATTGTGACCCCACCACTTTCTTGGGGGCTTACCTGATTGATTTGATTTCATAAGACCGAATTGGAGGCTTAGGTGCAAACTTCAACCAGTTGAGCATTTCTTTATGGACTAATATATGTGGGGGATAATAAACTATTTACAACATTCTTCCCTGCAAAAGGATTCACATCATCCAAAAATTGTCATTTGTTGTACTCTTTTTGCATCTTTATAATTGCATCAAAGTATTAAATTGCATCATGCTATCAAATCACCTATGTAATTACGATAATTGTTTTGATTGCCCCGAATTAGCCCTAAGCATGAAGGTTTTCACTACAATGTCCTAATTCTCGGAATGATTTGAGTGCAGAAAGGGTAATCGATACATATGTATGCGTTGCCAATGTTGTGCATTCATTAATCATCATATATTATATTTTTTAATTTCTTTTTCAGTGATGGCTTCCAAAAATATCATTGCTAACCTTAATAAGGGAGATAAATTAGATAGTAATAACTATGATAAGCAGTACCAGACTATGATTTACTTGTTCGATGAACAAGAGGTCACGTATACCTTGGAATTGATTAAGACCCGACCCGAATTAGCAAATGATGCTGCACCAGCATTGAATGATTTTGAGAAATGGGATAAAGATAATCGGACTACCCGCAACATTATGCTGAGTAGTATGCATTTTGAATTTGTTCCCACTTATGAAACATACGGTACGGCTAATGAGATGTGAGATGCGAGATGCTTGAAAGAAGAATATGGTACTGCCGATAAGATCCATATAATGACATGAAATTTGACGCATATAGAATGGCCACAGGTGTAAACCTCAGAGACCACCTCTGCAAAAAATAAGTCAAATGATTACGGATCTTGCATGGGCAGGAAATGTACTAACTGAGGACCAAAAGATCATAGCAGTCCTGTGATCTTTACCTGATTCTTGACGCACAATAAAACAAATCTCAACCCACTCTGAGGCAGTCAAAATAGCACTATTTGCTGGACAAGCACTATTTGTAAAACAGCAGCTTGTATCAGGGTCGGGGACTAAGGAGACTAAACGTAAACATAAGTTTCAAAATGAGACAGACCACCTAAAGAAGCCTATACAGGACCATAATGCACACAAACAAGATAAAAAAAAGCATCAAAATCGTAACATGCCTAGAGACTTAATCAAAACCAAATGTTATAAATGTCAAGAACTTGGCCACATCACTAAAACTTGCCCCAAGCGAAATACGGTAAACGCCCTAACTTTTTTGTCACTCTCTTTTGTTTTCTCCGAAGCACTTTATGTGGATGTAAGTTCTAAAGCATAGATAATTGATTCATGGTCAACCAAGCACGTGACAAAGGATTGGAGTGGTTTTCAGGAGTTTCAGCCAATAGATGTCGATTGCAACAATCTCTACATGGGAAATAATTCTTCAGAAGATGTATTGGGAATCAATGATTATTTTATTCCAACATCTACAGGAAAAACTATGGTGCTCCATGAGACGCTTTTTGTACCTGGCATGAGCCGGAATCTCCTCTCAGTTTGTCGGCTCGCGAGGGACGGTTTTGATTTTCGTTTTACTAGGGATAGAGTTTCCATTAGAAAAATAGTTCTATTTATGCATGAGGTTTTATTGTAGAAGATTTATATGTTTTGGATTTCAATAATTCAATAGTTGGATTTTTTGACACAAGTTTCGAATCTATTAAGTGGCATGCTCAATTGGGCCACATAGGAAAAGATCGAATGATCCGATTGGTTAGGAAAGGACTGCTTGGATCTCTCTCACACAAGTACAATTGCACACATGTGAATCTTGTGTGACAGGCAAATCAACAAGAAAACCTTTTCCAAAGGCAGAAAGATCCAAGGGCATCCTTGAAATCATCCACTCTGACATTTGTGGACCAATGAACCTGGCTAATAGACAAGGAACTCGAAATTTTATTACTTTCATTGATGATTACTCTTGTTATGGTCGTGCGTTTTGATTTCCCACAAAAATAAGGCAATTGATTCTTTCAAAATTTCTACAAAAGAAGTTCAAAATAAGTTTGATAAAAACATCAAGACCCTTAGGACCAATCGAAGTGGAGAATACACTTCGGAGATTTTTTTAAAAAAATTTGCATGGAAAATGGAATTTCTCGTCAACTGATTATGACCTACACCCCACAATAAAACGAAGTTGTGGAAAGATGAAATAGGACACTGTTAGACATGGTTAGATCAATGATGGCTCATGCAAATTTACTTGTCTCATTTTGGAGAGATGCGTTATTAACTGTAGCATATATATTAAATAGAGTCCATTTTAAGTCTGTTCCAAAGACTCCATATGAGTTGTGGACCGGTAGAAAACATTCCTTGGGAGACCTACACCCGTGAGGTTCTTTAGGGCGTGTCCTTATCCCGCATCCTAATAAATTGGAGCGTTAGACAATTACATGTATTCTTGTGAGATACTCTGAATTGTCAAAAAGATACGTTCTAGTTCATGAGAATGTCGATGGCAAATTAATTGAAAAAGAATATCGTGATGTAGATTTTTTCAAGTTTCAATATCCTGAAAAGAGGAAGACAAGGGTGTCCATTGAACTATTTGAAATGGATGACTTCTCCTACCAAAGGGAGCCACCACTTGCTGGACTTAGTGGGAGAGATCCTATGGAGTCACAGGCAACTGAGAATGATCATGATACCCTTTGTCGTTCTTCTCATGAATTAATTCCAAAGAAGTATTTTAAAATTAAGGGAACTTCTTATGCATACATTGTAACTGACGAGGACGAACCACGTTCTTATAAAGAAGCAATGGAATTGGTAAACTCGAAGGAATGGATGCTCGCGATGAATGATGAGATCAGCTCTATGGAAAGAACCATGTATGGGATCTTGTGAATCTTCCCAAGGATAGGAAAGCCATTACAAATAAATGGGTTTTGAAAATCAAGCAAAAAGCCGATGATTCCATTGACAAATTTAAAGCAAGGCTTGTGGCTAAGGGGTTCACATAGAAAGAAGGTGTGGATTATGAAGAAACTTTCTCCCCTGTGGTGAGATTTTCTTCTGTTCACATGATCTTATCTATTGTGGCTCACATGGATTTAGAACTACACTAGATGGTTGTTAAGACCGCTTTTTTAAATAGTGATCTTGAGGAGGAAATATATATGAAACAACCGATAGGATATGTGAAAAAAGGCCAAGAGGATAAAGTTTGTAAACTCCATAAATCTATCTATTGCCTTAAACAATTCTCGAGATAATGGTATAAAAAGTTTCATAATACAATCATGTCAAATGGTTTCTCCATGTGTTATAAAGATCATTGTGTTTACATTAAGCGATCTAATATAAATTTGTGTTGCTATCCCCTTACGTTGATGATATTCTTTTGGCTTGTAATGATATTGGATTTTTAATTGAGACCAAAACTTGGTTGTCAACTGATTTTCAAATGAAAGATTTGGGTGAGGCTGGGTTCATTTTAGGGGTTAAAATTATACGGAATTGTACAAAACGCATTCTTGGCTTGTCCCAAACAACTTACATTGAGAAAATTTTAGAGAAATTTAGAATGACCAATGCTAGTCCCGTTGAGACCCCGATTGATAAGGGTTGCAAATTAAGTGTAATGCAATGTCCTTAAACCGATACTAGAACAAAAAGAATGGCTTCCATACCCTATGCCAGCGCTGTAGGAAGTTTAAAGTATGCTATGTTGTGCACACGCCCCAATATTTGCTATGCAGTTTGGTTGGTTAGTCAATTTCAAAGTAACCTGGGTATTGCTCATTGGAATGTCGTGAACCGAATCTTCCGTTATTTAAAGGGTACAAAAGATATGATGTTTTGCTATAACGGTGGTGGCTTGAATTTATTAGCATATAGTAACTCATCCTTTTCGGATGATCCTGATGAAGGCAAATCCACATCAGAATATGTGTTCTTACTGGGGGGGGTTCCATTGCATGGTCCATTAAGAAGCAGGAGTGTACGGTCATGTCGACCACAGAGGCCAAATATGTTGATTGCGCACTGGCGGCCATGGAGGCCGTATAGATTCTCCGTTTTTTGTTGGATTTGGGACTAGTATCCATTGCTCGTGATCCCATTCCATTGAGAACAGATAGTACAACTACTATATGCTTGGCAAAGACTCCCAACTTCATAAGAGGGCAAAACATATCAAACAAAAGTGACATTTTATCCATGAACAAGTAGAAGCAAAAGAGATAGCAATATCTAATGTGCCATCTTTGGAAATGATTGTTGACCCGATGACCAAACCTTTGGCGTGAGAACTATTCGCTATTCACATAAGTAAGGCGTATGGGAATGTACTATATGTAATCCTTTTTTCAGTGGGAGTGTATTGGACTTATTTTAATAAAAAAAGTTTTGTGGTTATATGCGTGTTATATTCCTTTCATTCATGCCTGTGCATATGCTTTACATTGGCAATATACACAATAAGCATGTGTATTAGATGCACACATGGCACCAAACAGGTGAGGTCATCCACTCGCACGGATAAAGATCGCCCTTGATGCCTAAGTGACTGATAGGATGAGATGCATGCATTTGTATGATATGCTGATTAGGCCAATATGGATCTTATTGGTGTGTACAGATGTATGGAATGCCGATTCGGTCTTGTGTGCATTGGGGGTGATGTGGATCACAAGACTGAATGAGACTTAGCATTAGTCGTCGGACAAATCACACCCTAATAAGTATGATAGCTTGTTTTAAAAACCAAGCGTGGTTGTGTTTGTGACGATCTGGTTGCGCAGTAATGAATCGGTGCAATGTTATCATGGGCTCGGTTATGGAACTATTGCATTTTCACACTGCGACGCGTGTCTACAAAGATGCGTGTTTAAGGACCTACATACGAGCAACGGGATAATACCCTAGAAATCATGTTTGTTGTGCGAGAGTTAGTCCCGTATGTGACTCTTGAGCTTGGAGTTGGTTATTGTGTGAACCAATTCTTGATGCTCTTGTGCCCTTATACTAACCTCTACAATAGAAAGATGAGATCGATGATGCTACTTTGGCTGCAGTTGTGCCACGGTGACATAGGAGCCTACAAGCCGCCGTGCTAGCAAAGCTGCTTGGTTGATTTTGATCTTTGTAAGTCCATGGGAAGACTCATTGACATCACACTCTAGTTTATAAGTGCTTACGATACTTATTAGCTGGGCTATATCAAGTGTTTTGAAAATTTAAGACAAACAATTATATATATATATATGTATTATTTTATAAAAAGAAATGTTTGTAAAGAGGGTTTTGTTTTTTTTTACTTGATAAGTTGAATAAGCACGTATGTGGGTTGAACATGACTCGAAGGTATGAGTCAATATCCAATCCGGTATGGTCATGCGAGTGTCTATGGTAGACTGATGGGTCGGTAAGTTGGTGAATTCTAGTCAGATGGTGACTTAGTTTACATTCTCCTCGTGAATAAGCAGCGTGGAGGTCCCACTCCTCAGGTCCATTTTTATTTTGTATAATTTGATAATGGAAATTGGTGATCTAATTGGACGAATCTTGTTCGGTGCGAATGAGAGATGTTGGCATTTGTGATGGGACCCACTTGTATTTACATGTGAGTAGGCCCCACTCATAAAGATACACCCCTCACAAGGAGTCTCATGTTGATATGGATAAGAATAGCTTGAGTTTTATCCAACTCTTTATCTCTTTATCATATCTACATTCAAATTCAAATTCAAATTGAGATAGATTGATCTAATACTTTATCCTAATCATCTTTCAATTCGAATTTGAATAGAGATCTTATTACCCATTAGCAAAATGACTATATATATATATATACATGAGACATATCAGTTGACTTTACTTTCAACGAATTATCTTCCTTCCCCTAGATCTACAATTCTCCATCATCTACATCCAAAGTATCCATCACCACCTTATTATGTTTGTAGCGGCCAGATTTTATACATCCGTACTTCTTCTATTTTTACAACCTTCACGGATGATGAGAGTCAAATAGAGACATCCCAAAGCAAACCCAAGGGTCAAACCCAACCTGAAATTTGTAGATATTCATTCAATTTTTTTTTCATTCGGATTTTCCGTAGGTACACCGCCACTATGTTTTACTATTTCAACTCCCGATCTCTCTTTCATAGTAAAGACTCAGAGGATCAGACTCGCTTTCTTCTAGATATGCGTCTGCTATGTCATGTCATGCCGCGTCACCAGACCGATCTACTCTTCTCGTCTCATCTTTGAATGAAAGAGGAAAAAAAAAAAAAAACGAGGCTACGTGCTCTCAAATCAAATATCTCTTGAGAATCGTAAATATCGTTATCAAGCTTTCATCGTTTCAGAAAATGTGGGGATAACTTTCTCATCAACAACATTTAGTAAGAATCTTAGAAATGTCGTAAGAGCATGAATGAAAAATAAGTAAAAATCAGAGAAAGAGAAATAACTTGAGAGCTGTCCATCACAGATTCCTTGGGTTTTTCATGAATTATCTTCTCAGGTGTCACTTGCCCATGGAGGAAGACAGAGCCATGTGGAGCCACATTAGATAAGGATAGAACAATAAAAGGTTGACGGTAAGATCTAGTCAAATTCCAACATCTGTATTTTCCTTTTTAAAGTTCCAAGCATATATAAATATATATATATATATATTTTTTTTATTTTTTATTTTTGAAAAGGATAAGTGAATATATTTTCAAAAGGAACGTACAATGTAAAAATAATAGAAAAAAGACCTTTTTTTTTTTTGTTGGTAGAAAAGATCTAAACAGTAGTTTTCAGCATCGGATTAGCTTGGACAAAAAAAGGAATTAAAAAAAAACCCCAAATAAGCCACATATTAATTATTTTTAATTAAAATCAAAATTTTACAAGAACTTGGTTTATTGGGGTATTCATGACATGATCTGATAGTTTGTTCCTTCGCATTTGAAAATGCTAAGTTTCTTCTCCAAAATTCTAAAAGTTTAGCCATCTAAAAGGTCTTAAAATGACTTTTGAAGTTCTTGAAATTCCAGCCACGTTACCTTTCGATGGAATTTTTGGAAGCTCATATACAAATGAGAATCCAGAAGAAATTATGAGAATATGTGTTGACCATGTGTGTGAGTTTAACCGGGCCATCATTCTTTCCAATTAATCTATTCATTTACATAGCCTTAGATTTTCAACCCAATCCAATCATAATCAATTTGTCTTGAAGGATTTAAATAACAAGGCATAAAAAAAAAATTCCCACAAGATAAAATAAAGGAAAAATAAAAAAAATCAAGAAGTAACTGTAGTTGACAAAAACACACAAGACATGGAGAAAAAAAAAATATATGCATTTAAATATACTCATAAAAAAGGCATCCATTGAACTCAAGCAAAAAATTTAAAAAAAAAAAAGTAATAAAAGGTAAATGGGTTGAAGAACCACCAATATCGCTTAATTTGAGAACCATTGCAAATGAGTTCAAGTGTTGAAGAATGAAGAAGAAGGCAATGGGCGTGTATAAAAAATAAAATATAAGTACTTGGAAACCAAGAGAGGAAAAAAAAAGGGTAGAAGACAGATGAGATTAACTTGCCGCATAAGGAGAACCAACGTCTTGTGGCTTGTTTAAAATGCCCCTACTTCTCTTGTAATTTTATTACTAGTTGCAGCAAAAAGTGAGGTATTAAAGTAGGGGAAAAAAAAATGGCAAAATTACCCATAGAATTTTTTTTAAAAGACCTCATCCCATGTGAAATTTTCAAAAGTTGAGGTCACCTCCATATAGATCTGTCATTGATCTCATTTATGTGCTTCACCCGTGTCTTTCACAGGGAGTTGCAGGTGAGTGGGATGTTCCTCCTCGTTCTTTTATTCTTTTTATCTGCTTCATTGGAAGTGGAATTACTTACCTCTACGTAAAAACAAAGGAGGATTTAGAAACTCCATTGTGTTTAAAAATTCAAAACTTCTCTAAACAAAAATTCTTTAAATTCAAGTAAAGAAATAGGCCCTGTAGGTTGCAAAAATCTCACATCCACTTAGATGGATAATGAACTTCTTTTGGGGAAGGTTGCATGCCGGAGAAGCTACAAGGGGGAGAGAAGAGAAGGTCAGAAGATTGTCGCTGCTGTCAGCGCAAGGCCCTCCGATGCCTAAGTTTGTGCTGTCATTAGACAAAGGATGGAGAAGAAGAGAAACAGTGTTCAGGGTGTCTGGTATTTTTCTCTTGTTTACCGGTCATGGAGCTTGCTCCTTGTATTTGTAGTGGGGAGAGTTGACTCTTGGTGATGGGGAGTCCCATCAGTGGTATGGGCGGTTCTGACGCTGGTGGCTTGACATAGACACAATCACAGCTCTCTGCCCAATGCCTATCATCATTACTCAACACGTTCTGTAACGTGATTGAGCCTTCATAGAGGTATGGCGGGCTTTACTTGCTTTAATGAGCATTCTGACACTATTGCCGAGATGAAAAGTCTGGCACTGCTGCCGAAGTGGACTCTCTGGCACTGCTGCCGAGATAGGATGTCTGGCCGAGATGGGATCCCAGGCCGATGTGAAGTATTCTTGCCGAGATGGTGCTTCTGGCCGAGGTGGTGCTTCTGGCCGAGTTGGCCGAGGTGGGGCTTCTGGCCGAGATCAAGATCTGTCTAACTGGTACTTTTACCAAGTCTAAATAAACTCCCACACAATTGCCCCTAGCTCCTGAGCTCCTAGAGTTCAGTAACACTTGGAGGTCGGGAGCTAAGTACTATGATGGTGGAGAGAACTTTACAGTTGGGCTTGAAACTGGTGCTATCACCGAGGCTGACGGTAGAGGACCGTGCCGTTGAGTTGTGATCGAAGCTGGCCGAGCTGAGGCTGGTGCTGTCACCGAGGCCATAGTTGTAGCTGATCTTTTTCGAAAGCATGAAGCTGTCCGAGCTGAGGCTGGTGCCGTCACCGAGGCCACAGTCGTAGCTGACATGATCGAAGGCAACCGCGCGGAGGCTAGTGCTGTCACCGAGGCCTGCCGGAGCTGCGATCGAAGCTGGCCGTGCTGAGGCTAGTGCTGTCACCGAGCTTGAGGCAGCAGCTGGTTCCGTTATCCGAGCTGAGAGATGGCTGGTTCCGTTAACAGAGCCTGAGGCATTCGGGCCGGTGCTCTCACCGAGGCCGCGAAGCTCAAGATGGGGCTGATGCTATCACCGAGCCTGAGGCAGCAGCTGGTTCCGTTATCCGAGCTGAGAGATGGCTGGTTCCGTTAACCGAGCTTAAGGCAATTGGGCTGGTGCTCTCACCGAGGCCACGGAGCTCAAGATGGGGCTGGTGCTATCACTGAGCCTGAGGCAGCAGCTGGTTCCATTAACCGAGCTGAGAGATGGCTGGTTCCGTTAACCGAGCCTGAGGCATTCGGGCTGGTGCTCTCACCGAGGCCGCGAAGCTCTAGATGGAGTTGGTTCTGTAACTGAGCCTGAGGCATCCGGGCTGGTGCTCTCACCGAGGCCGCGAAGCTCTGTAGGGGCTGGTTCTGTAACCGAGCCTGAGGCGTTCGGGCTGGTGCTTTCACCGAGGTCGCGAAGCTCGAGATGGGGCTGGTACTTTTACCAAGCCAGAGACATCGTGGCTGGTGCTATCACCGAGGCCCCGAGCTCCTGATATAAGGGCTGGTTCGCCAACCGAGCCTGAAGGATGGTAGTCGAGTTGGAGCTGCCGAGTTCCGCAACAAGGTGTTTTGCCGAGCTCGAGTACTTGGCGAAATTCGAGGGCGGTAACTGAGAAGGGGGTTGTTTTACACGAGCGAAGATGGACGCTGTCCTTTCACGCCGAGCTTGGTAGCCAAGGCCCGTGCTCCAGGATTTCGGCAACTCTGCTGCAATGCTTACTCCTTCCCAGTTTTGTAGCCCTCTGACTCGTCGCTATCCTGCCCCCTAGTTCGGTAGCCCTGCGACTCATCACTGTCCTGATCATCATGTCGGCGCTGCTGAGCCTGGGCTTCATCTGCTTCTTGCTCGACGAACCGATTTACCTTGGTCATTAATGCCTTCATAGTGACCACGGGGGACCGGACTAAGTGTTTGCGCAGCTCGTTGCCTGGAAGTATGGCTTGCCTGAAGCACATGATGGCCACTTCGTCATTGGCGTCCCTGATCTGGCTGTAGACGGTCCAGAACCTTTTGACGAACTGTGTGGTGGTCTCGGTCCACCTCATTTTGATTGCTAAGAGGTCGGCGTTGGTCTTTGGGATGACCATGTGAGCGTGGAACCTCTCTACGAAGGAATCCTGGAGCTGCCGCCAGCTCGAAATTGATCCCTCTGGAAGCGCACAGAACCATTTTAGGGGGAGGTCTCCTAAACTGGAAGAGAAGACTCTGCAGTTCAGGTGACCAATATCGCCCCATATTGACATGCGCTGAGTGAAGTGTCGGAGATGTGCTGCAGGGTCCGAGGTCCCGTCGTAAAGGATGAACTTTGGGATACTAAACCTTTCAGGGAGATGGGAATTTCTGATCTCCCGAGAGAAAGGAGATGCGCCGAGATCTTTGGTGCTGAAGGCGTCCGACTGACCTCTGGTGAAGCCGACCACCTCCAAGTTCCGCTGGACCATTTGCTCGATTTTCCGGTTAAGCCGCTCTCTGAGGTTGTTCTCGTCCTTCGGCCTCTGTCGCGACCTCTTTGAGCTGTCGTTCGAGCGAAGGCTACTGGAGCCTTCGTCGTGAGCTCAATCGCGCCTAGGGGGAGAAACCGGGGTTGCCCCCTGTTCTCGCAGCTGCCGCTGGAGCTGACGAATCAACTCGTCTTTCTCTTGGATAATGAGGTCTTGGGGCCTAATATCCGCAAGAGAGCCGTTTTCATCGTCTTCACCATCAATCTGCTGGTGCGATCGAGGAGACCCGGCCTGCACTGGAGTCTTGTCTCGCCGGGGGCGCTCCAGTTGAAGGTCGTTTCGCCGAAAAGGTGCTGTCACCCCCTTTGGAGACGGACCTAAATGAGTAACAGGCCCCTCAACGTTCGCCGGACCAGGCCTTGCTCCGGATCTCTTCTTGCGATGGACCGGTGGCTGTTCTTGCAGTACCGGTGGCAGCGATACCAACGACGGTGGTAAGACCCTTGATGATTCTCTGCCCTTCTTAGCTTTTGGAGGCATGACGTTTTTGTATCGTTCCCCACAGACGGCGCCAATTGTAGGTTGCAAAAATCTCACACCCACTTAGATGGATAATGAACTTCTTTTGGGGAAGGTTGCATGCCGGAGAACCTACAAGGGGGAGAGAAGAGAAGGTCAGAAGACCTTTGTTGCTGTCAGCGCAAGGCCCTCCGATACCTAAGTTAGTGCTATCACTAGACAAAGGATGGAGAAGAAGAGAAACAGTGTTCAGGGTGTCTGGTATTTTTCTCTTGCTTACCGGTCATGGAGCTTGCTCCTTGTATTTGTAGTAGGGAGAGTTGACTCTTGGTGATGGGGAGTCCCATCAGTGGTATGGGCGGTTCTGACGCTGGTGGCTTGACATAGACACAACCACAGCTCTCTGCCCAATGCCTATCATCATTACTTAAAACGTTCTGTAACGTGGTTGAGCCTCCATAGAGGTATGGCGGGCCGTACTTGCTTTAATGAGCATTCTGACACTGTTGCCGAGATGGAAAGTCTGGCACTGCTGCCGAGATGGGATGTCTGGTCGAGATGGGATCCCAGGCCGATGTGAAGTATTCTTGTCGAGATGGTTCTTCTGGCCGAGGTGGCCGAGGTGGTGCTTCTGGCTGAGTTGGCCGAGGTGAGGCTTCTGGCCGAGATCAAGATCTATCTAACTGGTACTTTTACCAAGTCTAAATAAACTCCCACATAGGCCCTGCGTTCATAAACATACCAAGGGACCAACCTTGAGTACTCAAGTTAAAAAGTATCACTCTTGGCCACTAATCCAACACAGTAGAATATAAAAACAGAAAAAGAAAAAAATAAGGATACACCGATCCAAACTCCTTTGGATCATTAAAATCAAAAGAGAAAAAAGAGCCATCACAGGGCATTCATAGGTTGGCTCAGTCTCATATTTGGTTCATGCCCAACGTGGCCATAAAAGTCAGGTCGCTCACCCATTTTAGTCATTCAGGCTGGGCTGGATTGGGCTTTTTAATGAATTGAACAGGCTTTGAAATAATTGTTTGGACAAACTACTACTAAATCACAAGCATTTCTCATTTGGGCCAGTCTTTGGACTTTCTTACACTTAAATCTTTGCCCGGCCCAATTATTAAACAGGCCCAAATTACATATCCAAGCTCGGGCATGAGCACACCCAACCAAGCATAGTCCACACTTGTACGCGATTTGCATCATAGTTATCAATTTCGTTTCGTTTCGGCCATTTCGACCGAAATTTTTCGTTTCGGTCAAGTGGCCGAAACGAAATTTCGGACAAAACTTTTCGGTTTAAATTTCGGTCAATCTCGGCCGAAATTCAAGATTTCGGCCAATTTTGGCCGAAATTCGGGATTTTAGCCGAAATGTGACTTTTCGGTCGAAATGAAATTTTATATTTTATTTTTTTTACTTTTTTTACACATATATTTTGTATTCCTTTTTTTTTTTTTCACAAAATATAATTCCAAAACAAATTACTATAATGGATTAAATTTATATTTATTACTTTTTCTATTTTTTTACTTATATATGTATATATTATGTTATATTTTTTTCGAAATGTAATTCCGAAAAGTTTCGTCGAAATTCTGAATCAGCCGAAGCTTTTCATGCCGTAGGTCAGAGTGAAATGAGGTCCGAAATGATATTAACAACTATAAATTTTATGTTAATATCCAGAAAGCATTACACGCGTCCTCCAAATAGAGTTTTATGGTCCTCCATCGGATGATTGATCTGACGGTTCATGAGCCACGCGTCCCTAATAAGAAAAGAATGAATAACACCCGTCCCATTTAACTGACCCGATTTCAGAGCCGTAGTCCGCAGGACACAGTTTTGTCTCAACGTTTTGGCCTTTTCCCCTCTTTGTTTTAAATCACGTGGGGGAAGAATAAGACACCATAAAAATTGAAGACCCCAAGAAACACCGACCACCCTGACAACCACTAGTTACTTGACACGTGAAACTTATTAAAAAAGGCTCTTTGTCGAAATCACAAGTGGGTCCTTGGTACGTTTGGATGTACGCTGGATTAAAATATAATAATGTGAAACATCAAATCAAAAGAATATAAGTAAGTGTGATGGTGTTTTATTTTTAGTTATTTGATATCGAATCTTTTTAACTTTTATATAAATAAGTGAAGTCTTTTTATCTTTTAGTGGAGAAAGGATGTTGTTTTTATTTATTTTTTTTTTTAATTTAGAAGGGCTTTTGAAATTATGTACTTTTTATATGATCCATTGTCATTTTTATGAGGATTCATTGTACTTTAACTTAACTAATTAATTACCAAACAAGCCAAGTGATGGCCTGATGGGAGTGGTCCTATATCATGGGCTAACTATCGACAGTTAATATTGTTATTTGTTAATAATCAATTCACAGATTATTTTTTTCTAGCACAGCCAAGAGAGTTGGGACCCCATGGGCGAGCTCCACAACACACACGTAAAGACACAACCCATTCAAATAAAAAAGAAATCGGTACAAACGGGAAGAAAGCCTACACAAATGAAAATAGAGCTTGTAGAAGTAAGATGTAACATACTCGGTAAGAATTGACACTCTTACCCTCGGGGTTCGAATCCACTGAGAGTTGGAACTATCTTTAATTATATTTTGTATGAGCTTATTTGACTATAAATCACTATTTATTTATAGTATGTGTGTTATATACAAACCAAATAGACTCTTAGTAATAGGGATGCTAGTAGACCTCTTATTATTGGATTGGATTATGTGAAAGTTTATTGATTTTGAGTAGGGCAAAGTCCCGGGAACATATCCAAGTATATATAATTTAATTATTTTGGCATGCTTTTAAATCCGAGTCCACTATGGACAAACAAATCCAAGTCCAACCCGTTTATGAGGAAATGCAGCTGCACGTTGCGTTGAATCACTTATGCGCTTTTGATCGATGGGCGGCTGTGGGTCCCATTCTTAAACCTTATCCGCCAATAAATCTACCCTTTCACGCGCAGCGGGAATTTTTCGATGGCTTTTTAGCGTATCGAGGGATATTGATGTACAAGCTGCAATTCGATATTTTAAGGTATCAACTCCTTTGTTAGTCTTCCACATATCAAAACTTTCTACTCAACTTCATTTCATTCAACCCTTGCTTTATTCCGCTCCTCCACAAATAGTAGACCATTGTCTTTCTCTTTCACAAATCATAGCCCATTACACGCTTTCTGTTTTATTGGGATGTTTGGAACTCTACTATGGATCCCACCTAATGATAATAGAGATTTTTGCTGAAGATGAAGTCCTTCTCCTCAAATGCTGTATTCTTTAGTTTTACTTTAGTTAGGGTTGATCCCACTGTAATATTGAATATATAATTGTTAATGGAAATAAATCATGATTATAGAAGATTCATCTCTGCGGGCATTGCCACGAAGACCATGTATGAAATTCAATCTTCACTGTTACTACACGGTAGACTTCTCTATTAGTGAATTGATAGCGGAGATGAACTCTCGCGCTTGCTTCTTCATGCGGAGGCCTCTTATAATTCATATGCTTGATCTATCTACGGTGGGATCAATCAACTCTTACTATAGTGAAATTTAAGGATTCCTCCCTAAACGGGTCGAAATTCATCTCGAAAGAAATCCCTAATTATTATTAGATGAGCCCCACAATAAAGTTCCAAACATCTCATTCACCGAACATGTATGGGACCGGACTCCATCGCGATAGATGGTCATGTTCCAAACCAGATGGTCCACTCCAGCATCATCATGCTGGGTAACTCTAAACTCCTCAAAAGGTTGCCCCATTGAGAAAGAAAAAGTCGAAAAAACCAAATGCAAGTAGTTGCGTGCACGTGCCATTATCCTGTAGTGTGTGCAAGACTCACAAAGCAGTCAAATCCTTCCCGATCTCATGTTCAAATTTTCCATCAACGAGGAAGTTTCCATTTCTCAGCCTATAAATCCACCTTCAACCCCTTTACCAAACACCCCTATTTTTTTCCCCTCCTGATTCCAACATTACCATTTCGAGTTTTCATCATTTCTTCTTCGATTCTCGTCTTCTCAATCTCTGTTTCTTCTTCTTTTCCAAATACAAACAGAGCTCTGTTACTTCTGTTCCGTGTATATTATACATACATACACAACACAAATCCCCAAATTTTTTTCCCCATTTCGTGCAGAAATCTCAGTTCTTTCCCCTCTTCAGAATCCAGATTCCCCTGTGACATGAATTCCAGCAGTTACATGGGCATTTCCACCATGAAACCCTGCTGTAGAATCCTCATCACCTGCAAGAATTCATCTTTTCCCGGTTCGCCCACCGCGAAATCCCTCGTCGACACTTTCTCCGGTCGGGCGCTGAGATTGGCTCAAGATCATAGATCGGATCGCTGCCATCTTCGAATCTTCGGCCTCTCGCGGCCCCCGATCCATCCGAGTCGGTCGATTTTCGGCTCTCCCGGGTCCAATTGGGGCCGATCTAGGGTTTCTATTGGCTATTCTTGCCTCGGCGGAGGCAGAGGGAGACGCATTTTGGTGATTTCGAATGTGGCGTCGGACATCCGGCATGCGTCGACGTCGGTCGAGTCTCAGTCCGGCGGGAAGAGCTTCGAGCAGATCTACGTTCAAGGCATGAGCGTGAAACCTCTCGTGATCGAGAGGATCGAAACCGGCGTAGAAAGAGATGAAAACCCTAGGTTAGGTGATAGTGTAGATGTAAATATTGATAATTTGGTGGGATCGGAAGAGGCGATTGCTGTTTCCAGCCCTGCAAGGGAGGTTTCCGAGAGCGAGGAGGAGGCCTGGACGTTGCTCCGTGATGCGGTGGTGAATTACTGCAGCAGCCCGGTGGGAACGGTTGCGGCGAATGATCCGGCGGATAAATTACCATTGAATTATGATCAGGTGTTCATACGCGACTTTGTTCCATCTGCGCTTGCCTTCCTGCTTAAAGGAGAGAGTGAGATTGTGAGGAACTTTCTTCTTCATACATTGCAATTGCAGGTGAATTTTTTATTTTGATTGCATTTGTAATATCTCAATTGTGGACTTGTTTGTTGCATTTTGGTTTCTTGGTGACACCTGCAAAAATAGATAGTGGCTTCTTATAACATGTATGCATCACACAAATAAAAACTTACATTAGTTTTTGGGTAAATTTTATCACTGTTAATCAAGGGTGAGCTGCAATTGGTTGGAAGTATCTGTAGCCTGTCACAATTTTGTAGGAAGTTGGCCATGTGGTGGGATCAAGGTGGATCCGCATATTAGCACCCTTTTTTACTAGAAAAGATCACAATAGTAAAACTTTAGTTTATTGTCATCAAGGAATACAATCTTTAGTTTTGGTGTCCTAGTCAGTCACTCAGCACTGTCTGCCAAAACTGTCAACTTGACTGAGTGCTTGTTGAGTTGAATCTACTTTTGAAGTAAGGGGTCATTGGGTAGTATTGGACATAGGTGAGTCATGCACAACTTGGTTTTGTGCTAGATCTGACCCTTCTTTGTGATTGAAACTTGATAACTTTCGACATTATAGATGACCCAAGGATAGAACGAGAGTGATCATTCAAAAAAGGAGGAAGGATGGAATGTGAGTATTCATCATGATATAGTAGTGTAGGGATAGAATGAGAAGATGGATGATTTGGAATAGTAACTTGCTGCCATTTTCAGAGGCATGCCAGCACACCTTGAAAATTAGTGGGACCCTGCCATGTATTATGTAGCCAACCCCATTTCATTTTGCATCAGGGGCTTATTTCCTTACAGATTGAAATTCAAACAGACTATACATTTAGGCCTCTGAAGTTTGGAGTATTAGCTTGAGGGGTTGGGATTTTGTGTTTCCTCTCATGTCAAGAAAAATATTGTAAAAATCTCAGAAATGCCAATTTAGATTCCTCACAAATTGTATTCTTCAAGGCCTACTACCTCTCTCCCCCTTGGCCCCTGAAATAGGGGTCCACTGGATCCCATCTCCTTTCGGGGCAGTTCCCTTGCTTCATGCTAATTGAAGGCTGCTGCGGGTCTTCTTGCCATTGCAAGGACTGCTGGCCTTTTCCTTTCTTACAGGCTGTCGTGGTTAGCGATACTGTTCTTACTTCTATTCCTGAAATTTTGACTGTTTTACTCATTATTTTCACTCTCCTTTCAATGGAGGTGGTGATTTCATTTGAGCATCATGAAACTTTTACTTTAGAACCCAATCTCATGTTTTTTCCGGTTCTGTTTTTATTTCTTGAGCTGTTTGACACGCTTTAAAATTCTAATATACTATCTCTGTTTCTGTTACCCAGAGCTGGGAGAAAACTGTGGATTGCTACAGCCCTGGCCAGGGATTGATGCCAGCCAGTTTTAAGGTTAGAACTGTGCCGCTTGATGGAAGCAACGAAGCATTTGAGGAAGTTTTGGATCCAGATTTTGGAGAGTCAGCCATTGGTCGTGTCGCACCTGTCGATTCTGGTAATATTAATAACATGCAGTAGTTGTCTCTTTTGAGAAATGCAATTGTTGACAGTAAAAGTTCTAAATTTTTGTATTGTCTCTTCTTTAGTGTGGTAAGCCCATTGTAGGAGGGTGATTTCTTATGATCAATGAATTTGTACGAGCATAGTGGTCCTCTGGGTGCTATTACTGAAATCAACACACTGGGTAGAAAGAATATGGATAAGATAAATACATTTTTAATAATTAGCACTTGAAAATCTTATATGGAAAAATATTGATTCAAATTTACCTTCCAGGTTTGTGGTGGATTATCTTGCTGAGAGCTTATGGGAAGATCACCGGTGATTATGCATTGCAAGAAAGGGTGGATGTCCAAACAGGAATTAAGCTGATCCTGAATTTATGTTTATCAGATGGATTTGACATGTTTCCTTCTCTTTTAGTAACTGATGGCTCTTGCATGATAGATCGACGGATGGGTATCCATGGCCACCCGCTTGAGATCCAAGTAAGTTAACTTTTGAAGGATTTTGTTGCTTTTGAATGTGACGTAGGTCCATGTGCACCTCTTATACTTCATTTCTTTTATATTTTATTTAAATTGATTTGTCTTTGAAAGGGTCACTTAACTTCTGTCAAGGCCTGTGTGCATTTTTATTTCCACCATACTTAATGTTAATTTATGTTTTGTTTGGGCATGTTTGTGGAAGGAGGATTCTGGAGGTGACATGGTAGCTGTTCCCGCGGAGGGCGGAGTCCTCATTCTGACCCTCCCCTTGTAAACAAGAATTAGACACTATAGTGGAAAATTGAAGTGCCGCATCATCAAGATTCCTCTTTCTTTTCCTGTTCCTTGTAGGCTATACTGCTCCAAATGACAGACTGCAGAAAGTTTTCTGCTTTCCATTTCCATGGCTTACAGAAACTGTCTGTTAGGATAATCATTACTAGAAGCAAATAGCGTGCTCATGAACAAAAAATGAACTGCAAAATAAAAATGGGTGGAGGCCAAGGACATATAATATGGCGTGTTGTTGTTTTTATTTATATTATTTGGGTTAAATACGGTGTGCCTTTTTGGGATTGCTTGGATAATGAAAATGTATATTTTTCCCTTAAGTCACTGGTGGCAGTGCCTTTGGAATTTTTGAAGTCTTTCTTATTTTTATTTTCTCAAGATTTATTCTTCTATTCATCCTTAGCTGTTTTACTGCCGAGAATAGGTCTCATTGGTAGTGGTAATGATCTTTGTCAGTGCTATAGGCCTTCATACTTGTTTTTTTTTTTTTTTTTTTGATAGAATAGGCATTCACACTTTTCCGTGATGATTTAGATCTGCACGGCTGCACCAATGCTCAAAGCCTAAAGCTTTATATGTTTCGTATTGAAATTACTTTCTATAAACCTTTTCTTTAATCTTAATATGACCAACCTTTTTCGTTGTTTATCCAAGCCCATCCTAGACAGCTTTTTCGTTACCCACAATATTGTCCTGAATAATTCCTTATACAACCCCTTGAAAGTTAGATTAGGCCTTTGTATGGTATACCAACCACAGAAGCAACGAGGAATCATAGAGCATCTTTATAAACTATTTAATATATATATATATATATATTTTAAATTTACTTCTATTTGTTTGCCACTTATATCATGTTTAACCGATATTCTCTATTGGAAACTGCATACCTTCTTTGAAGAGCTTGACCCATTTACAAGGTTAGGGCATTTAAATGGTTGGATCAACCTTATAACCTGGCTTATTTGGTTGAAATC
Organism: Camphora micrantha; assembly: GCA_003546025.1. NCBI lineage: Eukaryota > Viridiplantae > Streptophyta > Magnoliopsida > Laurales > Lauraceae > Camphora > Camphora micrantha. The sequence continues at coordinate 42,898,985 of QPKB01000002.1, forward strand.
AAATTTTCTTTTGGACAAAAACTTGGGTTCTGCAATCCAGTTGCTCATTCTTTATCACGTTGACCATGAACTGATTCAGTTCACAATCCTACCATGAATTATCATGTGGAGAGATGGAGGCGGTCAATGTTACCCAATACACTGCTAATTTTTTCAGCTGCACTTGCATCCATGGCCATTTGGTCAGATATGGGTTGAGTTCCTAGTATCCAATTATTGTTCTGGTTGTTCTAGGTCAATCTGAATCAACTGGAACTAAGGAGTGGTTTGATACTTTGATCTATCAATGCTGTGTGTGCTAATTGGTAAAAAAAGATTAATGGTAATATTTGGATGGGTGATATGGTAAATATTCAATTTCTTCATACTTGTAGTGTCTGCTTTCTTTGTTTTCCAGCTTTGCTTGGTTTTAATTTTGACATGATTGGAAATTAAGAGAGCATGCAAATGTTGCTTCAGTGTACATTCATTTTTTTTTTTTATTATTATGGTAAAGAAGATAGTTACTTTTTCTGTTGTATTTTGCTTTCGAGTAAGATATGACCTGCCATAGGTTATCACTAGCAATATGGCTTAGTATTTGGGTTGGAAAAGGCTTCGATGATGCGGGTGCTAATAATGTGTTGATTTATTGTTTACATCTCCTTGTCTGCTGTCTTAAAAAAGAAAAGGGTGCTATTATTAATAGGCTGTCCTGGTTTTATTAGTTAACTTGGCTTGACAACCAAATAGTTCACATGGAAGTGAAGTTGCTTCTCTGCCCTGTTTGCTAATTTTATTGTTCTCTTCTTGTTTGCTTCTTACTTTCGTTTGGGTTAATCTTTATGTGGGCGTTATTATGTTGTAGCTTTGTGGTTGACAGTTCTGTTACACAGGCATTATTCTACTCAGCTCTAAGATGTTCTCGTGAAATGATCATTGTCAATGATGGATCCAAGAATCTGGTGCGAGCTGTTAATAACAGACTCAGTGCATTGTCCTTCCACATCAGAGAGTACTATTGGGTTGATATGAAGAAGATCAATGAGATATACCGCTACAAGACAGAAGAATATTCCTATGATGCTATTAACAAGTTCAATATCTATCCCGATCAGATTCCTGCTTGGCTGGTAGATTGGATTCCTGATAAAGGTGGTTATCTCATAGGCAATTTGCAGCCAGCTCACATGGATTTTAGGTTTTTCTCACTTGGCAATCTTTGGGCAATAGTTTCTTCTCTAACCACTCCTAAACAAGCTGAGGGCATTCTGAATCTCATTGAAGCCAAATGGGATGATCTTGTTGGAAAGATGCCTCTCAAAATCTGTTACCCTGCTCTGGAATATGAGGAGTGGCGTATAATAACCGGCAGTGACCCAAAAAACACGTGAGTATACTTTACAACAATTGTTTACTCCCCCCCATCCACACGTGTGCATACATACATTTGTTTTCTTCTATTCTTTTTTCTTGCTTTATTTAATATTTAGAAATCAGGGCTCTTCCTACACCTTCGACAATGAAGGCAGCTCTTAAAACTCTATATTTCTCTATTCAACTTTGCTGCCCAAGGAAAATGCCCATTTTATGATGCATGCTAATGTAGTAATAAACTTGAGATATGGACCATTTAGGAGATGGGTGGACGTCTTTTCTTCACTCTGCATTTGGCAAAGCTCTGCCTCTACAGTTTCTAACTTTTCAATCTCACTTTAAAATTAGTTGTTGATGCATTTTATTTATTATCATTTTTTAAATAATAACTGGTTTTTAAGACACTGAAGCTGACTAATGACTCTTGTTGCAGCCCTTGGTCATATCACAATGGAGGATCTTGGCCCACACTACTGTGGCAGGTATTGATCAGTTCATTGTGATTTTTTTTTTCTTTTTAATTAATTTATTATTACTATTATTATTATTTTCTATTTTTATAAACTCAGATTTTGGGACCTCCATGTTCTTAGTTCTAACCTTCTCCTTTTGCTTGACATTTCAGCTCACATTAGCTTGCATTAAGATGGGCCGCCCAGATATGGCCAAAAGGGCTGTCGAAGTGGCTGAGAAGAGGCTTATGAAGGACAAGTGGCCAGAATACTATGATACTCGGACAGGCAGATTTATTGGAAAGCAATCACGCCTATATCAGACATGGACAATAGCCGGATTCCTAACTTCCAAGATGCTATTGGAGAATCCTGAGATGGCGTCCATTCTGACATGCGAGGAGGATCTAGAGCTTCTTGCTGGCTGTGCCTGTATGTTGAGCAAAAGTGCTAGAAAGAAATGCTCTCGATCGGCTGCCAGATCACAGGTTCTTGTGTAACAACATCAATTATTTGATAGTCATATAGCTTTATATACTGTAAAGTGAAACAAAGGAGAACAAAAAATAAAGAATGAATTTGTATCATGAAAGGGGGTTCATTTATATTTAGAAAGAATGAACCCCCTTTTGATTTGGGCGAGGAGTTTATGTATCTCGCCTTTCACTGCATGTATATTTATTTATTTTAAGTGAACTTGTACAGGCTGATCAGAATATGGCGCCTGATTGTTTAAGGAGACTTTGAATCAAGACTGGTTCAACGTAACTGTGTTGTCCAGTACTTTTGTAACAGTAACACCCACTAAATTTATGCTAATGTGATTGAAACGGATTGGAAGTGTATAAAAAATGTTGTTACTTTAGAACGATTGTATTTTGACCCTGTTCAAAATATTGAACAGTGCTTCGACATATTACTCTGAGCTATATCTTGTTATTGCTTATCGTGATGAATGCCATATTTGCTTTGGTTATAGATATTTGAACCTGTAGATTGCACATTATATTTTTATTTATATGATCCTTTTCCTAGTATGATTAATGGTGAATGGATGGAATACTCTATGGGCTATTATGTCTATAATGTGTAGTCTTGATGAATACCAAACTTGCTTTAGTTACAGATACTGGTACCTATAGATTGCACAATGAGTTTTTTGATGAGCTTTTTTGGAATGGGTTCATCAGTGGCTAAATTCTCCCTTCCATGACTGAGGATTTGGAGCTATCATCCTATTTAGTGAGTTTGAGGGCCCATCGCGCCGACCCTTTGATCCCTCAAACTGATGGTCTATATAATTATTTGAAAATAATAGATGATTCTATTGAAACATATGATAAAAAAAATGCAGCTACATTTTTCAAGAACTATGTTTTCCAGGAGACATAACACGGAAGTTTAGTGTGGAGACACTCATTTGTACTTATTTTCATACTAACCCGCTCAGGCAGATAGTATTTTAGGACTTTGTGCTATTCATTTCAATGCTTGAATGCTTGAGGACCTTTGAATGACTTTGTGAGAGTCATTTTGAACTGTTGGGTAGCCAAAAGTTGATGAATGTAGGATTTTAATGATTGCAGATTGCCTGTTGGCTTTCAAATAGGCAGTTGTGAGCATTTTATCAACAGCAATTGGGCAATGAACCAGATTGAGTTTTAAAATTTCTCAAACCAGATGACCCGATGAATGGTTCTTGTGGATCAGGTGAGGAGGGTATATTCCCCTTATACTTCATGGGTGAATGGTGGAGACCAAAAAAGAAAAAGGGGAGTAGATCCCATTTCTTTCCTTGTACGGTTGTCAAGGAACTTGTTGGGGATCTAGAAATATCCTGAAGCACTTAAAAAAGAAGACAATATATGGAATACAGATGATTATCTAAAGCACTTGAAGAACATGTATGGCCTGCCACAATATTAAAGCAATCAAATGCATCACACCCAGTGACAACTTACGACAAAATAATGAGCAAGAACTCTTAAACACCGTTCTAATAATCCAATGTATAAATTTTAAAAATCAAGAGAAAAATATGTGCCCATTTGATTCACTGTCTAAGAATCCTTGTATATACATATAACATAAAACTTGCAGAAGAATAAAAGCTATTATCTCATAGAGTGATCTAAAGAGAGTAACTGACAACCATAGCGAAATAGGAACGATATAAAGAGAATGAAATTCTAAGAATTGGAGGTTATAAATCTTCACCAAAGCAGAAGAGATATTCAATTGAAAGAAAGGACAGAAGTCCAAGGAAATAGATTTTTTATTAATTCGAAAAGGTTAGGAACTTAGAAATAAAACATTCTAAAGGACATCAAATAATTTCTTCAACCACTTAAAAAAATCCTAATTTGTTCCCTCCGCAATGATAACTTTCTAATCCAACAGTCTATTCTGATGAAAACTATAAAAAAAAAAAAAAAAAAAAAAAGTTGTATGATATTATTCTGTTACATACTATTGACTGTTTTATATAGATTTAAAAACAAATGTGACCACTTCCTGAAATTAATTTGAAAGATGCTTGATTATACTTTCAAAATATCTCAGATATTTCCCCCCATTGATTCAAGGCGACGACCCAATTAATGGATGCTATGATTACTGTTTTTTTTTTTTTTTTGATCGGTAACTGAAACTTTCATTATAAGAAGAAGGAAATAATACAAAAAGAAAAACAACAAAAGGGGTAAGAATACAAGAAAGAAGGAGAAAAGAAAAACAAACTAAAGGGTACAAGAGCAATGTACCCTACCCAACCCCAATTACATAATAAAACCCTCCCAAGGATAGCTTCTCTCCACCCCTTGCTTGGCTAAAGCATCAGCCATACTGTTGGCTGATCTAAGCTCGTGATGAAAGACAACATTAATGGTAGTAGTGAAAGATCGAATTTCATTAAAGAGGAATTGAAATTTCCAAGGAAAAGGCTTCTTATTAGACACCCAAGCAATCGCATTAGAAGAATCACTCTCCACCATAAGATCACCTTGGAATCGTCTTGAAAAGCATCGAAGGGCTTCCAAAATAGCCAAAACCTCTGCTTCATTAGAATCACAAACACCCACATGCTTTGAAAACATAAACAAGACCTCCCCTTTGCTATTCCGAAGAACACCTCCAATTCCCGCCAACCCTGGTTTACCTCTCGCAGCACCATCCACATTAAACTTGAAAACACCAGGAGAGGGTGGAGACCAATGAACAACTCTCCTCACTCTACTCAATTTGCAACCCATGCATGCTTCCCAATTTAGAAGGATATCATTAAGAGTAAAATTGAAGCACTCTTTTCTGATCGAAGTCCACTTAGCGATCATCATAGTTATTCTATCAATCAACACCGGTAGGGAAGAGAAGTCACCCTTAAAAATCCTATTATTCCTTTCCCTCCAAATGGACCATAAAATAACAAATGGAAGCATCCTCCAAAGAGTACGACCACTACCAAGAAAATGTCCTCCCATCCACGCCTCCGCTGCCTCTGCAATCTTTTCCGGGCAACACCAAGCAACACCGCATCTGCCAATGAAGTGACCCCAAACACCTGCTGCCACCTCACAGTGAAGAAAAAGGTGGTTAACTGATTCCTCCTTCTTTTGACACATCACGCAGAGATCTGAGATACTAGCCGACGTTAGCCCTCTTCTTCTCAAGTTGTCTGCTGTAGAAACCTTTCCCAAGATTGCTAACCAGCAAAAGACTTCCACCCGGGGAGGAACCAAACCTAACCAAGATTGAGGAAAATAGGTAGTTGATGATAGATTCCCCTGTAATGCCATGTAAAAAGCCTTTACGGAGAACTCCCCGGATATGGAAGGCTTCCAAATTCGAGAATCCTTAGAGTTCCTGCACAAGAATACATTAGAAAGAAGACTCAACAACTCCCCATACTGCACTTCTTCAGAAGAACGAAGACTTCTCCTAAAAGACAGGCCCCATAAAGTACAGCCCTCCCTCTCCTCATAGCAGTCACTAACAATAGCCTCCTTGTTGGAAACCACTCTAAAGATTCTGGGGAATAACTCACACAAGAGACCCACCCCCATCCAGTCATCCAACCAAAATCTAACAAGCCTCCCTTCCCCCACAATAAAACCGACACCTTTGGACAACACTTCCCCGCTAACAGAAGAAGAATCTCCAACCGAAGCAATAGCACCCCACAACGCTGACCGACGGTACCTCGGACCTGGAATAGGCCACCATCCCAAATGGTCCTCACCATACTTATCAGAAATGACTCTCCTCCAAAGAGCCTCCCTCTCATCCCCAAATCTCCACCACCACTTTGCCAGTAAAGCCTTGTTCTTGATCTCTAAACTACCAAGACCTAGCCCCCCACAACATTTTGGCTTAATCACCTCACTCCACTTGACTAAATGTAATTTCTTCTTATCACCCCGACCCTCCCATAAAAATCTCCTCCGAATGCGATCCAATCTATTTACCACTTCCTTCGGCATTTTGAAAAGAGACATAAAATAGATGGGAATGTTAGATAAGCATGCTCTAATCAACGTGATTCTACCTCCAAGAGATAGGTGATGTTTCTTCCAAGAAGACAGCTTCTTTTCAACTTTCTCAATAACCGGGTCCCATAGAGATCTTGAATTCTGCTTCGCCCCAATAGGAAGACCAAGATACATGAAAGGGAGATTTCCTGATTTACAACGGATCATGGCTGCCAATGACTGAGTAATCTCTTGGGAACAGCCAACCCCAAACAGCTTACTCTTGGAAATATTAACCTTTAGACCAGAGACCATCTGAAAGCATCTTAAAATTCTTTTTAGAGCCATAACTTCTTCCCTTCTAGGTGAGCTGAATAGAATAGTGTCGTCTGCAAACTGTAAGTGAGAAATTGCCTCTCCATTTCTGGCAGCTTTGAAACCTTCAATCAGTCCTATTACTTTTGCTTTCGTTAAAAGCGCACCCAGGGCCTCCACCACAATTGTAAAAAGAAAAGGGGAAAGGGGATCACCTTGGCGAATACCTCTTGAGGCTTTAAACAACCTTGAAGGAGAACCGTTGACTAAAACCGAGAAAGAAGTAGTAGAAATGCACTCCCTCATCCAGCCTCTCCAGGTTTCTCCAAAACCAAATCTAAAAAGCATGTAATCAATAAAACTCCACTCCACATGGTCGTAAGCTTTCTCTAAATCAACTTTGAAAATAACACCCTCTGCTTTAGACCTCTTTCTTGAATCAATGAGCTCATTAGCAACCAACACACCATCAAGAATCTGCCTCTTTGCCACAAAAGCCCCTTGAGTAGGACTGATGATGAGTGGGAGAACCGTCTTAAGTCGATTAGCCAAGATCTTTGCCAATAATTTATAAAGACAGCCCACAAGACTAATAGGTCTATACTCATGTAACTCCACCGGATTAGGCACTTTAGGAATAAGAGTTAAAAAAGTTGCATTCATCTCCCTATTAATTCTACCCCTTCTATGAAACTCAGAGAGCATATCTTTAACATCCTCCTTGAGGAACACCCAACCAGCTTTAATAAAGGAAAAATTGAAACCGTCTGGACCTGGGGCTTTATCTCCATCGCATTCTTTTAATGCTTTAGACACCTCCTCTTCCTCAAATTCTCTTTCCAACCAATTATTAACATCCGAAGGAATTATTGGAAAAGTAATACCATCAAGTTTAGGCCTATTGAAATTCTCACCTTTGTAAAGGTCTTCAAAGAAACGGGCAACCTCATCCTTGATCTCAGAAGGATTATCAAGAACTCTACCATCTCTTCGCACCTTTCCAATGAAATTCACTCTGCTTCTCATAGTAGCCATCCGATGAAAAAAACTAGTGTTTTTATCACCCTCCTTAAGCCATGTGATCCTGGATTTTTGCCTCCATGATATTTCCTCCATGCGATTTAAGCTCCATATCCTCTTGACAGCCTCCTGTTTAGCAGCAACTTCCTCTGGGCTCAACTCCCGATTCTCCCCAACTTTATCAAGATCTTCCACCACTCTAGAGAAAGCTTCTTTAGAATCTTCAATGCGGCCAAAGACCTCTTTGTTCCAACTTTTGATATAATGCTTAAGGGCACAAAGCTTCTTGCAAACCCTATAGCCAGCATAACCTCTAACTTCCACTTGACTCCACCAAAAATGAGCTAAAACCAAGAAGTTTTTATTCTCTAACCAGCAGTTCTCGAACCGAAACGGTTTTGGCCCCCAATCAACATAATTAGAGCTCAATTTGATAGGGCAGTGATCTGAAATTAATCTTGGAAGTGCTTCCTGAATAACCCCAGTAAAATGTTCATCCCACTCCTTAGATAATAAAAATCTGTCAATCCTGCTCATAGCCTCCTGCTCTCTGTTGTTAGACCACGTAAACCTTCTACCGTGAAGAGGAAGATCAATTAATTCGTTATTGTTGATAAATTCAGAAAATAACCGCATAGAGTGAGAAATGGATGACCCCCCTTTCTTCTCATAAGGATATCTAACCATATTAAAATCACCCCCAAACACCCAAGGGACATGCCAAAGAGATTTGACGTTAGATAGAACCTCCAAAAACTCACTTCTATCTGACTGATCGTTTGGCCCATAAACATTAGCAATAGCCCAAACAAACCCATCACCAACCCCATGGAATTTGACTGCCAGAACCCTCTCTGCCTGGAAAACATCTTCCACTAGTAACACATCCTCATTCCATATAGAAATCAGGCCACCCGATGCCCCATTTGAAGGACTCCAATTCCAAGCACAATTACGACTGCCCCACACTTCCCGAATAATACTATCAATATTAGAAGCCACTTTAGTCTCCTGCAAAATCAAATAATCTACTTTGTGCTTTTTGACTAGCTTTCTAATGGCCAACCTTTTCTCGGGCCTACCAAGCCCTCTCACATTCAGACTAACAATAATCATAAAGCTGAAATAGAAGCACCCAAAGAGAAAAATAATCAAAGTCAAGAAACAACTGACTTACCCCTTGCCTCAAACACCTCCACTTCAATGAGCTTCTGCATAACTTGGGCTTCATCATCAATAGAGACCCCCAAACTTTTGCCCACTTTGATGGCCTGGTTCGCTTCCTCCTCAGCCGCATCAAAAATGTCCCCATATGTGTATGTGTAGGCGTGTGTAAATAGGACACACATATAGATATACATGTGAGAGCATGGTGGATATTTGGAGAAGGTTTGGAGGTATTTAAAGGACTGTAGCTGTGTGGACATACAGTCCACATGTTTTGGTGGTGACAAATGCATGAGGGAATGAGATTCCCTCGTGTTTTGCTGTCCCATCTAGCACGGATGGGTTTGGCCATCTAAGCCTTCTCCTGCTAGTGGAGTCAATGGATGTTGAGAAACCTTTGAAGTGTGTGGTACAGTAAAGATGAAGTGTATTAGCAAAAAAAAGGTGAAGTGAATGTGAAATTATGAAAAGATAAATATAAGGTTTAATGAAGTAAAAGCAGATGTGAGGTATTTGGATTAGATGTGGTAAAGTTATGAAAAAGATAAATGTAAAGTTTAATGAAGTAAACGTAGAGGCGTGATATTTGGATTGTTTGGGGTAAAGATGTGTGCGTGAGAGAGAGAGAGAGAGAAAGAGAGAGATTAAAAAGCATTTGTTTGACTGAACCTGACTTCAACGCTCAATACAACCCTTCATGTCACCTAACTACCAACAGATCCATTCTTGGGTATGCCATTCTTCTCACATGTTTGGGCACCCTTTCCTACTTTCATCGGACAAAGCACAATGAACACTTTTCCAAATTAAAAAAAAAAATTAGCATGTGGTAAAATTTATAGTTAGCAATGTCAAATCATGAGATTACTTTTCTGCTTCACCTCTTCAACCATAAGGTTAAAGAGAGAAAATATCATATCTCAACGAACTTTACAATCACCTTGCTCCTTCATTTGTTAAATAAACATGCTCTAAAATCTAATGTCAGTTTCGTGTCACATGAGCTAGAAATGTAAAAACTTGACTCCACCTGCTAACCCAATCTATATCCAGCTTGTATTTGATTCAATAAACCTACCCGCTATATATACGGGTTAGTCAATTGACTTGCAGAACTGAATTCCTCCTCCATCTTCTTCACCCGATTTCAGAATACATTATTTCTTCTTACCCATTTGGTAAGGAGTGACAGTTCTCAACTGGGCCCAGGGTACGCCACCTCTTTCCGCATGTGCGGGCTCCTTTTCTGCTTGAGTGAGTTGTCTTTCCGTGTGTGTGGGCTCTCTCTTGGGTCGCAACCCCTTGGTTGGGTTAAAAAATGCAAAAACACGTCCAAAGACTCATTTTGTCTTCTTCAACCAATCTCATAGTCCACGTCTTCTCCAAACCATCTAAGAGCCCATTTCATCTGCAAATTGAAATCTATAGAAAGAGAAAAGGGATTTACATCAAGAAGGGGAATTTCAGGAGGATTGATGAACTCGTTACGAACTTCTATAAGGTAGTTCTCAAGCCTTTTCTGATAGTGCCATTTTCTCTCCCAATAATTCCAACTTAAGAAAAGACCACACCATTAAAGCCCTCAAGAAACCCTAGGTACCAAGAATTGGCTGATGTTAGGGTTTTGAAAAAGAAGAGAGTAGAAGGAGAACACCAGTCATCAATCCAACTCGTTTTCATCCTACCTAAGTCCTAACCCATTTGCAAACCCGAATATTAGTCACCTATTTTGAAGAAATTATGAGAGTTAGGCAAACATCTTATGTGTTTTAAATTATATTTCATACCTACAAAATATATCCTTTAACATACCTAACACTCTTACATCACTTAATCTCTTTTTATAAGTGTTTTATATGGCAATGCCTAACTGTTGTAACAAGTTAAAACATATTGAAATGATTGAAAAACCTCATTAGTGCTTATTCCCATACACACTTTCATCCTATAGTTTAACAGATAATTTGGGCTCTAGCTGACATGACTTCAAAACTGTGAGCTCTATAACCTGAAATAACATTTTTTTTTTTGCGAAACCATCTGGCTATTTTTAGAATTTTGGGACCAAATGTATGATCAAAACTTTTTTTAAATTGTGGCTGTTGGCGGGTCCATTCTAGCCTACAGAAACTCTCTACTCCTAGTTTTAGCAAGTCAGTTAACTCTCCTCAGTATTTCCTTTCCCTCTGAAAGTTCCCTCTTCTCCTCTGTTTTAAATGAACCAGTTAACATAAAGCTTCATTTTTACTTAAATAGTCATTGCTTGAAGGCAAGCGAGCTGTACTCCAAACCATTCTCTTGTCTATGCCTCTTTCTGTGACAATCAGCTTCTAGTTATAATAGAAATAATCATAAATAGATATCTTGTGGTAGATTCATTTAACTATCAATTAAATGTATCTCTAAACAAGTTCTGTCACTATTACAAACAATGTGAGATACCAGTATGAAATCTCTACCCTCCCATTTAATTAATCATCCTAAGAAACATGTGGGGAATATTCTTTGGAAAAATCCCCTGATTTTCCTTTTATGCCATACAGAAGGCAATCTATGTAGGTACACTGTATCTATGAATATATCATCAATTTCTAGTGGATGAAGATTTGAGAAATTAAGATCAGGTGAAGTTCATTTGCTCAGCTGACACATCCTACACTGCTTGATTGGAAAAGATCGAGGCGATTCTCGCCAAGCCGACGGGAGTACATGGCCTTCTTGTATTCCATCCAGGTGAAGGGTCTGTAGAGACATGGGTTTTGTGGGGTGATCATCTCTGGGAGGGGAGAGATCCTGGCATGGAGTGGAGGAGCACCAAAGTATATCATGGACATCCTAGACTTGAAGGAGTTGTTAGCCATGGCCCTGTGTCTTACACTCACAAACCTTCCGTTTGTAAAAGCCTGCAAACCCCACAAAGTAAAAAGTACAAAGAGCAGTTAGCACCACATTTCACACAATTTTTTTTTTTTTTATTATTCTTCTCCATCTACATGAGAAAAAATCAGAAAGAATTCCTGGGTCTTACTAAAGAGGAGCTATTTTATGTGATTCACAGATTATTTGGATGGGGTCAGGGTCCTTTTTGGGTTCATTGGTTATAACTCATAACCCACTTAATATGTCACTAATAAAACTATCGGGCAATCTTATCATAGGATTTGGGTCTGAGTTAGGTTCATCAGGTTCAAACTTGGACCCAAAATTCATACATTTTGAAATGGATCCGCTTGGGGTAAGGTTTAAGCTTAGCATAGCAAAGAGTCTCTCGGTAGGACCATGCTGAAATGATCAAAATAACTTCAATGCCAGCATTGTGAAGCAGATTCCTGAGGACATTGAGGTCATTTAAGAAGAGGAGGATGTGACAGTTTCCATTGGCTAACCTGCAAGATGTCGCCAACGTTAACAAAAAATGCACATGGGTCCGGTGGAATTGGGACCCAAACACCATCTGCCAACAAAATTTGCAACCCCGCGACGTCGTTGGATCGCATGACTGTAAGGATCTGAGGGTCTGAATGCTCACCGAACCCAATTTGGCATTGATTTGTCATGTCTCTATCTTCGTCCAAGTCCCTGCTACTGCAAGGGTAGTGATTGAGCCTCAACAAAGAGTCACTGTCACTATCCGTAATTAACCTGCTTAAAATCCTCTTGTCTTGGATTCTTAGCCCCTCAGCCAATAGTTCCAATATCTCACAAGTTAGACCCTTAACTGCCTCTATGTAATCATTCACCACACAGCTGCAAAAGGGGATGTAAACATGGAATCAGTTAAGTAGTCCTCATTTGTTAGCCATAATTACTTTGCTTTATTTTCCATAAGAGAACATGGTTGCTTCTCAGTCATGATTACCTTAATTTGTTTAGAGAAGAAAGCATCACCCAAGTTACCTTAATTTATTTAGAGTAGCAAGCATCACCCAAGTGCTTGGATTCTCTTTTTAATTTTTTCCAATTTGTTTATATTACTTTAAGATTGAGTCCAGCTCAGTTTAATGATTTATGTATTATTGGTTAATCCTCCTCATTTGTGGTTATCTTCTTGTTTCTCTTTTGCAATTTTTTGGCATTAGTGAGTAACCCCTGGTCAGTCCTTCGATGCTGTTGATGCAACCAAAACAATCTAATCATGGAGACAGTATGAGATGATAACCCAGTAGAATGTTTTCAAACATAATATATATAGCTATCTGTAATGCCATGTGCTCTGGACATTGCTGTGTTCTCATTGCAACTGAGAGGACAGCAACTGAGAGGACATTAAAAGCTCACTTGATCATAAACTTATATGTACCCATTTGATCAACACCTAGCTATTTTAGTTGATTAGGTTTTTACAGTTTCCTAGATAAAAATTAATCTACTGGGCCTGGGCTTGTTTTGGTAGAATCTCCATACTTTCTTTACATCATTAATGCTTAATCTTACATGTATTAGATCCTTGATCACCTGGATTCCTTACCTAGACACTCAAGCAAGCATATTACTCATTTACATGGCATGGCATGCACTCAATTTAATCAAGTTTGACTTGCAAGAAGTGGGGACTAAGTAAGAATGGCATCGTAAAGACTACTTAAATCTTTTTGATGATTATTGACCCATAATCATTTCTTAAGTTTAAAGGCTTCTGACCCTAATGCTGAGTCGAGATACCTATGCTATCCAAATGAGATTTAGCAAGGGTATTCTTCATCCTCAAGACTATTACACAATGGCCAACTGGTTGTTTACATCATCACCAAGGGGAAGGATGTTGATCACTAGATCAATATGGCAAAAAAATTGTTGAAGAAAAGCAGAAACAAGTGTGTGCATGACAATATGCTTAATCTACAACAAGGCCCACCATCATCTGTACAAAATCACCCAACAAGTTGTCTTTCAATATCCTCTATTATGACTTGGTTCTCATATCATTTCTCTGGTGTCATACGAATTTCACATCTCAAAACTTGTTACTAAACCAAACACATCACCTTCACATTCATCATCAGTTGTCAAAATGCAGGCAATGTCACATGATTTTGGTTGATTAGCATAATAATCAAAAGCGTATAACAGCAGCCCAAGCATAGTAACTAACGTACGTACTATTAGAAATTAACACTGCCTCACGAGATGCACATATTATACATACAAATACACATACATTCATACATGGAGTACAAGTTTAATTACCAGTATTTGGTTGGATCCTTGCATATGGTTCTAGATCTTTGAGCAATGGATAAAGGGTTGGTGTGAAGAAGGAGATACTCTACTTCACCAATATCACCGTTAAAGCCAATGTTCTTGCACCCATAGCCAAGAGGGTTAGGTGGCCCGGCTCTTTGCTTCTCCAGCATCGGTCGTGCAAAGAATTCAAGCCCTTCGGCTTCCATCCTCAAAATTTTGCTGTCGGGTATACCATGATTGACCACCTTAAAGAAACCATAATCTTCGCAGGCTTTAAGGAGGACCTCTGACCTCTTGCACGAGAGATCTATTACTGGAACTGTGAATGGTCGGATCTTTTCGCTGCGAACCGGGGCTGGGGAAGCCACCACCATTGGTGTTGCTATATGAAGGAAAGCAATGAATGAAGAAAGAAGAAAGATGTGAGGAAGGGAATTTGGGCTTATAGAGAAATTGGTGTAGTAGATATATAGCAAGGAGGGAAGAATCTTTGGAAAGCATATGAATATAAAATTTCCTGGATTCAAGAATCGCAGCCGTTGATTACAACTAGCAGATTCCTTTTACATGAGAAAGTTAACTCTAAGGTCTTTTGACCAGGTTTTTAATAGTAATGATATTGATGATGAAGAAGATGATGCTGATTTTATATGAGATAACTATGCAGTATTGCCACAAATTATTGGGGCATTCAAATAAAGAAAAGATGATAGTTAATTTTATATGAGACAACTATATGCAGTACTGACACAAATTATTGGGGCATTCAAATAAGACTAATTTGGGTATAGTATTTCTCTTTTCTTCTTCCATTTTTACTTTCACTGATGTAGTTTTGCATTATCGGGTAATGAGTATTCTTATAACTTGCTATAAATGGAATTGTGTTTAATTTTGTATTGGTGGAATGTTTGCTTTCTAGTGGATAAGCATGGATTGGGACCCTTGACCTTAGCTTTGAGCCTTGAGGGATCACCTCATCTAGGAAAAGAGAAGAGGACTTTTGATATTCTAGTCTTAACATCAAATGCAAAATGCAAAATGAATGAAACATGTAACGTACTTTGAAATGGACAGATAGCATTGGAATAATTCAAAGAAGATGTGTACAAGTTTCATAGAAAGAGACTGCATTGAAAATTCTTCTTTTAAGATATAAAGTAAAAAGATAAAGACTATTTTGGGGTTTACATCTATAGAGTTGAACAAGGCCTTTCTAAGACCAAAGCGCCACATGTTCTTCGTTCTTGAGCGAGTCATATATATCAAAAGCAAGTAATCTCTCTCTTTGGAGGAAGTATAACCCACAAGCAACTTTTATTTCTCTTGTTAAGTAACCAACAGTAACAGCTACTGATATAGTTCTTGATTTTAAACTCACGTAGTATTTGTTGGATTGATGTTCGCTAGCTTCTGTACTATAAAATATAACTGCATCAAATCAGTGAAATAAAATTAAATTGAAGAAGAAAAGAGGAAGCCAAGAGGGCACATTGTAGTAAGCACCATAACCCTCAAACACAAGTACTATTCACAATGAGGATCAATGCTACAATTCTGAGATCTCTTTGTAATTTTATTGGGTCAGTGAGATCTTAATGCAAAATGGTGTTTAACTTTATTTATAAAGAGATCCATTGCTGATGATGTTTTTGATCAAGTTGTTGATTGGGTAGATCTCACCACTGATTCTCAATGGATATGTATTAATAGATAAGCTAATAATATGGTCATAGTCAAAGGACAAATGCTTGCTTCATATGGGAACTCTTATAGAGAGAATATGAGAGATAGTGGGAGATCTATGTTAAGATAAAGTTCTTGGGACAGATATAATTAGAAAAGCCATGTTTTTGAATATTTGAAGTTCATCGCATATTCTTTACTCTATAAATTTTGATCTTTTCTTTGTTAATAAAGCTGTAGTGAGATTTGTGAAAAATGTAGTCATTTGGGTACCAGAGCCATGGCTACAAGACAGACAATTATCACCAACAAAAGATACGACCGTATAAGATGTCAAGAAAATCAATGGTTTATATGGTTTCTCTTAACAATCCTACCATAAGCTTCTTGAATAGACCATGTGGTTATCAGACGGTGCAAGAAATAGGAGAGATAATAGGAGACAAATGTTAAGAGAGATACTAGAAAAGTTACATTTTTCTTAACATTTGTAGTTCCTTATGTTCTTCACTTTATAAATTGAGAATCTTCTGTTAATGAAGCTACATTGAAATTTGTGAAAATGTGGTCGTTTGAGTTTTTTCTGTAGGAATCGTATCAGATCACAAACCCAATATCCTCCCCTTTCACTATTCTTTTAGTATCAATATCCTCCTCTTTCATTATTCTTGTAGTATCCACATAAGATCCTCTAACGAACTTGTTGGAAAATTACATGGCCCGATTGCAATGGGGTCCATGCAAAATAGAGCCTAACAGTGTGCCGCGGATGAATTCCTAATAAGTCTTGATCTAGTATTGCTAGATAAGGATCAAACCCTTGTCTGTAGAGTTTGGATCAGGTTCAAACTCCCGGTTTGGTAGAATTCCCATATTGGTCTGGATATGTTGGATTTTAGGAGGGGTAGAGTCCGTAGTAGCCCTAATTCTTAGGAATTGCTCTATTTAAGAGAGATGAAAACTCTTGATTGATCATCCAGTAGATCTTAGAGAATTTGCAGCGAATTCACATGATCCATCGCAACAAATCCGATTCCAACACTCATTTAGAACCAATAGTTGTTTTTTCAAAACTAACAATTATTTCCACTTAACAAAACTCTGAGACGTATTCCTTTCCAATTAATCAACTTTCTTTTGATACATGTGGATCATGTGTGTCAATCCACCGAAACATGGGCCTCTAACACTTCAAATCTCTTTAAAAAGAAAGGCGAAAGTGTCAAGCTTACTAATCTTTTGGTGTCGAACTTAATATATCTTGTGTTTATATTGAAATAATTTTGTCACATGATGATTTTGGCAAAAACTGTTTCTATCATATATAGTGACATTAGAGGCAAACGCTAATCTACTAATAACTTAGTGGTGATCAGGAATCTCTCCTTATCCACAGATAAAACCAGGTATTGATCCCTAGGTGTATTGATGGGGACGTGGGTAGAGTGAGTGTACGGGGGTGTAAGTCGCAATTGATAAAGTTTAGTATGCTGGTCTTTTTTACTAGCATAAAAAAAAATTCTCTAGAAAATATATATTTACAATATTTACATCTAACTTTTTGTTTGTGTACTCTTATTAATAAATTAGTAAGATGAGACATGAAGTGGATATTGATATTTCTAGTCCTAGCATCCTACGTATGGAATTGTGTTGTTGGTGGGCCCCTACCATCCCATGCACGCGACAGTTTCTGCACTAGCCAAGGTATGCTACATGGAAAGCCTTCTCACTCTCCAGGTCTCTTTCTTTTCATTAATGATTTACTAGTTTGCATTCATTCAAGTCCCCACTCCCCATCTCATCCCTCTCTAAGACCCCATGCATATCTCCCCAGCCCCCACCCCACCATGCTTCACTATTACTACATTCTCTCTCTCTCTGCCCCCACCCCACCATGTATACTTACATTACTAGTACTCTCTCTGCCCCCACCCCACCATGTATACTTAACATTACTAGTACTCTCTCTGCCCCCACCACACCATATATACTTCATTACTAGTTCTCTCTCTCTCTCTCTCTCTCTCTCTCTCTCTGCCCCCACCCCACCATATATACTTCATTACTAGTTCTCTCTCTCTCTCTCTCTCTCTCTCTCTCTCTCTCTCTCTTATATATATATCATACATGCACATACATTAATATTAAAGAAGTGATATCTAGAGTCGATAACAAGATTTTTTTATTGCTCTGTTCTTGGGTTGAGGCACATAAAACCGACAAAATCCTGATTATAGAATCTTAAATCAGTAACATTACCACATGCCGACTAACTTAAAACTTGGTAATTAATGTACTGCAATGTTGGCAAACATGTCTGTTGATGGAGTGGGACTTGGTCATGTTGGAGACAGGATGACCAACAAAATACAAAAGCAATTTATATGAGCCAATGGCTTCTTCCTTCTCCATTGTCCAAGCCAAAAGGAAGCTTCTTTTCTTCTACTATTTTCCTTTAATAAAGAGATTCTCTTCTTCTCACGCTTGTGGAGGGTGGTGGCCCATTTGGCTGCATGTCCGGATGATCAGACCATCCTACTCATGGGCCTCTATCATCCATCTGTCACTGTAGCCAACAACCCAATTCAGGTACTACTCAAATGGACGGTCCAGAATCCAGATCAATCGGAACTGACAAATGCAGTCTTCTCCTCGTTTCCTCTGCTGCACTTGACCCTTCTCTTATTTCACAGATCAGAACAATTAAAATGGTTCTTCAGGAGTCAAGACTGGCTTGGGCTCATGCCACGTGGCACAGATTTGGAAGCCCTGGTCCTTTTCCCCTACAATGTCTCCATCAGGAGTTGATGTCTTGGACCGGCAATTAAGCCTTGATTTATGGATTGATAGGTACATGATGGAGCATATTAATGCAGTCAATGAGATCCGGAGACAGTGCAATTAGCATTTGAACATTTCAACTGTCACATGTGACACAACTTATCATTTGAAAATGGTGAAATCCCACATAAACAGATCTCTAGTTTAATAACAAGGTGTTAGTGCAATAGACCACCACTACAACATATAATAATGGTAGTGATTATGACCTTGATGGTGATGATTAATTGATAATGACGATCGCCTATTCGATTTTATCGATAATACTGAAATTAGGATGCCTCCATGTCATAGTTTGCAACTTGGTCAGGAATATTGTTATCATGATATTATTAGCCAAAGATAATATTGAGGTATTTGTCAAAATATTTGGATCTAATCAGACCCATTTTCTCTGGTGGAGTTGTCCAACATTTTAACACGGCACGCTCTTTAAAAGGACAAACTTGAGAAAACTATTTTTATTACTTTCGTGCAAGAAACTTTGCTTGTCATTGATTTCATAGTTTTAGAATTTATAGGGGACAACGAATAAGACTACATAGATTTAATTTCCTTTGTATTATTAGATTCGAATGTCCTCGTATATCTTGTTATTTATGGTTGATGATCAAACCGGTTCAGTCCGGGTCGAGTGCAATTTTACGAGTGGAAGAGAGTGGTTTGAAGTGAATGTGAATGGCTTGAAGTAACTAAAAATAGAGCCCATGTAGAAGACAGATGGGTGAAAAACTGAAAATAGTGCTTAAATCAAAGTGGGCTCATGACTTTACCCTGATATAGTTCACCTCCATGATTTTCCATGTTAACTTTATGTAATTGTGAAACCCCACCTGTTACTTTTTGGACATTAAAATGACCCCTAAGAAAAATGCCACACTTTGCTTAGAAAAGATTGGAGGGAATCTATGGATATTGATTGAGAGATTGGAGTTAATGATGCCCTGTCATGATGTGGGGTGGGGGATGTGATTGGGTAGCAAGTAGGTTGAGCCATGGACCCTTGACCCTATCTGAATAACCAACAGTACTAGTGCTGCAACATAAGGTTGGATGTTACGATCCTGAAAAGTCTCACAACCACATCACCGACTTCAAAGTGCATGGCTCGTATCAATGATGGTAACAATTGACCCAAATCAAACAAATAAAAGAAATACTGATGAGAAACCTTTGATTGTATCACTGTTTTCCATCAACTCAACAGTGAATTCCATTCTCGTACAAACAAATAGTACATGTGTATAAGATCTGATCCATTCATTTAATAGGTCCCACTTTTGATGCACCTCATTACAAAAATCACATTGAACCTGACAAACATAACCATTCAACTGCGCATGTACTAGAGGAAAAGAAGACAAGGTTAGTAGAGTTCTTTGTGGAAATTGCTCCATATTCCTCCCAACCCGGATGGTTAGGATTGTGGGACACCCAAATGGGTGGCTTGGAACATGTAAAACAATGGCACTTGTGAAAGACAAGTGTGACCAATAACTCAAGATGCGAAAAAGTTATTCAACACAAGGGTCTTGGCACAAAATGTCATTCGATTGTTTTCTTTCTTTCACCAGGTTATTATCTTCCTACTGGCTACTAGCCATCAATTCACGGGTCATTATCAAAAGCTCCTCCAAATAAAAAGAAAGTGGGGTTGGCATTGGTGAGCCGACCACAAAAAACAATGGTATTGAAGTTGGATTGCATCTTACTATATTTCTTCATTCCTACCTTTGGAGGTTGGCTGGTGCGCGTTTATGGGTCTTGTCATGATGTTGTTGGAATTGGATGTCCGCCCTAACAATCCCATATAAAATGGAATTTATGTAACACTTGGGAGGCAGACAGTTGGAAGGTACATGAAATCTCCCCCAATTCATTCAGGAATCTTATAACCCATCATCAGGGGGTGAGGTGGGACAAGGAGCTAGAGGCCTCCTACAAGATGATATGAGGAGTTTTCAGCTGGAGACAGTCTAGTAACAGCACTTGGTCTAGTTTGCTAGAAATTGTACAACAGGGTAGTTACAACTAAATCCTGACAAGGGCTTTATTAGGGTGGCCACAACACAATTTAATGTTTTTTTTTTTTTAAGTTAGAAACAATTCAAACATACTTACGTACCCTCTGGGTGTTGTAGTGTGTGGATCTTTCTCAACTTCCAGCTGCACCTTTCTGTATTAAGCTGAAGCTTCTATAGAGGAAAGTATGAGAAAGACTTGCATTATTTGAATCTAGGTTGTTATTATTTTAATTTAATTGAAGAAACTACAAACCAAAGCCTACCATTTGACTCTGTTTTTTAGCAGGTAAGTTTGGAACTGATAGAATATAGAATAGAAGAATATACATCAAGAAGTGGTCAGCCAGTCAGCTTCATGACAGTCCATTCAAACTATGGGACCTTTTTATTGGTCTTTAGGAATTTGAAAAAAGAAATATTCAAAGATATGTTTGCTTTAATAAAAGAAAAAGATATTCATGTGAACCACTAGCATCAATAAATAAATTATCAACGGCGGGGTAAACATGGGAAGTTGGTAGGATCAGTGGACCCCATTTTATAAAAGAGGTGTTTGTAGATTAATGTATCAAAATTAGCATCAGTTTTAACAAAGCAGTGATTACGAAATGCTAATTTCGAATTTCACTTTTCATAACCTTCCTACAAAGGCTAGGCTAAGTGTTGGTGGATCGGTTTTCCAGAGACCACAAACCCCTCTTTTATGTGTTGAGACAAAGTTGCCACTTCTCACCTTTGGTTCCATTCATGGATCTATGGTGATTCATCTTTGCGGAAAAACTCTCGAGGGTTGCTAGAATTTGGAGAAAAAAGTAGGAACACAGTGTTATTATCCTCACAGTGGTGGGGACACAATGATCATTTTCAATAATCATCATGTCCCATCTTTGGATTGGGTGAAAACATGGTCAATGATGGGAAGTGGGGAAATTATTGAACAGTTCCCCATTGTCATTTCCCTCTGTTTTCTGCCAATCCAAACATCCTTTTGGCAATATACTTAAAACGGATTCTAACATGTCACAGTTACTAATTGGACAAGGGATCATGACAACAAAGAGATCCCTCATGTGGGATCAGCTTAATATCTAATACAATGGTCCAGGAATGATGATATGGCTATACAAATGGTTGCTAGATCCTACACCTCTCCAGGAACTGTTATCTGGGTCATGTTGATTGTAGTTCATGAACTGGTTCTCTATGGGTTGCAATATCAGGCAATCTAGTGACCTAATTCATGATCAATTGGTTGAAATCTTGATCCTCTTAAATTGTGACCTAAACTTTCTTAATTTTAATAGTCCGGATAACAGATCCATAAATATAAATTGTAAAATCCTATGCCCTAGTGAATTGGGATCATTGAGATGAAATGAATTGCAATTGTCTTGTATAATCCTATTCAACTAAATGACAAAAAGTATTGTCAATTGTGTTAGAAAGAAGAAATATCTCCTCTACAAAAGGAGAATAGGAGTGGCCATACACCCAAGTCCTCTTGTAATTCACTACATTCTACTTAAGAATTAAAAAAAATCTATATTTGTTTAAAATAAAAAATGATATTTTACTCGAATTAATATACCTATATTTAGTAAAAAGGAAAAAGGCTTATTGCTTCTTTTTTTTTATGAGAAGATTTCGATATTAATATTAATAAGAATAACACATAGAATCCACAATTACATTCCGCATAATCAAATTAGGCGTAGAAAACCACAAAACCTCCATATCATCAACGAATTGGGCGTATCTAGCTAACTTATGAGCTAGTGCGTTGCCCTCCCTTCCTACATGAGTTGCTTCGTAGCTATTGAAATGTTGTAGCCGAATTTTGATACCATCGAACAGTGGACATTGTCTCAAAAGGTTAGGAAAAGAAGAGTTAAGTGCATCAATCATCCACAACGAGTCTCATTCAAGTATGATATGATGCACACCAATGGTACAAACCATCTGAAGACCTCACAAAGCCGATACGGCCTCAATATCATTAGCCTCCACCACCCTATCTTCTACTTTGCTCAAAGCCATAATAACATTCCCCTTCTCATCTTATAGAATAGCACCTCCACCCACTTTCTTTATGCACATCTTCAAATGTGGCACCATCAACATTTAGCTTGACAACCCCCAGTGGTGGAGAAAGCCAACGTAAAGCTTTCTCTTTCTAAAGACTATTCTTTGATACCCAGACTCTTTTGAAATCTTGAACCAAGGCAAGTGCATCAGCTACTACCATTTTTGGGTCTATGAACTTTCTATTATATATAATATAATTTCATCAATTCCATATCCCCCATGCAACAGTGAAGAAAATCTCCATACCACCCTCGTGATTTTATCAGCCAACTCCCAAGCCAAGATTCCAAAATTATTCAGCATAGTGGAGAGAAATTCACCCATGGGAGAGTATTCTCTCCAAACCTGTGGCGCCTGAGGATATAAACACAAAGCATGCATGCAGTCCTCAAATTCTCCTCTACACAATTCACAGTCACAGGTGCCAGAATAAAAAAATCCTTTTCTTCTCAAGGTTTTTTCTTGTAGGTAAAATCTCTTTGCAGGCCCTCCAAGCAAATGTTTTGATTTTGTAGGAACCTTCATATTCCATAGCGTCAGCCAGAACTTTCTACGCGCATGCACTTGAGTTTGAACTTTCTCCCCCACTATAATGGCTTTGGACCCTTAACGCCACAGAATAAGCACTCTTGACTTCGAACTCACAAGATTTGTGTTCAGCCCATATCATCTTATCACTCGGGAGTTGAGGGCTCAAAGGAATTTTCAGAATTACATCTGCCTCGTGAGGGGAAAATGTTGATTGGACATTACTAACGTCCCACCTCCTTGTAAATCTATTAGCTCGTCCACAGTAGCATTCTTGGTTTTATGCCACTGGATTTTCATAATTAAGGTTTTAACGAGACAGTATTGTACACGTCCAACACCAGTTTAATGAGGCATCATCACTTGTATTTGTATATACTTGAGTTAATATAATACTCTCTCTCTTTTCTCCCTCTAATCTTCTTTCTCTAAATTTCTTATTTTTCTACATGTATTATAAATAGGCAATGCATGTGCTATTGAAGGACATTTTAGAAAAATCTTGACTGTCAATGATAATTGAAGCAATCTGAACATTACGTGCTAATTCAACCATATCTCTCTTCTTTTATTTATTTATTTATTTATTTTTTGCTAACGGAGGGTTCCCAACCCTTTGGGCTGGACTAATTCCTCCGAGCCAAGAAAGAAGCCGGGTAAAAACCCTGTGCGCCCAAGTGATAGCATAAATGGACTCAACCTTTGATTTCTAAAGAGGGGGGAACCAGAGGTCGATACCAAGACCTCTAGTTCCAGAAGAGGGAGGAACCGTGGTCTTGACCACTCAGGCAACCCCTTAGTGTTAAAATAATTATATTTAATTCAACCATATCTCGATGGTGCATATTCTCATTCCGCAATGGGTGCCTCCTTCATCACTAAAGCACTTTGCAATGTTCTTGTCACTTTCCTAAGTGAGGATGTGATCATATGTACCTAAAACATATAGGTATAATCTTTGTCTAATCGAGACTGGAGAGGAAATTTGACTATGGACACACTTACTCTAGAAAGCTAACACGCGCGAATATCTATCTGCAAAAGGAGAAATGGAGGATCCAAAGTTTCCTTTAAGGCAATTATATATGAGCTTTTTGTAAATATCCCCCTAAGGTTAGTGGGATTTGTAAATAGGCCCCTGAGGTTTTAGTATTTGTAAATAAGCCTCTGCATTTTGATTTTAATACTTTTTGTGTCTCAAAAATCAATAGTCTCCCAACTACTATAGGTTTTTATAGCAAAATGACACTTTTGTCCATCTTCTTTATCCTTATATGCATAATTTCAAAAGCTTGTACTTAAATTTTTTATTATAAATCATGTAACATTAACAATTGCACTTAGTGGGAAAAAATAACCCTACATAATTTTTTTTTTTTATCAATATAGGGCTCATCTCATTAAATCCAAATTGATCATGACGACAATCAACGCCTTTACTTATATAACTAGTTATTATATATCCAACCCATACATGACCCAATGTTAGATTGACAAAAGTTTAAAAATACATTATTATGCTTCATCGTTGTGTGTGTGTGTGTGTGTGTGTGTGGGGGGGGGGGGGGGGGGGGTTAAAAGAAATATTGGGGGAACGGGCAAATGTAAAAAAATATTATTTTTTAGAATTTACGAGGGGGATGATGTTTGGCTCTACTTAAAAGAATATTTGGGGAAGGGACAAATTTAAAGAAAAAATATATTAATTTTTAGGATTTGAGGGGTGTGTGCGTGTGCGTGTGTGGGTGTGGGGGGAGTTGGGGGGGGTGGGGGGGGTGTCCACCCTTGGTTAAGTGCATGAGATAGTTATTTAAAGAAATCATTGGGACTTAGGTAAAATAATATTATTTTTGTAAATAATAATTTGCTTATTTTTGTTTAATAGATGTAAGGGCAAAGCTGTCATTTATATAAAAACTCTGCATAAATCTCATGGTAACGGTCCATTCTTATTAAGAGTATTGATTTTGGGGACATGGAAGGTATTAAAAAGAAAAGGCAAGGGCCTATTTATAAATACTAAAACCTCAGGGGCTTGTTTATAAATCCTCAAACCTTAGTTGGGGTATATAGCAAAAGCTCATTATATATTTATTGAACAAAGGAGAAAAACAAAGGCTTCAGAGAGGAAGCCCCCCTAAAGAATACTAGAATGAGACAACAATCATCAGGAAACTCGAAATAAAATAAAATAAAAACGTAAAACCTTGGCCAGAAGAAAAGAATATTTATACAAGGGAGGGACAGTTGCCCTATGAGTAAAAAAAATACAATATTCTACTTAAGAATATAAAAAAAAATTCTATATTTTTCTAAAATATAATTAAATGATATTTTACTTGAAATAATATACCTATGATGTGTAAAAGGAAATATTTTTTTCTTCTATTATTATCATACAACACTTATTAAACATCTTAAACTAAAAACTCATAATCTAACAATGATTCTAAAGGGCCAATTATGTGCTATTGAAGTACATTTTAGAAAAACCTTGATTCTGGATTCTGAATAATAAGTGCAAATACGTCTATCAATCCAGTTGTCAAACAAGAAGGCCGGTCCGGAAAAAACCCATAAAGTAAGGGCTTCTATTTCTAAGAAAAAGCCCTAGGGCTGGGTTGGGATAGTTTTTATTGCAAGCCCTGAAGTTAGAGGACCGAGCTTGTACAATACTAGGCCCAGCCTAGCCCTGGCCCTCTTATTTTTATTTATTTTATATAATATATATTTATATATGTAAATATTTACTAAAAGACGTCACTTAATGTCACAACCCCGGACCGGGTCAAGGGGCCTAATCTGGGATCATGACGGTGATTAGTGATAATGATGAAGTCCTGTTTAACACAAGATTAATCGGCCCATACGTACACAGATTCAAGAAAATATTTTATCCGTGTTCGTGATTTCCCATAGGATTCCGCGGTGAGGATTGCACATATACAAGTAATCTCACATACAAGTCGTAAACATATTTGGGATGCGGAAGCGCATAGCAAATCAATTCATAATTCATTTCCATCAAACAAGACTGATAATTAAACGATTCACAATATGACGTTAGAATGAGCAATGATCATATGACATTTTCCAAAAGTAAAGTTAAATGTTTATACAAAAGATCAGTTAATTAACATTCCCCAAAAATAAAGGCCAACAAAGGCCAGTACAACCAAAAAGAATTTCCCAAAATAAGTTAGTCATAATTCCCAAAATATATTGTATCTCAAAGCATGACCGGATAGCTACATGACATTGCCAACTTGCCATTCGACTATACGTTGCGATTCACCGACCGCCTCCTCTGGCTCCTCCTCGGGATAACCAATGTCTAGACCCGAGTACCAAAAAATGAATCGGACACGACGGTCTGGCAGTGAGTAAAAAGATATAGCAACATAACAATATTTAAATGCACCTTGGAAAACATCGAAACCTGTTTGAACAATAGTTTTCATGCAATAGAGAGTATCATTTATTAGAAATCACATGTAAAATACGAAAACATGTAAAGGTACCAAGAACAAAGTACTAGTAAGATGACAACCACACAAAGCTAAATCCTCTATCACTGAAGTGATGAGAGCACATCGGGGCGTTAATTTCTGACACACAAGGTGATGAGATTCAACGAAAAAATATATATTTATACGGTACGGGATCACAGTAGCGAGCCGGGCATCGGGAACCATGGTAGCAAGCCAAGTATCGGGACAGGACCACGATAATAAACCGGTATCGGGATCCGAACTGTAGCTTGCAGGACAGGAAGGGGACCTCCAAGTCGGTGGATCAAACCGACAAGGTCCTCCAAGCTTAGTAGTGCCGACTCATAGGTCACATAATAGAAATCGGGACATGTATAGAATACATATGATGCAATTATATAAACGAGTGGGACGGGGTGCTCGGAGGCA
The DNA here is from genome assembly GCA_003546025.1 of Camphora micrantha. Classification (NCBI taxonomy): domain Eukaryota; kingdom Viridiplantae; phylum Streptophyta; class Magnoliopsida; order Laurales; family Lauraceae; genus Camphora; species Camphora micrantha. The sequence goes on from QPKB01000002.1 coordinate 42,926,032, forward strand.
CAAATATCACTTCATTTCAGGCAATGCATCATGGGATTAACAAAATGCTAAAAATACAATTTCAGTGTTTTCGAGCATGATTATTCATGTAGTATGAATTTCAAGAAGTGCATGTCGAAATTTTGAGAAAATAAGAACACAAATGAATTTCCAAAATTTCCGGGCCAAGTATCGGGGTTCAAGATTTATTTAATGTGAATAGGGGTCCCATATGTCGAATTCAACATAGACTTGGTACTCTTTGAGTTTAGGGACATTTCGAGCTCCCTATATACATTGGTAAGATTAAAAACCATTAATAAGTCTACGATGTTTGGTTTCTTTCTCTTCATTCTCCAAAATTTCTGGGAAGGCGGTCACCTAGCGTTCGGCAGGAGGTTAGCCGCCGATGGATTCGGCAGTTATCCGTTGGCTGACTGCGGGTTGCCAGACAGGATGCAACAGACTGGAATTGTGACCGCCCCTTCAGAACCGAAAATAGCTCTCTGGAATTGTGACCGAAATTGGTTCGGTTAGCCACCGGTCACCAAGCGGCTAGTCGACATGTGACCGCCAGCTGACCGCCCAGCTGTGGGAAATTCACATTGAGTTCAGATTCAAGCATTTTCTTCCTCAAAATGGTTCTCCTCATTTCCCATCCATTTCCTGCAATAAAATGAGCTAAAAAAAAAAACTCCTCAATTTCATTATTCCACACTACGCTTCCATTCCTTCAAATCTAAACATCCAAACCTCCATCAATCACTTCATATAATCAACAATCCAAGCATAAAAATATCAACCCAATTTAAATCCATTTCAAAACTGAATTCAATGGAATACATCAAAATATAAAAGCATCAAAAACATATGTTTAGTAAACTAAACTTTAAAACAAATCAAGGTTAAACATGATTAGTTCAAAAGCAAGAATCAAGAGGAAATTCATGAAAACAACACAAGCACATCCATATCTCATTCATTCACTTGCCTTGGCCTCAAGGAGGACTAAGCAAGATCTAATCACACTTTCCAAGCCACAAATCCTCAAGCTACAAAAATCCCCAAAACAAATCTATTTAAAACCCTAAATAGCCAATACCAAGAAAGAAAACGAGAGAGCTTTCAATAAAGAAGATGGGGACTCTCTAGGGCCAGGCAAACATAGATCTAGAAGATTGGAGAGATTACTTACTTGTAGGCTCTTAAAATGGACAAGACTAGGTCAAAGAGAGTCCTAGGATGCTTAGTTTTCCTTCTCAATGCTATCAATGGAGAGCTTGCAAGGTGGGGGAAGAAGAAGATGAAGCTCATTTCTTGATTGGTGAAAGATTAGTGTGGAAGAGAGATGGAGAAGCAAGAAGGAGAAGGAGAAATAGCAAGAGGAAACCCTAGGCAGCCCAGCCACATCCTCTCCCACGTATTTGAGCTAAGGAAGAGGGGAAAGTGGAAATGGGTCTTCTTTTATAGCAATTGAGGGTGGGCTCCACTATGAACAAATCTTGTCGGGATAAAAGCATGGCTTTCGGGACCTCGGATGAGTTCGACAAAGAAGGGGAAAATTATCGTCGAAAAATCTAGTTTCTAAAAAATTATATTTTCAAGGGTTTTTGTGATATTGGAAATTCTGTCCAGATTTTGGGTAAAAGGTCCATTTTGCCCTCAAATTAAGAAAAGTCGGGTTTAGGGATCTCGAATGGGGACGGGGTCAATATGAAAGTTGTAGGGATTAACGAGATGAGTCAAACGGGATTTACACACGAATTTATGGAATCTCGAACAATTCCCCAAGCTCACGCAAAGTCGCTAAAGGAACTCCCAAAGGGTCCCACTAATCAAGAAGACTCTCAAAATTCCCTAAAGCTATTTTGAAAGCTATTCTAACTCAAAAATTCAATCAAAATCCACTAAACATACTTAGAGCTAAAACAAGAATTAATTAACACTAATCGCGGTCACTCGAGATGGGGTCTTACATTTAACATGAGTAATAAAATGAGGATATGAAAGCAATTTCAGATATATCCATTACCAAATGCTCTAAAAACCCATACACACATACTTAGTTTAGTTTATCTCTATTTAGTTATCTAAGTTATGTATTATACTTAATGCATAAGTAATAAGTGTTGTACAACTACTTTTGATCTCTTTCGTCTAGTTTTATTGCTTCTTATTTAGGCCTTTTATATTTTCTTAATATATTATGGTTAGTACAAAAGAGGGTGTACTCTTATTAATAAGGATACATTTTTCCTCCATGGAATGATTTGGTATGCCAACTAATTAAAAAAGGTAACTTGTATGAGCATAGAACTTTAAAGATATGGGGTGATCCAAACAACATTTTAATTACATAATTATAACTCTCCCAAAACTTTAAAGTCTGAACTACTAGTATTTTTTTAAGTGCATTTCTTTTGTTATTGAGATCCAATAATGATTAATAACTAGATCATCGTTAAATTGAAAATAATGTCAATTCATAAAATGTAGATAACATAAATGGTCTTAAAACTCTTGAAGGTAAGATTTTGTTGTATAAAGTATATAGGCAAAAAAAAAAAAAAAAAAAAAAAGACACCTCTTAAAATAGAATGATTTGGTATGTGGAAACTCTTGTGAAAGGCGTGGGATTTAATAGACTCTCTATTTTTTTTTTTTATCAAACAAAGTCATACACTTTTTGCCTGGCTTGCATGTATTAAGGGTAAGGTAAGGACAACTCCGAGGCTAGTCCCACCATGCCCTTTGACAACCCTTATAAATGTTGTGTGGCTAAATATTCAACCATATATAGGTGGTGCGTATTCTTATTTTCCAATAGGTGTCTCAATTACTAAAGCACTTTGCAATGTCGGTGGCATTGTCCTAAGTAAGGATGTTAATGTATTTAAAATACATATGTATAATCTCTGTCTTATTAAGCATGGAGATGAGATTTGATAATATGGACATGCTAAATCCAAAAACCTATCAACAAGAATATCTCTTCTACAAAAGGAGCAATAAAAAAAAAAAACTACTATATTTGTCTAAAAAGGAAAGAAAATGATATTTTACTTGAGTGAAAAACTTAAAATACTTATATCTAGTAAAAAAATAGCTTTCTTCTCCTATTATAACATAAAAGACTTATTCAAACAATATTTTTTATCTAACAATGATTCTTGTTTTTTTGTGGGCTATCTAATAATGATTTTAACAGGCCATAAATGTGCTATTGAAGGACAATTTTGGGAAAATCTTGATTGCAGATGATGATTAAAGTGACTGTGAGTCTGTGACAAATCCAATCATATATTGATAGTGCGTATCTCATTATGCAATGGGCGTTTCCTTCATCAGTGAAGATCTTTGCAATGTCGGCGTTGCTTCCCTAAGTGAGAATGTGACCAAAAAGCACATAGTTATTTATCCATATACTAAGGTAATGTAGTTTCCCTCATTTGGAGACACCTGTCCTCCTTCAAATGAAGACACCTATCCTACTTTATGAGGCCGCCACCTGTCTCCCTCCAATAACTTCAACATAACTTCCCCAACAAAATCTTCCTCAAACAAATAAGGTCCGGTTAGAAGAAAGGAAGAAGAAGAGGGCAGCATGCAACTCTAGTAGAGAGGAAGAAGAAGATTCCAGCAAGATCGCCTCTACCAAGAAAAGGTATGCATGGATGATGGATGTGGTTTCCTCTCTCTGGTATCCTTTTTTATATTTTTAATCTGTATTTAATTTGTTTCATTCTGTTTCATTTTATGTTAAACCCTATCACACAAACCTTTCTCAAACCTTTATCAGTTACAAGTGCATATCTTCAAAATGCAATGGTAACTGATTCTATGAGATTCGGTCCTTCCTAGCATAGCCTGCGTAAGCACAACTGGGATTTGACTATGAAGGGCCTGCGTAAGCACAATTGGGATTTGACTGTGAAGGGCAGACATCGTCTCAAGGAAAATTGAAAAGAAACCCACAAACATCGTCTCAAGGAAAATTGAAAAGAAAATGGTGACGATCATAGGCACAATTAAGAATAATCAAGAAAAAAATGATAACACTTGGTGGGTTATGCATTCACGGTCTTCTAGAAAAAAAATGTAAATCAATGAATAGTACAAATAATATACTATTTGTTGAGCGGGAATCATTAAAATATAAAGTTTAAATAAAGTGATATATAAATTATACATAGAAATTAAAGATATTTTTTCAATTTTTCATGAGGTGATTGATGGCATGGTGAAATCATTATGTATTTAGTAAGATGGGTTGAGGCGATGAACAGGAGACCATTCATCGTCTCCTATTTTAGTGAATGTATATATCTAGCAGATAGTGTCATCTTCAACTACGCAATATTCTCCTAATCTCAGATAAAAAAAAAAAAAAAAAAGGTAACTTATAAAAATAGAACATCAAATGGGACCTTACCTATATTCGTACCAAAATATAAACAAGAAGGGGCAAGGTTGACAAATAAAAAAGAAAACTAATCTTGAGTTGTACCAGCAGTATTGCAGGCTCAATTGCGATTATTATAATATTATTTATTACCTAAATACATAATGACCCAATTGAATTTTCAAATGTATACATTCTATATTATTTTGATATATAATATTTGGTTATTTAAAAGAATAACCTAATTAAATATTATATGTGGACTTTAAATATATTATAATAAATATAAAATTATAATATGAATATTAAAATAATATTATGATAATATTAGACATTATAATATTATGTATATTTGAATATTATTACTATAATATTATTATCATAATATATATTCAATAATAATAAATTTTCCAATGTAGTGATAGGGTTTACTTATTAATGTTATAATATCATAAGTGGAGATTTATGGTAGATAATATGTAATATGTAATCGGGTTATAATATGTCACACCATTACTTATTATATTATAATAAATAATATATTGTGCCCCTTCTACCATGAGAGCTGGGCCCCATTTGGACCACTATCTAGCAACCCAAAGGGGCTAACGGGCTTGAGAATGAAAAGGGGTTTTTCCAAATTTTTTATTTTTTTGGACTCTGGGGCCGTGTGGGCCATTGATTGCAGATCTAGATCATAGATCTTGAGAAAGGGGAGATTTATGGAAACTTTATTGGTGGGGTCTGATCTGGATTAAGATTAGTGGAGTCCACGATTTTTAGCAATTTTTATCGCCCAGGTTAGGAGGTCTTGGTTGCAGACGTTTTGTTCCAGAACGTCTGCTGTGATGGCAAGATGGGAGAGAGGAGAAGGTTTTCGGAGGTATGAGGTAGTATTGAAAGTGTATACCAGTTGACCTCGGCATTTTTTTTTAATGTGGGAATCAACAAAGAATATGTGATCACTATTCAACAGAAATAACAAAGATGGCATCATTAGCGGGTGCATAGGGCCCACATTCATCAATCTAACAGTTTGGTTGTTCGGTGGTGGAGCGTAGCCTTAACCGCAAGACTACTTTTCTACTGCATCTTTAATCTCATAGAATTAGTTACGATTCAATAAATGGCAAAAAACTCATAAAATCAGTTACGATTGCATTTTTAATCTCATAGAATCGTGATCACAAGTCTACCCGATCTGAGCTTAAATTTAGGCCAAATTAATCGGGTCGCAATTTATGGATATGGTCAGTTGGTTAATTCTACCCGATCTTAGAATGATAACTGCCCGAACTTAGCTTCTATTATGGCAAAATTAAACGGTAAATTTCTTTTGGGCCAGAATGCGTTTTGATAACAAATGGGCCTAATAGGTATCATGTGGAGGGTCTCACTATCTATGTCACTTGCAGAATATGAGACCAGGTGATCCCAACCTAGCTAAATTAGATGAGACCTACCTTGAAAGCATACCTTTTTGGGTATTAGTATGTGTATTTAGTGGTTCTGTGGTCCGTGCATAGCACGGGGTATTACTATAATATTATTATCATAATGTATATTTGAATATACATTATCCTAAATATATTATAATATATTTATTATTTTGTGATTATAAAAATATTATTTATTACCTAAATACTTAATGACCCAATTGAATATTCAAATGTATACATTATATATTATTTTGATATATAATATTTGGTTATTTAAAAGAATAACCTAATTGAATATTATATGTGGACCCTAGCCATACAGCTTTTCCATGTATACCTAAAATATATTTTAGTGGTAAATATTAGGGTGTTGGCCGACTAACTGTTATGGGTGTCCTCTCCACTAATTAGGCCCACTCATTTAATTATGGGTTTTAGTAGAAAATTATGATGAATAAAATGTAGTAATAGGGTTTACTTATGAATGCTAGAATATCAAAAATTGCTCGAAACTAATGATCTTAAATATCTATATCTATGAACTGAATAAAATAACTAAGTCAATTAGGTACAGTGTCTAACTGCAAGCCTGTGATGAATTATAGAGCCAAGCATTATATTAGGCCCAAAAACTAATATTTTTTAATCATTTATTCAATATATTTCTTTGTCGAAAAACAAAATAAATTTTATTGAGCTGAAACGAAAAATAAACTTCACTCGAGAAAAAGATACATAAATAAAAAAATAACTAGAAATATGTACCGGGGGGCAATAGTAAGAAAATTACATATGCATTTAGGTGTTTAGGTAGTTAATTACGCGTTATTTATTTCTAAGGGAAATAAGGGCTGTTATAGGGCCTTCTAATTGTGGTATGCAACAAGCCACCAATTCTCATAGTGGCTACCATTTCATTCATACAATAATCGGTAAATATATACGTCTTCAACGTCTACATAACTCAATATCATTTATTTCTTATAATCTACAAAAATAATATACACTTGCTACCACTGAATTCTAAGTGTAAATAAAAATAAATATGACTCAAATCAGTCACTAAATGCAAAACGAACAAGATCCACCAGGGAATATAAAAAGAGTCATGCAAAAAGAAGCAAGACGTGTAAGATCTACAATCTTGCGTTCAAAGCGACAACAACATTCTCATTACAATGTGACGTCGGGCAATAGAATGGCTTCAACATCTTATTACAATGTGACGTCAGGCAACAAATTGGCTTCAACATTAAGTACTGAAAATTATTTTTAGCTACTAACTTTTATTAGCCGACGATAATAAGTTTTTTAAGGCTGATAAAAAAAATTTTATTACAGGAAATAATATTGTATTATGCTCGAGCAGAAAAAATATCTCCACACATTGGAGCTTCAGTTCCAGAGTTTCAATATGCTCTCAATGTAGAGCTATTATGTGGCTTGATGAAAGAATCAGAGACAGTTCAATTTCAAGACCAAAGTTTAGCCTGTGCTGTCATGGAGGAAAGGTGATGCTGCCACTACTACCAAACATGCCTGAATTTCTACAGAGTCAATTCATTCAATCTAGATTCATGGAGAAAATAAGAACATCCAATTCAATGTTGTCCTTCACGTCAATGGGTGGAAAAATTGATCTCACTGTACTTGATGGAAGAGGACCATATATTTTCAGGATAAGTGGATCAAATTATCACAGGATCGGTTCATTACTTCCTGCACCTGGAGACATGCCTAAGTTTGCTCAGCTATATATATATATATATATGACACGGAACATGAAACATCCAATAGATTAAGGTTGTTCAAGGAAGCGGGGTTGCAAATGATGCAAATGAGATTGACTTGACTGTATTAGAAGGCTTGCAGACAATACTAAATGCAATTAATCCTTATGTAAGATTGTTCCGTAATGCAAGAGATAGGTTGTATGAAAATGGTAATCAAAATCTGCATGTTCGGATTCTGCATTCACGAGAAGGTAGATAGTATGCAAGACCAACTACAAATGAGATTGCAGCCATCATTGTTGGAGTTGAGTCTAAAATTACAGAAAATCGAGACATCATAATTAGAAAGCTAGATGGAAATCTCCAAATGATTAACGAAACACACCATTTGTACATGCCGCTCCAATACCTGTTGCTATTTCCATATGGAACTGATGGATGGACAAAGTTCATAAAGTTTGCACCTGGGTCAAACTATATGCGTGAGGGTGTATCAATTAGAGAGTTCTATGCGTTTAGATTGATGTCTCGGGATGGCGATGGGACGTCGTTGCTTCAGGGTGGCCAATTGTTCCAGCAGTTTGTGGTTGATTGCTACGCGACAATAGAGCAGAAAATGCTTAGTTTCATCAGGAACAATCAGAATGTTTTGCGTGCAGATTTGTATAGGGGTTTACAGGATGCGGTCAACGCAGGTGATACGGATGCAACTACAGTTGGTATGCGCTACATTGTTCCTTCGTCATTCACTGGTGGTCTGAGGAACATGATACAACATTATCAGGATGCTATGGCTATTTGTTGTACGATGGGATTTCCCGATCTATTTATAACGTTCACATGTAACCCAAGTTGGTCAGAGATTCAACAACAACTATCATGATTCCCTGGTCAACGTCCTGAGGACAGGCCAGATATAGTTGCAAGGGTATTTCACATTAGGCTGAAATAACTAATGGAGGACCTAAAAAAAAAAAAAAAAATTCTTCGGCAGAGTAATTGCAGGTATACAAACTCAATTATTAGCATACTTTAACTTCAATATCTACTCTTAATTTTTGAAATTTTATTACTTTGTCCAAATGATTTTGAAACATTATATTAATTAAGAAAATCACTTCAATCTGAGCAGATATTCATGTCATTGAGTTTCAAAAACGAGTATTACCGCATTCTCACATTATTTTCACTCTGGCTGGTGAGGACAAACCATAGTTACCGGAAGAGATTGATGACATTATTTCTGCGGAAATACCAAGTGAGGTTGAAGATCTATTGGCATTCGCGACTGTGACGAGATGCATGTTACACGGGCCATGTGGTTATCAAAATATGAATGTTCCATGTATGATAAATGGAAAGTGCCCAAAAGATTATCCAAAACCATTTATGAGTGCAACGACAATAGCGGAGAATGGATTTGTGGTCTACAAACGTCGAAATAATAACATGACGTATAGAATCAACGGTTTTTATGTAGATAACCGATGGATTATTACATATAATCGAGATCTCATTGTAAGATATGATTCACACACAAATGTTGAGCGGTGTGCCCACAGCAAGGTCATCAAGTGCTTATACAAGTACATTCATAAGGGTCCAGATCGTGCAACGATTGTTATCGAGGATAGTATTGTACAGACTAATAACAGTGGCAAACGTATGTACAGAAGCGTGAATGAGATCAAGCAATTTCAAGACGGTCGATACATATTTTCGATTGAATCGTGCTGGAGAATATTCGAGTTTTATTTGCAAAAACAATATCCCTCGTTGCAAAGGTTACAGTATCATCTACCAGAAGAACAATTTGTTGTGTTTAGAGACACGGATGATGTCGAGTCTGTGATTAATCAGGATGGCATTCGTGACACAATGTTTACCAAATGGTTCGAAGCAAATAGAAACCACCCGGATGCTAATGAATTTACGTACGTTGAGTTCCCAACAAAGTAGGGGGTCTGGAACGCAAAGGAAAAATAGTGGACAAGGCGAAAACAACGTGTTAGTATTGGTAGACTTGCTTATGCACATTCAAACTCAGGAGAACGTCATTATTTGAGTATGCTATTTAACAAAGTCCCGGGGGCAAAATGCTATGAGGATATAAGAACAATTGGCGGAGTGGTGCACCCAACTTACAAATCGGCATGCTTTGCACTTGGCCTACTTGAACATGATGGTGAATGGTATGAAGCACTTTATGAAGCCTTAACATGGGCCACAGGTTCCCAACTCAGAAACATATTCTGTTCAATGCTGATGTTCTCAGCAATTTCAAATCCCACGGAATTGTGGTAAAAACACTGGGTGAAATTAATAGATTATTTACAAAGTCGAACGAGGAGACAGCTTGGAGACAGAGATAGATATCTTGATGAAAGTGAATTGAGAAATTTAGGGTTGTTGGATATCGAGCGTATACTGAATAAGAACGGCAGATCATTGACAGAATTCCCCCCAATGCCGCTACCATCTTACCAGTTGGGCCAGATTGTGATGAACAGGCTTATGATGGAAGAGCTCGATTATGATAGCACAACTAAAAGCCATCTGTTCGAATCGTTACATGTCGGCTTAAATGAAGATCAAAAGAGGGTCTTTGACATGATAATTGATGCATACAACAGACGGACGGTGGGTCTCCAATGCTTTTGCCAAATGGAAAAAGAGGGTCTTTGCCAAATGCATACAACAGACGGACAGGGGATCATCTATGGAGGATTTTAATAGCAAAAGTCAGGTCACAAAAAAAAAAAGTTCTCTCGGTTGCATCATAGGGAATTGCTGCCTTGCTTTTGCCAAATGGAAAAACTGCACACTCCCGTTTCAAAATACGACTAAACCTCTACTAATCGTCATGTTGTTACATCACCCATCGGACCGATTTGGCAATGTTAATTTACGAAGCAGATTTGATAATATGGGATGAAGCTCCAATGTTGAGTCGCTACGCCTTTAACACTGTTGATCGAACATTCAGAGACATTTTGTAAAATAAGATTAATTGTTCCTCTGAGAAGGTGTTTGTAGGAAAATTATTTGTACTTGGGGGAGATTTTAGACAGATAATGTCAGTTATAACAAAGGGGGGACGTGAACAAATAGTTAGAGCTTCGTTGCCGAGGTCGAGCATTTGGAAATATTGTCAGGTTTTGCATTTGAAAATAAATATGCGTGTAAGGACAAATGATGTTTCTGAACTTTACGATCTCGATTACATGATTTCACAAAATGGATTAAGATGGTTGGCAAGGGAAAGGTATCCGTACATCTTTTGGGAATGATTATGATCCAAACTGGATCAAAATCCCAGATGAATTTTTCATACGAAATGATGAAAAGGGAGTACAGTGGTTGATTGAATCAACTTATCCGGATCAAATTAATAGGTACAGTGATTTGTCCTACTTAAGTGAGCGTGTAACACTTGCTCCAAGAAACATCGAATTCGACCAGTTAAACTCGATGATGTTTTCGATGATACCAGGAGAAAGGCGGGTATTTTATAGTGCAAATAAGCTATGTCCTACATCAGGAGAAACTATGGATCATGTTTTGCACCCTCCAAAGTTTCTGAATTCTCTGGACTTACCAGGATTACCAAGTCATGCTCTGGAGTTAAAAGATATTGCTCCAATAATTTTGTTGCGAAGCTTGAATCAATGTTTGGGATTGTGAAACGGTATCCGATTAGTTGTTCTTAAGATGAGGGACAAAGTCATACAAGCTAAAGTCATGACAGGTTCTCGCGTCGGAGAAATTGTATTGATAAGTCGACTAACCTAACATTGGCGTCTGGTGATTCAACATTCGAACTGAAAAGAAGACAATTTCCTATCAAACTGGCATTTGCAATGACCATAAATAAGAGTCAGGGACGGACTCTAAAGAATGTGGGTGTCTACCTACCGAATCCTGTGTTTTCACATGGTCAGCTATATGTAGCTTTGTCGCGTATTACATCTCCGTCAGGTTTAAAGATGCTGCTTATCAATAAACAAGGGATGCCAAATAATGTCACCAAAAATATTGTGTACAGGGAAGTCTTCAACGATATCCCCGATTAAAATATGTTATGAGATTAGATATTTGGTGAATTTCATGTACAGATACTTCAGGAAAAAGATTGGTTGATTTCATCTAAAATTTTCGATAATTATATTTTATTTTGTTGTTGCTAATTTGTCATTATATTTATTTTATACGTAATTTGTAATGTCTATCAAGTTAATAATTAGTTTGAAATGTTGTTGGCCATTTCTGATTGAACTGTTGTTGCTTTCATTTCATTTTTAATTTATAGATTCATTTTTTAAATGTAAACCAGATAAGATGGGTATACCTCTCAAATATTGTCATAGCAATGACTCTCTATATGTTAGAGAGTGGACAGATGAGTTCGAACATAAACCATTTGAGCATGACACACCAATAGCAAAGCATGGCTCACGCAAAATACAACTGGCTCAGTGGCTAAGATTGTGTGGAAACTTCATCCCGGAAAGATATATAATGATAAAAATTGCCGAGACATTGCCACCAGCTTGGGATGCTGCGAATAGGAGAATATTTGAAATCTTGCGACTATGGCATGCGGTGGAGTTTGTTGACTTATTACAGTCATTTGAAAAATACTAGCAAGACCCCATGCTTTGCATGGTCCACCTTGATTTTCTTGCATTGATACCGGAACCCAGGTGAGCCCCCCGATGACCCATGTGATCAGTGGATCCGAATGAGGACCCATGGGCAACCTAGTAGGTGGTGGGCCCTGTTTGGCCCACCATCCAACGTCTGATCAGAGAGAAGGAGACCACGTGTTTTAGGAAGTAGTTATAAAGCGTGATTTTTTTATTTCTTTTTAAGTTTCAATCATTGTTTGGCCTACTCAGTTTCTTGTGTTGATTATGGGACCCAGGTGCGCCACCAGATGATCCATCCGATCCGTGGATCCAAAGGAGGACCCACTGGAGACCCATTATGTGGTGGGCCCGTGCGAGTTGGGCCTGTTTCGCCAACCATCTAGTGTCTGATCAGAAAAAGGGAGACGACTTCTTTTAGGAAGCAATTGAGAAGTGGGAATTTGTTTCTTTTTATTTAAGTTTCAGTCATTGTTTTGGGCCATACGGTTGTTCTGCTTGATTTTCTTGCGTTGATACCGGGACCCAGGTGGGCCACCGGATGACCCATCCAATCCATAGATCCGAAGGAGGACCCACCGACGACCCATTACGTGGTGGAACCGTGTGAGGTGGGCCTTGTTTGGCCCACTACCCAGCATCTGATCAGAGAGAGGGAGAGTACGTGTTTTTGGAAGCAATTAAGAAGCAGGAAATTTTTTTTTTTTTTAAGTTTCAGTCATTGTTTGGGCCATTCAGTTTCTTGCGTTGATACCGGGACCCAGGACGGCCACCGGATGACCCATCCGATCCGTGGATCCGAAAGAGGATGCGCCAGCGACCCATTAGGTGGTGGACCCATGCGAGGTGGGCCCTGCTTGGCCCACCATCCAACGTCTGATTAGAGAGATGGAGAGGACGTATTTTAGGAAGTAGTTAAGAAGTCAGAATTTTTTTTTCTTTTTAAGTTTCAGTCATTATTTGGGCTATTCAGTTTCTTGTGTTGATACCGGGACTCAGGTGGGCCACCCGATGACCCATTCGATCTGTGGATCCTAAAGAGGACCCACCGGAGAACCATTAAGTGGTGGACCCGTGCGAGGTGGGCCTTGTTTGGCCCACCATCCAGCGTCTGATCAGAGAGAATGAGATGACGTGCTTTAGGAAACAGTTAAGAATTAGGATTTTGTTTTTATTTTATTTTATTTTATTTTTTTAAGTTTCAGTCATTGTTTGGGTCATTCAGTTTCTTACGTTGATACCGGGATTCAGGTGGGCCACCCAATGACCCATCCAATCTGTGGATCCGAAGGAGGACCCACCGGAGACCCATTATGTGGTGGACCCGTGCGATGTGGGCCCAATTTGGCCCACCATCCTGCGTCTGATCAGAGAGAGGGAGAGTACGTGCTTTACGAAACAATTAAGAATTGGAAATTTGTTTTTGTTTGTTTTTTTTTTTTTCTAAGTTTCAGTCATTGTTTGGGCCATTCAGTTTCTTGCGTTGATACCGGAACCCAGGTAGGCCACCCGATGACCCATCCGATCCGTGGATCAGAAAGAGGACCCACCGGCGACCTATTAGGTGGTGGACTCGTGCGAGGTGGGCCCTGTTTGGCCCACCACCAAGCATCTAATTAGAGAGAGGGAGAGTATGTGTTTTAGGAAGCTGTTAAAAAGCGATAACTTTATTTTTTTTAAGTTTCAATTATTGTTTGGGTCATTCAGTTTCTTGCGTTGATACTGGGACCCAGGTCGGCCTCTGGATGACCCATCTAATCCGTGGATCTGAAAGAGGACGCACTGGCGACCCATTAGGTTGTAGACCCGTGCGAGGTGGGCCTTGTTTGGCCCACCATCCATCGTCTGATCTGAGAGAGGGAGATGACGTATTTTAGGAAGTAGTTAAGAACTGAGAAATTTTTTTTTTTTAAGTTTCAGTCATTATTTGGGAGATTTAGTTACTTGTGTTGATACCGGGACCTAGGTGGGCCACCCGATGACCCATTTGATCCATGGATCCGAAGGAGGACCTACTGGAGACCCATTAGGTGGTGGACTCGTGCGGGGTGGGCCCTGTTTGGCCCACCATACAGCATCTAATCAAAGAGAAGGAGCTGACGTGTTTTAGGAAAAAGTTAAGAATTAGGAATTTTTTTTTATTTTTTTTTAATTCTCAGTCATTGTTTAGGCCATTTAGTTTCTTGCGTTGATACCGGGACCCAGGTGGGCCACCCGATGACTGATCCGATCCGTAGATCCGTAGGAAGACCCACCGAAGACCCATTACGTGGTGGACCTGTGCGATGTGGGCCCTATTTGGCCCACCATCCTGCGTCTGATCAGAGAGAGGGAAAGTACGTGTCTTAGGAAACAATTAAGAATTGGGAATTTGTTTTTGTTTGTTTTTTTTTTTTTAAGTTTTAGTCATTGTTTAGGCCATTCATTTTCTTGCGTTGATACCGGAACCCAAGTAGGCTACCCGATGACCCATCCAATCCGTGGATCTGAAGGAGGACCCTCCGGCGACCCATTAGGTGGTGGACCCGTGCAAGGTGGGCCCTATTTGGCCCACCATCAAGCGTCTGATCAGAGAGATGGAGAGTACGTGTCTTAGGAAGCAGTTAAGAAGCGATAATTTTACTTTTTTTTAAGTTTCAGTCATTGTTTAGGCCATTTAGTTTCTTGCTTTGATACCGGGACCTAAGTGGGCCACTGGATGACCCATCCGATCCGTGGATCCGAAAGAGGACACACTAGCGACCCATTAGGTGGTAGACCTATGCGAGGTGGGCCTTGTTTAGCCCACCATCCATCGTCTGATCAGAGAGAGTGAGAGGACGTATTTTAGGAAGCAGTTAAGAAGTGAGAATTTGTTTGTTTTTTAAGTTTCAGTCATTATTTGGGTCATTCAGTTTCTTGTGTTGATACTGGGACCCAGGTGGGCTACCCGATGAGCCAATCGATCCATGGATCCGAAAGGAGGACCCACCGGAGACTCATTAGGTGGTGGACTCGTGTGAGGTGGGTCAAACATCCAGCATCTGATCAGAGAGAAGGAGCTGACGTGTTTTAGGAAACAGTTGAAAATTAGGAACTTGTTTTTATTTTTATTTTTTTAAAGTTTTAATCATTATTTAAGTCATTCAGTTTCTTACGTTGATACCGGAACCTAGGTGGGCCACCCGATGACTCATCCGATTCGTGGATCCGAAGGAGGAACCACAGGAGACCCATTATGTGGTGGACCCGTGCGATGTGGGCCCTATTTGGCCCACCATCCTGCATCTGATCAGAGAGAGGAAGAGTACGTATTTTAGGAAATAATTAAGAATTGAGAATTTGTTTTTTGTTTTTTTTGTTTCAAGTTTCAGTCATTGTTTGGGCCATTCAGTTTCTTGCGTTGATACCGGAACCCAGATGGACCACCCGATGACCAGTTTGATCCGTGGATCCGAAGGAGAACCCATAGGCGACCCAGTAGGTGGTAGACCCGTGTAAGGTGGGCCTTGTTTGGCCCACCATTAAACATCTGATCAGAGAAAGGGAGAGTACGTGTTTTAGGAAGTAGTTAAGAAGCGAGAATTTTTTTTTAAAGTTTCCATCATTGTTTGGGCCAATCAATTTCTTGCATTGATACCGAGGCCCAATTGGGCCACCCGATGACCCATCCGATTCGTGGATCCGAAGAAGGACCCATCGAAGACCCATTATGTGGTGGACCCGTGCGATGTTGGCCCTATTTGCCACCATCCTGATCAAAGAGATGGAGAGTACGTGTTTTAGGAAACAGTTAAGAAGATAAGTTACATAGTGGGTTTTTTTGGGAAGTTATGTGGGTCGGTTAGCGAGAGTGGAGAGAGAGGAGAGTGGAGAGGGAGATGAGATACTGACACCTGGAGCCCTGTGGTTCAACGAAGGGAAGATACATTCCCTTAGTAATATAAATATTCAACCCTTATGGATAAAGTTCAGGAAAGAGAAAATGGTTGAAGGAACATGTGTTAGGGAACATTTGCTGAACAAGGAACAATTGTTCTACGATGTCAAAAGAAGAGGATTTGAACCGAATATTGTAGATCTGGTACATTCCATAGTAAGAACTCTACCACCTCCTTGGCCGGTTCAAGACATCCACGAGAAGCTGAAGACTAAATTCGTAGATATGAGGGAATTAGGGGAGATGTTGGAAGAGATCGAGTTAGACCTTACAACGGTGAAGGCTTTAGAAGCTTTAGAGGATGGACTGAACATCAACAAAACCTTACGAAAGTAGATCTTCATATTCCCGATAATAATGTCATCTTATGATGACTATTGAGATAGTTTCAGTAGATTATTTTCCATTAACATAACGTGGAGAAGGGATTTGACTGCAAACATGCTTGCTCTACAAAGCTATTTAAGATATAGAGCTGAGTACCGTGCGTGCTTGCAAAACATATATGTCTTGTCATTTAGGAAGGATATGTATCTTTCATCATAGATAAAGAAAGCGTAGATGATAAAACCTTTTTTTTTTTTTAATCTAGATCCAAATCCATACATGTAGAATCCAAATGCTTGGCATTCAAAATTGGTTGGATATATTTTCCCTTGAAGGATCTTGATTTAAAATCAACTACAGTTGTGTACTAAAAGATATTTTTTAATATTCGTTTTTGTCCTTGTCCCTAGATCGGGGAGATTTTAATATTCTTTATTTTGTTTGTTTATTGAGGATTTTACAGAAAAATCTCAAAATTTGGTCATTCCTCGCGAAGGATCTCCGCATATTGTACAGCACAAATTCAGTCTTCCCCGTCTCTTTCACTTCTCAATATAAATCTTCAGAATATGAAAAGAAGTAAGAAATGAATAGTATGTCAGTAGTGATAATCTTTTTATAAAGCCTGTGATACTATTTTCCTAAAATGATTGGGAGAAAATGGAGTGGATGAGATGTAAATAAGGGCCAATAGAAAAAAAATATGCCTTTTAAGATAATCCTAGCCTTTGATTTGAAAGACACAAACTAATTTAGTTGTATTAGAACCTTAGATTTCTCAGGTTCAATCCAAAGACAGATAAAGGCTTGATGTTAGTGAACCAAGGGCTGGTGCCAAACGGTGATGATATGAGAGTGTAAAAGGGTCTGTAATGATCCAAGGTGGGCCCCACCATGTGACATGATCATTTGACATGGGTTGATGAACTCGTCCAAGATACAAATTTAATTATTAACTACGTACCCTCATCAAATTGACATCTTAAAGGTGTGCTTGTGTGAAGTTGGCATTTCACGAATCCGTTGAAAGTTATTTCACGGTGCCCCTGAAAAATAATTCCAACCTTTTTCTATAGAAAATGATTTCTTGCAGAGTTTAGGAAAATAGTTTGATTTCCTCCTTTCATATGGAAAATCGCTTCATTAAACAGCAAACAAAAATGACAAGTATGAAAAAAATGGAAGACTTCTTCTATGCTACCCTAAAATATTTGATGTCGCATAAACTGTGTCCTATAGGAATTTGTGTGGCCCGTATACCACGGATCCCACGTCAAATCAAGCAAATGGCAGTTGCCAACAGAGAATAAGAATCTCGATATAATAAAAGACTTGATCTGTTGTAGATAATATAGGGATCTTGTAGTTATCGGATAGATCAGCATGATTAGATTTTATCCCCATATAGCAAACTTCTATCAGGATTAGGGGATTCGTCGGAGTTGAGAGCTCCCACTTAGGCAAAACGGTGACTCGTAGGGATCGGTTATGTAAGGGAGTTGGAAGCCTTGAGTCATGCACCATTCACACCGAGATCCAGACGCAAGAGATCCTTGGCGTTTTCCCACCATCACGAACACTACAGATACAGATGTAAATGGGTCTCAGATTCTCTGATTATCCGAAGGTTCTGACCAGTTAAAAACTAGGCCTAGGTCTTTATTTAGGCCTCGATAACTAAATTGGTCCGAGTTCGGTTCTACCTTGGTTCGGACTCATGAACCCGAGACCCTTCATATTACCTGAATTTTTGAAAATCTCTCATAAAAATCATATTTTTCAATATCATTCTCTACCTAGATCCGGATCCGGATCCGGATCCAGATCCGTCCCATATATGGTTCTGGTTCTGATTCTGGAGCCAAGAAATCGGTTCCGAAACGGCGGATCCGGTTTGACCTTATCCTTAATGGTTTCAGTTCCGGGTCCACTATAGACTTGGACGGAAAGCGACCCATTTACAACCCTAGCTACAGATCTCTACCAGCGTATAGGAGTCTTCCACATCCCGATCCTTCCGGTACAACGTTCGGAGATTATTATAAATCAGCAAGGCAATGCGGTCTTCTTATCTATTTCAATATTTTTTTGTGGTTTTCAAACAGTCCAATTGGTGGTGCTCTGGCATTTTTGGGTGCCACCATCTATGATGTTTCTATCGATGGATTTGGCGATTTCCTACATCAACAAGATGTAAAAATCATGACATTGAATTATTAAAATAAAAAACATCTTTGGATGACCATAATTGATCGGTTGGTCAGCCTTGTGCTCACTGCATATGTCGTATTTCATCATGTAATGTATATTTTCATGTCCATATCATGAGTGGGCCAAATTTTACCCCATAAAGCATTGATTACGCACTGTCGGCAGTCATCTCAAGTCAATGGATGATTCAGGAATGAAAGATCTGCGTCAAATTCTGTTGGCTCAATAATTTAGGAAAAAATGAAGAGAAATTTGCAAATGGTGCTCCTGATTTTTTCTCTCTACAGTAAGATGATGCCAAACAGGTAAACATCTTTTCTTTCCTGGGTTTTGTTCCAATACACTCAAATGTCCGTTCAATGTGATTCTCAATCTTTGGATGATTGACAACATCACTCACAATTTGGATGGTGGACCACTAGAAAATGGCTCACACATATGAAATGGGTTATAATCTTGTATTCCAGGTTAATTGGAGAGCTCGCACTCCTTGGGAGATTTTAGGGCCAGCTCTAATACCATATAAAATACCATATATTAATCCAAAAATTTAAGCTGATAGGTAAAAGGCTTGTCAAACCCGTTATTTGGATGATGTGGGACTTTCTCAACACTCACATACATGTGGAGAGTTCGCCCATACACATGTGAAGAGGGCAGCATATCCGGAGACTGGACCTAAATAGCTAGGTGGGAGTTGAAGTTGCTAACCAACTAAGCAACTCCGTGTTCTAAAGAGTTTTTAGATTTAAAGAAAGCTGATGTTATATAAAGCGATGTTGCTTGTTCCAGCAGGTTTGATTGCAAGGATTCTATGATTTCTTGTCTACAGCATTTGGAGAATCCGCAAGTGAAATTCCAAAACACTTAAGGGCTATCTACCATTCCAAATGCTGGATTCTTGAGAATTTTGCATGGCAAAAGTGTATTTGGAATGTCAGCTGACAGCTGAGACAATCCTCCTGATTCAAACTGGTCATTTGGAACTCCACTAAGATAGCTCATGTATTGTTATCTGGAATTTCAAACAAAAGGAATTTCCATTAGAAATGTTTACAGCGAAACAGACCCTAACCTAATTAACCACATAAAGTAGATGAGTTTTCTTGTGGTTTTGTTCATGCTGATTACAAGTTTCATCTGCCCTCCATCAGAAAACTGTACATTTTTATCAGAATGTGCAGCCCATAGGCCCTCCCTTGATTTGAAAGGAAAGAGACATAATTGATCGATTCATGTTGAATTGATAAGTTTATTGATGGAACTTAAAGAATGCCCATAAAAATATATCAATAGCAATCTACTTTTTCGAACTCTCCATGCCGACTTAGAGATGGATGTAATGTGACACCCTCAACATTTGAATACTCCCAAGGCCCATGTAGCCATCATTGATGTTTGTGTGGGTGATGGAGCCATATTCTAGAGTGGGCCCCACCATGTTAAGCTGAGCATAGATATCTATAAAATGATCCTAAAACAGATACACTGGGGCCATTTTCTTTCATATGTTTATTGAATGGTTGAGAAAGGAGGAGAGTACCAAGTTTCCCTGCACTCTTTTTACTAAGCAAAAGTGGTAGGGGCACTGCATCGAGATAGCACTGGAAAAGGACATGGGCCCAACCTAAAAGGTCGTGGGACCTCATGTATAGTTTGAGGGCTACAAGAGGCAATGAGGAATGTACTAGGAACAGACTACTCTACTCATATTTAAGTACTGTTAAGTAGGGATAATGTAATCTGGAAATCAGTAGGGCCTAGTAGTTATTATTGATCAGTAATCTGATCTTCTTAGGCTTTTAAAACGTAAGGAATGGACTCTTTCATTTCTTTTGAAGGTCATTTCCCTTTTAAGCATAGAAAGGAGTACTGGTTTTATGCAAATATTACCAATGTTTTGTCTAAATCAGTATTTTTCACATGAGTAAATGAGCACATCCAATGATTTTAGATGTGTTTGGACTTTCTTTTTTTTCTTTTACAAATTTCTCAAACAATGTAGATCTAAGATAGAAGAGTATACACCTTGATTCTCATCATTAATCATGAGAACGAGGGCTGCCCAATTAATTAGTTGGGACTGCCTCTAGCCCATGAACAGTCCCAAGGGTACTCTCTCTCTCTCTCTCTCTCTCTCCATGTATTGCAGGTGTTTTCTCCCCACTTGTGTGGGTGCTCTTATGGGTCTGCAATACCTGTGTTGTTGGGATACCAAAGAAAAAGAAGAGAATATTGAATGGTCCGGATCATGAGTTGAGGGCCACACAAATGTGCAGAAAACAGGATCTATATATATTAGAATTCTTTTTAGATCTTTTGTCAGAAATTAAACAAGATTTGTGAAGATTTAAGATAATTAGCTTAAAGGTATTGTATTTTATTAGTTCAATATACAAAATTGAAAGGCTTGGATTACAAAAAATATGAGACCTATAGGAATGGGAAATTATAGAAGTTGATTGATGAGTTTTAATTTAGTGACTCATTGCATATCTGAATGTGATCACCATGTAATGTAATTTCTATACAAGTGCCAGATGTGAAATAATTTCACTCCTATTTAGGTTTAAAGATTTTTGGTGTAAGACTGCCCCCTTTTTTACACACCATTTTCATAAGTCATTCACGCATCAAATGCATAATGCATAGGTGAGTGCAAAGAAAGGTGATGATGCATAACCAGGATGCATTGAATGTGCAAATAAACAACCCTTTCCTGTTTTTTCACATGGAATTAAGGCAACCACTGGGCCAGGCTTCTGTTGTGCTTCCACATCTGACTCACCCACAATCATGTTTTAGCCAGATTCTTCTGGGTCGAACCTGAACCTATATAGTTTTCATAAAATCGAAAAAAAAAGAATATCAGAGCTGGATTTACCATCCACAAATGTTTCAGCTAAGGCCCAACCGTATCTTGAACTAAAATGGGCCTATCTTCTTATCCATGAATGAAAGGATTGAGAATAATTTCTGGTACAATACATAAACAGGCCACATTTGCAGATCCAACAAACAAGGCCCATTCCGGACCTCATTATTACCCATCTGAGAGCAATGAAGAAAAATTGAAGGCAGTATGCTATCCACAGGCAGGGGAGAGGAAAAACTGGTGCCACCTCAAAAGCTATTTGGAGAAAGATATCATTTACAATGTCTATGTTCTCTTTTGAAATATAAATGGCTCAAAAAGAATTGAAACAACATTTCAACAAGAAGAAAAAAAAACCAACCATATAGAAGGATAAAAGAACAAAAAGGAAGTAATAGCAAGGTGTCTTGAACAGTCACGAGGTGACTCTACAGAGAGAGTTAAGAGAATATTTACTGTCTACTCATCCATCACCCAAACAACATATAAAACAACGAAACTGATGCCTGCAAGGCATATTTCTGCACACATGCTACAAAACTAGCACAGAACCCTAAAAGAAATGAGAAGAAAACAATATCACAGCTAAATTTCAATCATTTTCTCTCTATTTAACCTCCTTTTTTTTTTTTTTTTCTTGACTCTCCTACAAGTTACACAAACATAGACAGTAAAAAGAAAGAAACATTGTAACAGTCAAGATCTTGATTGATAGGATGAAAATGTTGCTTTGGGTTTGAATAGCTCATGAGGGATAGACAGGGGTAGAGAAGAATGGATTGATGGGATGGGGAAAAGGTGGAACCCATGTTCACAATTAGGAGGTACTAATTGAGAGCCTCTGGGTCCATTGAGAGCCAACATAGCCACCTTCATGCTGGGTCTTACAAGGTCAAGAAAAGGCCTTACAAGGTCAAGAAGATGGCAGCATCAGCCATAGGAACAAAGGAGGCAAATGTGACTTTGGAAGGAAGAAAGTTCCTGCGGGCGAGAAGTGGGAAGGATGGGTGGATAGTGAAGAAAATAGATAAAAAGCTCAGGTAGGATAGCGCCTACTTAAGGCGAACATTTTGCGTTGGCCATTGCAATAAAAAGTCTTACGCCGGCTAGATTGGAATCCATGATCACAAATCCGGCTGCAAAGATTCTGTCGCCTCCAAAGATTCCAGTCCTCATGATGGAATTGGAGAATTTGGTGCTGAATCCATACATGGTCTTAACCTGCAGTGTAGGAAAATAAAAAAAATAATGAATTGAGTAATTTTGTGAATGAGAGGCTAAGGTAATGGAAAGGGGTGTTCTTCCCAACAAATTGAAAATGGAGATGAGAGATGGGTGATTTGGATCTTGCTTGCACTTTAACAAAGAAGAAGAATATAAAGGTACATAAAATTATGAGAAGCTTATCATTCCACAAAAGAAGTTAGCCATGAACATAGATTTGGAAAAGCACATTTGCATCAAACCTAGTCATCCTCAAAAATCAAAGAAATTAAAAAGGTGAAAAGGTGTAGTTTCTTCTGCTACCTTTTTCTCCTCTACCTTCTTCTGGATGAGGTAAGTCTTCTATGTCTCTCTCTCTCTCTCACACACACAAAAACACACACACACAGAGAGAGAGAGAGAGAGAGAGAGAGAGAGAGAGATGGGTTTAGAAGTAAAAGGTGGTGATTGCTGGTTGGGTGGTTTATGAAGGGAAGGTTCGGGCAGGCAGAGGCTGCCCGGGTGGATCTGACAACGACAGGTCCAAGCCCAGAAGGAATGTAACCGACCGTATTACGTCAGCAGGAACGGTCAGCCGGTTGCCCGTGGTGGGTGATCGTTCTGCCCCTGCTCAATCCGGTTCAATGTGCCCCAAAGACCTAATTTTAATTCGGAATGAAGAAGTCCGTTCTCGTTTTTACGTGCAGTTGCATGTTTTATTTATTTATTTATTTAGGGTGTGTTTGTTTACATTATAATACAAAGGAATTGAATTCATACCATCCATACTGTAAGTGATTAAAATTAAAGATCAAAGGTGACTTTTAAAGCGTAAATAGAAAAAACAATATTTATGTAGGTGGGGTGGGGAATAAAATGGAATGTGAATTGTGATACGTACTGTGGACAAGATGGGCCCGCCATGCAAATCACATTAGATTTGAAGATTCTGATGGTTTGATAGGTGGGCCAGAAAACAACACTCCCCATGCAAGTCTAATAGAGTGTGGCCATGATCATGATCTTGGAAGCTTCACAATGAAGCCCAACGCACAAACCTGGTATATACTTGCATCTGTCTCCCAACAAATGGGCTAATTTACATCATTTTCACATTGGTAAGTCATGTTAAACGGTTTGGCTTTCATATGTAAAGATTTCATTGATCTCGAAATTTAATTAAGAATACTTAAGATATGAGATTAAATTTTGTGGAATCTAATGGGTCAAGAAAGAATTTGTATAGTTCAGATAAAAATCTTAGAGCCCTCAATAGTTGCAAAAACAGAAGATAGTGACAGGATTTCATACCATGACTTTGGGCAACTTTTTTTAATTAGGGAGGTGTGAAATATTTTCGTATAAAAAACGATATACACCAGTTTTACACCTCAATATTTATACATGTATAATATGTAAATGAGCACAAACAAACATGAATGGATCCAAACAAACGAGCATTTTCTTCTCCCTATCATCTAGCGGCATTCTCCACTTCTTTTCTTCACATTCAAATATGCCCTTTAAGTGTGTATTAATAATACAAGATTGAAATGTAGATAATCTTCTCTTCCTGCATGTTCTCCACCTTTCTTCGACGTCAGAATACACTACTAGCGTTCACAGTTTTTAGTACAAATTTTAGTGCAACAGTAGAATCCCAACACAATATTGGTGTAGAAGAATATGGGAATGGAAAGGAGAGAGTGCATCAGAATTGTCCCCCAGATTAACCATACCATGTAACACAGATTTCACTTTTGTGTCTCATGTTGGTGACATTATTATTTATACAATTGAAATTACTGTCTTCTATTGAATAAAATTTTAGCATGATTCATGATAGATCATGTGTTCCCACATTCCTCAGGCATGCTGTAATGATGTCTGTGCGTCGTTTCTCGGAAGATTTGAGAATAGGCAGACTACTCTTTTAGATTAAAGAAAACATGGGAAGCAGACTCCTCTGTTAATTAGAGGAGAAAAAATAGAGGAAAACTGTTCACTTATTTTCATCATCACCTTTTTTTTTTTTTAAATAGATCGAGAAAGGTGCCACTATAGCTCTGCTAGTTAGTGACACCAATACCCTATCATTTTGGGGCTGGCAGTGCGAGAGTTTGAATCCTCCATGCAGCAAAGAAGAACAGAAAAGAAGAAAAGGGCAAGAAGGGGAATCCAAGCACTCCATAGGGGTGAAGCTGAGCGCGAGTTGAAGTCGTCTTTGTCTTAGTAACTTAAACATATAGAGACACCATTAGACAATTATTGAAGGAAGGAAAAAAAACTGGACAAGCCCAACACCAATGGTTACGATAATGTGAGCACCATTCAACTGGGTGATGGGACCATAGCGATCGAAAGATCTCAACCCCGCATGGTAATGGAGGCTTGAATTATAATCTAAACCACTTGATCAACGGATGATAAGTTTTCACCGTCCAAAAGAGTGCAAAGTTAATCGAACAATCCAATCCATTCCAATGGGTGTTAAACTGGGAATTGGTGACTATCGGAGGGTCCTTTTTATAGCCCACACGGAAGGATCACCAGGTGGGCCCAACTACGTATTAAGACACATAATGCTCACATGTGGTTTTTCCCTAAATATATTCGTGACAACAGAGCACATTTAACATTACTTCCGTTCAGTGACTGATTCAGGCATTCAATTTTTTTTTTTCTTTTAACCCAGTCAAGTGGTCTGAGACTAAGAGAGAGCCCACACACACAAGGGAAAACAGACAAACTGCACAAGCAAGAAAAGGCCCACACAAGGGTGAAAGAAACCCGTACAAGTGGAAAAAAATCCTACACAAGTAGAAAGAAGTGACGTATCTAGCATTAGAACAATGGACAGCTAGATGAGGAATTGCCGCTACCTACTGAGATAAGTGGTCGTTCTCAGGCATTCACATTTAACAGTGGGTTGGTAGAAGCGATGCAGATCACGTCCTATATTAGGATTGACGACGACCACAAAGCAAAATCTAATGGAAGTAAAAAAAAATCTTATAACATAATACTTTGTGGGCTGTGTAACAACTAGCAAGTCCTCTATGAGTCAGTCATACCCCTAGTTAAGACCTTGGCATCCCCTCATCTAAGGTAAGTTCCCTCTGCAAAGGTTGTAACTGTAACGTGCTGGGATACACAGCTGGATATTCCTCTAACATCTGCCATACGTACAAACTCATCACGGTTGTAGACAGAAGATTTGGTTCATTGGTTGAGAAATTTCTCCAAGGAATGAAAGGTCGTCAGGAGCTTGTTAGTCATTTCCTTCTTCTTGTCAGTGAATCCACATACGGTGGATTCTATTTAATTTACCTCAAATCACAAAATCAACTCCATCTTATCTCTGGTTACCTGGTATATTTGATTTCAAAGCCCCATAACTAGTTCTTTTTCCAATTATTCATTTTAGCTACTCTCGTAATTATTAATATCGTTTCGGATCTTATTTCGCTCTTGTCTGCAAAATGAAAAGTTTCGGCCGATTTGGAATTTCGGCGAAACTTTTCAAAATTACATTTCGGGAAAAATATAACATAATATATATACATATATAAGTAGAAAAATAGAAAAAAGTAATAAATATAGATTTAATCCATTATAGTAATTTTTTTTGGAATTATATTTTGTGAAAATATAAGAAATACATAATATGTATAAAAAAAGTAAAAAAAATTAAGAGGAATTTACGGCATAGAGCCCTATAGGACCCTATACCACTTCGGAGGTGTCGTATTCACCATGGACACGGATAAGGCTCCCCGAGTGCGTTTTCGTATTTTTTTTTTTGTCGTTTAGTGGTATGGTCGATATCGACCATATAACTGAAATGCATTTTTTCCTGTATGGTCGATATCGACCATATAACTGAAAGGCATTTTTCCCTGCATGGTCGATATGGACCATATCGCAAAATAACAATAAAAAAGACGAATATGGGTTTTCTCATCTGGTTGCTGGTGCTGCTTCATGGCTGGGTAGGTATGTTCAAAATGAGAATCCATGCCCAGATGCGTCTGTTTCAAATGGGGTTGAATGTGGATTTTCTCAACAAACCCATCAAGATATATATAGTACTGAGATTACATACTTTGATGGGTTTAGTTCTGATTTTGATTTGAAAATAGCCCAAGTTGGGATTTTTAGGATTTCAGGAGAAAATCATCAACAAAATTGTAGAAAAGATGTGTTGGGTTCGAATGGGTTTGATTTGAAACTTGTAGAGCAAGGGTTCTCACATGAAATTGGTGTAAAAAACGGAACTGATTATAAAGAGGAGATGGGTGTTTGATGATAAAGAGTGAGAAAATCGCGACTTCAAAGAGAGAACGCCTGTGGAGGGAGTGAAGTTAATGTTGCTGATACAATGGTGAATATGATGAGGGAAAAACGTACATACTGAAGAAGGTGAGATAAGGAATCTTGAAAAAGATGATATAGTCATCAATAGTGGCGATGAGGAAGAAGGGTTCGTGAAAGACCCATCCCCTCTCCTCCTCCTCCTCCTCTCTCCTCCTGAAAAACCCCCTCTATTTGGGTTCCTGCATAATGGTCGATTCTATTTGAGTTCCTGCATTATGGTCGATATCGACCATTCGCTAAACGACAAAAAAAAAAATACAAAATCGTAT
The DNA here is from genome assembly GCA_003546025.1 of Camphora micrantha. Classification (NCBI taxonomy): domain Eukaryota; kingdom Viridiplantae; phylum Streptophyta; class Magnoliopsida; order Laurales; family Lauraceae; genus Camphora; species Camphora micrantha. The sequence continues at coordinate 42,953,412 of QPKB01000002.1, forward strand.
TTTGAGGACTTTTATTCATAAATACTGTGTTTCTGGGATTTCAAGAGTGGTATGGAGTCCTACGGGGACCTACACCGTAAATTCCTCAAAACTTAATTATGTAAAATTTCATTTCGGCCGAAAAGTCACATTTCAGCCGAAATCCCACATTTCGACCGAGATTGACTGAAATTCAAACCGAAATTGGTTATTTGACCGAAACGAAAAATTTCGGCCATTTCGGCAGAAACGAAACGAAATTAGTAACTATGCTACTACTTCTAGAGAAATTAATCTTTTTTTTTTGGGGGGGGGGCTATCGGAGGGTTCCGACCCTTTGAACTGAACCAATCCCTTCCGGCCCAAAGGGAAGACGGATAAACTCCCCTGTAGTCCCAGTGTGGTAGTGCAGTTTCGAACCTACTACCTACGGTTGCAAACTATAGTTCTAGGCCAACTAAACTATCCCTTGGGATTTAAAAAAATCAATCTTAAGTTTTGTAAGAATTCAATTAACATGGAGCAAACAGCCCTGAAGCTGACAGTAATTCATGTGGAAGTTGTGGTTAAAGATATTGGCTCTGATTCTTTTTAAACCTAAAGCATGAAGTTGGATTTGGGGTTTGAATGCAATCCAAGTTTATAAACAATTTCTTTCTTTCTTTGATAAACCCAATCATCCAAGATATAAGCATTAGGAATCATAGTTTCAAGCCCGAATCTTTTATTATTATTATTATTTTTTCTTAGTCTTGAACCTAGAGATAAGAATAGATCCACCTAAACATGAATCGGATCTGGATACAGCACGGATTTGATTGAACCAGACCCTTTTAAGCCTTACTATTAAAGCTTATCTTTGTAGTTCATGTGAGGAAGTTAAATCCTATTATATTTAACAGATAAAAATGCATGTGAGTGATTGTGCCGGTCTTCCCCACCATATATTTCTAGCCAACAACACTGCAGGTCATTGTCCCCACTAACATAGACAGCATTGAGAAATCAACTTCATGCAGGGAACTTTTCATAGAGAAGACTTCATCTTGTTTAAGTGAAGCACCCTTAGTGGGACCTACCTTAAAATCATGAGTGGGACATACATTACCAAAAATAAAAATAAAAATAAACTACCATTGTTATGAGCAAGTTATGTAAATATTGAAGCTAATTTCAATAGGCCTACGTACATTAAATAAATCACGAGATTTTACAAATGAACTCCATTTCTCCTTCTCATAAAGAAGAGAACAGTGAAAGAAGTTTATCACATGTTTAAAATGTAGCCAATCCAACAGTAGCAATCTTACCGTTGGAGCAAAATTTGTCCATTGCTCATTGGGTGTTAGTGTATGTAAACAGCTGAATATTAGCTTCACTTGTGAGCTTAATAAGGGGTTTTTTTTTTTTTTTTTTAAGGTCGGCTTAATTACTAATGAGGAGTGATACTCTGTCTAAAGAACCCCGGGGATTGATCCCTCGGCATGTCTATGAAATCGAGGTACTAACACTACTCAATCATGAGTGTGTATAAGGGTCATTTGTTTGTAGTCATTTATATATTCTCTTGCCTAAGGTTTATGCATCACCACGTTTGTTTGCACTTATTTATACATTACATAATGTGAAAATGATATGTAAATATGGTCGTTTATCCATCAAGATCTTGACAGCTAAATAGGTGTGAGAATCACTTTCACATATCTCTTGCAAAACGCAAAAGCATACTTCTTTTATGGTGTTTGTATTTTGTGGACCCATCAAACACCTTAATTTCTTTCATTTTCCTTGGGACTCCAATTTGTAATCAAATCTATGTAATTTGTTTATTGAACTAATACACCCAAACATCTAAAAGGTGATTATCTTAAATCTCCATAGATCTTGGTCAATTCATAAAAAGTCTCAGCTTTTACATCTAATTTTCTACACTTCTGTGGACCTCAATCCATGATCCGAAATGAATTGTTCCATATTAGTGCATGAATGGAACATATCATGGCATCTAATCTCAGATCTTAATACTTCATTGATTTTGAGAAACTGTGAAAAAGGTCTAAAAACATCGAAATAAATCTATCATCGTTGGTTGTGAACTTGTGATTATTTACTCAAATAAAAACAGTAATTTAGACAAGCACGGCGATACATTTCATGTGTAATACTTTATATATATATATATATACCTTTTTATCATATATAACACATATTTTCTTATCACCTGTGTAAAAGACAAATATAACTCCTAGGGTGCTGCACTGCACTGGACTGAAGGTCTTCTCATTTTTATACCAAAAATTTCAGCAAGTAGATCCTTTAAAAGACTTATAATCTATTCCATTGAGTTGCCCAACAAGCATCCCAAACATCATTGATATGAACCATTCAATGTGAAACTGCAGTTAGTTTATACATTAGCAGCTTTGGAAATGCAGTAGTGAGTGGCCTGGGGAATGCAAGCGTGTTCGCTCGGGTCACGGTCTTCAACAAAACCGAGTCAAACAGTTCTTGGCCTTCGTTTTCTAAATTCCATAACAAAAGATGAGCGGGCAGCATCGGGTAGGTAAGGTTGACCTAATATTCCCAATATATTGGGACCCACCCTGCTGCCCGCCTGACCGGGCCCCTGACTTGTATATGCATCCTAATCCCTTGGCACGTCGTTGTTGGCTGCTGCTACTCCAATTCATTGCTTAGATTACTTCCTTTCAAAGCAAAGCAACCTGACAGCCACAAGCTTCTCATAAAACCCTAACTTCCACAACTGAAGCCCTTGCAAACCAGAGGAAACTGGAAGTGTTGTCACAAATTTGGATGTTTCTAATTTTGGGGGTGCATCTTGAGAAATTATTGGACAAATGTAACAGAAAATTAATTAATGTTTTACAAAAAAATTAGAAAATCAAATAAATGTAAAATATATATATATACACACATATTGGTACCCTAAAGGTAGTAGGCTAGCTAGGGCCTAAGAGATCCCACGCAAGTGAGAAAAGGACGTAGGAAAGGAACCCACAAAAGTTGGAAGAGTGGCGTGCCCACAGTCGATTTATGGGTGACCGGATGACACGTGGGGTTGCAAACAAATGAAGCAACTCTTGGATGTCTTGTTAAAAATAATTGAAACACTTGGAACATCCAATGTACTTTAATATTTATTTTTTTTTATATAGATGGCTAGAGATTAATTCCATGAGTTGAATCATGCGTACACGATTAATAAGTGACAAAGGTTTTTGAGAGTCCTTGCTTGCAAGGAAGTCCTACCTATGTGGCCCACCTAGCCTACTATAAGCAATATAACTCTTCAAGCCCACTACTCCCTCCCTCACTGGGTGAATGTATGGGTTTCAAGTCCTAATCACCAATTAAGGAACGCCATCACTGGGTGAAGATGTCCTGCACTTTACCATAAAGACCTCTACTTTTTACCAAAATAATGTAGAAAAGTTACTATTTCATACCAATAAATAACAAAAAGCCTTTTTCTCAAAAAAAGTTAAAAAATTATATTCTCATTTCACTAAATGACAAATAATAATTCCTCTTCTTTTCTTGTCTTTTAATTTTACCCATCACCTCACTTTATTTTACCGGTGAAGTAATTAAACTAGATGATAATAAAAAGCAACAACCCAAACACAAGGAACAAGGTATCAATCCTTGACTAATATATTTGCTGATATGTTAAGGTTTTGAGTTTGATTGCTGCGAGGGGAAAGTTTAAATGACTTGGAAGTTGGTTTGGGCCAAAACGGACCCAACCTGCAAAATTAGCCCAAGAAGGAAGATTTGTCTGTGGTAAGACTAGCTCAAACAAAGTCATGACAGCTGGCAGAAGGAAGTTAGGCAAGAATGGAAGTGGGGAAAGAACATTCCACGAAAAGGGGCCATGATCTTCTCACATGCTGTAATGGGAAATGTGGGAAATGACATGTGTCAAGTAACATGAGGAAGTTGGAGATGAAGGAAATAAAATGGGGGAAAAGATAAGGAAAACGTACGCCAAAATCATATTAAAAAAACTAATCAATACATGAATTTTCCATCTCGGTGGCTGACTTAAGCATTGGAGAAAGTTCGGTCGGGCCAACCGATCGAGTTTCACTGTGTTTCCTTCTTCTTAAACAGGTATCTCATCTAAGGAAGGAGATCCCACAAGGAAAAGAAGAGAAAAGCATCAAACCGAACAGTAAGGTTGTTCCATCTTATTTTCTCTTTTGGAAATTGATCATACAATTGCTATAGCACCAAAAACACAGTTATTAAACAATGATCCAAAAGAATACTCGCCTATGGTTGCTATTAATTTGATCCATAGAATGGGACGTAAATTGTTGATTCAAAGTTGTAGTCTGTCTAGTGTCAAGTAAACAGGGCATTATCGATTGACTTTAATATGTACATCCGATCATTCTTATAATTAGGTCATGGCCCACCAAAGAAGTGGACGATTGAGTGGGAGCTATTATATCCTTAATCAAGAGGCAAATGCACTGTTTCCACATTATCAACCGAAAATGCTCTCATACGATTTCACGGCGGACCCAAAAATGTTATTTGAGGGGGCAAATCTAGATAGGTAGTTGGATTTTGTGCACGAACTCAAGATTTCCATGTGGATTTTGGGTTAGACCTATAATTTTTATATGGATTTTAGAGGTGGGACTTAGATTTTAATGTGCTTTTTTTGGAGGTGGACCAAAGTCTGGCGGGTTGACTGCCCCCATTACCATATATGTAGGTACGCCTATGCAGACTGCATATAATTCTTAATGAAACCCGTTTGAGGCTCACTTTCATGCAAGTTTATCAATGGGAGGAAAATAAATAGTAAGGGCCCCTCATGGATAACGGGCGTCTTTAAAAAATCGCCACCAGATTATCCCTTCATTTAATAGCCATAGATTTTATTATTTTAACTGTAGATTGACTTGAGTTTCAATCCAACTATGAGTGAATGTTCCGTAAGTATAGAATTGGCCTGATGCCATATCATTATATGAAGAGAATATCAAATGGACTGCATGATAAAAAGCTGGCCAAGTGGCTCCCCATAATGAAGTCCATTGTCCCCCTCTGTTGTGAACACTTACAAAGCTCACTGAGAAGAAGAGAAATGAAGAAAGGAAAGCAAGTAGAAAAGCGTTTTGTTCTTATTACTAGATTGAGTAAATTTCACCTGGGGTCTATTTATGCCCTATTGGCTGTAGACCCAACAATTTGCCTTGGATAGAAATGAGCAGATATGGAATACTCGGAGGCCTGCAAGATTCTTGCTATCTTACATAAAATTGAGGTCCGTGTGTGTTGTGTTTGTGGTGATTAATGTTTTCACCATCTTTCTTTTTCTTTGGAATCTCCTTTCTCTGCTTCTTTTTGTCCTCTTCATAAAGGACTGGGTAGTCCCGGACATGAATGTGTAATTGAATGTGACCATCTACTCAGACTCACCTTCAGTGGTCCCACGGACTACTCGAGTTGAGCACCTCCTTTCTCTCTTCCCAAAGATTCTTCACTTGTAAGATGAGGGTTGGGTCTTGGCTGGTAAAAGCAAAGGCATATGAATGATGAAACTCGAAGATTATATTTCACGTGAGAGTCATATCCGTATTAAATAGACAGTGGAGTGCTGCAAAAATCTCAAGGTTTGCTTTGCAAAAGTAGGCCCTGACTAAAGGGGGCCTGGTTGGAACATCTGCTCACTCAATCAGACAAGTGAAAGGGGTTATATTAATATTCTCTTTAATCTAAGTTACTCTAGATTTTGATTTTAGGCCACAAAGTTCAATGGTTCCGAAAGAATATATGGGTTGTATGGCATTAAGAATAAAGAACTGTTTGTTTGGAGGTATTTCTGATGAGAACGGTAAGTGTCGCAGTTTTCAAGCGTCGAGTGTTGACTTCAATCATGCCCTAAAGTATTTTAGTTGATACAATTCTAAAGACTAACCGAAAGCCATTTTCAGCTTCTTAAATTTTCAGAATTCTAGCTTTTTTTAATACTGGACTATCTAGTATAAAAATCAACTAGCACAAAAACCCGTGCTAATAACGGATATGGTGAGGTTTTATATATCTCAGCAGTTGTAGAAACCGAAAATAAATATAGTCGAAATTAGATCAAAAACCTTCCAGCTTAATATATTATAATAGAAAATTGCCGAATGGATTTTAAAATTAAAGACATGAAACCGGTCATGAGGCTAACTAGGCTTTGGGATGATAGTTTTGTCGGGCAGGGCGAGTAAGGAATTACTGTTACCCGAACCTGCCATGCCCCACCCTGCCCCACTGCGATTCCCAGGCCAATTCATCGACAGACTGCTATATTACAGTCTGAATTCAAGAGGTGAACCTTGACTCAGCCTTCAACATCCCTGCTCAAAAGCTACTATAAGCCCACCCACTCAAATCTGATTTTTTCAAATGTGGCCCATCCAAAATATGTGGTAGACAGATGTCCATTTATGAACATATAAACAGTGCCTATCCATGACGAGCACATTGCATGGAGTGCAAATGTGGTTCAGCTTTTGTGACCCACTTGGGTGTACATTCCTGTTATTAATGGTAGAATGGATAGAAATGTCTATGCATATAGAAGAGGATCATTAAGAAAAAAAAAAAAATACTCTCGTATCATACTATCCTAGCCTTTGATTTAACAACTTTAAGTTTTAATGGTTTATCCATAATTTTTTTTAAGATTCAATGAAATGGTAGGAAAGATTTGATAAGAATAAAAACGAGCAAATTGCCAAATCATGTGGGATAAGAGTGCAAAAAGGAGGATCAAAGGTGGGACCAAATGTCCCCATACAGCTAGATGCAGTCTGTTTCTAGGAGAAAATTTTCCCCACGTTGCTCCTAAGATCAACAACGGCATGGATAATTGGAACTTTGGCTCCACTAATTATACATAGGATTTCAAATGTCTTGGACCTTGCTGGTCTAAAGCTTGTGAATTATGTCCCTCTTATCAAGAAAGAAATATTCTAAGTGCCCTCTTTTTCAAGAGGAGACCCATTAAGAAGAAGAATCCAAACCCTTCAAACATATCTGCCCCCCTTGATCACAATCCTTGTGCATTATTTGATTTAATCACAAAAAAAAATTTACACTGTAATGGATCTACTAAACTTTGAGGCTATTTAAACTAACCTAAAAAATATGTGATTAGACAGATCTTGGATCCACTTCCAAATTTATGCTTCCACCGGTTTCCTCTAACTTCAAACTTCATAGAAGGTTATTGACGTTTTGCATGGCCAGAGGCAAATGCAGGAGACGATGGGGACGTTTCATTAGGGCATAATTATTACTGCACGCCTGAATAAATAGTCTGGGCAGCACATCCATTGGGATGACAGTGAGAGTCGTTGACACTTACTCTTGCATGTTTCCCTATTTATCTTCTCTGCCCTCTCTAGTCTCCACCTTTATATATATTTTCACAGAGATGCTACCTTTTTCCACGTTGAGTCTGGATCACATATCTCCACTTAAATTTTTTTTTACTTTAAAATTATTTAAAATTTTAAATGACTTGTCGGACTGATATTGATCCACTTACAGTAAAAACAACTCGGCGAAGATGTAACAACTGCTATGGGGGTTAATGGTGAAACTTTTACCTTCACTTATAATCACTTGTAATCCTTTCACTGCTAGGGGACAAGGTATTGTACGTCTGGATTTATGAGGAACCAGGTGTCCACTAAAGCAAAATTAACCAATGCTAAGATGTTCCCAAAAAACGAAAATGGTAAGATGGAAATAGTGATGGCCTTCAATTTCATTGAGTTTTACGTTAAAAGAGATTTTATGTTACAAAATCAAACTCAACGGTGGGCCCACCTATTGAAAAGTTGAATTACTAAAATTAGATTTCCCACAGCATGTGGTATATAATTTCAAGGGGTAGCTCCGTTGGCCTAGGACCACGGTTTGTACCCAGAGATTATAAATTCGAAACTGCACTACCACACTAAACTCCCCTCTGGACCCGGAGGAATTAGTCTAGTTTAAAAGGTTGGGAACCCTTCGATAGCAAAAAAAAAGAAAAAAGAAAAAAGTGGTATTCCCTTAAATTCTACTCTAATATAAGTGGCCCCACCTTAAAATTAACCATTTAAATAAAAATATGATTAACACAAATTTGTACGTACATGTTAATAAACACGTTATTCATCATATGGCAACCGTACGTTAGTGGATTGATTGGGAAAAAATTAAGGGCACGTTTGGCAATGGTCTACGATGGGGAATCCTTGTGCATTTTCCACGCATGCGTGGATTTTTCATGTTTAGCTCGGAGCTGATTTGAAGAGGAAAGACACTGCAAATCCGCCAAATCAAATATTTCTTCATTCCGACCTTCCCCCCTCGAACATTGGAAATCCATGGATTCAAAGAAAGGCAGAGCTACAGTAAATAAATACTAACTTGAAGGTTAGAGGATTTGGCTATGGAAACCTACCTTTTTGATCCCACAATCAAGATTCAAACTATTAATCGTGTTAAAACTGTCCAAAACGGCTATAAGATGAAATATCGGCCATTGATTCATCATGTACCATGAGAAATAGGCCACAAATCATGTTTGTCGACGTAGTGTACAAAAAAGGGGATGAAAAAAAAATAGTCTGTTTTGTTTTCTTTTGGTTTCTATGGGCCTCAAAACCATGATATGAACCATGAATTATTTCCGGAAGGTCAAGAAAGACTACTAAATCAAATTTCAGCCATTGATCCTAACTATATCTTGAAGATATCTAAAAAAAAGTCCAAATTCTAAAAAAATAATTTTTTTATTTCTATGGGGCCCCTTTGCACGATCCAAACCGTTCAGATTTTCTCGATGGCCAAGAACTCTTTTGAGGTGAAAGTTGAGGTCTTGGTTTTTCAAGGATTTTGAGAAATCTTAAAAAAACTTACAACCATGGGATCATACATCCTACACATGGTAGGAATCCTCTCTCAATACCAAACATGGAACTCCCCATTGAAAGTCCTATATGAAGATGTATTGATCCTTGAGAGATGGAAAGAATCCACTAAATAGAATATTCTTCTCTATTTATCAAACATGCCCTGAAACCATGCCCACCAATGGCATTCATTTTCAGTGGCTAGGACTCTCAAGAAGTGAGCCTGGCCATGGAATTCCACTCTTGCTGCTTGGGATTTCTCTAAATTCAAAGACCTGACGGATCCAAACTCGTTATGAGCTTATGAGTTGCATTAGTTCGGGTGGATGATTATTTGGGCGTTATAAGTCACATGATCAACTTAAAAAATAATAGCAAGATGGCAATCTCAAAACTCGTGCTTGCGTTTCCATCTCAATTTACCTCATTAACTTGAAGATAAATGAGATCCACAAAAGGAATTTTCCACTATTGAGCTTGATTGATGTAGCAAGTTATCTCTTAAATAGGATTTGATGTAACGTACTTGGGATCTTTTGCCAATATTTAAACACCACGTTGGAGTTGGAATACCTAACAAAACTTGCTGACTTGACCAGTTCGTGGTGATCCCAGATTCAGTGAGGAATTTACACGAAAAATCACCTTAGCTGGACACTAACCAAAAAAGGGCCCTAATAGTTCATATGACATGGAAGTGGTCCCTTGGGATTACTTTCGTTTTATTTTATTAAAATTTTCATTCGTCGCTCGTTTAAACCCTACTTGAAACCCTATTTTTCCTTTCTTCCTCCCCATCATTTTCTCTTATTTGACTATTTCATTGCCTCCTTCCTCAACAACTTGCCAGAAGGATAATGTTGGAAACTTGTTAGGGATTGATCAGTGTAGGTTGATGATAGGGAAGCTGTTTGAATATGAAGTTTTTTTTTTTTTTTTTTTTTATCTTGTATTCCGTGTTTTGTAGTTGTGCTTGCAATGAAGCTTGCAGGGGATGTATGTTGATTTTTTTTGGATCATGCAGTGCGCGTGCACATCAAAGTGAATCTAATGAATTTTTTTTCAAACTAAGATCAGCGTCGACGTCGTCGCCTGACAGAATATGCTGCCAAAATTTACAGTTTAAATTAGCATCGACATCGTCGCCCAACAGTTTATAAAGTCTTGCTGAAGATTAGAATGAGCGACGACATCATCACTCCGTAGAATCTTGAAACGCTTGGTCCCATTGAAATGAGCGACGACGTCGACATTCTTTAAGAAAGGGCAAAAAAAGAGAAAGTTTTGGCGAGACGACCAATTTTGTTTCAAAAAAACTATTGGGGCCATTTTTTTTTTAGTGGCCATCTAAGGTGATTTTTCGGGTAAATTTCTCAAAACTATAAAGTGTCTTATAAACCCTACCTAAGAAACCAAGCCGAACCCGACTCCACCATTTGAATGCTGCCCACCAAAATATTTCTGACTCAATTAATAGTCAAGTTAGGTACAAGGTACACGTGTTTCAAGTCTGACCCATCCTCACTCCCAACTCATATTAAATAACAAAAAAAAAAAAAAAAAAGAAAATGATCAGATGTCAATGGAACACAAGAAATTAATCAAACAATCATCGCCAAACTAATTTGTATCGATCTCTTTTGTTCGAATTTCGTTGATCCCTCATGTTCCTTCCATACATGTTGGGCTTGTATTATTATTAATTTCTTTTTCTTAGCCCAACTCAGGGGGTGAGACCCTAAGAGATCACACATGAGGAGATATGAAACTCGCACAAGTAAAAGAGGGTGTAACTCACAACAAGGACAAGGAACTTACATATGCAAGCGAAGTGGGGAGGCCAGAGTCGAAACCCCGATCTCCCAATAAGAACTGCATGTCTGGGGGGTAAGACGCCGTTGTAGAAAAAAAAAAAAAAAAAACAATAAAAGAAACTTTGAGGCTACATTTTATTACATAAATTTTATTATAGTAAGGTGAATCATGTTGATTTTCGGCACAACTCTAAATTTCTTTGATTTTATTTGACATACTTTTGCATTGAAATATAAATTTTTGAAAAACTATTTTTTTTCAATAAAGACAAAAATGGACGTGGAAAGATTGGATCAAGATTCCCTAGACTAGGATTTCATACCATTATATAATTTAATGAGAAAACTACTGGAAAAAGCCCCTAAGGACCCCCCACGTTGTGAGAAGGCACATTTTCACCTTCCACACGTGAGGGGTCCTGGTGGGGGCTTTATATATATATATATATATATACATTTTTTTGTCTTTTTGTGACATGGTCGATATCGACCAATATGGGATACCACCTATATATTTTACACGATGATGTATCAAGTCGAAGCCCCTTTCATTCGACAGGGAAACACTTCCTGCGATCTTCCCTTGCAGCAAGCACTCAAAGAGTCCATGAGAAACTCGGTTTCCCTCCATTAAGAGGTTGGTACATATATTAAACACCTTCGTCTACTTAATGATCCCCCCGAAAATTCATAATCTGTCTTTTTTTTTTTTTTTTCTAATTTGAGAAACCCTAGAGAATCGAAATACGATCCCTTTTTTGCCTTAGGAAGATGTAACAGTCGGAAAATTTGGTATGCATTCTATCTACAAGTCTCCTTTTAAGCAACATAATTATGGTCCCCAAGACATCATGGAATAAATTAGTAATGGTCATCGTTTTTGTGTGTAGTCTCTTAAAAAGGTTACTGTTTCTATATTCTGCAATTTATAAGTGTCACATAGTATTCTCTGATCAAACATGTCATAAGGAGAGTTTGTTACAAAAAAATTAGCCCAAAAAGGCCAGATTCATTCATTATAGTCGATGGATTCCAAAATATAGCTATTCTTCTCCATCTAAGGAAGCCTAGATTCTATTTTGTTTCTCCATCTTGTGAATGGTATAGAAACAAAAAAAGAGTTAATTTTAATCTTTCATTATTTGCACTACTATATCACATTGCTATCTAGGTATTTCTCTTAATTTAAGTACATCTTCCTCGCCACCTAAAGTGTTTTTATTGTTATTTAATGATAGGATGCCAGATAACGAGATGTTGTTCATATTCCACTACGATGGTAACTTCGAATTCGATATAATTCGTCCGGTGTACAATGGAGGAAAGCAGAAGATGAGAAATTTACCGATAGACATAACATACGCGTCACTGGTTAATGAAGCAAACGAAGCAGCCAATTGTGGCCCATCAATCCAGAATTTAAACTTACAGTACCTCCGTCACAATGGACGGGCATTTTCATTGGCTAGCATCAACGATGATAACGATGTAAGGAGAATGTTGAAAGCATCAGGGAATGATTTGAATGGCATATATCTATACGTGTTCAATTGCCAGAATGATGGGCAACATAAAGGAGGCAAAAAATGGAGGTACGTGTATTGATTTTACCACTACGCTTGTTAGTTAACAAATACTACTTTGTTCCCACTCTTACTAACATTTTCAGTTGCTTGTTGTAGGTTTCAAGGGACTTATAAAGAGTGCACTTGTCTGAAAAAAAAAAAAAAGAAAAGAAAGAGGAACGTGTTAAGAGTTTTAAAGGGAAAAGAGGTCATGAAGCCATTGTAATCTTATGAACTACCTACAGTTGATCTACATGAGAATGAAGACGTGCATTTTCAAACTATACATAATGATTTGAGTCCACATCAGCTGGTCGGACAAGAAGAATTTGTTGATGATATGGACGACATGTGTTTTCAAACTTTACCTAACGATTTGAGTACACATCAATCTGTCGGACAAGAAGAAACCATTGAAAGTATGGACGTTGGTGTAGATTATCATGGTAACATAAAAATGAGAAACAGAGCCCCAACAAACATATCCGTGGCATCCCAAAGTTCAAGGGCGAAGTCAACACTGACACAGCGAATCAATCCAGTACGGCAACTGTCTCTAATGAAGTCCTACATTTAGATCTAGATGACAATATGGTGCCCGAGGAGGTTAACACAGACGTCGGTTCTAACTCGGCAAGGGAAATGTGGCTTGGTCGTGAATTTCCTGATCAACAGAGCTTTCGAAATAGTCTTGCTAAGTTTACGATTTACGGAAACTTCATGCTCAAGCACCTGAAGACCAACTTGACCAAGGTCACGGCACGTTGCAAAGATGAAATGTGTCCTTGGCGAATTTATGCTTCTATCGTCGAGTCGGGGCCGTAGTTCAAGGCAAGGACGTGCAATCCAAATCATCGATGCTCGAAACCAATGATGGGCATGGCGCATCGACAGACAACTTCGGCACTTATTATAGAGTTCATCATGGATAGAGTCCGGCAAAATCTAGATTTGAAACCCAAGGAGATAATGAATGACTACCAGATGGAATTTGGGGCAACCATTAGCTACAGAAAGGCACTTATTGCAAAGGAAATGGCACTGTGTGTAGTCCGGGGGTCGTACGAAGATTCATTTAAGATATTGCCTCTCTATTGTATTAAATTGCAAATGGCCAACCTTGGGACCGTAACGAACATAGACACAGTGGATGATCGTTTTAGAAGATTTTTTTAGGCATTCAGACCATGTTTAAGATCATTCACGTGCTCCTTGAGGCGGGTGATTGCTGTTGATGGCACACATCTACGAGGCAAGTATCCAGTGTTTTGCTTGTACCCGTGACACACGATGTCAACCACAAGCTTCTCCCCATTGCCTTTGCCTTTGCAAAAACGGAACGCCGTGACAGTTGAGAGTGGTTCCTTGCAAACTTATTCATATCTTTGGGAGAGCCCTCCAATTTGACTATTATTTCAGACCGTCAAAAGGGTCTTATCCCAGCGCTCAGAAACACCATACCTGCAGCAATGCATTGTTACTGTTGCCGCCATATCGCAGTAAACATAAAGGCAGCCTTCAGTGACGGGGCTATCGTGCTGAAGTTTTGGCGTGCGGCAAAGTCATATAGGCCCTGTGAGTATGAGGCTTACTGACAGACATACGTGCAGTCAGCCAAGGCGCGTTCAACTACATCGACGCAATTGGCCGAGAGCGTTGGGAGACTGCATACATACAAGGGCATCAGTATGAAATGCTAACTAGCAATGTGGCCGAGTGCACTAACAGCCTCTTACGAGACATAAGAGTCTCGCCTATTACTAAACAGGTAGAAGAGATACGTACCAAGTTAATGGATTTCTTTCAAAAGCGTCAGCTCTTGTCCCAAGCAGTGGCCACTCGCCTTACTCCGTATGCATAGAAAATGCTAAGCCAAGAAATGGAGGACGCTATCCAAGTTCATGTTCGGGTGGCTGGCCTCGTTGAGTTCCAAGTTCAATCTGCGGAATACGTCGACGTGATTGATCTCGAACGAAGAACATACACGTGTCGGAAATGGGAGCTATTGGGCATCCCTTGTTGTTACGCACTGGCATCAATGAAAGTTAGAAATTATAATCTGTACGATTTCTGCGAGCGTTGGTATCTGTTAGCAGTTTATCGTTCCACGTACAGTGAACTTATACATGCCACTCGAGACAACAAACAGTTGGAGCATACAATAGATATGAGGGTCTTTCCACCTAGAGCTACGAAACAGCCAGGACGTCCTCGTAAGAAGAGGCTTCGAACCGAAGATAGTTGTCGTCAGCGGAAGGTGGTAACCTGTTCTAACTGTAGAGGACGAGGACATAACCGTGGAAGCTGTCGCAATCCTCCATCCCTCACTTGACTGTATGTGTGAAGGCGCACTTCTTAGCTTTTGATTCCATTTTGAGGCCTTCATAGTTGTATAGGTGTTGGCGATGTATATATTTTCTTTTTTGAGGTAGAATTATGAGTGATGCTTGTAGACCAATTTAAGAAGTCAACACTTTTTTCTGGCAATGGTGTCAGCTAGTAATAGCAGAACAAGGATGCCAAAGTAGTATAATTTATTGGTAATATGATCTTTGTTTAAGTTAAAATGAAAGATGATCTTCTCTCAAAATCGATTGTTGCTGTCCCTGACATATATGTTAACTGGCTTCAGGTTCTATTAATGTTTTACCGTTTATGTCTAGACCCATGTTTGTTCAGACCCAAGTTTAGGTCAAAAGAATATTCCAGCCATGCATCCTTTGTTACGCTTGAAAAAAAAAATCAGTGACAAACCATTGAAAAAATTCTTTTCAATTGGATCTGCACTAGGCTTCACTAGGGATCTGCACTCATTTACTTTTTTATTGATTGTGTTGTACATAAACCCATGCCAAATATCAAATTTGGAGTGCATCAAATCCAATTCAAACAAGTGCAAAAGAGGCAAATCCGATACAAGTAGTACAATCCAACTGGGCCACTCTAAATCTCATAGAGCTTTTCAAATAAATACAATTATCCAAGAAATCAGGATTGAAAAGTTCTGGTCAATATCATATTTCTATACTCCAGTGTAACATAATCTAGTTCAATTGTATGTAACATGATCTACATGGGTCGAGGGGGACAAGGGCCAACTGACAAAGAGGCTAACATGCAGTTGATCATTAGAAAGCATTGTTGAGTTCAACTCCAGTTTGACTAGCATTGTCCCTATCATATCCATGCAGTATGTGGCACATCCCTGGTTCTATCCTTTTCCCCATTAGCTTACATGGAACAATTATTTAGAAGTAAATATTCAGGTGGGGCCCATTAGAAAATTGGTCTCAATCATTGACATGGTGACTCCCGGACAAATCATGCAAATGATAGTTAGACAAGTGTCAATTACTGTTGTCAATGTCTCTCTTCTTCTATTCTACGACAAGCGAATGTGACACACGATAGCTCTCCAACCATGTATCACTTTATCTGTTTACTACTGAGAGACTATTGACTGTCTATTGTCGTGTTGAGATAATTTAAAGTTTACAGAGATGAAAACGGGTAAGGTTTTGCTCAATTCAACTTAATGGGAAACATATAAAAATTCCTCAAAGATTTAATTGCCAAATGTGACCTTAGGGACCTAAAAGCTTAGTTCAAAAAAAGTACCTGAAGCACACCTAAATTTAAATTCCTGGGGGACACATTTGTATAACCTATTTTTACGGACAAAAAATAGTAAAAACAAGATATTTTTCAACTGACTTTCTCTCCATCTGTCAATGCTCATCAGTTTATAAAAAAATGGATGACAAGTTTGATTTCCATTATCAAGCACGGAAAAGATTCTTATGCAACCGTTTGGTTCGAAACAACCAAGCAAATGTTTGATTCCAAAAAATGGATGGCTTGTGTTGAACAACCCAAGCAACAGATGCTGCAGACATGGAACTTGGTTTGAGTTTTTAACACGATGAATGATGGTTCCATGAATGCAATGTCCTTCCATGAATGTAGTGTCCTACTTTCGGGGTTAATGATAATCTGTTTTCTGTCCATCATAATGGATTTCAAAAATGGTCGATATCCATTGTGAGGCATGGAAGGGATGCCTCTGCAACAGTTGGGTTCACAAAGAACCTGCAACTGTTTCGTTCCATTTTCAAAATATGGTTTCTATTGAAGAACCCAAGCAAAACATTATGCAGCCACGGAAAGGGGTTTAATATATTACCATGATGAAGGATGGTTCCGTGAATTCAGTGCCCTCATTTTCAAAAACCCATCAAAATCAATTGTTAATTAGGGTAAAAGCAAAAGAAATAGTAAAAAACGCACCTCCAGGTGAAGATCACGATTTGGAATGGAAAACGAGGGAAGACGCCAAAAGCTTCTTGGGACCACTGGCTGGGACCAGACCTACAGGGGAAAAATGTCGATTGCGACAGACGAAGGGAAAAAGGGAAAGAGGGCGACTGCAGAATGAGGGAGAAATGGAGTTGTATTACTTTATAAAATTGCCTAAATGGTCGATATCGACCATTTCATTAAACAAATAAAAAAAATGAGCCCAAGAGACCTCTCCGGTCTTCATTATTATACTGGGTCATCAACCATCTATAGGGGTCCTTAGGGGCTTTTTCTGGTAGTTTTCTCTAATTTAATTTATCCAAAAACTAGTAAGGAATTATTTAAACATTAAAAAAATACAATTTAACAAAATAAATGAAGGTTTTAGAGAAGTATGGGAAAAAATCACAATATTACCTTGATAGTGATAGGGGTATTTTAACATGTTTTTTTCCTAAGGTTCCTATAAATTACAAAAGTTATGCCCACTTGGGAGTTTGTTGAGTGGCACAAGTAGGCATGAAAACTAGAATGGCAAGGCCTAGCTAAGGGCAGGGCCCAACCATGCCATGCCCAGGCTGTTGGGGCTCAACCCAGCATAGCTTGGGGGGCGGATTTTCCCGTGCTGCGCCGCCCATGGGCCTGCCCACATGCCTCTTCTAGTTTTTAAATCTTTTTTATATAAATTAAAAGATAAATAGTGGACTTTTAGGCATTTTCAACTTAAAATAAAGTCGAAACTATTAAAATAAATGCACAAACATTGATTCTAATTTACAAATGAGTAATAAATCTTTAATTGCTTTAAGTTTTATATTTTATTTATATAAAAAAATTATATATATGGGCCATGACCTGGGCCCAAGCACGGCGCAGATAATTCTCATGTCGTGTCGTGCCTTGCCTCAGCCCAGGCACCCCTGGCCAAGAATGGCCCAAACGGGGAAGCCGGGTCTAGCCGTGCCGGCACGTTGATCTGGTACATGACCCATGCACAATTTTTTTCGTACTGAGCCGTGCTGGATATGGGCGGCTTGTTGAGATTTTCAAGGATGCGTGGACTGTGCCAAGCATGCGCCACCCAAATTTTCATCTCTAGGCATAAGGTATGAGTCTCTCTTCATTTCTTTTGTTCGAGACTCACCGCATGTTTGCTAAGTGTGTGTTTCGACTGATTTAATGGGTACCACCCGGGGGATTAGTCTTGTGTGGTGTGGGGCAAAGACCCTAGCGATGTCAGTTAAAAAAAAAATATACCACGCGTAGTGGCAATCTTGTCCCAACTCGACGACGACATATTAAGGGGCTTGCTATTGTCACACAAAAAAATATTTTTCCCACACAAGAAATCTAACTTGTTTTTAATTACATTTTAACCCCTTTATGAAATGGCCAAAATATCCAATCTCCCACCAAAACTCAAAAAATATGTTCTTTTCACACACAATTCATCTTCTTCCCTAAACATACTCCCACACACAATTCATCTTCTCCACATCTCAGTCTCCACTTCTCATTCTCCACTTCATTGTTGTTTTGGACAACTCATCTTCCTCCATTTCTTGTTCTTAGCCAACTCATTTTCCTCCATCTCCTTCATCTTTCCTTCTTCTTGTACTTAACTTTTTTTATTAGATCTTTCTAGTGCAATGAAGGAAGAAAATAACAATGAAATTGTCCCTCTCAATCAGAGCAGCAGTGGAAAGGTCCGTTTCTATGTGATTTTTCGTATTTTTTGTCATTTTTGTGAAATTTTTCTCGCCTGTGAAGGAGTAGAGTTCTCGATATGTACGGTATTTCAGGTCCGAACAAATTGATTATGTTCGGACTTTTATGTCCGAACAGAATGACTTTGTTTGGAGATTGTATTTCGAACATATGCAATATGTTCGGTTTTTAAGTTCCGAACAAAATCAGTTTGTTCGGACCTGTGTATCCGAACATCATATGTAATTCTAAAACTCTGAACATTTCTTCTGCAGGTCTCTATACAGGAAAGGTCAGGTTGGATCGGACTTTGTTATGGATTATACCAGTGAGTTTATAACTCAAGAGGTAAGACCTGTGGATTTATTACTCAAATTACAATTGGTCGTTACTAAATTTGTAATAAATTTGTTTATTATAGATATTTCACAGTCGGGATTCGTTGATTAGTTGGGCTAGTGGTGTAGTATGAAAAAATCGGTTTTGTCATTGTCATAAAGGTTCCAAATGCCGCTCGGGTAGGTGTCAAAGCTAGAGTACTCCTCGCATGCGAGAGAAGCAGACAATATAAGCATGAACATGACCAGAAGCGAAAAAGGATCAAACAAACAAGTTCAAAAAAATGTGGATGCCCTTTCGCATTAAGGGGCAAAAAGTTAGAATCAAATGATGATTGGATGTTGGAGGTTGTATGTGGCGTGCATAATTACTCGGCCTCGGAACATTTAGATGGGCATTCATTTGCAGGCAAATTATCAGAGGAGGAAACAAAGTTGCTGGTTGATATGTCCAAGAGCATGGCTAAACCAAAAGAAGTATTTTGGTTACGTTGAAGCAAAGAAGTGAATTAAACGTAATCACAATGAAGACAATATACAATGCATGTTACAGATATAAAGTTAATGAGCGAGATGGAAGAAGTCAGATGCAACAACTGTTTGGGAAGTTGGCAGAGCACAATTACATAGAATGACATTAAGAATTGTGAGAATAGCGAGACTGTAACTGACTTGATTTGGACACACCCAAGCAGTTTAGATTTGTTGCGTGCATTTCTACATGTTTTAATAATGGATCGTACTTACAAGACCCATCGTTATCGCATACCTCTGTTGGAGATTGTTGGAGTCACATCCACAGACATAACCTTTTATGTATGCTTTGCATACCTTCAGGCGGAACGTGAAGAGAATTATGCATAGGCACTGGGTGTATTGCGTTATATTATTGGTGATGGTATTCTTCCCGGTGTGATTGTGGCAGACATAGAATTATCACTTATGAAAGCCATTAGCACTGTATTCCCTGGTGCTACTCATTTATTATGCAAATGACACATTAATAGAAACGTATTGGCAAGATGCAAGAAATTATTCGAAACGAAAGAAAAATGAGACATGTTTATTATGAGCTGGAATATGTTGGTATCGTCATCCACAGAAGAGGAGTTTGATGAACAACTCTGTAAGCTAAATCAAGAATTCAGTACATATCCCGGTGCACTAAATTACGTGAAAGGTACTTGGTTGGATGCATACAAAGAAAGATTTGTCTCTGCATGGACAGATAAATGTATCCATTTTGGAAATACTACATCGAGCAGGTATTTTTTAACGACTACTGATAATTTGAGTTATACATATTAATTACTATGCCTCACCTCTTAATAATTCTATGCAAGGCCGAGAGTTCACATTCATAGCTCAAGAGGCAACTTGGATGATGTCAAGGAAATTTTGAAGCTTGTTGGAGTAAAATCCACAGTTTGCTTGAATTGCAGCATACATGTATCAAAGCTTCGTTTGAGAAAAGTAAGATAGTTGTGTAACATAATTTCAAGTCTGCTGAATACAAAGAGCTTCGTGGTAATGTCTCAAAAAATGCACTTGAAAAAATATTGATAGAAACCAAGAGATCAAACTTAGTTGGAATTAACGCTAGTGCTTGTGGTTGTGTTATTCGACGCACACATGGATTACCCTGTGCGCACGAGATTGCAGAATATATAAGTCAAGGGCGGCCTATTCCTCTAAGTTGTGTACATCCGCATTGGTGTAAGCTTGATATGTTGTCAATTGCCCCACCGAAAAATCCTTCTATGAGCTTGGAATGTAAGATAGATTTGGAGTTACTTGAAAAACGGTTCAATGAGTATGATTCCACGAGAAAACTACAACTTCTAAAGAAGATATGAGAGCTAGCTATGCCAGACAGTACTCATTTGATAGAACCCGAAGTAATATCAAGAACAAGAGGAAGACCAACAACGAAAGTTGACACCTCAACTCGACGAGATCCAAGCACTTTCTAGTTGGTACCATCTACACAGGATAGCT
The DNA here is from genome assembly GCA_003546025.1 of Camphora micrantha. Taxonomy (NCBI): domain Eukaryota; kingdom Viridiplantae; phylum Streptophyta; class Magnoliopsida; order Laurales; family Lauraceae; genus Camphora; species Camphora micrantha. The sequence goes on from QPKB01000002.1 coordinate 42,974,048, forward strand.
ACTCTCCTAAATCTGTTTCAAAGACAGAATCAAAGGATAAATGACGGCTGGAATGCAAACCGAAGACAATAACAAAGGCTAGGGCGGTTTGTACGAGGTTAAAAAACATTAATAATTATGTACTCTCATTTCCCGTGGGGTTGAGACCTTACATTCGACATGTAAAGGACGTCTCAGCTGATGGTAGTTGTAGCGTCAGAGCCATCGTTGGATTGGTTGGCCTAACCGAGGATGGATGGAGACAAGTAAGCAGATATTTATTACAGGAGCTACTTGCACATGTAGACCACTACAAACAATTATATGAGGTGGAGAACAGAGTTGAGGAATTGGTTCATTTATTATCATACTATGATGACAACAATGGACTATTGGATGACTATGCCTGACATGGGGCATCTCATAGCATCTCGTTACAATTTGGTTTTATATCACTTGAGCGTAGAACAGTGTCTGACTTTCCTCCCATTGCGGTCTATGCCAGTTCCTATGCCTTCCCGGAATGAGAGAACAATAGATTTTATTAATCGAAATCATTTTGTTCAATTGTTCTTAGAACCTGGTCATCCAATTCCGCCTATTGCAAATAAGTGGAGACAGTTTCACCATTCATGTGCGGATGGTTGGGAGTTATCGTACAGTGAACGGATCAAACGATTCAAAGAGCTTGTAACTCCAGACGTCTCAACATGTGAGACAATAGATTTGGATTCAATGTAACAAGTTTTTATTGCATGTAACAAGTTTGAATGTAACAATTATGCATGTAACAAGTTTGCATGAAATAAAAAATGTGTTATTGTTGTCATTAAATTTGAATGTACACGTTATTTGTGTGTTCGGATGTACAGAGCCAAACATATTAAGTTTGTTCGAACCTGTATTTCCGAACAAATGATGATTGTTTGGCATTTTATGTCTGAACAAAAAGCTAGTGTTCGGACCTGTGTATCCGAACGCTAACTTTATGTTCGGGAACTGTTTATCCGAACTCTGCAATTCAACTTGTATCCACAAAATATTTCCCCCCGTACATCTGTAACAATTCATTCAAGGGTCCAAAGTAATAAAAGATAGCATAACCAAAATGCATATAAACTAACTAAAAAAATACAACTACTTTCCAAAGTAAAAACTGCTTAAAAGAGGATCCAAGTCTTATAACAATCATCCAAGCTAAAAAAATAAAAAGAACTTCAATTTTTTTATTTTTGTTAGTCAAACTTCTTCAATTTTCGTCAGGTGTTCCTTCCCCTTATTGATCTGCTGCGAGTGTAGCTTTGTGACCTCATGTGGGGATGTCGAATGGTTCGTTAAGCATCGGCAATTGACATTCCCCGTAACACATGGGCAACTTGATTCACATGGGTATATAGTCCTCGTGGGTCTTTAACCCAATAGTCCTCACCCCTTCCCATCACCTCATCAAGAATGAACAGTACATCTGAATTACACTGCTCATAGTCCACCATATTGCTAGACTGTGTTTCTTCGGGACGGGACACAAAAATAGAGTGATGGTTTGGGTTTTGTAATATCCTCCACGAGACTCGTTTATACCAATCTATATACCCGGGTACGCAATCTCTAGGACGCCTTACTGGTGACTATGGTTTAATGCAGGCAGTAGGTGATTAGGCCATCCCTCCCAAACTTGATTGATGTATTGATACGCGATATGGTAGTCACAGGCAGTCGGACCTCGCGATGCTCGAATGGGGGCTAATGGCGGTGGAGGAATAGTTTGTACTCTTCCAAATTGTCTGAGCACCCTATCCGGATGATAAGGTTCAACAACATCTATGCACTTGATGCATCCACAGTAGTATGCAACCTCATTGAAAGGGTGATAACGCCTAACATCACGATATGGGTCCCAAGTGACCTGAAAATAGTGAATTCAAGCATAAGATATGAAAACATAATACATGATGATAACTTTATGTGATAGAAAATGAGTATGAAAATATGCATAATTACCAAGTCAGTGCTCATAGAATCAAGTCTCTCTCGTAGTGCTTGTAAAGGAGCAGACTCCCTACGAGGGACCCAATCGATGGACCCGGGATGATCGGGCTGATAGAGAATATTTGGAGTTGGAGCCAAACATTCGAAGTGCTCGTAGACCCAAGCTTCCAATAGAGTCAGGTAACCAACCATTTGTTTAACTTCATGCTAGGTTGCTAACCCCAACTGCCTGTATAAGTATGTCAGTGCAGCAGTACCCCATACATATGAATGTACGTTATCCAAATCCACCAGATGTGTAAGAAATATGATCGGCACCCGTGTGCCACTCTTGTCTGTGAACAACATATATCCCAATAAGTACATGAGGTAAGCTCTGATTGCACAGTCAACCATCTCCTCCCCATCATCGTCAGACATTCCGCCAAACATTTTCCCGTAACCACTCCAATCTAACAGATTGGCCTCGCACCTGGACTAGCTCAGCATGTGCCTTTATGGGTTCTACTCTCAGTGCATCAACAAGGAGTGCTTGAGCTTCCTCATATGCCATTATATCATTATACGAGACAGTCCGCCCCGTCACTGGGATGCCTATGATGGATGCAATATCATCTAAAGTGATGGTCATCTCACCAAATGGCATGTGAAAGGTGTTAGTCTCAGGTTACCACCTTTCCACAAAACTTGATACCGGAGTGATATGATGCAGTCACTAAGGGAGCCAATCTGGACCTGAACATCCACTGCTTAAACCTATCAGACCCATTCAATTGCCATTGCCACAATGACACTTTCTGACCATGACTTAGACACTTCAGTTTTCCTCGATCCTGCATTCAACAATTGATACATTATCCAAGCAATTCACAACTAAATCAATCAATCAATCTTGATATGAAACAAACGAAACACACCTGTCCACTCCAAATATACTCAGCTATATGTGTATCAAAGCTGGTCAATAAGGACCTATCTTGTGGCCCCGGGCGTGGTTCCATTTCCATCTCAGGTTGTTCTTCAACGTCCTCCTCACTAAGCAGAGGTTCTTCTACAACCTCTTCCACTCGATGGCGATGCCTTCTGTTTGAAGCTGTTGGTCTCACCCTATAAGAGCTCAGTCGGTCCATATCTGAAATAAAAATACAATCATTGTAGGATAACATGAATGATTTTTGGAGTAGACTGTTCGGATGTTCAGTTCCGAACAAGTGGACTTTGTTCGGATGTTCATGTCCGAACAATATTATTTTGTTCAGAAGTTAAGGTCCGAACAAATGGAATTTGTTCGGATGTTAATGTTTGAACAATATTAATTTGTTCGGATATTCAGGTCCGAATAGTCGCGATTTTTGGGCGAAAAATGGTTGCGACGATGGATGGAAACCAGCCCAAATGCATGAAAAAACTTTACCATTGTTTGTAAAATCTTACATTCAATGAGGATCTACCCCATAACAAGTTTTCATGAAAAAAAAGGTAATCTAAGATTGATAAAAATGGTGAAGAAAAATGAAATGATAATGGTGGAGATAGTGATTTACCTTTGGAAGAGAAGATGGTGTATAGGATTGGTTATGCCGGAGGAACGCCGGAGAGACAGAGATGCCGGAGAAGTGAAGAGAGTTCGATTGATTTGTGTGTGGAGAGAAAGAGAAGACGATGTGTGTGGGAAGAAAGAGGAAAATAGAGAGAGGGGTTTAATGAAGATTTTTAGTGAGTGTGGAAAGAAATAACGTAATTTTTAAATTATTATAATATATGTGGAGAGAATTTATGTAAGAAAAATATTATTTTGAGTGCCAAAAGCAAGCCCCGTATTAATTATCGACTTCCTACAATGCCCTTTCGAGCAAAAGAGGCCTATTTAAAGTGAGAAGCGTTCCAAATGACAAAAATGCCCTTGTGGCTTTTCACTCCGTGCTCGCACGCGCCCTCAAAGTGGCATGAATTTTGAAAAGCAACGCACGATTTCTCACTTCCACAACAATTCCTTTCCAGAAATGAGAAGAAACCCATTTCCCAAATCCCTCACTTTCTCCACCCAATCAAACATCCCTCCGATTCAAGCAACCAAACTCATCAAATTCTACTGCGATAAAGGGCAACTGAGAGAAGCACGCCAAGTGTTCGACGAAATGACCCAACGAGACATCATCACCTGGACAGCCATGATTGCAGGCTACACTACGAACGGGAACAACAGCGATGCTTGGATGGTGTTTCGTGACATGAGAAGGGAAGGAATGGGTCCCAATGCGTTCACAGCATCTAACGTTCTGAAGGCGTGTAAGGGCATGGAGTGCTGGTTTTGTGGGTCTACGGTTCATGGGGTCGCCGTGAAGCATGGTGTGGATGGATGCATGTACGTGGAGAACGCTCTCCTTGACATGTATGCGACGTGCGGAGGGAGTATGGATGATGCATGCCTGGTGTTTGATGGAATTCGGGAGAGGACTGCTGTTACATGGACGACTATGATTGCTGGATACACCAAGAGAGGGGAGGGCTTTTTGGGAATTCAAGTCTTTCTTCGAATGCTGCAGCTGCAGGTTTTTACACTTCCAGTGAACTTTCTCTAGCATGACGATCACTTTTTCCTTGACAAACTGACGAATATGAAGGACACGTGTCCTGTGGCTGTTGGAAGAAGATACCTGACGTGCTAGTGTGGGCCTGGCTGGGGAAACGGATCAAACCCTGTTTGGACCAATTCTCCCCCATGTGGCACCCCCCCGATTGGTCCAAACAGGGGATCCGGATTTCCTGGCTGGACTATGTCTGCGTAACGAGTGGTGGGTGGGCCCACATCCATTGAGAAATCTTAGCCGTCCAAAGCAGATAGCTAATGGACTAAGTGACATGGGCTTTGCTTTCTGGCCTGATTAGCTAATGGACTTCCTCTAGGCTTGTATATGCTTAAAGTCCAGCCTCGCCCAATATATTAAAAATGACTGAATGTTTTGCAAATGGTCTGGGCCAGGGACTGACTTTCTGGCCTGTGGTCTGGGTTTGGGCTGAATATTAGCCCGATAAGTGTGTTGGCCAGTATTGGATAATCTTTGGCCTGGTCCAGTCGAGCCATGATCACCCTTAAAAAAGTAGCCCTTCATTTGGATCATGTAGGCGTAATCTTTTTGAGATTTAGGGGATGAAAATGACCACCCAAGTCCCCATCAACCTGACTCAAGAATGGTCTTTTGACCCAGTTTATAAGAATTTGGGTCCACAAGCTAACAACTGTGGACTCAATGCCCAAACATATAACTATATTTATATGTTTAAGTAGAGTTTTCTTTTTATATATAAATATGACCTTAAACACTTTAGTTTTATATTTAATAAAATATGGGATAGGCTTTCCCCTTAGGAGTAATTTGTTTGCACTCAATTTTACATATGCAAATGATTCACATGCGTAATCGTTATACACACTACCTTTGCCTTTGTTTGTGCTCATTTTCGCATGTGTTGTGTAAATGATGTGTGAAAATAGTGTGTATATAAGGCTATTTTCACACCTAAATAGGTGTGAAAGTGAAACTTTCTCACCCCACTTGCAAAAACGTGCATGTACTTGCTTCACACAATGATTGCATTTGGTTATGCAATTAGTCATGGGATCAAATCCCATAACCAGTGGCGGACCTACTTGAAGCCCCATGTCGATTTTGAAATCACTTGATATTTGAATGGTGATATTTGAATGGGCCTGGACCTATTCTACAGATATCTAATAAACAATTGCCCCAGGTCAAAATTTTGTGATTGCCCCCATCATGTCACAAAACCTTGGTGAGAGACTCCTGTTCTCTTTAGACATCTTCCCACCGACAGTACCAGATCCTCTTCGCCTCGTTTTCTTTCAGCATCTTCTTTTTACTGAGAGTGCAAGTTCTTCCTCGCGGTGATCGAGCTTTTCATCGCGGGTCATCTCGTGGCTAATATATATCTCTCTCTCTCCCCAAATAACCCTAAATAAAGCAATTTTCCTCCCTCCTCAGATGTAATATAATCCTAATCACTCCTTACCAAAAATCTGAATCCTTAATCTCCAAATCATAATCCAAATCCTAAGCCCTAAAATACCAAATTTGAGCATATCTACAAGCCAAAGATGACCAAATCACCATTAGGCACACTTTAATCTTCAATTCGTACATAAATTGGGTCTTAGAATTCATATGTTTGGATAATTTGAGTTACATTTAAGTGGCAATTTCTTTTCTTCGCCTTGAGCCCATGACCAATTATAAGAAATTATTTTTACAGCTAAGGCAAGTGCGGGCAACCAATTCCTTAGATCCAAATAAAACCCCTTTGGAACCCAAATTGGGTAATTGGATGCTCACTCAAATCATCATTCTAGGCATCCAAACAAGTAGGATTAAAGGAAATGTTATCTTAGGCTATTTTGATGACGATTAATTGATGATCACCTAAATTTGCGAGAGGTAGTAGGAAGACCCTTCAATTGGGCAAGGGATCTGAGCATGAAAAAGAATTTGTGTCTATTTGAATGCAATAAAGTTTTTCTTTCTGTATTGTTCATGTGAGAAAAGTTAGCAAAGTTGACCAAAAGTTTAGCCCCACCCAAATAAAAATCCTGGGTCCGCCATTGCCCATAACCCACCTTTTCTTTTTGTTCTGTGAGCCTCATTTCTGTAATCCGAACCATTGAATTTGTTTATCAAACTAACAAACCCCTAACGTTTAAGATGATTATCTTAAATCTTCATAGGTTTTGAGTAATTTATACAAAAGAAGTCCCAAAAGAATCCTAATCTATAGATCTAATTTTCTGCATGTTTGTGGTCCCCCACATCATGATCTGAACTGTTCAAAATTCTCAAATTAATGATAAGCATCAAATTCAAGACATTTAGTTTCATATTCTAAGTTTCTAACTCTTCATAATTTTAAGAAACTTGTGAAAAAAATAAAAAAAACACATCAAAAAATTGTTGGACGTACTCATTTAGTCATGCAAAAATGGTAGTTTTGACTATCATGGTAATGTGTTTCGTACGTGCAATATTTGCATATGTGACATTTAAATATGTAAAACCCATTTTCCTATCCCATGGATAAAAGGCATACCACCCCTATAGAATAAAATAATTAACAAAGTATGGCACAAGTTCAGGTATCGGTAAGGGTATGGTGTGGGTATACAAGGTAGGTTCAGGTACGGGTGGGAATCTTGTAACCTGTTTGGATATGATTTGGTCCAGGTATCCATATTCCAATTCAGTTCTGTTCCAGGTCCAAGTGTAGTATGACCCAACCTGCTTTGATACTTTGTGAACTTGTAGAAGCTTTCATATGTAAGATGTCCAAATGGAGCAGGCCCACGCCAGGTTTTTGTAAAAGGCTCACTCAGAATCAAGGTTTTTCATGCCAAGGCCCAACCTGTAGACAGTACTGTGCTTAATATTCAATTGATAGAGCACCTTCACAGTGCATCAGCATGATCCGACTGTTCATTCTGTGTGATCTCTATACAGAGACGCTGTAGGCCAAAGGTCTCTCCAATCATCCAATCCTAACCATCAGATATGCATCCTGAAAATTGAGCATTTGTTTGCATTCATGAAGGCTTCCTAGATGTTTTAGATCATTCTGTGGAAGTGGCCTCTGGTCCATGGCACCTCCATCATAGGGCTCTCCAGATGAACATTATGGGACCAATTATTTTCATCTCATGCTACAGATCTTTAAATTGGGTTGCATATGAACTGGCTCTAGGGCTGTTGGATGGAACAAGGCCTGATATTCTGGCTGGATAATTAAACAAACTCACCTGGTAAAACCTTTAGCCCAGCCTGCTTGTAACGAGTCATATCCTGGTGGTTCCTGCATTGTCAACTTTGTAAATGCACTTCAAAAATTTTAATTTCTCTCAAGATGTTATATAATTACCATCTTTCTTTAATTCCTTTACAGGAAGATTTAGCAATCAATCCATTCACATGTTCCATTGCAATTAGAGCTTGTGCTTCATTTGGGTCTCTAATTCTCGGGAAGCAGTTTCATGCAATCACATATAAATATGGCTTCAAGGACAACCTTCCTGTTTCCAATTCAATAGTTGACATGTACTGTAGATGTATGAGTCTATCAGAGGCCAAACAATACTTCAATGAAATGCATCAGAAAGACCTGATCGCTTGGAATACAATGATAGCTGGACTTGAAACATTTGGATCGTACGAGTCTTTGAAGTTATTTGCTCAAATGGTTCTGCTTGATGTGTATCCAAATTGCTTTACATATACTAGCATCATTGCCGCATGTGCAAACTTCGCCTTCTTGAATTGTGGGCAGCAGGTTCATGGAGTGATAATTCGAAGAGGTTTTGGGTGGAACACCCCATTGGCTAATGCTCTTATAGATATGTATGCAAAGTGCGGAAGCATTGTTGATTCGCGTAGGATCTTTTGATGAGATGAAACGAAGAGATTTGGTTTCTTGGACTTCCATGGTGACTGGATATGGAAACCATGGATACGGAAGAGAAGCAGTTGAATTGTTCGATGAGATGGTTGTTTCAGGGATCACACCAGACTGCGTTGTGTTTATTGGGGTACTCAGTGCTTGTAGTCATGCCGGACTTGTCGATGAAGGTCTGAAGTATTTCAATTCTATGAGAACTTACAATGTTTATCCAAATATGGAGATATATGGATGCATAGTTGATCTGCTGGGACGAGCCGGTAGAGTTACTGATGCTTATGAATTGATAGAGAAGATGCCCTTCGAAGCTGATGAATCAATTTGGGGGGCACTTCTTGGGTCTTGCAAAGTGCATAGAAATACAGATTTGGGAAAAATGGCTGGTCAAAAGATACTGAATTTGAGGCCAAATGCGGCCGAAACTTATGTTATACTGTCAAATATTTATGCTGCTGATAGAAAGTGGGGAGAATTTGCAATGATGAGGAAAGTGATGAGAGGAATAGGTAGCAAAAAGGAAGCTGGGAGGAGTTGGATTGAAGTGGGAAGTAGAGTGTATAGCTTTGCTGCTGGTCAGAGGTGTAGTCCTCATTTGGATTTGGTTTATGAAGGATTGGAAATTCTGGCTTGGCACATGAAAGAAGCAGGATGTGAGCCAGATTAGGACTGCTTGTATGTATAGAAATCAGGATATGAAACTTCAAATTTGATATATACATAATGTGCATAGCTGAAAGGATCTGCAAATTGCCAGATCTGCCATAAATAATGGAGAACCTCAGAGATTTCGCATTCAAAGAATCTCATGACCTCATTCATCAAGTTAATAGACCTACTCTTTTCTTGTTCAATTCTCCAACTATGGTTGAGTGGATGAGTGCTAAACTTGGGAATGAGAGAATATGATGTGCATGGATGGGCGGTAAGGAAAATGTACACAATTTCACCAGAAAGGAAGAGATGCAATGGTCATCTTTCACCGGGGAGCAAGACCCAAAAGTTTCCTTTCACCTTTCAACTCAAAGGGGGAGGATGTGATCCAACGGCTTCAGATGCACAAATGGTGGGTCCAAGTTTAACAGTTCTGATTTCATAAGGATATCTGACAGTTAACAATTTGACTCTTTTGCTTGAATCCGTGTCTTCAAGAGTCTTGTATTGTATTTGATTCTTATGATTTCCTAATTACATTTAGAGTTTTTAATCAAATCCTGTAATCTGTTCAAAGGAAAGTGTCATGGTATTGTGCAAAACTGTAGCCAATAAATAGGAACTCTTTTCTTCTCATTGCACTCCTCTTTCTGTCTTACTAAAGATTTTTGGGATCTTTTATTCCCAATTGAATGTTCACTTATTATCTCATATATCCATTATCTTGCTTCGTTATCTTGCTTTTACATGTACTCTCTCTCTCTCTCTATATATATATATATATGGATAATATTCATGTGCATCTATCTCTCATCATAGGGTGAGGGGCACCTTCCCTTTCTACACATGAAGACAAGGAAGTGTACCTCACCCTATGTACTTGAAAATTCACTGTTGTACTTGAAAATCCCCATTTATGGAAGTATCCCTCACCCTATGGTGAGGGATGGATGCACCTGAATGTTCCCCTATATATATATATATATTTGATTCTAGTATTTGAAATACTTGTCTTTCCATTTACTTTCATCAGCAATTTTGCATCTTTTTTGCAGTAGATGATATAAATTTCATCTCGCACTTCTGTAGTCCTATGATACCTGGATACGGCATTTGATGTATGGTAACCGTACTGATACGGTCCGACGGCAGGAGTTGGTTCATTCAGGTCGGAACGACCAAAATTGGTTGATTCCAGCGAAATCGACAGAGACAGCCACCATTGAGGACGAGGGAAAATAAAATAAAAAAAATGGAGGAGGAGGAGGAGGAATAAGGGGGAGCTCACTAATACATGGGCCTTGGCTCAATTTCACTCAAATATAAAATGGGCCGTAGCTAAACTTTCAAATTTCACTCGTATATAAATAGGGTCCTAACCAAATTTCACTTAGCAGAAAACTTGCCTTAGACAAAGTATAAAAATGAGACCTAATTATATCATGACACCGTACCCATATCCGTATCCTAAATTTTTAGAGTTGGCGTGTTGAACCTCGTTCCCCATGTCTGTATCTGAGCATCATAGCTGTGGACTGCCTCTTCCTACCACACACAACTCAAGAAGCAAACATTGCAAACATACCAAGTGCAAGAAGAAAGAGAACAAGATGTGGCTGTTGCTGGGTCCAATTGATGAGGCCCCTTCTGTACATGTGGCCTTTGTTTGCTGATGGTGAGCAATCAGGTGAAGCCAAATTTGACTCCTCGGTAGTTCGGTGGCTTTTGGATATGGGGAAAGTGCAAGTGGGGTGGTCATCCACGACAAGGTGGAGGCTGGAGAGACTTGCCTCCATATCCACCTTATTCTTGTTTGGTGCTTTGGTCTTTATCATAGAAATCTAAAGTTGACTGCAGTGTCCAGTAGTCAAGTTGAGAAAAGTTGTGATTCCCTGCTCTTGGTCTGGTTTTGCTTTCTCCAGAAGTGGTCTTCAGTTTTTTTCTCAAAAAATGCGAGCAAATAGATCTTTCTAAGGAAAATGGAGAGGGCACAGCCGACCCCAGCTTACTTTGGCCTGGATTTTTGCTATGTTTCAAGGTTCCAAGGGACGAGCTAGAGCTCATTTTATGCAACTATAGTTAAGAAGGTTAAGATTTAGGACTATGGATTCTTAAAAGCATTAACATTAGCCTGGCTGGCCCACCCAACATATTTCTGGTTCATGCTAGACCAGAATGGAACTTGGGCTGGGTACAGACCTGAATACTGGATCCAATAACTACATGGACTGCGTTTCAACCCTGCATCGTCCAGCCATATAACTAAACTCCATATTGTAATCACAAGTCTTTTTTGGCTCCTGCATTTTACTTCATCTCCTTGTTTCCTTCTGTATATTCTAATGCATTCTCTATTTGGTCTGCTTTGCGAATTGCGACACATATTTGTTGTTTCCCTAAGCTCTGTCTTGATGATTTTCCAGGAGAATAGATTAGGGGACTTTCCTCCTCATGATCATTATCTTCGCCGCTCATTTTACATGACAATATATTTTTCATATCTTAAACACCCCATTGTCATTGCAATTGTATCTCATTAAGTCTTGCTTAGCAACTATGTTATTTGATCCTAGGGAATTTAATTGTGGTTGTTGTGGCATTCTATTTTTTACAGTAATTCCATTTTCTATAGGAAATTTAAAAGTGAGTATTTTGTATGTGTGTGTAGAAATGTATTTCTACCCTTGGGTTTTATGCAAATTTTGGATAAAATGCTTTCACATCAGACAATGATAACCATTTAACTTGTTTTTTAGACATTTTCCATAATATGCTCTCCGGGCCATTTGTTTTCAAGAAATTTGATGTATAAGAATTCATAGTCAAATAAGCTCTAACAAATGATTATTAAAGAGGTAAGAAGTAAATGATATAAGGTGAAGAGATATAGATGAGACCTTCACTTTTTAATAATTTGACTTAATATAGTGACGGCTGAGAATCTTTATGCGATGAGAAGAAGAGGGACTTGCAATGAGGGTGTTTTTAATCGAAAATTTCAGATAATTCCAAAACCAGTCAAGTTTGACAGTGTCTCTTACTGTTTTTTCCACGTACCATCTAAAAAAGTAAAAAGGGCTTTATATGAGGGTTCCTTTAAACGTTCAGATGACTGGGATTTCAAGGAAAGGGTTCTCTATTTCACTAAGAAAGAATCTGGGGCCCTCAATGACATCCGCAAAAGGCCTGGTCCTATCGTGCCACAGGGGCTTACAGCCCACCAAACCAATTGTCAGTGGCGGGGTATTCATTTTCAATCTCCCATTCATTTATTATTGATTAAAGGAGTTTGTTTGGCTGTCGATTTTTTTAATATTCACCATTTCTTATTCTAGTTTAACCACTTACTAGAAATCCAAAATCTCATAGTACCTTGAATCCAATCACATCAAATATGACCCTTATTTTAGCAAGAATTACTTTTATGCTATGATGCACGGATATTTGAAATGGACAAGGTATCGTGTCATATCGTATTCGATACTTCACCTTTTATGTGTAAAATTCGTATCCTTATCGTGTCTACGGCGTATCCTATCCGTATTCATGCTGTATATGGGCAACATAATTTTTACTAGCTCTAAGTATGAATAGGTGTTTTTAGTTGAAATAAACTGAAACAGTGGTTTGAGTTGCAATATCAATCACTTTCCTATTTTAGCTACTCTGTCTCTGTCATCAGCTGAGGAGTGAGTGACGATTCTTCCTTATCAGCTGCGGTGGGGTTCACCCAAAATAGTGATCCAGATAGGTGAGAGTTAAAGACACTCTAACCAAAAAGTTTGCTGCATGTCACGAGAAATCGTAATAATTTCTCATTTCCAGCTCATCTCGTGGGAAACATGCCACATCTCGGGTGTCTCGTGAAAGTGGTTTCCAAGTGTTCCACTGACTGACTAATACCTCTCACCTATAAATGATTCCACCAGCCTCATTTATGATGGATTTGAGTAAAACCAAAGTAGGCGTTGAAATGGCATCTGCCCTTAAAGCCTTTATCCCTTTCATCCACCTCTGTTCTCTTTGCTTCTTTATAAGCATTGAAGCATCACAAAAATACCCACAAGAGCAGGAACAAGATAGGGTCTTCAATCTGCCAGGACAGCCTTCAGAGCCCTCTGTATCACACTTTTCAGGCTACATTACTGTTCATCAAGATCATGGGAGGGCCCTTTTCTATTGGTTCTTTGAAGCTCAAACACAACCATCTAAAAAACCTCTCCTTCTATGGCTCAATGGAGGTATATATATTTGCATATGCTCAAATACAGAATCCACAAACCTACTTATTTATCATCCATAAGTAAATTTCATTCTTTTTACCTTGTGGCGTTTCCTTTTTCTTTTCCTTTTTGGTATTATTACATAACCATTGCATTAATTTTTCTTTTTCCCTTCTATATATTTGTAGGTCCTGGTTGTTCATCTATTGGTTATGGTGCAGCTGTGGAGTTGGGTCCTTTCAAAATCAAAACAAATGGAACAGGCTTAGAATTCAATAAATATGCTTGGAACACAGGTCTACTAATTCCTTTAATTGCCATATGTAGCTGTCTTGCTTTTATCATTTTTCTTCATGTCTTTCTTGGGTATAAAAAAATGAAGAGTGGTGAGGGTGGTTGACCAACTATGTGTCTTAGAATCTTATTAGTATGTCTTCAATCATAAAGTTATTAACTACAGTAGAACTCTTTTACCAATAACTATAGTAGAACTCTTAAGCTACATGATAATCCAGTAAGTCTTTTTTTAATTGTTCTTTTTTGAAGTTTTAAAATCCTACATGTGTTACTTTGGGACTGTAACATGTTAGGGACACTTAAAGATAGGTGTTTTTTTTTTTTTGGTAAATTTCTGAAATTTCTGTGCCTGTCACTTGCAGAGGCAAATTTGCTATTTTTGGAATCCCCAATTGGAGTTGGTTTCTCCTACACTAACACATCCTCTGATCTCAGCAAATTGGATGATGTATTTGTTGGTATTCACTTAATTAAACTTATTGGTTATCTCATAATTTCAAGCTTCTCTGTGTTACTGATTTTTAAGGGTTTTTTTTTTTTTTTTTTTTAATAACACTTTTAGCTGATGATGCATACAATTTCCTGGTCAATTGGCTCAAACGATTTCCGCAATATCAAGCCCATGATTTCTATATAGCAGGAGAGAGTTATGCAGGTCAGCCTAACTTGAATATTAGTCACCAATTTCATTATTATACACATCATTACTGTGTATGCACTGTGTATCAATAAAAGTCTAAGTGCCATTCTAACCCATAAAAGGAAATATTATTTACTTGTGATAACAGGTCACTATGTGCCCCAATTAGCTGAGCTTGTGTATGATCGTAACAAGGATCTAGAAAACAACCCATATATCAACCTTAAAGGTTTCATAGTAAGCCCTCTTTGAGATCCTGCTGCATTCATCTTACTCGCATGCATGGTAAAAGAAACACTAGAATTTAATGCCACTTACACTTGAATCACAGGTGGGTAATCCTGAAACTGATGATTTCTACGACACGAAGGGGTTAGCTGAGTATGCATGGAGCCATGCAGTTGTATCAGACCAGGTTTATGAAAGAATTAACCGAGTCTGCAATTTCAAGGTCTCCAACTGGACGCGTGAATGTGTAGAGGCCATGAATGTAGTCTACCAACAGTATAGGGAGATCGATATCTACAATATATATGCACCAAAATGCATTATTGACCGTGCATCTTCCCTGACTCTCAGCCGCATCAGCAATTCCATTCCTGAGGTGGTTTTCAAATGCTAGAAGTTTTGAGTTCACAGAAAATGAGCACAAATAGTGTCTAATTTGGTTTCTCCAAGTTAGAACAAATACCAACCGGATGATTAGAATATGAATTTTGTCATTTGAATCCACAAGCTAGAATTATGTCTAGACTTATATTGGAGGCCCAAGGCTCACTTGTTGAAGAACACTTAAAAAGGTGGGAAATAATATCACAGTAAATATTGTTTTTATTGAGAGAAGCTATTGTATTTACAGAGTATAGAAGACCTTCTATTGGGTGAAAATGAGCCTCACTCTTCAAAATAACCATATGTGGACTAGTCCCCACCTCACTAACTTAGCTCTAACTCTTAAAACCATGGGTGTGTTTGATTGGAAGATTTCAGGAAGATAAGTGTTGCCTCCCCCAAATTCCACAAATATTGACACACAAAGTAGGTTTGGAATTCCATAATTTGAAGAAGTTGAGAGTCTAAAGAAGGCATTTACTCCAATGCCATTCAAAATCAATTGGGAAATTCAGGCAATTTTTTGGCACAATACTCACTTTTTTGAAATTTCTGATGTTGGAAATTCTCATTAGAACTGCTTGTAACCAAACATGTCTAGTGTAGTATTAACTTAGACAGAATGTCAATGTAGGTAGATAAGAATGGCTTTGGAAGAATGAGAATATTTGGTGGATATGACCCATGTTTCTCAACATATGCGGAGGACTATTTCAATAGGATAGATGTGCAAACATCAATTCATGCAAGTACAGCAGGAAAAGCTAAGGGAAATTGGAGGGTTTGCAAGTAAGAGGACTTTTCTATAAGATAATAGCCCATGTTGTTAATATTTTGATTTTTGTTTTTGCTCGTTAATCTTTATTTCCATTTAATTTTCAATGCAATGTTTTACATACTCCCTTGTAAATATTTTCCTTTGTACAGTGACTCGATGTTAGGCACATATAATTTTACGGTATTTTCCGTTCTACCCATCTACAGTAAACTTGTCAAAGCTGGTCTGAAGATCTGGGTCTACAGGTGTGTTCCTAATCTTTTATCTTTTTCTTTCACCATTTCCTAAGGACCCATTTGGATCTCCTTGAACCTATTGCAGTTAGCTTGGTTTATGCCAAAATTCGGGTTCTTCCATTTAATGGGTAACCTGAATTACATGGGACAGTTGTTTTATTGTTTACGGTAACTAATCACATGTAAACTGAGTTACAGATAATTAGATTTACGGATAAATTAAGTTGCTGGGGCAACTGAGTATTGAGAATGAAAGATCCATACAGGGCCTCATTATTGTCAGTTCTGTTATGTGGTTGGCTCTGGGCCCACTAAAGGAATCTCAATCGTCTGCTGTGCTCTGGATTTTTCAAATTCATTAAGACGCCACATGGCATGTAAGTGGGTCCATGGCCATACCAAATAGGAGTGTTTGTGAATAAGGCATCTACAAAAAATCATTCTCATTGGCCAAGTCTATCTATCTGATCCAAATGAATGAAATAGATTGCTAACATCTGCTTCAGAAAAACACATTTTGATATTCCATTTCATTGTCTGGGATCAAGTTGATAGAAATAACCAGTGGCATTGAATTATGGTATTATGCCTTATCCACAACCCGTCCTATCTGGTGGGGCCAATGGACACCGGCTACACACCTCTTTCCCTCATGCGAGTCTGTTACAGGAAATATTTCTTCTAGTGAAGGCAGTAGAGGACCTCAGATTTCATTTAACTAGGCCCACGATGAGTAGTCCATGAACAGTCTTCTTTAACAAAACTGATCCTAACCATTCAGGAGATGCAATGTTTATAAATCATTGGCCATTCAATTATATCAACCGTTGTGTGATATAATCCATGTGCCGCTCGGACCCAGCCTGTGTATCATCCAAGGCCTTTAATGTGATCATAGAAGTGAAGAACTGCTGCAGGGGATCCAATAACAGTACTGAACTGGTTGCTTGACCGGATACAGCAGACCCTCTAACCCAGATAATAAAATATAAAATGACATGTTTTAGCTTTCTCCTCTGTTTAAACTGATATCAGAAGGTTAGTTTATGAGTGCAACTTATATTATGGCCTGTCAAAGATGTGTGGCCCAATGGGTTTAACAGACTGGGTCAATCGGTCAAGTGCCCCAAAACCAATCAAATGTTAGAGCCAGTTTCTACACTCAATTTAGGTGTATACACCTTTTGAAGCAGGAACAGCTAAATGCTGATCATGACCTCTTGCATCAAAAGGCCAAAAAGGTGAAGGAATCTTTTCTTTTTTTCTTTTTTGGCGACTGAGTGGTGGTGGGGTGCAAAAAGCCAGGTGTGGCTGGCAGGCATTTGAGCAAGAGTCACGTGTGAGTGGTGTGTCACAACACAAGACCCTTGACATGAATGTGATGCTTTTGTTGCTTTGTTTCTTCCTCATCTTCTTGTACTGTTTGTCTGTAACTGCAGTGGGGATGCAGACGGCAGGGTCCCAGTAATTGGCTCAAGATATTGCATGGAGGCTTTGGGCCTACCCCTCAAAAGCCAATGGCATTCTTGGTACCACAAGAATCAGGTCAGACCAATGTAATTAAACGCTAAATTGTTCCTTTTGGATATGCATGTCTATCTTAACCATCTGATCCCTTCCAAATCTCTTAAATGGGCCTTAGATTCTAGATAATCCTGACCCTACTTTCAGTCTATTGCAAAGTCCATTGATGGAATGTGGTGATTTGAATTCAATATTTGTAGAGTCTCTTACAATGGGCAATCCAAGATCAATTCAAATATATAGATGATGGATGGGCTATGGCTGATTATTTCTGATTTAAGTCTGTAAACAGAATCCTGATTACCCAGTTGCCCAAAGGATTCAACCCTCCAAAAAAAAAAAAAACTTAGTTATAGGTTCTTTTATTGGCCCTGATCATAACTGGGTCCAGGTTTGGGTACACCATGGACCTCTACTGAACCCATCCATTCTGTGGCCGTTGGTATGATGCAATGCAAAATAGGACTAAATTTTGTTGGTTGAACTACAGGTTGGAGGGAGGTTTGTAGAATATGAAGGGCTAACGCTTGTGACAGTAAGAGGGGCTGGTCACTTGGTTCCTCTCAACAAGCCAAGTGAGGCTCTTCTGCTCATCAACTCTTTCTTATTGGGTCTTGACCTCCCTAGGCAAAAATAATGAGTCCAGCCTCTGTCTCTCCAAGCCAAGGGGTTGAGTTACAAAGGTTACAACATTGAGACAATGGGTTCGATCCTCACTTACGAAACATTTAGGAGGGTGGTCCAATTCAACAGTTGAGTTCATGGTGGTGAAAGTTATGAACAACATGATGTGTTGAACAATAAAATTGTAATAAAGTCATTGGTTCTCTGTTCCAATGTTTTCAAGTTAGAAAGGATTTGTATTTTCAACGAGAAAATTGTGGATGAGTTCATAAATGATTACCATTTTGCATTTTCATCCCCTATACATGATCCAGAGAATAATGGATTCTTCCATTGTTGAGAATTGGACTATGCAACTTGATATCCTCCATCTCCATCTCCATTCTCAAATCAGTTACTTACGAGCCTGTTTGTTTGCAATAATATATATATAGGGATTGAATTGATAAGATGGTTAAAAATGAAGATCCATCCAGATTTAATAGGACTTCCAAACGATTGCTTGAGTTGGAAATTGCCCAAGTCAAAATAAGTAGTTTGACACAGGGCTCCACTTATATGGGAGTCCAGATCTTGTGATTCCCTGAAGTCCACATTCTTTGATTCTGGGAATCGCAAGATATCTATAAGGGCCATTTTTTTTTTTTTTAGAATGTATAGAAGTTTAATACATAGTGGTTAAAAATGAAAAATAATGGTTAAGTTTGGAAATATATACACATAACCTTTCCAAAAAAAAAAAAGAACGTTTAAAGGTTGATTTCAAAAAATGAACATCAAATAACATCTTTTAGGGAAATAGAATAAAAAAGAAGATGATAGTTGATGCTCGTTTTTGGAAATTCACATTTGAACTTCATTTCTAAATGTCATTTATTCTTTTCTTATGTATTTTAATACAAAAAGGGGCCTAATGCTCCAATAAATTTGCTTAAATTTAAACTAGTCAAAATAAATGTGCTCCCAACTTTTATTCTCTATTGTATTGCATTGAGTGTTTTACACCTCTCTGTGGGTATAACTCCTTTTTGGAGTGAAATTTTGCAATGGCAAATATAAGAGGGTGGAGGATGGTTATTTTGAGCATATTAGATTTTAATAAGCGCCTTTGAGAAGGAGCGTTATGGAATTTCTCATAATTCCAAGGAGAAGAGGATCCAGACTCTCTTAAATGCCTGCTTGTTTATTGGACCCTAACATTTTTAACACAAAGGGTCATTAAAAAAAAAACAAAATGTGCTAGTTGGCAAAGCTTTCAAACCCATTGGCTAGATTTGGGTCATAATATTAGGCCAGAAACCTAAACCTAAGCGTAACCCACGTCATGGTTAGCCTCGCACCTCTTTCTTTCCTTGGGCTAAGAATGTGCATTCTCCAAAACTTTTTTTTTTTTTTTTTTCTGAAACGGGAACAAAAACTTTTATTAAAGGAGAAAGAAAATATAAAAAGAGACTAAAGGGAGATACAAAAGGATTGTATTTGTACCCCATCCAACACAATTTACATAGTCACACCCTCCCAAGGAGACACCCTCTCAACCCCTTGTTTAGCCAAAGCATCAGCAATAGAATTGGTCGATCGTAGTTCGTGACGGAAGACCACGAAAAAAGATGCTGACAACACCCGAACCTCATTAAAGAGGAATTGAAGTTTCCAAGGGTTGATCTTTCTATTAAACACCCAAGCAGTTGCATTAAAAGAGTCACTCTCCACAATAAGGGCATCGTGAAAATATCTCTTAAAGCAATGGAGAGCTTTTAAAATAGCTAGCACATCTACTTCGTTGGAATCACAGACGCCAACATTCTTTGAAAAAAAAAAAAAAAGGACTTCACCATTTCTATTACGAAGAACTCTCCTAATACCTGCTGGGCCTGGTTTACCTCTCACTGCACCATCGACATTGAACTTAAGTAAATCAAGTGGGGGAGGAGACCAAAGAATTGACATCCTCTCCTTTGTTGGTCCGCACCCTATGCAAGCTTCCCAGTTAACATACTCCAAAGAATATGATCGTAACCAAAAACTCTGTTTCCCCTCCACAACTGTAACACCTCTGCAATCTTTTTTGGACTACACAAAGAGACGCCGCATCTACCAATGAAATCACACCAAACAATTGTCGCAACCTCATAATGAAGAAAAAGGTGGTCAACAAATTCCTCCTCTTTGCAACACATCACGCAAGTATCTGAGTTGACACTCGACATCAACCCTCTTCTTCTTAAATTATCTACCGTGGAGATCTTTGCTGTAATTGCTAACCAACAGAAAGCTTCCACCTAGAGAGGAGCCAACCCCAACCAAACTAGGGAGGAAGAAGCTCTAGAGGGTAGCTTACCCTCCAAAGCCAAGTAAAAAGCTTTCGTAAAAAATTCTTCAGAAATTGAGGGCTTCCAAATCCGAGAATCATTAGACTCCCTATATAAGAAAACATTAGCTAGTAAGAAAACTTAATAACTCGTCATCTTGAACCTCCTTAGACAAACAAAGACTTCTCTTGAAAGACACACCCCACAATGTATACCGCTCCCTCACCTCAAAGCACTCACAAACAGCAGACTTCTTGTTGGACACCACCCTAAAGACCCTAGGAAATAAATCACATAATGGTCCTAACCCTACCCAATCAACCAAAACCTAACATCTCTCCCATTCCCTACCACAAAACTCACCCCTTTAGCTAAGACTTTCCCCCACTCAGAAAAAGCATCTCCAACAGACACAATAGCACCCCACAAACCTGACCTACGGAATCTTTGGCCTAAGACTGGGCCACCACCCCCATTTGTCCTCACCGTACTTCACAACAATGACTCTCCTCCAAAGAGCTTCTCTGTCATCCCCAAAACTCCAACACCATTTAGCCAATAAAGCCACATTCTTCTTCTCCAAACTAACAAGACCCAAGCCCCCACTCCATTTTGATTTAATCACTTCACTCCACTTCTGGAGAGTTTCTTCCTGTCCCCTGACCCTCCCATAAGAAGTTTCTGCTAATACAGTCCACCCTTTCCACCACTGCCTTCGGTATTTTGAAATTATCATTGCCTGCCTGAGTCAAAAGGATGGATGAAGAAGTCTCATCTAGAAGGATATATACAGTATGGGAATACAGTTTAGCTTAAGCTTCTGATTGCTTGGAGTAGGAACTAACACTTGAAATCTCAAGGGAAAATGCAATATTCTCTTTTCAGTCAAAGTGAAGATTTGGTGTTTTTTTTTTTTTTTGGTTCCAAGCTGGGTGACTGTTCAGGAGGTGCCAACACTAACCAATACCAATTTACCATTTAGTGTTTTGGGGATTTGGAGCTATATTTAGTTGCACACGATCGGTACTATAGTCAGAAAATCATCTTTCTTCATAAAATATTTATAAATAAAAAAGTTACTTTGGAAAAAAAAAGAGTTATTGGTGTCTTTATGACCGGGAATGCTCGAGAACAACCACTTACCAGTTCTCATCTTGCTGTCTAGGGCTCGAGTCCGGGGTACGCCACATCTTCCCACTTATGCGGGCTCTTTTTTCTCCGCTTGTGTAGGTGTAGCTTCCTGTGTGTGTGTGGTGTCTTGAGTCCCAGTCCGTTTGGTTGGGTAACCAAAAGAAAAAAAGACCAGGAATGCCCTTCTTCATGGCCAGGAATGCCTGTTTCATGCATCGCTGCAGGGGTTCACAATAGATATAATGAACTTTCATCTTTTTAACTATGCAATCAAAATGCCAACAAGATAAAAATTCGTTGGTACACTCAGAAAATGTCTCATATGCTTCTACACTTGAGAAGTCTCTGCCAACCCACAAATTTACGCAAAGTTTAAATTATTTTTTTTTCTTTGACATATACCCATGTGTCCACACTCACGCCACCCAAGTCGCTATCCAATGGACCCATATCTCCTATACGACAGGCCCAGTGTTCGATCCCTAATTGTGTCAGGAGATACGTCATCGAGGGCTACAAGTGGATTAGCCTTAGCAGTAGTCTAAATTCATGGTGTGAAATGTGAATGCCCATTTAACTAAATTCCTTCCTACAAAAAAAAAAATATATATAAAAAAAAAACTAAAATATTGAAATTTTTCTGTGTAAATTTGGTCGTGTTTCAGTAAAAGCTTTTCTATGGAAATGGAAAGGAAAAGCGGGACACTTTTCAGCAGAGAACACTTTTTCCATTGTTTGGTGCAAGCACTTCTCCGTGAAGCAAAGCACAAAAGGCAATTCAATTTCTCGTAATTATGAAGAAATGTAATTCTGATTGGGGGGAGAGGGTGGGTTGGGCGTTAGAAAAGAAATACCTATTGCACGAAATGTCGCAGAATGCGAATTTCTATTTCCACTAATGCTAGACAAACATATCATAAACTTGTTTTGTTAGCATTAGAATATACTATAGTGTGAGAGGCTCGTGCCCAACATGGGCAAAAAAAAAAAAGAAGAAGAAAAAATATTCCAATATACAAGTAATATCTGTGCCTATCAAAGAAAACATAAACAAGAAATATTGAATTATGAAAAAAATATATTTATGTAGGAAGCAAGATGAGGGAATGAATAAGGTAAATATAAAGATTTAAGACTGATTAGGTGGGCCCCATAATGATATAGTGGTGGCCTACTGGCCGGGAATAAAAAAATTTAACACTGCTAAGTTATAAAAATTTAGGTTAAGATATTAAAGTGAAATTATTAGTAGGGAACATACCAATCGTTATCAAAATTATTGTATATAAAAACCTAAGATAGTAACACCAAATTATTGTATTTAAGTGGGCTAACTTTATAGAGTGAGATTTGATTTGGATTCATAAAAAAATGATGTCGTTATTTTTAGAAATGCGCCCAATGAGGACACATAGAAGATGGTTCCATTCAGGATTATTATGAATTTGTCATTGATCCATTGAGTCCTAGGTTATGAGAATTTTAAGCGGTCCAAACTTTTATTGAGTGAAATTTGAATGGACCCATAAAATATGGGGCCATTTATTTTTATTGGATCAAATTTTTTTTAATAGGCCCAATGAGGAGTGTCTTGGAAGAAAAACTTCTTTGGGATGTTTTTAATTTTAAGAAGTAAAGTATTGGGTATGAATATATTTGAGATTTTTTTTTTTCTGAATCACTGTCTTAATTATCGAATCAGATGAATATGTATGGTCCTTTGATGATGCCATATCAGCTAATATGAATATTCACATAATATATTCACCATGTTTCACATATCGTGACGATCCCAACATTTCCAATTCAATGGATTAAAATTGGTTTCCCATTTGGATTATAATAAAATAATCCAAAATGGCCAATTGTAGTAATTAAGTATGATAAAAGAGAGATTTTAGGTATAATCAAATATTTCAAAAGATTCCAAATGATGTAATGAGACCGGTGTGCCACATGTCATTGCAAAACCCCAAGAGTGTCGCTCTCCCGCGATCAGGACTGCTACTTTAATATATATATATATATATATATATAAAATAGGGATTTATGCTCAAATGTGCTCCACCTAACGATTATTAAAGAGGTAAAGTGTGAATGATATGACGTGAGAGTTGAAAGATATAGGGGGGGGGGGGGGGGGGAGTGGAATAACTGCAGATTATACTTCATATTATAATATAACCAAATTTGAATATTGTAAGATTTTTTTAACTATAGATTATAATATAACCAAATTTGACTATTGTAAGATTTCATTATCACAGAATAAAATAGTGTCATATTATAATATTGTACCACTTATGGTGTTTGGTAATTTCTACGAATTTCAATATACTTATAAAATATTTGGCAATTTATGAAATTTTCACTAGATGATACATCGAAAATAAGAAATGAAGAGAGAAATAGGGATGATAGACCCAAAGGGAATCCATTAATTAGTAGTCACTCGGTACTCTCTCTTGTGTGAAATTGTGCAGAATTTTGCTATCTTCTCCTTCCCCTTTCCTTTTAGCAAGCACTAGCAACACCCCGTGCTATGCACGGACCACAGAACCACTAAATGCACAGACACCCTTTGTATTATTTTTATTAAATAATTTATTTTGTGAACTGTGTAGACATTTTTTTTTTGTTGTTAATTTGATTTTTATGTGTTTTTTCAGATGTTTTATTATTTACGTGAGGTATAAATGGAGCTTGCTGAAGCTTTGGAAAGTGTAAAAAAATTAAATGAAAGACATATTAACAATAAAAAAAACATAGTAAAGCAATTAAATGTAATCTTAATAACACAGGGTTCACATTATATACATTCGTACGAATTATACAAATGAGAAGACACCGAATTCTAATTTTGAAACGTTTATGTTAACCTGTTGAAATCTAAAATATTTTCAAGTTATAACACAGACAATATCAAACAAATTATTCATGCCGAGTAATTGTAACTCCATCTTTCAAGTACTTCGCGGTGGACCTGTAGGCATATAATATATAACCTGTTTAATAATTTTATAATTAATTAAATATTATGCTAATGGAAAATATTCAAATGAAACTATCTCAATAGTTATCATAAGAGGACATTTTTACGTGGAATATGGAGATCTACTTTCATACGGTGTTGTTGTTGTTCAGTCCATCATCTAAACCTTCTAAAGCCTTCACCGTTGTAAGGTCTAACTCGATCTCTTCCAACATTTCCCCTAATTCCTACGAATTGAGTCTTCAGCTTAGCGTGGATGTCTTGAGCTGGCCAAGGAGGTGGTAGAGTGCTTACTATGGAATGTGCCAGATCTATAATATTCGGTGCAAATCATCTTCTTTTGAGATTGTAAAATAATTGTTCCTTGTTCAGCAAATGTTCCCTAACACATGTTCCTTCAACCATTTTCTCTTTCTTGAACTGTATCCATGAGGGTTAAATATATTTTTCAAATGACTGTAATAGGTCAACAAACTCCACCGCAGGCCATGGTTGCAAGATTTCAAATGTCCTTATTTTCGCAGCATCCCAAGCTGGTGGCATTGTCTCGGCAATTTTTATCATTACATATCTTTCCGGGATGTGCAGTTTCCACACACTCTTAGCCACTGAGCAAGTTGTATTTTGTGTGACGCATGCTTCGCTATTGGGGTGTGATGCTCAAATGGTTTATGTTTGAGCTCATATGTCCACTCCCTAACACGTAGAGAGTCATTACCACGACAATATTTGAAAGGTGTACCCATCTTATCTGGTTTAGATTTGAAAAATTAATCTATAAATTAAAAATTAAATGAAAGCAACAACAGTTCAATCAAATTAGCAAAAACATAGTAAGCAAGTTATTAACTTGACAGACATTATAAAATACCTGTAAAATAAATATAACGACAAATAAGCAACAGCAAAATAAAATATAATATCGACAATTTAAGAACAATTCAACCAATCTTAGTCCTAATGTATCTGTACATTAAATTCACCAAATATCTATTCTCATAACATATTTAAATCGGGGATATCGTTGAAGACTTCCCTGTTCATAATATTTTTGGTGATATTATTTGGAATCCCTTGTTTATTGATCAACAGCATCTTCAAACCTGACGGAGATGTAACACGCGACAAAGCTACATATAGTTGGCCATGTGAAAACATAGGACTCAGGAGGTACACACCCACATTCTTTAGAGTCTATCCCTGACTCTTATTTATGGTCATTGCAAATGCCAGCTTGATAAGAAATTGTCTTCTATTTTCAGGACGAATGTCGAATCACCAGACGCCAATGTTAGGTCAATACGACTTATTAATACAATTTCTCCAACGCGGGAACCTGTCATGACTTTAACTTGTATGACTTTGTCCCCCATCTTGTGAACAACTAATCAGGTACCGTTGCACAATCCCAAACACTGATTCAAGCTTCGCAACAACATTATCAGAGCTCCATTTTTTAACTCCAGAACATGACTTGGTAATCCTGGTAAGTCTAGAGAATTTAGAAACTCTGGAGGGTGCAAAACATGATCCATAGAATCTCCTGATGTAGGACATAGCTTATCTTCACTATAAAATAATTGCTTTTCTCCCCGTTATCATCGATAACATCATCGAGTTTAGCTGGTCGACATCGATATTTTTCGAAGCAAGTATTCCACGCTCACTTAAGTACGTCAAATCACTGTACCTATCAATTAGTTCTGAATAAGTTGATTCAATCAACCGCTATACTCCCCTATCATCATTTCTATGAGAAACTCATATGGGATTTTGATCCAGTTTGGATCATAATCATTTCCAAATGATGTCCCGGATACCTTTTCCTCGCCAACCATCTTAATCCACTCCGTGAAATCATTTAACTGAGATCGTAAAGTTTTAGAAACATTGTTTGTCCTAACACACATATTTATATTCAAATGTAAAACCTGAAAATATTTCCAAATACTCGACCTCGGCAACGAAGCTCCGGCTATTTGTTCATGTCCCCCCTTTATTAGAACTGGCAATATCTGTCTAAAATCTCCCCCAAGTACAAATAATTTTCCTCCAAACACCTTCTCCGAGGAACAGTTCCTCGTATTTTGCAGAATGTCTCTGAATGTTTGATCAACAACGTTAAAGGCATAGCGACTCAACATTGGAGCTTCATCCCATATGATTAAATCTACTTCATAAATTAACATTGCCAAATCGCTCCGATGGGTGATGTAACATGACAATTGGTGAAGGTTTAGCGGTATTTTAAAACGAAAGTGCGCATTTTTTCCATTTGGCAAAAGCAAAACAGCAATTCACAATGATGCCATCAATAGAACAATTTTTTTCTGTGACCTGACATTTGCTAAAAAGTCCTTCATAGATACACCTTGCCCGTTTCTCCACTACCATAAACAAAGAAGAGACCCCCCATCCATCTCGTGTACGCATCCATTATCATGTCAAAGACCATCTTTTGATCATCATTTCAGCCGACATGTAACGATTCGAACAGCTGGCTTTCAGCTGTGCTATCATAATCGAGTTCTTCCATCATAAGCCTATTTGTTACAATCTGGCCCAACCGATAAGATGGCAGCGGCATGGGGGAATTCTGTCAATGATCTGCCATTCCTATTTAGTATAAGCTCAATATCCAGCAGCCCTAAATTTTCAATTCACCTTCATCAAGATATCTATCTTTGTCTCCAAGTTGTCTCCTCATTCGACTTTGTAAATCATCCGTTAGGTCCACCTAGTGTTTTTCCCACAATTCCGTAGGATCTGAAATTGCCGAGAACATTAGCATTGAACAAAACATGTTTCTGAGTTGGGAACCTGTGGCCCATATTGAGGCTTCGTCAAGTGCTTCATGCCATTCACCATCATGTTCAAGTAGGCCAAGTGCAAAGCATGCCGATTTGTAAGTTGGGTGCACCACTCTGCCAACTGTCCTTATATCCTCATAACATTTTGCCCCCAAGACTTTGTTAAGTAGCATACCCAGATAATGACGTTCTCCCGAGTTTGGATGTGCATAAGCAAGTCTACCAATACTAATACGTTGTTTTCGCCTTGTCCACTATTTTTGCTTTGCATTCCAGACCCCCCACTTTGTTGGGAACTCAACGTACGTAAATTCATTAGCATCCAGGTGGTTTCTATTTGCTTCGGTAAACATTGTGTCATGAATGCCATTTTGATTAATTACGGTCTCAATATCATCTGTGTCCCTAAACACAACAAACTGTTCTCTTGGTAGATGATACTGTAACCTTTGCACCAAGGGATATTGTTTTTGCAAGTAAAACTCGAATATTCTCTAGCATGCTCCAATCGAAGATATGTATCGACCGTCTTGAAATTGCTTGATCTCATTCACACAGTTGTACATATGTTCTCCACTGTTGTTAGACTGTACAATATTATCCTCGATAACAATCGCTGCACGATCTGGACCCTTATGAATGAACTTGTATAAGTACTTGATGACCTTGCAGTGGGCACACCACTCAACATTTATGTACGAATTATATCTTACAATGAGATCACGATTATATGGAATAACTCATCGGTTATCTACATCAAAACCGTTGATTATATACGTCATGTTATTATTTCGACATTTGTAGACCACGAATCCATTTTCCGCTATTATTGTTGTTGCACTGACAAATGGTTTTGGATAACCTTTTGATCACTTTCCATTTACCATATATGGAGCATTCATATTTTGATAACCACATGGCCCTGTGTAACATGCATCTCGTCACAGTCACAAATGCTAATGGATTTTCAAACTCACTTGGTATTTCCGCCGAAATAATGTCATCAATCTCTTCCGGTAACTGTGGTTTGCCCTCATAAGCCAGAGTGAGGAGATGTTAGAATGCGGTAATCCTCATTTTTAAAACTCAGTAACATGAATATCTGTTTAGATTGAGGTGATTTTCTTAATTATTATAATATTTCAAAATCATTCGGACACAGTGATACAATTTCAAAAATTAAAAGTAGATATTGAAGTTAAAGTATGCTAATAATTGAGTTTGTGTACCTGCAATTACTTCGTCAAATAAATTATTTTTTTTTAGGTCCTCCATCAGTTGTTTCAGCCTAATGTGAAATACCCTTGCAACTATCTCTGGCTTGTCCTCAGTGCGTTGACCAGGGAATCGTAATAGTTGTTGCTGAATCTCTAGCCAACTTGGGTTACATGTAAATGTTATAAATAGATCGGGAAATCCCCTCGTACGACAAATAGCCATAACATCCTGATAATGTTGTATCAAGTTCCTTGGACCACTAGTGAATGACGGAGGAATAATGTAGCACATACCAACTACAGTTGCATCCGTATCACCAGCGTTAACCATATCCTGTAAACCCCTATACAAATATGCACACAAAGCATTCTAATTGTTTCTAATGAAACTAAGCCTTTCCTGCTCTATTGCCGCGTAGCAATCAACCACAAATTGTTGGAACAGTCAGCCGCCCTGAAGCAACGACGTCCCTTCGCCATCCCGAGATATCAATCTAAATGCATAGAACTCTCTAATTGATGCACCCTCACGCATATAGTTTGACCCAGGTACAAACTTTATGAACTTTGCCCATCCATCAATTCCATATGGAAAGAGCAATGGGTATTGGAGCTGTATGTATGAAGGGTGTGTTTCGTTAATCCTCTAGAGATTTCCATCTAACTTTCTAACTATGATGTCTCAATTTCTTGTAATTTCAGACTCATCTCTAACAATGATGGCTGCAACCTCATTAGTGGTTGGTCTTGCATACTTTATTCCTTCCCGTGAATGCAAAATCCAGACATGCAAATTTTGATTACCAATTTCGTACAACATATCTCTTGTATTACGGAACAATCTTACATAAGGATTAGTCGCATTTAGCATTGTTTGCAAACCTTCCAATACAGTCAGGTCAAACTCATTTGCATCATTTGCATCCCCGCTTCCTTGAACAGCCCTTAATCTATTGGATGTTTTATGTTCCGTGTCACATATATATATAAATATAGCTGAACAAACTTAGACATGTCTCTAGGTGCAGGAAGTAATGAACCGATCATGTGATAATTTGATCCACTTATCCGGAAAAGATATGGTCCTCTTCCATTGAGCACAATGCGATCAATTTTTCCACCCATTGACGTGAAGGACAACATCAAATTGTATGTTCTTATTTTCTCCATGAATCTAGATTGAAGGAATTGATTCTGTAGAGATTCATGCGTGTTTGGTAGTAGTGGTAGCATCACCTTTCCTCCATGACAGCACATGCTAAACTTTGGTCTTGAAATTGAACTGTCTCTAATTCTTTCATCAAGCCACATAATAGCTCTACAGTGACAGCATATTGCAACTCTGGAACCGAAGCTCCAGCGCTTGAAGATATTTTTTCTCCTCGAGCAGAATACAATACTATTTCCTGTAATAATTTTTTTTTCAGCCTTAAAAAAACTTAGTATTGTCGGCTAATAAAAGTGAGTAGCTAAAAATAATATTCAGTACTTGATCTTGAAGTCATTATGTTGCCCGACACAACATTAATTATAATAAAATGTTGAAGCCATTCTGTTGCCCAACATCACATTGGAATGAGAATGTTGTTGTCGCTTTGAAGGCAAGATTGTGAATCTTACGCGTCTTGCCTCCTTTTGCATGACTCTTTTTATATTCCCTGGTTGATCTTGTTCGTTTTGCATCGAGTGACTGATGTGACTCATATTTTTATGTGTTTTTGCACCTAGAATTGAGTGGTTGCAATTGTATATTATTTTTGTAGATTATAAGAAATATATGATATCGAGTTATGTAGATGTTGAAGACGTATATATTTACCGATTATTGTATGAATGAAATGTTAGCCACTGTGAGAATTGGTGGGTTGTTGCATACCACTATTAGAAGGCTATATATTTTTATGTGCAATGCACGTGCCATTGATCAACCAAATGCACTGACTAATAAGAATTATTTTTATTAAATTCTTTAATTAGTAGACTTGTGAGTCCTTATTTTTGTTGCTAATTTGATCTTTATGTGTTTTTCCAGATGTTTTATTCTTTACGTGAGGTGTAAATGGAGTTTAATGAAGTTCTGGCACGTGTAAAAATAAATAAATAAAAGACATATTCACAACAAAACAATAGAATAAAGCAAGTAAATTTAATTTAAATAACACAAGGTTCACAATATTCTCATTCGTATGAATTATAGAAATTAAAAGACACTGAATTGAACTTGTAAAACGGTTACATTAACCTCTAGAAATCCAAAATATGTATAAATTAGAACACAGACAATATCAAACAAAATATTCATGTTGACTATTTGAAACTCCATCTTTCAATTAGGCCAAGTGGGACCATACAGTTAAGAGGTTTCATTTAGCAACTACATTATTGTGTAATATAAATTTTAATTTATTTTTTTTTGTTGGACCTAAGTTTGGTCTTTTTCCTTTTATTTTATTTTTTTATATTTTTTTTTTGTTATGGGCGTTAAATTTTAATTTTAGGTTAATTTTCGTTGATTAGAAAGGGCTTTTATTGATTTTCAATATTTTTTTATATGGAAAGGCATTAAATCATAGTATATTTTTCTTGAGCTGAAAACCCTAAATATGTTGAGATATATACGTTTTTTTGGACTGTATTTCAATTAGGCCAAGTGGGACCATACAGTTAAGAGGTCTTGTAAGGAAACTACATTGTTGTATAATATAAATATTAATTTCTTAAACCTAAGCATGGAATGAAAATTTTAGAAATATACAGTAAGAAAGATACAACAAAGGATAATAGATCTTGAAATTAAAAAAAATAAAAAATGTACTACTCGTCTTGTCTTCCAACTATTTTGATATTCTTGTATGAAGTATGAGAAAAGATTACCTTTTTCTATGAAGATGATGTATTTGTTGCTCATTTTTTTCTAAAAATAAATAATCACGTGTAATTAACTACCTAAACCCCTAAATGTAGTTGTAATTTTCTTACTATTGCCCCCGGTACATATTTATAGTTATTTTTTTTATTTATGTATATTTTCTTGAGGGATTTTTTATTTTTCATACAGCTCAATAAAATTTGTTTTGTTTTCGACGGAGAAAGATAATAAATAAACAATTACAAAATATAAGTTTTTGGGCCTAATATAATGCTTGGGTCTATTATTCATCACAAGCTTGCAGTTAGACACTGTACCTAATTCATTAAGTTATTTTATTCAGTTCATATATAGAAATTAAAGATCAGTAGTTTTGAGCAATTTATGATATTCTAGCATTCATAACTAAACCCTATTACTACATTATATTAATCATATTTTTTTACTGAAACCCATAATTAAATGAGCGGGCATAATATCATGCTTGTGTTTCTAATTATTCACAGGCTTGCAATTAGATCCAGTACCGAATTCCTTAAGTTGTTTTATTTTGAAACGCTCCAAATCCAAGAATCTCATAATATAAATTAGTGGGTCTAATATCATGAATGAGTATCTAATTAATCAAAGGCCTGTAGCTAGAACCAGTACCCAATCCCTTAAGTTGTTGTAGTTGGAATAGCACTAAAACCTATGTCAGTTTTGGTTTATCAACAGTAAACATTTAGCAAACTAATCTTCGAATTGGGATGAGATCGAGAGCTATTTTTTCGGAGTCCATAAAATTAAAATTTATATTTCATAAACATAACCATGGAATGAAGTTTTAAAAATTACACTCTAAGAAAGATACTAAAATTTAAACATAAGCCTTATATCATTTTTAGTGGGCATAATATCATGGTTGAGTCTCTAATTAATCATAGGCTTGCAGTTAGACCCAATACCCAATTCAATAATTTTTTTTTTACTTTTAAGGACACTAAAACCAATTATTTCAAAATATAAATTACTGTGCCTAATCTTTTGGTTAAGTCTGTAATTAATCACAGGCTTGCAATTAGTCATAGTACCATATTATTTGAAGACACACTAAATCCATTGTTCTGATCGGGTGGACCCCTATACAATACGGCGCAATACTATGCACGGGACCCAAACTGCCGTTTAGAGGTACTATTGATACCACATTAATAGCTGATTGTAGATAGCCCTCTAACTAATTCTTGGTTTTAAATAATTTATCTGTTGCTCTGGCATATGCATCAATTATTAATCAAACTAATTGTAGATAGCCCTCTAACCAATTCTTGGTCTTAAATAATTTATATGTTTCTTTGTTTCGTGCATCAGTTATCAATCACAGACGCTGGATGGTGGGCCAAACAGTGCCCACCTCCCACGGGTCCACCACCTTCTGGGTCATTCGCGGGTCCTCTTTCAGATCCACGGATCAGATGGATCATTGGGTGGCCCAACTGGGTATCGGTATTAGTGTAAGAAAATCAGGCCTTTGGGAATCACTATACTATTTGGATTTCTAAGACATCTAAAACATGTCATCTCCCCTCTCTGATCAGAAGTTGGATGGTGGGCCCTATTTGGCCCACCTCGCACTGGTCCACCACCTACTGGGTCGCCCGTGGGTCCTCCTTCGGATACACGGATCAGATGGGTCATTGGGTGGCCCACCTGAGTCTTGGTATCAACGTAGTAAAATGAGTTCCCTGTAGCAATACTAATTTTTATTTATTTATTTATTTATTTTTATCAAGAAGCGACTCAAATCTGCAAATATAATTTAGAAAGTAGTACCTTAGAAGAACAGACAATTGGACGTCTCTAATCAGAATCCAAAATCTCTAGATGTTTATACGTCTCTTCTTCTTCCTTTCAACTACTCCTCTTTTTCTTCTTCTCTTTCTCTTCTAGCAGTCCATTTCCAGTAAGGGATCAGTTACGAAGATTTCTTTTGAGAAAGTCACGTTGTTTGGAGGAAAGTGGAGAGTGGAGATGACGTGTGTTTGCATGGTAGGAAGGTGTCTTCATCTAAGGGAGACTACATTTCCTTAGTAATATGGATACCCTTTCATAGTTTCATGTTGGTTCCACATTTTTTGTCCCCCACTTCTCCTTTTATTTGTTTCTTTTGAGAGGTCATAACAACTATCTTTTGAGAGGTTATCATAACCATCCATGTAAACCCATCGTGTAAGTAGGTTGGAAGTTTCTAAAGCTTCCCATGACAACCCCTTTTTAATAGGTCGCATGGCGCCCTTTTTATCAAATCATTCTGTGGGACCCATAATTGAAATTTTAAGAAACAAAAATGCCTTTCAAAAAGTATTGAACCCTTGATGCAACAATCTCGACAAGGGTATCGTGCCCGATAGACATTTTGACATTTTTTTTATGCCAACAAATGCCCCGTTCGAGGAGTGACGACAAAAGGTTGATCTTCAGTCGTTGGTTCTTACCTTAATCTCTTGATCTCCCAACTTTCAGAACTAGGTAGTGGTTGATTCTTGATGCTTTGAGACTTGTCATATTGATCTCCCAATGAAGTGGATATATTGCATGGCCATGCAATGTCTTCCCTAATCTATATCAGAGTTAGCACCATGAAAGTTCACATTTTATGAACTTTGAGACATGATATCGAAACTTCAAAGGCTTCGAGGCTTGATATCGAGGTTTAGAACATTTTGGCTTTCAAAACATTATATCGAGGATTTTAAGGATGAGCCCTGCTACTTGTCCCGACTTTGGGACCGGTCCACGGATCGGTCCCAAAAGTCAGGACAAGTAGCATTTTTCTTTAAGGACTCGAGGCATTATATTAAAACCAAAGATATTAAGAGGACATATTTCATGGATAATATTTTTTGTGGAACTTGGCATTTTGAGGTAGTATATGATTTTTACTCAAAGGAAGAAGCCATTTTGATCACCAAAGGCTCGCTCGTTTTAACCCCCAATTTTTTGGTGGTTCGAGCTTTTTCAGAGACCTTTCTCATTTTCATGATCCTTAATAATTGCTTCCACTTCAACTGCTTCTTCTAACAACTCACAAGATTCTTAGGTTTTTCCGTTTTGCACCTACAAGCTTGACTCTTATCTGAGAGTGCATATATGTCTTGCACATTTTAGTCAAACATTCATGTGACATGTCTTTTGGACATTTAAAAGACAAAGGATGACACCTTTTGATAAATTTTGAAGTTGTCTCCTCTTCTTGTTTTTCTAAGCACAAACGAGTTGTCAACAAGGCATCAACATCAAACAAGTGATCTAGGGGTTTTTGTTCTAAGTCCCCCCATGAATTTATCGACCCCTTCGGGTAGCATCTTGTACCTGTCAAATGTTGTCCCTTTTAAGGATCTAGTGAATTATCTTATCTTCAATCTTGTCTACACCTTGAAGTGATATAGATGTTGATAAGATGAAGTACTTCCATCATATGACTGCAAATTAGGTTGTTTGAATTTAGATGGAAATGACTCATCATCCATCCTGGTTAGATAAGGTGGGGTTGATCATTTTTTGGACAATTGTAATCCTTCACTAGCTTTTTTTTTTATCATTTAAAGCAACACTTCATGTACACAATAAATTCATGTATAAATAAAGAAATGCACCAAAATTCATTGGATACAAATTTCCCTCCATTTAATGGGAGGTTTTACATTCAATTTTGTGGGTACATCATACTCTCGATCGTGAAAACCCATCGATCGTTAATTACATCCTCAATGGAAAACCTCTGATTATCAAGACATTGACTCAATAAAATTTACAAAGAAAATATAAGAATTAAATAAATAAAATTGACAGGTTCCTGGTCTTCGCCTTTGCTGTCAAAGTAGTTCTTTAGATTCACCTGAATCTTCATGATCACTTCTCGATTGGGTTCATGAATTGATGAATTTGATGATGATTATTTTTTTTAGTGGGTCATCCCTTGTATTTTATTGGCCCATTAGAATTATATTCATAATGGACTTGAAATGGTCAGGCCTCACTGTAAAACAGGTTGAATTGGGTAGGTTGACCCACAGTTTATGGTTAGATGGGTGGGCTTTGAACTTTTCTCCTAGAGAAATTTTAAATTTGAAAAGGGTATTGGTTTAAGCTCCCTTGTATCAAGGAGGAGTAGTTCTCAACCTTTTCCATCTTATCCCTTTTAACTTCTTATACCCATTCCATATTAGGTATGGGTTAATGAGCTCAGAAAATTTGAATTTGCTGAGACATTGAAGAGATTGGAATTGGCGGCATTGAAGAGATTGGAACTAGCAGTACTACCACTCAATTAGAGATCAAATGTATGTATGACCTCTTTTGGATAATCTATCTTTTTTTTATATTTTTGTATAAAATATCCATAGTTTGCAAGTATATTCTGTTTGTTTCTATGTATCAAATGATGTCCATAAACATTTGATTAAGTAGCAAATTCATTTTTTAATGGACACATGTAATGATTTATTCCAATCATTTTTTTTTAGACAGTATTGCAACCCAATTTTTGGTCACATTACATGATTTATAAGTATGGCTTGATTTGGATCTTAGTCCTGTAATTCTATCTCAATTATGGCCTATTTTTGACCTATCATTCTGGCCTGATTTGGGCTCAAAACATGGCCTGATTTAGGTCCAAAACCTAGCCTTTATAACCCATTTAGAGTCATAATTTGAACTGAATTTTGAGCCCATTTTCAGCCAATATTTGAACAATATTTCAGGCCAATTCTGTCCAATTTCTTATTCATAATCAGCCTTATTTTTACTATTGTTCGGGTTGATTTTCAACCCATTTATAGAATCCAGTTTAGGTCAAAGTTTCACCCATTCAGAGAAATCAGTTTGGGTCAAGGTTTAAGGGTCAAGGTTTAACCCATTTAGAGAAAATAGTTTGGGAGATTCAACCCATTTAGAGCAAATAGTTTGGGTCAAGGTTCAACCCATTTAGAGACACAGATTGGGTTGGCCTATAAACCCATTGGTAATCAATAGACCAATGTAGACAATCATGCTAGAAGAGTGTAAATTTCAGTCGTTTCTTGGGTTGGTTTTGGTTTATAATTATGATTCAATTTTTGAACCATAAATCTAGTCTAGTTTAGAATTATAGGTCTGGAATAGTGCTAGCCTGATTATGGCCTGAATTAGGCCTAAAATCTGTCTTAGATTAGACCCCATATTCTGACCTGATTTGGACCTAAAACTTAGCCAGATTCAGGCCCAAATTCTGTCTAGGATTAAACCCAATATTCTGACCTGATTTGGACTCAAAATCTAGCTTGATTCGGATTCAAAAATCTGGCCTGATTGAGGCCTAATATTCTGTTTTAAATTAGACCCAAAATCTGTTCTTATTTAGGCCTAAAATTTGGTCTTAATTAGGCCCAAAATCTGGCCTTATTTAGGCCCAGAAATCTGTATTAAAATTGGACCCAAAATCTGGCCTTATTTAGGCCCAAAATCTGTCTTAAATTAGACCCAAAATCTGGCCTTATTTAGGCCCAAAATCTGTCTTAAATTAAGCCCAATATTCTTTCTTGAATTAGATCCTAAACATAGCCTGATTTAAACCTAAAAATCTGTTTTGAGTTAGACTCAAAACTTGGCTTGATTTAGATCCAAAAATCTGTCTTGAATTAGGCCTAAAACATGGCCTAAGTTAGACACAGAATCCTGGCCTAAATTGGACCCAGAATTCTTGTCATTATATGAGCTGAGACCCTGGCCAATTTCAGCCTCTTTTGGGCCAATTCTTGAGACAGTTTACTAAGGGGAATCTGGGCAAATTGTAACCCAACAAACAATGAGATAATTTACAATTTTTCTTGTTAGGAACTAGGCCCAAAACCTGGCCTTATTTAGGGTTAAAATCTGGCATGAATTAAACCAAAAATCTGGCCTTATTTAAGCCCACTTTCAGCCAATATTTGGCCTGAATTAGGCCCAAAATCTGGCCTGATTTAAGCCTACTTTCAGCCAATATTTATATAATATTTCAGGCCCATTCTGGCCAATTTTTTTGTTATAATCAGCCTATTTTTTTTTTTTTACCATTGTTCAGGCTGATTTTCAACTCATTCGACTTGACTTTTAACCCATTTATAGAAAACGGTTTGGGTCAAGGATCAACCCATTTAGAGAAAACAGTTTGGGTTTAAGGGTTCAGGTCATTTATTTATTAAACCGTAACTCTTTGGCCATGTTCATTGTAGCTAAATAACTGATTTTTAGGCCTACTCACAAAACTGATTTTCAGCTTGTTTATAAGAGTGCTGAACTAGTTTTCAGCCTCTTTGGGTCCATCTTTTAAACTGTGTTTTAGCCCACCATATCCATTTATTTAAGGTAGTTTTTGACCCAATTAGAGCCCTAGTCTTAACCAATTTTGCAACCTGTTTGCAGACAAAATCTGGCTGTAACTCAGCCTAATTGCAGCAAGTATTTGGGCTAAAACCCAGCCCAGTTTGAGGCAAGAATTCAGACCCATTTGCAAATGTTATTTTCAGACCATTCATTTTTGTTGCATGGGCTGGTTTTCAACTGAACCATTTCAGGCTAGACGTTCAACCATTTAAAACCATTGTTTGGGTTTTCTGCAACCATTTATAACCATTTTTCTTATTATGTCGCAGCCCGGTTCAGCCAATATTTGGGCTATCTCTTAACCCACTTAGGGACCCAGCCTGGACTGAATTTTTAACCCATTCGCAGCCAATATATGGGCGGTTTGTTTAGGAGAATTTTTTTGCTGTTTATTTAGGTGGACTCAGCGTATGTATAGGGTGTTTGGTTGGGAGGATTCCAAGATTATGTGGAGGGCAGATTTCTATTTAAAGAAATCTGAATCTCCATTTTTTTTTTTTTTGATAGGTGTAGATTTTTTTTCTTTTATAGAGAAGAGGGCAAATTTCCACCATCCAAATCTCCATGTGCAGACTATGGCTATTTTTTCTTTAGGAGCGCAGATTTCTGTTTAGAGAAATCTGAATCTCCATTTTTTTTTATAGGTGTAGATTTTTTTAAAATTTTTTTGAGAGAGGAGGGTAGAATTCCCTTTTCATGGGATTCCAAATCTCCATTTACAGAATAGCTATGATACATGAGGAAGATTTTTTTTTTTTTTTTTTTGAGAGAGAGAGAGGAGAGGAGGGCAGAATTCCCATGTCATGGGATTCCGAATCTCCATTTACAGAATAGCTATGATACATGAGGAAGATGAGATGATGTAATAGAGGAGATGAAAACGGAGATGATGTGGTGGGAAAGATGAAGATGGAGTGGGTATGAAGGTGATTTAGTGGCTGGAGGGCAGAATCCCTCCAAAGAGGGTTCCGAATCTCCAACATGGAAAAGATGAGTTGGGAAGATAGAGTGAGGTTATGACAGAGACAAAGAAGAAGAGTAATTTCATTACCTTCTTCTTCTTTCCTTTTCCTCTCTCTTTCTCTTCTCTTTCTCTTTCCTTCTTTTTCTTTGTTTTTCACTTCTCTCTACATTACCCAACGAATTCACTACTCTCTCTCTTTTCTTCTTCTCCTTTTATTTCTTTGTTTGAGAAGTTATGCAACTTCCCAACATGGTGAGCTCGTGTAAATGTGTGGGGAGTTTCAAAAACTTCCCACAACAACGATCTTTATTTGAATGGGTCAAATGCACTCTTTCATTAGATCATTTTGTGGGGCCCACATTTGAATTTTGAGGAATAAAAATAGTTTATGTAGGGATTTGAAACTTAGACCTTTAGGATGATGTGCATTGGCTTCCACCACTTACCACTTTACCAACAGCTACTTATGTAAAGTTTTTACTAAAAAATTATTTTGAAATTTTGATGACTCATGTCATTAAATCATGCTAATTTAATGGGCTTAGACCAATTCCCATCTGCATCTTTTGTTTGGCAAAATTTTGACATCAACACTTCAGCTTTAATGTGATCATGTTCCCATCACTTTTCCTCACCATGAATGTGGTCCTCACCTTGACCATCATGGTTATTTTTTGTCAAGCTTGTTTTATCTCCTTGCTTATTTGACCTTGTAATGAAGCCAACATTACCATCATTTTCCCAAACTACTTATTTGTTTCTTGCATGTATTGTGCAAAGGCGGATATAAGGTTAGACTCTGAGTATTCAGGTTGATTATCGTGACCAATCATGTAAATGGGAGCCGTACTTGATCTAGATGAAGCAAATCAGAGCCCTTACTCGCTTGATGCCCCTAGCAGATCCGATTGATCATCTGAAGATACCTCTGAAATATTCATATCAAACATAGTTGGATTTGCCTTTGCAACTTTCTTCCCTTTAGTTGTAATATTCCTTGTATGCGGCTGTTTAGAATCAAAGACTTCGACCATTTGTTGAATGTAGGTGGATGGATCTTTCTTCTTCTTTTCTTTACCGACAATGTGAAAAAATCGAGGCCTAACACAGGCTTAGGTCCCAATAACAAGACCTCTAATAGATTTCAGAATTAAGTGATTAATCTAGTAATTAATCTTAATCCACATTTAAAAGCAAGCAATCATACAATGAGAAGGACACATGATGTATACGTGGAAAACCTTACTCGGAAAAAAACCACGGGCCTTACCGTCCAGGCCAATAGACAACCAAGCATTATAAATCTAAAGTTACAAGAAGTATTCACAACCCTTTCTTAGTTGCAACTTAACCCAAGGGCTGCTTTAATCTTGCCGACTACTCACCGTACACCT
Source organism: Camphora micrantha (assembly GCA_003546025.1). Lineage (NCBI taxonomy): Eukaryota > Viridiplantae > Streptophyta > Magnoliopsida > Laurales > Lauraceae > Camphora > Camphora micrantha. The sequence continues at coordinate 43,014,136 of QPKB01000002.1, forward strand.
TTACCGTACTTGAACCAACCACCTTGAATGCCTCTTCAAGATGAATCTACTTCAGATGAGTAAAAGAAATGAACTCCAAAGGAAAAACTTCAGCGCAGCAATTTGATGAAGCTTTGGAGAAAAAGAAGATCTCTCAATATGATTGGAGAATAGGAGAGAATAATAATCCGTGCTTGTTGGTTTGCTATCATGCTCAATATATAGCCTTTAGGTCGTACGTAAAGTATTCCAAGAGGGATAGAATACGAAGTAGCAAGCAGAGAAAAATTAAGAAATAAAGTCCAGCGAATCTGAATTTCCGCAACCAAGGTGCTCGAGCGCAGGTCTGCGCGCTCCAGCGTGACAATGTTCTATCTCTCGTAAGTCAAATCTCCTTAAAAGCTTTTCCAACAAAGCAACTGGATGCCTGACTCTTGAAATACAGATCCCAATACAATCAATCCCTTTAGCTTGCTTTGTATTTGAATTACTTGTACGCCAAGACACACATGGAGATAAGACCTGATAAGTTATCATTCTTTGGCTCTTTCGTATTACCTCAATGTTTGTGTACAAAGGTCAGAGTAGAATTAGAAGTACCTTTTACAAGGATGACTCAAGAGTGACTTCCTGCAGAACATTTGCAGGTCTCTCTATTTTTTTTTAGGTTTTTGCAATCTTCAAGAAACACCACAACAGTCCATCTAACAAATACATTAAATTAAATTTCATGTTTTGTCCATTATCCAATGAATTAGCCAACACTCAAATAAACAAGCATTAATAGTTTCTAAAAAAGACAATAAGTTAGCTGCAAAGATTTTGCGTTATTTTCCAGTGAAACCAAGGCTTTAGAGATTATTTATGTCTTCAAGCACAACCGAGCACATGAGATGGCATGCCAAAGGTCATACAAAGGATGGAGTGTTAAGGTATCAAGCAGACTCTGAGGCATGGAAAGCTTTAGATAAGGTATACCCATCTTTCGGTTTGGAACCTCATAATGTTAAACTTGGATTAGCGAGCGACAACTTTATTCCTTTTAATACCATGAGTATTGCTCATAGCACATGGCCTATAATTCTCATCCCATACAACTTACCACCATGGATGTGTATGAAGACAAACATATTTCATGTTGTCAATGGTTATTTATGGCCCTAAGTCTCCTAAGAACAACATTGATGTGTACCTACAGCCGCTGATAGAGGAGTTAAAAGAATTGTGTATAGATGGAGTTGAGACATATGATACCTCTTCAAAACAAAATCTCCAAATGCATGCGTCATTCTTATGGACTATTAGTGACTTTCTCACGTATGCCAACTTGTCTGGATTGGAGCACTATAAGGGAAAAAGCTTGTCCCTCTTCCAACAAGGAGACCCATTCTATCAGATTGAAGAATGGGCATAAATGGTGTTACTTGGGTACAACCATCGATTTCTACCACCTGATCATAGACTCCGACACAATAAGAGATCATATAACAGCTTTAAGGAATTAAGATGTCCACCAAATGCATTAAATGGTGATGGTGTACTCGATCAATTACGTGATTACGAGCAAATCACATTTGGTAAGGTGGATAAGGATAAGACTAAAAGAAAGAGAAAAAGGGATGAGTGCAAATTGCCAAAGAATTGGAAGAAGAAGAGTATTTTCTTCCAATTGCCTTATTGGAAAGATCTCCTACTGCGGCACAATCTGGATGTTATGCACATTGAAAAGAATGTGTGTGACAATGTGGTTGGGACACTGTTGAATATGGAGGAGAAAACAAAAGAAAACTTGAAAGCTCGTCTTGATTTAAATTAATGGGCATTAGGGAACAACTTCACCCAAAAGAGGTAGGAAATAAACTGTTATTACCCCTTGCATGCTGCTCAATGTCTTTGGATGAGAAAATGAAGTCCCTACAATGCTTGAAGGAGGTGAAGGTTCCATATAATTAATCATCGAACATCTCACGATGTGTTCAGGTGAAATAGTGCAGGATATCGAGGCTGAAGAGTCATGATTGTCATGTTATTATACAGCAACTGCTTCCACTTGCAATACACGGACTCTTACCTAAGGATGTGTGTTCAGTTTTGATTCAATTGTCTACTTTCTTCAAGCAGTTGTGTTCGAAAGTGTTGAAGGTCATGGAACTAGAGCAGCTTCAATCCTGGATTGCCCTAAAACTATGCAAATTAGAAATGATCCTTCCACCAGCTTCTTTTGATATTATGGTGCACTTGCTTATTCATTTGGCTGATGAGGCCAGATGTGTAGGACCAGTACAATATCGGTGGATGTATTCATTAATCGAGAGGTCAGTGTATATGTACAAATATTTGTTGGTTGCAGTTATATTCTCATTAGCATCAACACTTGTATTCTCATAGGTACTTGCACAGGCCAAAGTCATATGTGCATAATAGAAGTCATTCGGAGGATTTAATAGCATAAGGGTATCTTTTAGAAGAATGCTTAACGTTTTGCTCGAGATACTTGCATGAGGTTGAGACAAAGTTCAACTGGCTAGTTCGAAATTACGATGGTGGCGATGCTGAATCACACGGAAAGCTTTCCATTTTCGTAAGGACTAGTCGAACTTTAGGGAAGGAAACCTCGCCATGCTAAATACAGATGAGTGGGAACAGGCTCATCTATATGTGCTGAACAATTGTGATGAAGTCACCCCTTATGTTAGACTACTCATTCAAAAATAGTTAAATGATATAAAGATAGTAAACTTGATGTTTTCATCTCAATTAGATTACAATTCAATGCTTTATTGTGCAGGACACATAAGCAAATGATTTAGGATGCTCATCGTGGGCGCATAAGTGCTAGAGATGTAGACTGCACTCAAGTTAAGGAGTTTGGTAATTGGTTTGAACAACATGTGAGTATTAAATATAATACACATTTTTTTTATAATTATTTTAGTCATAGTTGTGCGTAATTGAAATAGATGTGTTAATTACTTTCTCCTATCTAAAATAGGCTTCACAGATGCAAGTAAATGGTGAGCAATTAAATGAATGTCTCCAATCAATAGCTATGGGTCCCCTTTAAGTAGTGAGGTGTTTTAAGGGATGCATTGTAAGTGGCTTTACATTTCACACAAAAGATCGCGAGATACAAAGGAACACTCAAAATAGCGGAGAAAACTCAAAATAATGGAGTTTTTTTAACCGCAGAGAAACCAAGCTTTGCAAGAGCAAGAGACCCGAATCCAATGACTAGCAACATCGGCTCTATGGCTTCTTGAATGATGTTATGGAATCAAAATATATTGGTGGAAACCGAATCATATTATTCAAATGTGACTGGTGGGATGTAATGAATTATGGAAGGGGAATCAAGAAAGATGTATATGGGTTCACCTATGTGAATATCACACGGACCTTGAATACCAATGAACCTTTTATTCTTGCAAGTTAGGCACAACAAGTTTTTTTTATGTCCATGATACTATCGAGTCCAATTGGCGTGTTGTGATAAAGATACAATCTCGAGACTTATACAATATGGAGCCGGAATTGGAGCCGTGCCAACAAATTGAGATTGGGATGGATAGTGAGTTGACAGACACAATAGACACAAATGGTAATGTTATGAGTTGGAATAGACTTGATATCGAAGGGTTGCTTGTTGATGGAAATTTGGTATACTTTTTAATCAAAGCCAAGAATATGATGAAGATGATAATTACTTTATTGATGACGGTGATGGAGATGATACTACTTCTGATGATGGTGATCGAGATTGGTAGCAGGTAATGCAACTGAGTTTGGAATTTTGATGTCATATTAACTATATATAAAAAAAATATGGTACACTCTTTTTTTTTTTTTCTTTTTATTGAATCTATTTTTTTTTTTTTTTATAAAACTCATATGGGATATGGTGACTATTGTAGAATTCAAATCTATATTATTAATGAGACATTTGATTATATTATTCAGAAAATTAATTGGATAGTAATGTTATGTCGACGCAATCATACATCTGGTCCTAGTTCTTCTGTGCACCCACAAGAGGAGGCAATTGAAACCCAAAGTCAGCCTTCCCCTATAGAAGCTGGGGGGTCTGCAAGCAGCTCCAGTAAGATGTCTTAAATTGTTAAATTAATTTGTATGTGATTAATGACATGTCTTAATGAGGTTGCAATTCTTATGTACTTGTTAACATTTTTGTTCCCTTTGTATTTCTATTTCAAACTTTGAAGATAGGTTCTTATAATGGGAAGAATAGGACTCGAGGGCCCACGCGAGGCATTAAATTACTCAATAGACGTTCTGATGATAAGCTAGTTGTGGATTTCAATCCAAATGGCCAGCCAATAGGAAAGAATGCTAGAGATTTTTCCACGTTATGTAGAATAGTTGTAAGGACTCCTAACATTGCACCATTGCGTGTGAAAAAATGGGCTGAAATTCCAGAGCAAGCCAAAGAAAAGTTATGGAAAAACATTCAGGTAAATGGTAGTGAATATTAATCTCTTATATCATATTTTACTTAAGAACGTGAAATGTTCCTTATTTTCTACCTTTTAGGAGTTTGTTGTTGCTGATGAGGAAAGGAAGAAGTGAGAGCTCCAGAATTTAGCAAAGAAATATAGAGACGATAGAAAGGATCTAAAAGATAAATACTATTCTACGTTGAACACGGATGCAGAACGACTTCAGCAACCACCACCCGACATCTCGGGCGAGGATTGGGCTTGGCTTGTGCAATATCGAGGCAAGGCAAAGGTCAAGGTATGTAGTCATCATTCGAAAATCCCGCCATAGGGGCCCTTTTGCTTATATTTTTAAACTATTCTATTAATATAAATTTCTTTCATGTTAGCAGTAAATATGATTCTATTGATACAATATTAGGATTTTAGCATTTAGTTTTGATGGAACTCTTGTCCTTTCGGAAAATCGTGGTTATGATTATAATTTAGATTTCTCATTGGTTGTTGCTTGGAATTTAGGTACAAATTTGATCTATATATATATATATATATATAGTATAGTGTGGTAATTGTGATCATGTAGGGGCAAGTTTGATTGCAAGTTGTCTTATATACAATTTATCTTCCACTGCATTGTTTGGTCGTTTGTGTATAGTTTGTTTATAACACTGGATATATAACAAATTATAGAGTTCTTGAGTTTTTTTTTTTTTTTTTTTTTTAGATACTTACAACGTCATGTAGTCTACTTATATATGTTAATGAAATGATGACTTTATATGTTAATTTTGTGGATTTATCAATTCTGGCATCGTGTCGTCGCAAAATGGCAACTTGATGCTCTCACTCTTGTGTGAAATTGTGCATTATCAACAAGGACCATCACTTAATTGCTTATAAAAAGCTTATAACAATATTGTATTAACAAAGCTTTGACCCTCCATAAGTCATAGATATAACTATATTTGTTTTTCCACATGTCAACATGGCCTAGGTCAAACTTATCTATTGGAGCCCAATTAGTGCTTGGGACATTGGATTTTGAAAATTTCATAAGCGTGAATCACCGTATAATCTGTTTGCATGGAATAATGATGTAATGGGCTCAAGCCTATAGGAATCAAAGGTATGACATAAGCCGAGGTTTTCAAAAATTTGGGGGTGGGTCTAATGTCTAAGTGAATTTAGGTATGTGTATGTATCAGTGAACCAAATACATTATTGGGTTCACACCCATCTAATCAGGACCTGCAATAAGGGTCTTGTGCCTAATAAAATTTTGGTACTTCTTTTATGCCAACATCGGGACCTTACACAACCTAGGCTATTGTCACGACCCGGGCCCGAGATCCGGTAACCCCGAGCCGTGAACTCATACTTACTCCAATAAACTCCGAATTAACAAAAATTAAAACGGAATCCACAAGAGATAACATTCTCAGTATACCTGTCAAATACAAAACTTTTGTGGAAACATATATATTGGACGATATCAATTTACGATTTACATGTATACAAAATAAAGTCCTTATACATGTATCATTTCCTACGTTGGTTTGTCAAACACTACATTTTCAAAACACAATGCAGGTGATAATTAATTACATTTCAAAATGAATCTATTAAACAATTTCTCAAATCACTTCACAAAATGTTCCAACTCTTTTCGCACTCGGATACCCATTTCAGATGGTATCCCGTCTATTCCATTCGATCAATCCTCCTGGAGGAACCGGAGTGGTCTCCTCCGCTGCCGCTGGGGGCGCTGCTGGACCGGCAGGGGCAATCGGGCCTGTTATTCAAATGGTGAAATCACGACTATTCCTCCTACTTCAAAGGCTGGACGACTAATGCTTTCTTCAAGATCGAACAACGAATCTCGATCGAATCTCATAACCAGGTTCCGAAGGTCGAACAACTTATTCTATTGAATGGGCATCTGGTTCCTGGGCTAAAGCCCTAATAGCCTATTGATCGGGAAAGGAAGTTCCAATGAAAGCGTTTCAAAGGTTATACATTAGCAATTGATCGACCGGAGTTGTTTCCAACATAATAAGCCCTCGATCGAGTCACTAGGGAGCAGGGGAAGGCGGAAGAGGTTATAAGAGGAGTGGTTCGAGGTTGTTGCCGGGTCGACATTTGAATGAAAGGTAGGGGCTGGCAGGTACTGGGGTGGAGCGGTCGATCAAGAAGGCATTCGGAGATTGATTCGGAGGATAGAGAATGGAGTTGGAAGGCTGTTAAGTCTTGAATTCCCTCCCTCGCTGATTGACTCCTCCGGGAAATGTCGAATAGTAGAGACAGCGGAAGGGTGAGATTCTTTCTAAAGCGGCGGATGGAGAGGCGGGAGGTGGGAATCGAGCATCACTGGTAGTAAAGGCGGGATCGGAGTAGCAAGGAAAGGTGGACGGGTCCTCTCTTACCATTCCTATGGTTGGGGAGGAAGATGCAGTCAAGCTGCCAGGAGGAGATCCACTCTTATGAAAGGGATAGGAGATGGGATTGAGACGGGAATGAAATACTAATTCGGTACTACTAGCTAGCTATCCCACCGTCTATGGATAGCTTTCTCCAGTGCTGGTTCGATCTTACTCGTCTCAATAGTCCGATCCTTCCACCGGATGGATGAGAGGGAAGGAATTTTTCGACTACTGCCAGAACAAGGATGGAAACACTCGAAGTCATAGAAAGATGTCTTCGTCGGCCCGCCATCTTCTCTACCGGTAGTGGTGTAAGAAATGATGAACATCCAACCTAAAAAATGATTGAATGAGATCGCTTCCTCCCCACATTCCACTCTTTCTTCCTTATCAGCTTCTCACCACTCCGTAGAAGGAGACAATCGAGGAGATCAATCCAAGATTTGATTCAGAGCATAGAGATAGGGTTGTGCGGAAATGGTTAGCAAAGCATGAGATTCATCCTCTTTTCCCAACTGCTCACCCAAACAACTATTTCTTTCCTCTCTTCCGGTGCTGATACTTCGGCAAGGGATGGACCCAGAGGAGGAAGGGGTGGACTTCGACGAGGGGATGGGATGAGAGGCATTAGTCACGGGGAGGCAATCTCACTCCTAATCGCGTGATGAAGCAGAAGAGGGAAAACTATTCGTAGCGGCCATAAAAAGGAGGGATTTGGTTCCTGCACTACTATGCCCAATGATGGCTTCATGGTTTCAATTGGGGCTTATGATCACGGAGAGGTCCGATGGAAAGGTAACAAGAGAGTTTCGTTCCTCCACTTTTCTACCCTACAGCCAGATAAATAGAATCATTTCATCAGAACTAAGGCTGGGACAACTATTCCTATTGCTTGCCTATTTCTCCCGGAGGATTAAGCAGTAGATAATACCCAACCACGGGAACTCGGATACTAGATCATCCACGACGAACTCATCAGCGGATTCCGCTCCCTCGGAGGTAGGGTTTGGACTAGAAGGGGTCGAAAACTTATGGCAGAGATAGAAAGGTGGATATAGAATTTCATCAGTCAGGCGGGGCCAGGTATGGAAGGAAGAGCTACACTCCTCGCGAAGGTCCTCTACGACTCAAGCTCGTACAAACGACGGGAAGGGATAGTGACTCCTCATAAGAAAGGTCATAATTTGACAGCATACTAGCGTATTGACCCCACGCTTGAGCCAAAGACTTCACCCAAGGTTGAAGAACTTAGGTATCGAACATGAAGCCGTTACCATTATCGAATTGCCGAAGACCATCTTTTTCTTTTTCAAAAGGTCTTTTTTTGTGCTTTATTCTATTTATTATATACTCCCTTACCCTCTACGTATGGAGATAACACCCCCCTTCAGGGATTTGAACCACACACGGAAAGGTAGGGGAAATACACCAAGTTGAGAGGACATTACAATTCGATGGCGCTTCCACCTCAGCGATTTTGGGCGGTGAGAAGAAACACATATCCTTAAAGACGCGCTTCTGAGCTAGGGAAAAAAAAAAGATCGAAACCTTTTGCGCTTAGGCCCTTATCTCTGCCGCCCGGGCTCTTGTCTCTGCATAATCCCCGGTAGGGGCGTTGGAACAGGGAGGGGCGAAGTACTTGCTCGGTTCGTACGAGTCACTTATTGATAGATTGGGGGAATCACAGACAAAGCAAGCTACGGGTGGGATCATTAGCTGGGCTAGTGAGATTCCATTTCTTTGCCCCGGCTTCCCGCTACTGGCGGGCTATACATAGCCCTATAACCCGCTTTCTGTTACCGGGTCCTGATACGGGACTGGGACTAGGCGAAGGTAAGCCGGATATGCTATGAAGAATGATACTCGAGCCGTACCTACTGCTACTAATGCCCATACTATGATACCACTACTACGACCATTCCATCCCGGTGCCGCGGACAGGTCAATCCGCTCTCTCACTCAAATATGGAAAAAGATATGTGACTGCGACAGAACCGGCTCTACAGCTAGGTCTACTCCGCACTTATGGGACTGGATCACTGGGATCAATAGAATCTACAGGATCGACTTCTGTGTCTGGATTTGTTACTGGTAACGGATTTCGAACCGTTGATGTAGCTGGGTCACTTGGGGTCCCAAGCCACTATCCCGGTTGCTGCCTGCGAAAAACAAAAAACCTCTGGCCCCGCCTCTGCGGACCCTGACCTAATCTAATGCAGGTAAGTATCTGCTGCTAGCTCCACCGCTGTTGTGCCAGAGATGGCAGTTCCACCGATTCCGCTGCTCGATAAGCCACTGTCTATGCCTCCGGGTCTTGATGGCCGAGGTGCTTATGAGTAAGCCGCTGCTTCAACGAAGGATCTACTGAGCGAACTACTAAATCAAAAAGATCAATCGTCTTTGCTCCCGGCATGCTTCCCCTGCCGCGGGAAAGGAAGTAGAGGTAGGGATAGCAAAGGAAGTAGACCCCGCTAAGGATAAGGAGGGTAGTCCAGTTACCACCAGGCGGATAAGCATCAGTCTTAATGCGGCTAGCGTATTAACTCATAGGAGTTCGATACAATAGTTCGTAGCAAACAAAAAAGACTCTCCATAGGGTACGACTCCCACCGAGGTACCGACCCTCAAAATCGAAAGCCCTCCCTTCCTTTTCGGAATCCATAACCACCAGTCGTAGCGGAGGAAGCAGCAGTCAGTCGCTTCTCCCGGGGCCCCGAACTAGATCTTTTCTTTCTCGAGCGCAGTCAAAAGATATACGGGGTTAAGGGGTTTCACACTAGCCATTCCTGGACTGAACCGACTTTTTGAATAAAACAATGAACATTCAAGGAAGGAACAGTTTCACATGCAAAAAGTGAGGACTTGAAGTAGGCACTTCACACTAACCCATTCAATCAAAGAAAAATCATTGAATTGGAATGGAGTATTAGACATACCGAATCCTTTCGAAGATCGCTGGCGAGGGGTTAAATGAGCTCCGATATCTCCCCCCCCCCGCTGAACACTCCGCTAGACCGACTCGAACAAGGCTTAACAGCGATGGCTGTCTGACTTCTCGGGTCTTTTAGATACTCTGCGTATTCTGCTTCCAGTTCCTCCTTCTTTAGATCTTTCGAGATCTGAGGTTCTTCACGTATCATCATGGAGATAGACCGCCTAGGATAGATCATCTTTGGTGATGTTGGACCTTCATCAGTCTGATTGCCTTGCTTGTCATCATTTCTGAGGGACAGTTGTATTGTCCCATCTTTTTTGTCGCGAACATAGTCACTTCGTGGGGCGACTAGACTTGGCCGCTTCTCATTGTATTTCAACGACTAGGCTCGAGAAATTAGAACTTCATTCGGCTTTACCCTTTGTGGCGTAAGGATACGCCCCTCCACATCCTCCTGTGGGTAGAATCCATGAAAAGAACTGCGATTTCTTACCATAGGGGATAGAGTCTTGTAGGCCCGGTAACACGGCTTCCAAGAGAGTGCTATATTAACCGATCCTTCAAGCATGTCAAAACCCTTCGTCTTCGTGTGGAGCCGAAGAGCTTGGTTCAAATGCCTCTCGGTCAAAGACAGTGTGAGATTGGGGCTGAGAAAGAAGGTTACCTTTCCTTTATCGAGAGCCACTTCGACCGCTGCGATCAAGGCTTGCTCGAACTGATTATGCCGGTAATCTACCACACACACCAGAATAGATGTGTTTAGATTCATCCGTGTTAATGGTGTAACCGTTACATCCAGATGACCGATATGGACAAAACGGAAGCCCTTCATAAGATAGTTACGAAGTTTCCGCGGATCCAGAACCGAGAGTGTCATCTCGTTTTCACCTTCTTCCTTTATCTCACTGACTCCTTCCTCCATTTCTACATTGAAAATGTGCTCTTAAGGCCAAACAGCTGGAGCAGGCCTGTTGGCTTGTAGATTTGGCCTGGGTCAAACTTGAGGCGATACTGATCCACGTAGTAATCTCCAAGGGACTTCCCAGTTCTGGAGAAAGTCCTTTTAAGGACCCACTTTGAGTCTGGGGATGGCACATCATCGTTGGTGCTATCCCAACCTTGGCTTGCTGCGAAGCTAGAGAATGTGACATAATGGATTTGTATTTATTATATACTTTGTGAAAAAAGTGCGTATCTCAAAGGTGAGGTGACATAGTGTAGACATCCTTCTGAGGAGAATGTTGATGTCTATTCCCCTCCCTCGTTCCCTGGATCAGTGTTGTACTGATGCGATTTGAAAATCATTTGTGGTGTTTGTGAGGATTGGTGATTGTGGACAATCCAAAATTATATTCCTATGGGTGGAAGTGTGGAAGAGCTTCAGTATGGTGTTTCTTTAGAAGCTCCTAGCATATTTCAGGATGACTTTCGTTTCATATTCCAGTCTTGCAAGATCCGAATAGGATTGAAAGGCTATGAATGTTGAATGGTCCCATAGGCGCTTTCGCCCGCCCCTGAATAGGCAGTAAGGCGTGGGCACGTTGGAACGATCCCGCTTTGAAAGCTCAACCTCGGGAGAATAAGTTTCGCCGGTCCAGTGACTTGGCATACAAAGGCGAGTAGGGTTCTCCTCCATGTGGTGCACTCCCGCTTCTTCATACCCAGTAGGGGAATAAGTTTGAGCTGTTCCAAGGGACAGCTTTTTGCTGCCGGATGAAGCTCTGAGTCGGCTAAGAACGCGGAAAACTCAAATTTCTTAGACGGTTCAACAATGTATAAACAAATCTCGCAATAGCATGTTAATACATTCATATTGAGTTCACTCAATCTGTTTAATAACAATTCCAATTCTAGAGAAGTCTAGACAGTTTCTACAATAACAATAGGTAGACATAAAATCAATCAATAAACATGTACAAGATGGCTACTACCATAGCATTCATTGCATTTCATTTACCATCTTCCCTCAAAGGAAGGATTCATTTCATTGTATTTCATTTTAATTACCATCTTCCCTCAAAGGGAGGATTCATCTTCCAATGAAAGGCGTCAATCAATATCCAAAGATACGATCGGAATAGTGGGACTTACTAGTGTCCGGGCCAGGGACAACTAGCATCACCACGGAGTTCCCCAGAAATCCATCTGCTGCAACAGGATTAGTCATTTATTTCATTTATTAACTCATTGAATTCATTTAGAGTTCTAATACAATAGTTAGGTAGTGCCAGACTCAAGGGTTAATACTCTTCAGTAAGCAATCCTTTTATGGATTCAGTTCAATTCAATAATTCCCTTCATAACAAAGGAAGGGGATAATAATAATACTAATCTCATTAAATTGGATCACAATGATACAATAAGAGAATTATTAACCACTTATGGTTCTACTCAATCTTATCTCAATCCTAAACAACCATTTGGGTGTAACCATTGGTTTCTAAATGCACGTGTTGTTCTTGATGGACATCACATTTATATAATTAATATGTGCATTACAACAGTCACCGTAATTATCACCCATGGATGCTTAGTCTAATACCAATTAAATAGTACTTACACTAACAAGTGGTACTCCAAATCCACATAAAAGTCTAAAACCCAAAATCCAAACCATTAGGTCCGATCGATTGGCCCAAGTTTCGCTCACAACTTATACTTCGACCAGTATCAGGTTCGCTCGAGCGGAATTACTGTTCGCTATAGCGGACCAAACAGAGAGTTGTTCGCTCAAGCGCAATATTGTTCGCTCGAGCGGAAACAAACAGAACAATGGTCGCTTGAGCGAATTACTGTTTGCTCGAGCGAACCTTTAGAATTTCAGTCCAAACAGAACGTTGTTGGCTCGAGCGAACCATCAGAATTTCTGTCCGAAATTTCTGATCTTTCTTCCTTCTTCTACCCTCATTTCTCCATTCCATTTCCACAACCTGCAATGAGCATTGGAACCTCCTGTTCCCTCCTCATACAACATTCATTCATAAATAACTATTCTAATCATCCATTAACCATATCATTAAACCATAACAAATCCCAAAACTCAATGGAAAATGCATACAATACATGGAAAGTCTATGAGCTCCGACAATGATTAACACTAATCACACGTAAATGTTTATACTTGCCTCTCCTTAAGCTTGGTGGCAAAAACCCCTCTTGTCTAGCTTGCTTTTGAGATGAAAATCCCCTAATCTCAAACCCTAATTTCATAAAACATATAAATAAACTCCTATGAACCATTTGTGCTAGAAATCATTACAAAGCAACCAATAGAACTTGAAAATCACAAGGAAAGGCCCATTACTTACTTGTGGTTCCAAGCAAAGAGATTTAGAGTTCTCTTTCAAGCTCTATCACTTCAAAAATGGAGGAGATGACTTGGGTAAGAAGATGAAGATGAAGACACTTCTCAAGAATCACTTGAATCACTCTTAATCTCATTCTTGATGAAGAAAATGGAAGAAGAAGGGAGAAGATGAGTCTAGGGTTTTGCTTGAAGTGAAAATGAATGAAAAAGCTTATCTCATTCTAATATAAGGCTCCTTCACACTAAAACCCTCTCTCATTAAGTCTATTTACATTTTGAGTCAAAAGAAGCCTCACTTTATCCATTTAAGGTCAAATGCAATCGCGTCTATTATGAAATTTAAGGCACTATTCAAGATACACACGTTGGTATCAAGAATTTCCGTATTTGACGAAATATGTGAAAATCCGTATTTACGAAAAAGCCCTTAGTCTACCTTGTTTGAGTCTAAACTCATTTTAACCAACTTAACTTCATTCCATTATACTTAATGCATCATTTGAGACTAATTTGTCTCTCTTTGGTCATTAACCTTGATTAATTCAATTACCCATACTTAATTAACATTAATCCCAATTAATTAGCCTTAATCATGATTAGTTCAGGTCTAGGTGTAACAGCTATTATCTTACAAACTTACCAAGCAAGGTCTCAGGTTGCTGCTTGTATTATAACAGACTCCTCAAGGTGATTAATACATTGGATTCTTGGTAATGGGCCCCACCGTGTTTGCAGGCCAATCCTAACTATCCAAGTAGTGGCCTTAGAATTCAAGCTCAAGCAGAGACAATATCAGTATGATAGGCAGACCATTGAACTGGTTAATGATAAATCAACCTCAATAGGAAAGCTCTGTTTATACCAGTATCTGTCATTCTAATCGATGTGGCCGATGTCCAAAATACTCGACTCTGACCAGTTATGATATATACAAATATGGATGGGTTCACAGTAAATGCTAACATTTGCAAGGACAAGATTTCTAACTGCCCAGCTGCCTCTCTTTCTCATTGTCCACGACCAAAACTTTTTTCATTGTTCATGACCAGAACTTTCATTAGTCTTCTTAGCACATAATGTCACCTGTACTGATAACACCATCCAATGCATATATGCATTGCAACCTGACCTGCCTGCAAGTTCACTCAACCGGCGCCCATATAGTTTAGTGAATAGTGATCACCACACCCTTGAACATAACCCAGATTGAAACATCTTATATACAACGAGGACTCGGCCGCTTCTCCATTGAATAATGATCCACGATACTTTAGGGGAAGGTTTTTGTGGCCAATGTCTTTCCTGGAATTTCAAGAAATATTCATATCCCGAGAATTTCAAAATCCTCAAAAGTTGTCTCCTTGGGGTGGAACTCCAAATCCTCCTCTTGATGGAACAGTTAAAATTCCAACAAAAAACAAAGAGAATGAAGTTCTAGGAATTTGAAAAGGTCATTTGAAACCTTTTAGGTAACTATAACTTAAAATTCTGGCGAAAGAATTATGGCATTTCAAATGTTGGGAGTCATAATTATCATGTCCAAAACACTCCAACATCCCAAGTTCTTATAATAAATTCTGATAAAGAAATATGCCATTAATTAGAGTATAGTTAATTGTATTGGTGGGAATTCAGAGTTCAAACATCTATGTAAGTGATGTCATTTATTTGAACGGCGGTTCATTAAGAGAAACATAGGGTGCTTACAAAGCTTCCTTGTGCTGTTTTCCTCTTATATGTATACATTATATCACATGTTCACAACCCATATAACCAAACTACCCCGCTACCACACACACACACACACATACAAAAAAATAGTACGGACTTGCCCCCAAAACATTATAGATTGTACAAACTTTCCCACTTAGGGTGACTGGTGTTCAATATTATATGCCCCAAAAGGATCAAGCTTCATAGAATACTAGTCTCTAAGATAACGTAAGTCATTAATAATTCACGGTTGTTTTGTTCTTTGCCAATTATGATTATAACATTGTGTGGGGCCCGGTATTAATCGGGTGCATGAATCTTTGAACCCAGTACCAATGTAAATATGTAGCCATGAGGTGGGTGACACTACCACTAAGAAGTATTACATCTAAGGAACAGCTTTATTCTCGTAGAAAGAAGATGGCAAAACAAGGAAAAAACACAACTAAAATTAAAGGAGAACATGCAACTAATGCATGCTTATTGTAAATCTTCTCTCCTTCTACTTCTCGCCTTCTTCCAGCTCGAACGCGTCAGTGGGGAACGTCCTATACAGCCCGGTCGGAGTCTTGCATGTGAGCTTCCCAGTCGGCGGGTCGTTAACAGTGATTTCACACAGGGTAAGCCAAATCAACAGCTCCTTGACCTTAACGCCAGTGAGTTTCTTGATCCTAAGCTTCTCAACATAGGCAGTAATCTCTGGAGCATAAGTGACATGCCTTCCTACCTTCTCAAAGTAGTGTTCTTTTTTCTTCTTCTGCTTGAGCCACACAAAGCCAGTTTCCTCCACATACCCACACTCTATAATGTCTTCCAAGGGGAGCAGGCCCCTAGGCAGTCCTACCTCTTGGAGCAAGAACCTGGATTTCTCCTTGCATATCTCATCTCCATAGTACATCTCTGCCTTGGCCTTGACATCTTCTGTGATTCCAGACATCTTTTCTAGAGTTTGTAGGAAGATGTAGAAGGGTGACAAGGGTTGATATAGGATGGAAGCTAATAACTTGCCCTTGGATTATGAGTGAACTACCAATATGTGCAAATAAAATACATGGGTCATCTTCACATTTAAGTGTACCTCATTAAACACCCAACCCTCCTACCAAAACCCCACCGACACATGCCATATATCTGATACGGACTAGTCAATGTGGTTTCCTTTCTACTCACAGCAAGGTGCATATGTGTATAGAATTTAGAATCTGAGGGAATTCAACAGCCTTCCCTCACCCATCCCTGATCCCTGCACTATTGGTATTTACCTCATAATAATAATTATTTAATTGTTACTCATTTTTGGATTGAGTAGTCACAAAAAGTATGCATGCAGTTTATCTATAAGTTTAGAAGTAGTCAAACTTGGCTAGATCAATATCAAGGCACCTGCCCTGTCATTTGGCAGATTCGTGGCAATGGAAGAAAAGGCTTAAAGTCTTGGGCAGGTAGCATGCCAAGAAAATGGCTCAGATAATCTAATAGAGAACCTTTTTCTCTCCATGAGATTGGTGTGGATTTTGGATGATTTAATAGGTCTAGGTTAACATCACATCCTAAATTTTAAAGCATATGTGAATTGGAGAATGGCATGATGATACCGTCCACAAAAGGAGGGGCATTGGGGACTTTCCTTCAGGTTCTAGGTAAACACATACGGTTGGGAATTAAAAGCAATAGATTAAATGAGAAGGGTTGGATGGTTATTGGAAGGGTCTGCATCTGTTATACGAGTTTGCTGCCAATTTGTAATTAATTCACTATACTAGAAACTCCTATTTCATCTTAATTATTCTCATTCAAGTTAGCCATATGGCCTGGATTTTGATGTGAAAGGTTTGGATTGTCAATCCTACTTAAACCTTTAAAAACTTACTCTGCTTGATAAACTACTAAGTTTGGCAAATCGAACAAGAATGAGTCTGACTAAGTAGTGATCAGCCCTACTCGCTGTAGTTACTCTACTTTGTTATAATTTATTTTTTTTAGTATGAGTAATTAAAACTAGCATAAACCCCTGTGCGATACGTACAAAGGTTAATTTCGTGTAAATGTATTAATTAATTCAATTAATCACAACAAACTCATCACAAATTAAAGTAATTAGTTATATATTTTACTAATAATATCATAAATATTAAACGCCAAAGATGCCGCAATCCATAAGAAGGGAGAAAAAACTCAAAATCCTATCAAATTACCCCAATCCTTAATTTTAAATTATCATTCGATTCTATTAAAGATGATTTATATCAAGGATGGAGAATAGGCTTGGAACCTTACATTTTCTTAGCGTTGGGCCAACCCATGGACAGCACTATTTACCAAGAAAAATGTCCTCTGATTTTTTGTTGCCAGTCATTATCGTATTGATTAGTAGCTAGATTTTTCCCTTGCAGACATGACCTGGTAGCAAAGGGAGATTGCCTAAGCCTAAACATCTAGGATGGATCCCCAGCAGTTAGGTGAGCGCGGTGGCTATTGGATGTTTTTTTAATATGATTTATGTATGCTTCTATGGATGATTATGTATGAAATACATAGTTATGTTTTCTTTTTTCTTATTATTTTTTTTCTTTTTTGGCATGACTGATATTGATAGTTATTTAGCCCAATACTTGAATTGAAATTGAAATTTGTGTGTTCGCGGAGGTCTCTATGATATGAGCATATTTGAGCAAGCAAAGCAAGGCCTCACACTGGTTAAATCAAATGAAAAAAAAATGAAAAAAAAATTTGTTTAACATGGATGTCCCTGAGATCATCTTTAACCAAATAAGACTAATCCCCAAAGTGGTTCCTGTTAAACCCATACAAAATCACACTAGGCAAATTTGGGGTGGACATGGAGAGCAAACCCACCACTTATGTCACTATTCTTCCAACAACCAACTACTTCATTAAATCAGATGATTACCTGACCATAGTGTGGTTATGACTACTACACACGATTGTTTCTCCCATTCTCCTATTAATCAGTTAGATTAAATGACTAACTGATTTGGGTTGCCTTCTCCATCCCAATTAATGAAGCGGTCAAGTGGTTTGAGCCCATATCCATTATCCGCTTAAGTCAACAAACCGAAACCCAAACCCGAACCCAACCCATTGAACAATTGCCACTCCTACTGCTATACATCATTTTGGAATTTGAATGGAAATTTGTATTTGCCCACTTTTAATATTGATTGGGGACGTGTTTTTTTTTTCTTGCAAAACCTTCTATATGGTAAAATAAACCCGTTTGAAGAATGGAAATTAGGTGGATGTAGAATGACACCATCTTACAGCTCTTTAGAAACACACAAAATGCATGAACTACATGAGAAAGGATTCTATCACCATAGTACGAAAAAAGGTCCTACTTTCTGACCCCTAGAACACGAAAACCTACAACTATACAACAGTTGCCTCACTTTTCTATAGTTGTTTGTTTTCTTCTCTTTTTTTTTTTTGGTTCAAACTCCATAGTTCTTGGTGATGCAGTCAAGAATGGCTTTAAACCAGTCTGGGCTCTTAAAGCAATTGAAAAAGAAAAAAGGATGGGCCAAATTAATGCTCCTAAATGATCAAAACTTTTGGCCTAATTGATCATCACAGCCTTTTAATATTTAGCCATTCGTTTCCTACTATTACTTCAATTTCTATTGAGTTGTGATTTTTACAGAATATTGAATCATTGTTTTGGTATTGGGATCTTATCAACAGTAGAACTGACAGTTTTGTGAGTTCGGGGAAGTTGAGTTGCTTGGGACGGATCAAAATTCAATTGATAGGTGTCGGTGGTGTAAAGAGAAAATGCAAGGACAGATGTGGTTGAGATGAGTGAGAGCTTCGGCCAGGTTGACCTTTGCCTAACCCAAGCACTCTTCAGATTGGGCTGGTTTTAATCTGTGATTTTAGGCCTGCGGGCTACACCTAAGCTAAACATGAGGTGGGCCCAACGATCGGCCTGGCCCAACATATTTAGCTTAAAAGACCCTCTACATTTTGCAAATGTGCTGGGTCCAAGACTAACTTTCATGCGGTTGGGATGCAGTTGGCCTTGACAATAGGCCCGCTAATTAAACGAGCTCGATTTGGAGAAGTTCAAATGAGCCCAACCCTGGCCATGAATACCCATTTTCTTTTCTTTCTCTGTAAAGAAAAGATTTTTTTTGATTGGTGGAGAGGGATTTGAACCCATAACTTATTTCATACATACTCAAGTTCTAACCAATTAAGCAATCACTCCTTTGTGTTAGAAAATAACTTCTTTTATTCTTAAAGTCTTCTCCTCTTATTTTAGAATTCTTCAACTCTTCCTAAGATTTCTTCACCAAGATTTCTTCATGTAACTTCTTTTATTGAAATCTCTTCTTGATGCCTTGGAACACTAGCTGAAAGGTTGGGGTAGTCGCTGGGTCTAACTACATAAGAGAAATTACATAAAAATGCGCTATAAATAATCGGATTTATGCATGATAACCCGATAATCCATTAATGTGATAGAATGATAAAATCTCTGTGTAAGGCAAATGATATGCATATGAGATGCTGATAAAACTCGGACTAATAAGGGGTAAAATATGCAATATCTAACACTCATCACACCCCCAAACCTACATTTTGCTAGTCCCGAGCAAAAACGATGAAGAAAAACTAAATTATATGTAAGAAAACATGGTAAAGATCCTAACTCACTTTCGCAAGAATCGCGGCTGCACTTAGCTCATGCAACAAGCCATTAAACCCAAAGGGTTTCCCCTAGTGGACGAGTTTTGTCTCGTGAGGGTTTTCAGCTAATAAATCCCACAAAATTCTTTTTATTTTGATAAAGGAAATACTTTTGATGTCCAACAATATTTAGCAAGCTAATAAGAATGAGTACTAAGTTAGGAATACCAGCCAACTCCTGAAGATATGCCAGTCAATACATAAGTTCCACTGTGTA
Organism: Camphora micrantha; assembly: GCA_003546025.1. Lineage (NCBI taxonomy): Eukaryota > Viridiplantae > Streptophyta > Magnoliopsida > Laurales > Lauraceae > Camphora > Camphora micrantha. The sequence continues at coordinate 43,033,871 of QPKB01000002.1, forward strand.
TGTGTGTGTATTTAGCCAATAATCATGCAATCTTCAGGTCGAAGCTCACACAACATTAATCTACTTCGGAATACATTTCGCCTTGACTACAGCTTTACAGGTCATACTCTCAACAATGGAAACACAGAGATTTTAGTGACTAACTCTCGGTATAGGAGCATGAACAAGGCTAAGGACTCACATAATTGATGAAGAACGGAGCTTATGTATAGATTGATTGATCTCATAAAACAAGATATAACCAATAGAAGGTGGAAATGTGATGAGTTCACAAAAGATATACTTTCATAGTATTATTTTATGAGTTTTCATAGATAAAAGAACTCAAAACACTATTTTTAGCATAAAAATCATAAATTTCCTCCCCATCATGCTTTGCTTATATCTTTCCATTATAGATGGTCATTTGTATGCATTTATATGAGTTCCAATGGCTTTCATACAAAATATGTTAAAAAAATACTCTCAATTATGCTAATTTCTCTTTGTAGGTGTTAATTGAAGATTAATTTGAAGATTAAAGTTGAGATTCAAGAGTTAAAGAGATTAATGATTAGTTTGGAAGACAATTGGATGAAGAAATGACAAAGATAGGCCAACAATAAGAAGAAAAATGAAAGACATGGGTTTGTATTTTGACCATATCTTTTTACTCAGGTGTCCGATTAAGGTAATCTTAGAAGCATTGGAAAGCTTGTTCTAAGACCTACAAATCATATTGTACTAACATTTCTCCCAATTCGGACGTTTTGAGTGTCAAAATCACACATCAGTCTGGGGACTATTTTCTAACATGGGAATTACATTCATATGTTTATATTTCCATTCTTATGAAGTCCCACATTGGAAAGAAACCAAAAGAGAGCAAGGCAAATGTTTCTATATAAGATAGGGAGCTCTAAGCATTAAACACACAAGCAAGGAGAGCTTCCTCCTCTTTACTTAAGCTATTCATGTAATTGAGAGCAATTGTAGAGAGAAAGTGAGGAAAGCTTTGTAAAAATTGAAGATTTATAATAAAAGTTTTGTCTTCTCCAATGGGTGGCTAATCACTTTGATTGGATCTTCTAAATGAAGCTAAGTTAATACTATTCCTTTTGCTTATGCTCTTAATTCTCTTTGTTTATGTGCTTAACATGCTAGAATAGATTTTTCTTCATTGCAATATGCTATCTTCCGTGCTTATTTTCTATCTTAGCATTCTTTTTACTATCTATGCTTAGGTTTGATAAATCATGCTTAGGAGTTAAAATCTTTTGATGGTTTATGCTTACTTTTGATAGATAGTCATTATGAATCTTTTCTTTTATGAAGGAAAGAAAGTCTTAGCAGATTGTTAATTTTTAGAGCTTTAAAGTTATATTTTTCAAATCTATACATTGATTTGTCATTAGATTTGAGCGTTTGTTTGGGAAAAGAGAAGAGCATTAGTGTTGGATTAGTGTCACTTAGTGGATTCTAAATGGTTCAATCTATCCATTAGTATTGATTGTTGTTTCTTTTACTTACTTTTAGTTTGATTCTATTCACATTCTCACACACTTATTTACTTGTTTTAATTCTCACACTCCATTTCTCGATCCACACCATCATTTCCATTAGCTTATTTGTTCTTACCTTTTATGTGTTTGTTTTTATTCTCCCTTTGATTTTATACTATTTTAGCACACTTATTGTCATCTCCATCCATTCATTCCCTATCTTACTCACTTGTTATTAGCTCATTTCCATGGATGTTTTTATTTTCTTTTTATCTTGATCTTTCACTTGCTGTTTTCACACACTTACTCATTTGATATATCTAACATTGTTCATTTGTTCTTGTTATTACCTTTGTTATTTTTCTTTTGTCATTAACTTTATTACTAACTTGTTACTAACCTTGTTTTCACTTTAGTTCTTCTATTTCTACTACCATCTCTTTGTTATCTATTTTCTTGTTTTCTTCTAGTTTGCAATTTTTTATTTCCCTTGTTATTATTTTGTTTCCTGTTTTCATTGTTTTTGTTATTTCCATTTGCATTTGTTAACTATATTTGAGTTGATACTCATTTTCATTGATAATTGTTATTTTCCTTGTAACGATCCTCGTGGGAACGATATTCGGACTTCCATAGTCTATATTACTTGAGACAACCGTATACTTGCGGAAAATTCGCCACCAAAATGCGCACTCCACTTCTCACTCATTCAATACCTAACATTTCCTAGGATCCAATAGGTCTTTCATAGGTTGTAATGGGGTTAGGGTTAATAGATATGATAAGGGTTAAATGTGGCTAAGGGTTCTTGAGAAGGTAAGGGTCTTCATGTCTTCATAGGAAGGTCTTTCATTGTCTTCACTTCTTTCATTTGCTTTGTGTTCTTTGTTCCACTCTATCTTATTTTTTCTTTTTCTTCTTATTTTTTTTCTTTGGTTCTCATTTCTATTTTTTCTCTTTTTTTTTTCTTTCTACTTTTCTCTTTGGTTTCAACTTTTAAATTCCTTTATTCCTTTGTCATCTCTTTGTAGAACATCTATCTTTTGGTAGCCCATGTGAAGTCTTCATTGCTAATGATCAAATCCTTCCTTTCTTCATGTATCCTTACCCTTCTAAAAATAAAATAAAAAAAGGTCAAAAAAGCTATATATATATATATATATATATATGAGTGATGAGGCTTGGGACAAAAAAGGAGGGTTTCTTGTAAAATAGGCTCAATAAGGCTACTAAGGGTATAAAATGTAACAGGTGAGTTCAAAATTTGGCTATGATTTCCTCTTTTTTTTTAGAATGCCAATCATCTTCCCCTTAGTTCGGAAAAGTGTATCATAAGCTACAAGTCAAGGTTTCTCGCATTTTTATATCACCTCTAAAAATTAGAACAAGGAATAGAACTTATGAGATCGGAAGTGCTGGACTAAGAAACTGTAGGAGTAGCTCTTCATTCTGCTCAGGAATAACGTAAAAGAGTCCTCACCCAAATGGATATAGATAGGCTCAATCGCTCAATGGGTCAGAGCTAACTCGTCGTCGTCGTCCCAACAATTGTTGATGGACATCAACCTTAGGGGTCATGGCTACCCAACGCTGCTGTCACATTGAATAGGACCGTATAAGAGTCCATCTCATCCATCAATATCCATAGTCACGGCCAAAATCACAGCCATTGGTCTTACGTGCTATCTCAACCAATAATATCCATAGCCACGGCCAAGTCTCAGCCATTGGTCTTACGTGCTATCTTAACATCAACATCCATCCACACATAACCGGTCCGAGTACTGGCGGTCTCAATACCTCGAAGGTACCTATTGTACTCAACCACATCTCAATATCAATATACATGCCGATACCAAATCCCTCGGCAGTCCAACCGTACATACATAATCCTATGCAACACTAAGTGGGGGTATTCCGAGCCGGATCACCTTATTGTCCTTGATATGAGACGATGTTAGTTTAGGGTATGAGTCACGTAATTCGGGTATAACTAATCCATCCTCGTGATTCTCAATAGTTAATAATGCATACCCCTGTACACTCTGATTCTCTATACACTTAATTAACATCATCTCATTTTATAATCCGTCCATCAGTATCTACCGTTAAGTTCCCAATATTACAGATCAAGACTTCAAATGCAATGTCCTAACATCTCGTCCAATATGAACCGTGATCATAGATCAAAGCCTAAGTGCTATACCCTGATTTATAATACCTCCCGAGGTCCACATCCAAGGTTTGGACCTACCAGCCAGCCATAGTGTCCGTTCTCAACAATACGAGTACCATATGTCTCAATACATCACAATCGCCGCCCCTCTCTTCAGGTTTAGGGTCCCACTTCACCTAAAACAGTGATCACGAGGTCCTAGATGCTTATTAAGTATCATTGATGCTCATGCAGGTGTATAGCATCATAGGACGTTCATAACCATTGAATTGGATTTTGTTTTATAACCCAAGACTCTACTTAGGTGGCTACAGGGGTCTAGGTTAAGCCCGGCCCTTGACTCATGTCTAGCGTATCCCAAACAGTCCAAATGGAATGTCAATATGGCCCACACATGATCAAATCATAAAAGAAACCAAATCTAGAAATTGTTGTCTGCAGTGTACCAAGTCGACATCATGGGTCCACGGGTCAACCTAATACACTACGGAAGGGACAACTGAACAGGGCAGCTGAAATCACAATCTGTAGTGTTCCGGGTCGACCTAGAGAGTCCTCCGGTCAACCTGGTACACTATGGGTATTATATCAAAAATCTAACAGATGATGGAATCCATAGTGTGGCCGGTCAATCGGGTACACTGGGTTCTAAAACCCTAAGTGTAATTTCCACTCCCAATTGTGGAGAAGTCCACTGTGTGCCCGATCGACATCCTGCATGACCAGGTCGACCGGGTACAAATGAAACCCTGGTTCCATGATTTTGTCCTCTTCCATTTTCCATCAAAACTCCATCAAATGGATCTCAGATCTACACCAATCATCTACAAACATCAAGCACACCTCCCACATCATAATTCCATCACAAATGGGCCATTGATCTTCCAAATGAGGATTCTCATCCATTAATGGCCAAAAACACATAAAGAGAGCTTAGAATAACAATCTCATGCATCATATCAACCAATGAACCATCCAAATACCACGATAAAAAAGACGGTAATCAACAATCTAACATATTAATCACTTTAATTAAGGAATCTAAGCATGTCTACTTAGCTAATTAAGAAGAAGCTCCTCAAATAGCTTGGCTTCACTCCAATTGCTCTAAGATCACTCCAATAGCTGGATCTACAATATCTACACCCATTCTTAAAGACAGAAGTGCATAAGAAAGGGAATTCTAAGATAAAGAACTATTCTATAAGGAAATTGGAAAGAATGAATGGGGATTACCTTCAATTGGAGAGGGGAGAGGGATCTAGAAGATGGGATGAGTTCCCTAGCTTGAAGATAGCTGAACCTTGATAACAATCTCCTCCTTTAGCAATTGGAAGCATGAGAGAGAAAGATGAGAGAGAGAGAGAGAGGGAAATGTATTGAAATGAGAGGCAGAGATGGTATGAAATGTTTGGGGGAGATGGGAGGGGTTTCTTTTATAGAATTTGGTTGGGTGGGAATAGTCTAAGGTGCCCTTTGTTGCTAATGAGGATAGTAAATAGGAATGGGGGTATTTAGGGAAGATTTAAATGGAATGACCAAAGGGTCCTTATTTGCTAATAGAAATAAAGGATAAGGATTATGGTAGTTTAGGTATCCATATTTAATGACTAAGGTACCCTCAAATGAATGGTTGTAAATGAAGGAGCCTAAGTGCAATAAAGGTAGGCTATTAATAATGACTAGAGTGCCCACGGTTACTTGGTTGATAATGGAGGCCAAGGTTACTTAGGGTATTTGGTTCTCTGATTTGTGGGGAAATAGTTTAGGCAGAAAGATTAGAGTACCCTCATATAATTAATGGGCTAATGGTTTAGGCCATAAGTAATTGGGTCATTCTAAGGTTAATTGCACAACTCTTTAAGGAAAACCCTTCTATAATTAGGATTACAACTAAGGCCTATAACTATCTAATTACTTCTAGAAAATTCAATTAAACTCCTAATGGGACTATTAACCTCACAAGGGTCTTAATCTTATAAACTATGCTAAATTAATGGGAATTACTAACTATTCACGCTAATCACCTATTAAATAAGATAATCTAGGGTTGACTTGGTCAAACTGGATCCCACTAGGTATTTTTAGGGACGGGTCCTTACAACTGGGATACAAAATGCAGTGATTTCCATAACCTTTCCATCACTATGTAGAATAAGATGGAGCATAATATCATTTTTTGCAATGAAGTTGACGATATTGTCAACTGGGGTGATTTCGTCCAAAAATATGTACAAAAAATTAAATTGTCATTTTATAGTTTTTCTTCATAAAATTGTTTAATTAACATTTAAAGTTAATTTTTTCGTAAAAATCCCAAAAATTAAAGAAAAAAGTTTCTCTGGGGTTTTGGATGTCCAACATGAGGGCCCACTCATCCCCCAAACGCCCCACATGATCTCTCTCTCATCTCCATGAAAATCTACAATCTTGAAAATTCTATCTATTGGTAACATGAGAGATCTCTGATGGGGCCCACTGATGGAAGATTTGCATAACAAAGAAGCTGATATTGGCAAGAGATCGGTTTAAGATTCAAATCATCTCTGGATGGGGAAGTTGCTTGGAGTGCAAGCCAAGTCAGAGGAGTCTAAGATAGAAACAAAATGTCAGCCAAAAATCATCTCTGGATGGGGAAGTTGCTTGGAGTGCAAGCCAAGTCAGAGGAGTCTAAGATAGAAACAAAATGTCAGCCAAAAGAGAAGAAAAAATGTATAGGGGGGGGTCGGTGGGTGGGGGGAGGGGTGCGTGGGGGTGGGGTGGGGTGGTGGTTGTGACCGTCAAACCCATGCCTCTCTCCTAGGGCTAGGACGTCCCCACCCCCGCTTTGTCCTCTCTTCCCTCTCATCTGGATCTAGGGTTCTAGTTATAATTCTCCACTTGTAATTTTTTTTATTTTGTTTAAAGGTAGTCGTGGGCCTTATCCAAGCAAGACTTAGTTTTAGGATAAGATTGTACTAAAAAAGTTATTAATGAAAGATCAATTTCTCTTCCATGCAATGGCTGGCTAATTTGTGATTAAGGCTTTAGATGGGTGAAGCTAAGTATCTCTTCCTTTGTTTATTAAGTTATTCTATTCTTGTTTCATATTACTAATTTACTGATTAGTAGGCTTGCCTTCATACCAGTTGATGCCTTAAATGTATAGTTCTTAAGATTAAAATATATTTTTGATCATTCATGCTTACATTTAATAGGCCATGCTTAGAACTGTATTTTTTTCGATGGGTTACGTTTATGTTTGATAAGTCTGTTGGAAGTAGGTGGGCCTTGTGGATAGGATTTCAAAACTTTTGACCCACTTCACTCAGGGATCAAGTACCCATAAGGCTATAAACCATATTTAGGATTCAATTCCTCATACTCATTTATCATGTATAGCAATAATAACCTATCTAAAAGATAGAAAACAAGCAACACCATGCAACAAAATAATCCACAACTAATAGAGAAGCAGATTATACCTTTGGAGCCTGGTTGTGATCTGATGGAGAAGAAGACTTGCTAGTTGAAGAAATTCTTTCTTTGTAAGCAACTTAGAATCTCCAAGACCTCTTAGTCTTCCACGCTATAACCCGTATCAGATCTCTTTTCTCAAGAAAACTGGTGGAAACTTTAAGAGAAAATCCTTCGAGAAACTCAAAAAACTAGAAGAGAACTAGAAGAGATGTGCAACTCTTGCACAAAAGGGAGGGCTATGCGTGAATTCCAAGAAAGTGGACGTCCCAGCCCCTTGCTCTCCTTTTTATAGCTTTTAAGCAACTCCGCTTCTTACTAATTAATTAGAGGTCTCACTTCCATAATAATCAGCAACTTTCTCCTTTCTAATTACTATAGAAATCTCACTTCCACAACAATTAGTAAGTTAACTATTACTACTATTAGAAATCCTACTTCAAATAGAAATAGTAACTTTCTAATTCATTCTTCTTCGAGTTCAAGTAGGATTTGTATCTTTCCATTAACTTTGGCTAGGGACTCCAACTGGGACACCGCGACCCCACATCTAGTGTGCAATCCGGTTCCACGATTAATTGCAAATAACACCACTATATAAATGCAATTGCACTCTAGTCTTAGGAATAAATTACAATGAAGACACTAAACTTCCCAATTATCATAAGTAGGCCCCTCTATCAATATCTATGGATTAATTGGACTAAAACTGCCCCACCAATTTAAATCCACATCTTATTATCCTTGAGCCCCAATTAATCACAGTGATCATCAGACCATCCAATTAACTCTTAATCGAGATGGGTGCGCACTTACTAATGACAAATCCATTAATTGGCACAAGGAGATAGTATAGATAGATTCCATCTTGACCACTGAATGTTCCCACGGACCTACTACCACGTACCCAAGACACCAAGGTGTTGACCTACAGTTGGCCTCACTCATTGGTGACTCAAAGCAAATGAATAGATAGAAACTTGAATTCATCAATGTCTCAAGATTGAGAACCTGTTGCTGGGGAATTATGAGAGCAAACCTTAAACTCGAGACAGTATTCCATAAAGTGCTTCTCATGGTCCTTCAATACATCCAATATACCAGCACCGTGATCCAGAATCTTACATTCTGATGATTGAGACAAATCACACTATCTCATAGTGATCAGAGTACTGCAACCTTATCAGATGAGATGCCCAGTCTCATCACTGGTTGTGAAGATATTTTAAATATAAGATTTGTGACACATGTCTCCCATGTGTGGATCTCATCCCTACACATATATCACATCTAATATACTAATGGGACTCAGTTCAACTCATGAACCATTATGTCATATGTATTGATCATGTGCATTAAGTAATAAAACACCATTCATCTCATCAAAGGAAAGCATGATATTATTGATAAATAAAGAAATTAATCAATTTATTACATCATCTGATGGATTGAGTCCATACAATCTAACAGAGTCATGCTTAAATAATTTTAATAAATTTATAAATCAATGAGACCAGTGCGAGAGTCAAGCTTGCGTATGAGAGGTTGAAGACAGCTCAGAGTAGGTAGAAGAGCTATCCAAACAACCGACATAGAGATCTCGAGTTTCAGGTTGGAGACATGGCATTCTTGGAAGTTTCTCTAATGAAGGGCATCATTCAATTCGGACATAAGGGCAAATTGTCACCTCGTTATGTTGAACCATTCGAGATCCATAGCAGAGTTGGAGATTTAGCCTATAGATTGATTCTTCCTCTAGATTTTGCAGCTATTCACGATATGTTCCACATGTCTATGTTGAGGAAATACGTTCCGAATCCGTTGCACGTCACTGAGTATGAGCCTTTGGAGATTAGATCTGATGCAACCTACGACGAGAAATTGTTGCGAATGATAAACATCAAGGAGCAAGTATTACGTACTCGAACAATTCCATGGGTGAAGATCTTGTAGGAGCACCATAGTCCGGAAGAGGCCACGTGGGAGCTAGAGGAGCAGGTGTAGAGGAAATATCCTCATCTCCTATCTGAGGTATGATTTACATTTGGAAGGGGGGGGAGGATGTAATATCCCGATCCTACCCTAATTGTATTTAGTGTCTAATTAACCCTAATTAGATACCTAATGGATGTTTTGAATGTATTTAGGCTTGATTAGGTAGATTAGAAAGGGATTTCACCATTGACTGGGTAGCACTATGACTTTTGGGTATTTTAGGTTTATTGGGTCTCGCGTGTGTTTTTTATTTTCTGACGATTTTGGGTGCATTTCATAAGTCATGAGCCGTTCTTTGATTTCATAGGTGGGCGCCAGGCGGAGGTAGGCGGCCGAGCAGGGAGAGGGAAGAAAAGGAGTGGTATTTTGGAAGTTTTTCAAGAGGAATTCATCAAGGTCCCATGGTTGGATGTGCAGGATGTGCAGGAAGCAATTATGTACGTGAATATAGCAGGTCCCAAGCATAAGGCCCAATTTGAAATAAATTTCTTATCTCGTCTTTTCTTGAAATGTCCAAAAAGTTAGGTCCCATTTTGAAAATTTCCCAAAAAGGTGCATATAATAGGCTGGAGCCCGGAAGCCCGTAAGTCGTAACGCAGGAGGATATTCGATCTATGCCAGCCCCTCTTGAACTTCCCTCTTTTCTTCATCTTCGAGGCTCTTCCACTGCATCGGACCCAAACGAGTGCCCGAAATTTCATCGCCCAAATCACAATTCGCAGATTCCTTCAAAAGCCCATTTGCAGATGTTCAACTCTGGACCTGGGGCGACTGAGTTTTGCGCATTTGTGATCCCTCTGCGGTGATTTTCCTCCTTTCCGCTTCGATATGAGAAAAGTTCCTAGCAGAAAGCTTCCTTTCCTTTCCTTTCCTTTATTAATGGCGGATTCCACGCCCTTGCATCGAAATGGATACAAGAAAAGAAATGTGTTTTTCTCTTAACACTTATCTCGACAATCTCTTCTCTTGTGGTGGTAAGGAGAACCCAAATCCCCTTTTTTCATTTCCGAACTTGAAGATCTCATCTTTTTAGGGAAAGTAGGTTTAATTTTCTGAGATTCGAAATGGGTATTTATAGGAATACGTTCATGTTCTGATTTTTGGAAGATTGATTGTTGGGTCCCTGTAAGAAACTAGGTTTTCTCCGTCCACATGAACACTTCAGTTTCTTTGTCAGAGAATATGAATTCATTTGAGAAAGGGAATGGGTTTTTCCCGGATGATGTTGTTGATCAGATTCTTGCCAGATTGCCTATTAAGTCTCTCTTCAGATTTAAATGTGTCTGTAAGTTTTGGTATAGATTGCCCTCCAATAAGTACTTCATTCAACTCTATAACGAAATCTCATTGAGAAATCCAATGGTCTTGGTTGAGATTTTGAAATCTGTGTATATTAAATCTAATTTCATATGTACTGATAGTTTGAGTTGCTTTTCTGAGTTCTCACTGGATTTCTTGAGTGATAGAGTGAAGGTTAGAGCCTCTTGTAATGGATTGTTGTGTTGCGCCAGCATACCGAATCGAGGGGTTTACTATGTATGTAATCCAATGACTAGAGAGTTTAGGATGCTTCCTAGCAGAGAAAGGCCCGTCAGTCGATACCATCCCGATGATGAGGCTACGCTCGTCGGTTTGGCTGTGGATCCATATACACAGAAATACAATGTTGTTTTGGCAGGCTTTTATCGTCCATTCGGTCGCCGACCCCTTGATTGCTTAGTTTGTGTGGTTTTCAATTCAGAGACCAATACATGGAAAAGGTTTATCTCATCTGCAGGTGATGGGTTTACTCATATGAACAGGAACCAGGTTGTGTTTGCTAGTGGTTCACTTCATTGGCTGACAATCAGCTGTTTATATATACTTGTGCTTGATTTGTATAGTGAGGTATGGAAGAAGATCCCCCTGCCAGGCGAGATTGTGAATAGTTATGGTCGTGGAAATAGGATTTATCTGTTGGAGCTTGAAGGGGCTGTATCTGTGATTCAGATTTCTGCAGACTGGATGAGTATATGGGTGTTGAAGGATTATGTGAGAGAGGAATGGCTTTTGGCTGATAGGGTGAGTCTTAGGTGTATCAAGGCATTCATACCGAGTGCCTTCCCAATAAGCCAGAATAGAGATTTTGTTTTCCTAGCAACACAAAGACAGATATTGATATATGGTCGCAGGAATAAGGTGTGGAAGGAGCTATACTCTGTGAGAACTGCAACTGCTTATCCATTGTGGTTCTCTGCTCATGCTTTCAGAAGCACGCTGTTTTCTTGTCGGCAAAATCTCGAGTATTGCTAGAGAATTTCAGGTGAATCTCAGTGAGCATGTGAAGCTGTATTTTGTTTTATGCATTCCCAAGACCTTATTTTGTACATTCCTGGTTATGTGTAAATATATAACTTTTCAACTGCATTATTATATTTCTTACTTTCCGTTTTTCATGTGTTTTTTCTTTCCCCTCTCTCTCTCTCTCTCTCTCTCTCTCTCTCTCTCTCTCTCTCTATATATATATATATATATATATATAGCTTGGTACCCATTTTCCATTGTTTATTGCTAGAGTTTTGTCGGTTTTGATCTTGGATGCTATTTATGGTTTTTGCCTGACTATTTGGTAGTGGAGTGTTGGGTTAGGGGGCCTGCTATTTATGGTTTTTGCCTGACTATTTGCCTGATTCAAATGCAAGTATTTTCATATGATTAACTTGGTTTAGGGGGCCTGCTACTTCTTTCCATGTTATGGATAAATGACAACCTTACTCTTCATCATGTATTCATCTCCTTTAATTTAAATCACTAGAATCATGTTATCTCTTCCAAACATTTGTTTTGTCTAAGAGAAGGTAATATACAGTACTTTGGAGAGAGAGATACATGTTTGCTCAATGGAAGATGTCCATTTCCTTTGGAACGTCTTTTCCGACCTCTTTTTGTGCTCATTGGAAGATGTCCACTTCCTTTGGAACTTCTTTTCCACCTCGTTTTGTTTTCATGACTACATTCTCTTATATTTTCTCTTCCTTGAAGCTAGGGATGGGCAGCCTTCAAGGTCTTTTAGAGAGGCCAAGTTATGTGAAGTTGATACCACTTGCTCTACCTTGGGGTTTCCACACAAAAAATAAATAAAAATAAAAAAATAAAAAATAAAAAACATTATAATAGAGCACTCAAAGCAGTAGGATTGCTACTAGCTAATGGTTGTCATCATTTAGCTTCTAATCACATTAGAACTTTTATCTAATTACATTGAGTTATTGGATTAAACATTGCCGGTAATGAAAATTCAAAACTTATTTTTATCGCAATGCAAACATATATTTCACTTATTTAATTATTTAATTTTAGCAATTACTAAATCATTCATGTCCAAACATTGACTGATCCATCTTTCTATTGTTAACTGTACTTGTAATGCTTCACTCTTAGACTTCAGCACAGCTCAGGATGTGTGCGCTTTAGCTAATAAGGTCATGGTTTCGATAGATGTAAATCACATCCATTGTACCTCCTTATTTTTCTCCTGCCAAGCCCTTATGTTTGTAGTACTCCTGATTCCTTTCAACCCATAATCATATAGCTGGAACATGTCACCTTTCACGATTGAACTATTTACTTGCTTGGATCCTACTTGTCAGCTTTCAATCATGGGAACTGTAACCATTTATTTTGAACATATTCTGAGGGAATCGAACAAATAATTGGACGAAATGAACCACCCCCAAAAAAAAAAAAACCTTGGGTACATGCATCCTGTATGTGGATGAAGAAAAAATGAAATAGCAAGGGTGATCCATATCAGCAAGGAAAATCTTCATTACCTTTGAAATAGTTCGAACTCATATAAAAATATCGGTGGCTAAATAAATTACTCACTAACACAAGTAAAGAGAGTATACAGAGTCCCTCTATCAGATTTGGTATTAGAGCCTAATCTCTATATCGTGTGCTTCCAGACGACCATAATATCAGAACTGCAGCAATTGAGAGGTAATTGTAGGCCAGCATGCACTAACTCACCAATCTAGTCATGAGAAAACCTTTGATTCCTAGCAGTGGTAATGATATGGAGGGAAGTATTGTGAATCCCTTCCATCAAAGGGATCAACGGGATGATCAACGTAGACAGAGAAGATAGAAAGATTGGAGAGACAAGGGATTGAATCTCAATCTCAAAATTGAGATCCCAAGATATCATGGAAGCTTGCACGGTGATGATTTCATGGAATGGCTAGATGCCATAGACCGACTCTTCAAATACATTGAGGTACCACCTTACATTGATCACATTTTGTTCGACTTGCTGAATTACTATCTGTTTTGTATCTACTTATCAGTTGTGGTTCATGGGTACGTCTGTTGTTGATAAATATTAAAAATACTTTGATCAAATTATGTTCACCATCTTCCTCAAAGATGTTTAGGCCGGGGTGGGCCTGTCTTGTTTGTATGGAATTGAAGTCTATCCTAATTTTCTGTGGTCGGGCAGCAACCGAAACACTCAACGCCGTTTGCCTTCCCAAATCTAAGGGTGGGCTCAGTCTTAGGAGGATGGCTGAACTCTGAAGTTAATGAAGCATGCTCCCAACATTCAAGAATGACCTCTTGATTTGTCTTTTGCTTTTCTTTGCTCCTCCTTTTCTTCTCTGCTGATAAGTATTGCTCTTCTATTAGACCTCTTTGGCTTATTTTCTTTTGTTGTTTTTTTCTTAAACCCTCTTCCTTAATGACATTCTTTTGCAACTTAGCAAAAATAAAAAAGAAGCCTATGAATTCATGGTAAAATGGGTTTCAGGATTATTAAAGAGGCTATGGGTTAAGGATATTAGTTGAAAATGTAGATGGGGCCTCACTTTACTAAGATTTCACAAATCATACCTCTACCATCCTTTCCCAAAGCTGCTTTCACCTAGGTGACTCAGAGAAGGGAGAATTGGCAAATGGCAACCCATTTCACATCCTTTGGGTTCATTTTTTTTGCATGGAATTGAATTTCGAGAAATTCATGATAGGAGTGAGGAAGGAACTTGTTTGGATGTTTCCAAGCGTTCCCGCGGGATGGGAAATAGGTAACGTGTTTGGTAGCGGTCTGGAATAGAATTTGTGAAACGATTTCAAATCGTTTTTTTAGAGAGTGTCTCAGTGGCACGAAAGTTTTTCGGATGAAATATTGGTGACTCCTAAAACCTCACACAAAAGAAGTACTTTGTTGTTCACGCCTCTGTCAACTCTCTCCATCCTCTGCAAGTCCGTCTCCCATCCTCTCTCTCTCTCTCTCCTTCTCTTTCTCTCAGACCCAAAGTCATCCTCTTTGCAACTCTCTCCCTCTCCTTTTTTCAACAGATTCCCCTATTTTGAAATCAGCTTCTTGAAATCTGGATGCTAGTCTGAAGTTTATATACTTTTCATTGATTTTAGTCTAAGATGCCTAGATACAGCATGGATATTACAGGAATACGCCATATACACATTAAGGATACAGATTTTATATGTAAAAAGTGAAGTATCGAATGTGATACGACACGATATCACGATACGTTGCTCATTTTGAAGTATCCGTGCATCATAGATTTTAGTTCTTGTATAGTTTTCTTCATATCATTTTGCGGGTCTTTTCTCATCATTTATAAATGGGTCTTGTAAATAGTCTCTTTTTCAAAATGCATCTGCTGCTCTCTTAATTTATTTTGATAAAGGTGGGTCTTGTAAATTTCACTCTTTTGAATGATTTCTTGAATTTTGGGAAACCAGAGCCTCGATCATATTGTTACCGATGAGGGATAATGAACACTTGGAATAAGAATACTTTTCTTTGTTGTTGGTTTTTTTTTTTCATATATATATATATATATATATATATATTCAAGTCTCTGTTGATTCTATGACTTTGTGATATGCGCAATCTGTGCAATGAGCTCCTAACATCTTGCATCAGCCACTACCGATGTGCAGCAGCAATCAATTCATTAATCATGCATGATGTTGTTGCTGATTTAAGGCTTGTTGCAAAGTTGTGAATTTTTGACTTTGCACTAATGCTATAAATTATAGTACTAGTAGAAGATAGATAAAACATTGCCCACGTCAGTTCTTTGATAGATTTATTTTCGATCCTGTTGTGATACCCTGAAATTATAAGATGATCTTGAGCATTGTGATTTTGCTTGAAAGTTAATAAACTTCCTGCTGATAAATTATTTGTTATTGCAAAGTTTTTGTATGACATGAATGTGAGAATATTTTTAATTTAATAAGTTGTATATCTTTTAATATTAAGGTGATATCATGAATATTCATAACAAATTTAAATTGAATAGGATTCTCTAGACATGATTGTTTGGTTTAAAAGGTTTAGAAGAAAAGTGTTATGATCTTACCAAACAAGTTCCACGGAGCATATTTTCAGCGGAACGGTTTAACATAAAGTTGTCAAACAAGTTCTCCATAGCAAAATCTTGGTAAAGCTCTATCTTAGTACAATCCAATCTCGGCACAAAATTGAGAATAACATAGGAACAATTGCAAACGGCCACTACCTTTTAATTTTAGTGGCATTGTCTGGATGTTGGTGACCATTGTGTTCATTTTAGTGCAATTAATGTGGTCTCACCAGGAACTGGCGGCCTTGGCCCTGCACGACCTTACAGGCACGGTTAGGCTCATGCCATGCTGGGCAGTGTTGGGTCATATCGGCCCATATGCCATATTGGCCCGGGCCATTTTTTTGTTTTTTTAAATTGAAGTAAGATTTAAAAGAACGCAAAAAAAAAAATAATAATAATAATTAAAAAAAATAAATAAAAAAAAAAAAGGACATTGAACATGAAATAAATACCACATTGAAGCTTGTATGACAATATGAGGCCATAAATATCACACAAGACTCCCCTATTTTCAAGCATGGGCTTGAAAAGCCACTAGCCTGAGCACCCTAGCCTAGCACGGCCCGTGCCTAGGATGGGTTGGGTTGTACTGAGCCGATCAGTGTGTCGGGCTAGACCCAAATATGTTGACGGCATGCTAGGGCCGGCACAACCCACTTTACATCCCTATTGGCACCCGATATAGCTGTAGGGTTACAAACGGGATGGTTCCGGATCGGAACCATAGTAGACCTGGACCCATTTTTAAATAACAGTTCTGGATCTAGTTTTGAATCGAAATCCATTTTGTTGGTTCAATGATCTGGGTCCATCCAGACTCGAAAGTTCCAAAATCGATTATATTTTCTAGAATCGAAATCCATTTTGTTGGTTCAATAAGAAAACCCGGATCTGGTTCCGGAACAGGGTCCATCTAAAGGACTCGAATCTAGTTCCAAAATCGATTATATTTTCTCTTTATTCTTCTTTTTTTTTTTTTTTCTTAAAATAAGCATATCATTCAACTTATAACAGTGCATCGAATCTACGATATTGAGTATTATACATACGAATGCGCAAAAACAGTTGGCTTTTAAGTACAAATTGCAATATCAAAGACTCATGTGTCGGGCTAGACCCAAATATGTTGACGGCATGCCAAGGCCGGCACAACCCACTTTACATCCCTATTGGCACCCGATATAGCTGTAGGGTTACAAACGGGATGGTTCCGGATCGGAACCATAGTGGACCCGAACCCGTTTTTAAATAACAGTTCCGGATCTAGTTTTGAATCGAAACCTATTTTGTTGGTTCCAGACCTAATTTCAATAAGAAAACCTGGATCTGGTTCCGGAACAGGGTCCATCTAAAGGACTCGAATCTAGTTCCAAAATCGATTATATTTTCTCTTTATTCTTTTTTTTTTTTTTTCTTAAAATAAGCATATCATTCAACTTATAACAGTGCATCGAATCTACGATATCGAGTATTATACATACGAATGCCCAAAAATAGTTGGTTTTTAAGTACAAATTGCAATATCAAAAACTCATGTGTCAGGCTAGACCCAAATATGTTGACGGCATGCCAGGGCCGGCACAACCCACTTTACATCCCTATTGGCACCCGATATAGCTGTAGGGTTACAAACGGGATGGTTCCGGATCAGAACCATAGTAGACCCGGACCCGTTTTTAAATAACAGTTCTAGATCTAGTTTTGAATCGAAATCCATTTTGTTGGTTCCAAACCTAATTTCAATAAGAAAACCTGGATCTGGTTCCGGAACAGGGTCCATCTAAAGGACTCGAATCTAGTTCCAAAATCGATTATATTTTCTCTTTATTCTTCTTTTTTTTTTTCTTAAAATAAGCATATCATTCAACTTATAACAGTGCATCGAATCTACGATATCGAGTATTATACATACGAATGCCCAAAAATAGTTGGTTTTTAAGTACAAATTGCAATATCAAAGACTCATGTGTCGGGCTAGACCCAAATATGTTGACGGCATGCCAGGGCCGGCACAACCCACTTTACATCCCTATTGGCACCCGATATAGCTGTAGGGTTACAAACGGGATGGTTCCGGATCAGAACCATAGTGGACCCGGACCCGTTTTTAAATAACAGTTCCGTATCTAGTTTTGAATCGAAACCTATTTTGTTGGTTCCAGACCTAATTTCAATAAGAAAACCTGAATCTGGTTCCGGAACAGGGTCCATTTAAAGGACTCGAATCTAGTTCCAAAATCGATTATATTTTCTCTTTATTCTTCTTTTTTTTTTTTTTCTTAAAATAAGCATATCATTCAACTTATAACGGTGCATCGAATCTACGATATCGAGTATTATACATACGAATGCCCAAAAATAGTTGGTTTTTAAGTACAAATTGCAATATCAAAGACTCATGTGTCGGGCTAGACCCAAATATGTTGACGGCATGCCAGGGCCGGCACAACCCACTTTACATCCCTATTGGCACCCGATATAGCTGTAGGGTTACAAACGGGATGGTTCCGGATCGGAACCATAGTGGACCCGGACCCGTTTTTAAATAACAGTTCCGGATCTAGTTTTGAATCGAAACCTATTTTGTTGGTTCCAGACCTAATTTCAATAAGAAAACCTGGATCCGGTTCCGGAACAGGGTCCATCTTAAGGACTCGAATCTAGTTCCAAAATCGATTATATTTTCTCTTTATTCTTCATTTTTTTTCTTAAAATAAGCATATCATTCAACCTATAACAGTGCATCAAATCTACGATATCGAGTATTATACATACGAATGCCCAAAAATAGTTGGTTTTTAAGTACAAATTGCAATATCAAAGACTCATATGTCGGGTCCCAGGTCCATGGGTTGGATCCTACATGGATCCGGAACCAGACCCATTTATCAATCTGAACCTAAATTAGATTTCAGACCCGGAGCCGTTTATGAATCGAAACCTAAAAAAGTTTCCAAACCAAGTTTTTTGATGGTCGAAACTTCTGGATAGTCGGAGAATCGGATACCTCGTTTGCAACGCTAGATATAGGTAGAATTTCAACCATCCCTTTGCCCGTCATGTGAAAGTGCTTCCATGTCTCTTTAATTTAAATTCGATTAACACAATCTTATGCATATTCATTAATCACGTCTTTTATCAATGAGTTAATCCTACTATATGACCTAACTTTTATTCAAGAAAATTTTAGAGAATTACAAAAATATTTATTTTGAACAGTTTGGATTTTCAACAGGACGTCCCCACTAGAGTCCTTACCGGGACCCAAGATGCGATTCTGTAAAAAAATTGAATTCTGTTGGGTCCCACCAGATTGAACGGCCTAATACTCAAAAGGCTGGCCCCCACATGCAAAAGCCTTTGGCACTCGACCAAGCTGCAGATTTCCTTCGCGCCAAGCTTCCTCCATTCCAACCCTTCAAATTTAAAATTTTGGCGCCTCTCTCTCTCTCTCTCTCCATGAGTATTGCAAAAACCAATCTTTCATCCACGCTCAAATCCTCTCTATATCAAAACCCGATCTTGAAACAAACCATAAGCTTCTCTATCCTTGAAACCCATCTGCAAAAATGCCTCAATTTGAAACAATTCAATCAAATCCACTCCCAAATGATCGTCTCTGGATTCATCCATGACACCTTCGCTGCGAGCCGTCTTCTCAAATTCTCCACAGAATTGAACTTCGTCGATCTCGATTACTCCCATCGCCTACTCAACCAGATAAAATACCCAAATGGGTTCATCTGGAATACCATGATGAGAGCCTACCTGCAAAGTAGCTCTCCCCAATCCACCATTTTTCTATACAGATCCATGTTAGAGAAGAGCTTCGCACCCGATAATTACACACACCCAATTGTCATTCAGGCCTGTAGCATCCGATTCTCCCAACTAGAAGGGAAGGAGATTCATACCCATGTGTTGAAAATGGGTTTCGAGTCAGATGTCTATGTCCAGAATACTTTGATCAATATGTATGCTGTCTGCGGTAATTTGGGCGATGCGCGACAACTGTTTGATAAGAGCTTTGTGCTGGATGCTGTCTCATGGAATTCGATTTTGGCTGGATATGTACAGAATGGAGAAGTTGAGGAGGCTACCTTAATTTATAATCGGATGCTGGATCCAAACACAATCGCTTCAAATTCTATGATTGTTTTGCTTGGCAGGAGCGGGCGGGTTTTGGATGCTCGTAGCCTGTTTGACAAAATGCTTGATAGAGATGTCGTGTCGTGGAGTGCTATGATATCTTGTTACGAGCAGAATGAGATGTTTGGGGAAGCGTTGGCGATGTTTTCACAAATGAATAAGTGTGGAATTGTGATGGATGAGGTTGTCATGGTCAGCGTTCTTTCAGCATGTGCACACCTACTAGCCATGAAGGAGGGAGAAATGATTCACGGCCTGATTGTTAGAATTGGGATTGAATCTTATGTTAATCTCCAAAATTCATTGATTCACATGTACTCCAGTTGTGGGAATATGACCGCATCAGAGAGATTGTTCAACGAGGGTCGGCACCTAGACCAGATATCTTGGAATTCTATGATATCGGGGTATTTGAAGTGCGGCTTCATCGATGATGCAAGGATGCTATTTGATTCCATGCCTGAAAAAGATGTTGTCTCTTGGAGTGCAATGATCTCGGGGTACACTCAAGATGATCGGTTCTCTGAGACCTTGGCATTATTCAATGAGATGCAACGCAGGGAAACTAGGCCTGATGAGACCACATTGGTTAGCGTCATTTCAGCTTGTGCTCACTTGTCTGCTCTTGACCAAGGCAAATGGGTTCATGCTTATATACGGAAACATGGTGTGCACATCAATGTCATCCTTGGTACTACGCTTGTGGACATGTACATGAAATCTGGATGTGTGGAGAATGCATTGGAGGTCTTTCATACGATGGAGGAAGACGGGTGTTTCTACTTGGAACGCCGTCATTGTAGGACTCGCCATGAATGGATTGATTGAGGCATCACTGGATAAATTCTCAGAGATGAAGAACTGTGGGGTGGTGCCTAATGAGATAACCTTTATGGGTGTTTTGGGGGCATGTCGGCACGTGGGTTTAGTTGAAGAGGGGCGCCGGCACTTTGATTCTATGATGCAGATACACAAGATACAGCCCAATGTGAAGCACTATGGATGCATGGTTGACCTTCTTGGTAGAGCAGGCTTTCTAAAAGAAGCAGAGGAACTCATAGAAAGTATGCCTATGGCTCCAGATGTGGCTACCTGGGGCGCTTTGCTTGGTGCTTGTAAGAAACATGGTGATGTTGAGATGGGTGCAAGGATAGGAAGGAGACTCGTTGAACTTGACCCTCAACATGATGGATTCCATGTATTATTGTCAAATATATATGCTTCAAAGGGAAGTTGGGATAATGTTATGGAGATAAGGGAGATGATGAAGAGACATGGAGTAGTGAAAACACCAGGTTGTAGCTTGATTGAAGCCAATGGTGTTGTTCATGAATTCTTGGCGGGAGACAGAACACACCCCCAAACAAAAGAGATGAACCATATGCTGAATGAGATGGCTAGAAGATTGAAAATGGAAGGCTATGAACCAGACACTAAATCAGTTGCCCTTGACATAGATGAAGAGGAGAAGGAAACTGCTCTTAATAGACACAGCGAAAAGCTTGCCATTGCTTTTGGGCTTATAAGCATCAGCCCACCAACACCAATCAGGATAATGAAAAACTTAAGAATATGCATTGATTGTCATACTGCCGCAAAGTTTATCTCCAAGGCCTTTCAACGTGAAATTGTGGTGAGGGATCGCCATCGTTTTCACCATTTCAAACAAGGAGTATGTTCATGTACAGATTATTGGTAATAAAAACTATGGATTTATAAATTGCTTTTTTAATATTTATAGATGAATCTAGTGTGCAAAATGTGACTTGATTACAAATTCAGGGCCTCAACATTGCATCTTTTATTTGGTCATATAGTATCACTTGATAACCATATCATTTCAAAGCTTAAAACTCAACTAAAACGGAGTCTAGAGAACAGCATTCTATCATGGATCTCCTTGGTTCTCTCTTGATCTACTATAACATTTTATTCCATATCTTCGAATAGTATCTTGATTTATCAGGAAGAAATTAGGACATGATGCTTTTTTAACAATCTTTCACTGAACTCCCTCCAGACATTTGTATCATTTTTCTCTTTAATTATATATGATTGGTTACCAAAATAAGAGTACTGTCCATCGCACACAAAAAAGAGTGTTTTCAACCATATATATACTCAATTTTTGCAAAAATGGAAACACCGATGTCTACAGTCTATAACATAAGTTCTCCTCCAATGATGAGTAAGTGTTGACCTTTTGGCTTAACCAATTACAGCAACATATCATTGAAACATTTCCCTCCCAGGAACAAAATTGCACTAGTCTTGAATCATAAATTATCCTCCAATGATGAGTAAGTGTTGACCTTTTGGTTTAACCAATTACAGCAGCATAATCCCTCCCAGGAACAAAATTGCACTAGTCTTGAAAATTGCTATGGAACTTAACTGGATGCAACTTTCAACTTAATGGATTCCATTCCAGTGATACCATTGTCATAGTTCAATAAGGAATTGATGTGTTGAACCTCCTTGGGTATTGAGCCGGTGAGTACCTGTTTTCAACATCCAGAGCACTTTAAATTCATTTGCAGTTAGATGGTAGAAGTAGCCACAGTGCTACAGTCTATGATGCCCAGATACTGAATGGATACAGTAGGGACACAATATAGACACAGATTTACATATAAAAAGTAAAGTATCGGATACGATATGACATGATACGTTGCCCATTTTGAAGTATCCGTGCATCATAGCCTACAATGCTATTTTTCCAGTGGAATGAAAAATGGATGAACGAAAGACATGGCCTCATCTCATTTACCTCATGCCCAGTTTCTGTAATAAGGACTTCATCTTCAATCCTAATGCCAATGCCCTGATACCTGCCATAAATTCGTTTGTGAGAAATAATTGGTTCTTTTTATGAGTTTAATAGTAGTTGACAAACCAGAATCCAGTGAGAAATTATTTATGAAACAACAGATCCACTGAAATACCTGTCAGGAGCATCGAAGGAAGATGGGATGTATACTCCTGGCTCAATTGTTATTACCTGGCCAATCAAAATTTTATAGTGCCAGTTGAGGTTAAAAAAAAACCACAGGATGTGTTCAGCCAAACTGTAAGATAGTCACACACTAACACATACCAAAATAAAAATAATGATGACGATGATGATAAACTGAAACATGTGTAAAGAGGGAAAATACATTGAAAAATGTAGAGAAAAATACATCATAAATAAAAACAAGTTGTAAAGAGGGAAAAAATATAAAAGGAAGACACTATTGGATGGATAACGAAAATTAGGGAAACAAAAAAGAAGGAAAACACACAAGTGCATATTCAGTATGTTGACAGGAGCTATGGCATAGGATTCACAAAGGAAGCACATCCAATAGATCATTCAGATTCGAGAACTTTAAAAGGACACTGAGTCCAAACAGTTAGAGTTACCAAGTTGGTGTGACAACATAGTGTATTCCCCTCTTCACCTCATCATCGTCGTCATGACGATGATTATGAGAACAAACAAATGTTACTATTTTTATGTACAGTTTTCCTAAATCATCGCATGGGTCTTCATGTGCATGCTTACAGCAGCTGATCATCATCATCATGACGATGATGATGAGAAAAAACAAATATTACTATTTTTATGTACAGTTTTCCTAAATCATCGCATGGGTCTTCATGTGCATGCTTACAGCAGCTGTGTGACATCATGGACGTGCTCCACATCTGAACCAAGAGAGAGGTTGACCATTGACCCCACTGTGGCCCAAAAATAAGGGAGTTGCATTTAGAAAGTGGGCCCCACATGTACGAGATAGGCTGACAGAGAGAAAACTAGTCAACCAACCATGTAAAACTTGCATGTGGATTCCACCTAACATGATTGGGATGGTACCTAGTTCAAGTTAATTTTGAACTGAACTAAGTAAATTCTGATTACCTTTTAGGGACCAGAAACACTAAGGTAGCAGCGGTACAGCACAGAGTTGTTAACTCGCAGACAAGCAAAACAAATATGAACAATTACAAAATTCGGTACATTTATCAGCACCATGTGTAGATATTGGTAAGGGCCTAAGGGGACAAAAATGAGTTTCCCAGCTAATGTGATTTTCATTCCATACAATGCACTAATCAAAGGGGAAATAAAAATAATAACTAATGCCGTCACGACCCAAGCAGGCATGTGGCACATGCATGGGATAGTAGTACACAAGTTATAACATGAGGACGCTGAATCGTCCTATTTTATTTCTTTATTACTTGTGTTTCCATTTGAAGGGTCCTAATTAAGTTGTTTTGGGTTAAGTTATTGGTAGTTTGGTCTCGTTTTCCTTTTATTAGATTTAATGCCCAAGATTGATACATCTAGGAACAAGTTTGATGACTATTGTCATAGTAGGTTTGCTTGCCATTCAGAGACGACCACAACAGCAGCAGCAGCAGTGATAATAATAATAAGGCTGGATGCTCATACAGTCAATTAAAGTGCGAGAATGGAGACTCTTGGCAGGAAGCTTGTGTCGGAGGCATAAAGCGTCCAACTTATTAGGTGTGTGACTGACTATCTTCTTAGGTAACTCGAGATACAAGCATCCTTCCCTTCTTGATCTTCTATGGTTGTTTAGTTGTAAGGGTGCTGTGTCTGCAGTATTGACCTTAGTACTGTGAGTTGCATCGAGATGAGGCCAATTCTTCAAAATTTATTAGAAGTTATTTGGATGGATTACCAAAATCAATAAAAAAAAAAATACGATTTCACATTTGTACAATTGCTTTCTCTTTTAATGACTGCAATGGACTTCCAGATCAATTTAACTTAAAGTCTTAAACCACAATACAGGCTACAAAAAAAAACTTAATCATGCAGTAGACTAAAAACATAAAATGATAATAATGATGCCCTTGTCATGGGAATTGTATAACTTACTACGCCTGGCAGCAGTGGCCTGTCATTTCTAACCATGGAACAGTCATGAACATCCATTCCTAAATAATGACCTGGTTCATTAGAGTGCAAAGACAATGTTATCCAATCACATAAAACTGATCAGGGGCTGATTTCCCCTATTCTGAGAAGCTACAAGACACAGAAGCAACTACAGTCCACAGCAGATCAATGAAGACTTAAAAGGCCAGAAAATGACCTATTGCAGTGGGATTCAGCTGATGATAAGACTGTGAAATGCTCCGATTGTCTTTCAGAATTCCAAGCTTTATAAGTCCTCTACGTAGCATCTGAACCTGGAGTAAATGTAAGGTCAGAGGGATCAATATAATCTGCAAAATTTGCACATGTTGAATTCTTTATATGAAATGACAAAGGACACCAGGCAAACAGTAATTCATTATGGGAGAATTTTACAATCACCATCAGGAGGATATATTAACGTAAAAAAATGAAGCTCCCGGTGTAACTTATGATTGCCGCCTCAGTTTCTTATGTTAGAGATTGCCATTTTCATCATGATACACCATTTTCATCAACCTCATTTCCCATCATGAAATGGAAAAAAGTAAAATAATATAAAAACAATCCTGCCAAAAATAAAGCTCTAAATGGAAACATTGTTATAATTGGGTTTGATATATCATACCGAGTAGTTATGTATTTCCTGAATGCTTACACCAGGCTTGCAAAGTTTGACACATTCCTTATTTGTTTCCAAAATGAGATCATAAAGTTCTTCCTGAAATATACAGGGTCCCAAATACAAGCACAACACGCCATTAGTTATAATAAACCATGTATGAGCTCTCTGCATGGTGCAAATCAAAGGAATTCCTCCAATTATTATACACATTGACACCCATTGTTCTAACAATCGAAATCATATTGCAAATCGTTCAAGAAGATGAATCAAATCTTATGTTAATCATAAAAATTAAAAGAAAAAAGAAGTAAATTCATAATCCATCCATTTTCCATCCATAGTAACATAAATACAATCACAAATAAGATTATGATACAATAATATGAATAACATCATTGGCACATATTAACATATCATAAATGATGTGTAAATAGTTAAATATGTTTAAGATATCAATGTTACTGGTAAAAATAAAAAAGTTGTAATATTATTATTTTTTTGTTCTCTTTAAATCAAAAAATAAAAATAAAATCCAAATCATCAATCTTACATAATAGGATGTCTCCTGAAATTAAAAAAGTTTTCATGAGGAAACACCAAAAAAAAAAAAAAATAGAAAAAATGAGTACAGGACAAAACCTCTTACATGCAGTCCTAAGTCAAATGCTCATAACCTTATTCATCACTAAAGCCTCCCCAAGATCGGAAAAGTTTTTAAGAGGTTTTGTTAATCAATAACAACCCTTTAAAAATAGAAATGCAAACAGAAATAGTAAATAAATAAATAAATAAGTGAAAGATCATTAATTTAATTATTTTAACCTCCTAGTTGTTTCTACTAACGTACTCAGATAGCTTGAATCATAAGAATCGTTAAACAAGGATTGAATCATAAGATTCATAGGTGAATCCTAAGATTCACCTTCAAATGGGATTCATTGAATAGATACAAATCAATTTCGTTAGGATTCGGGATATGAATCGTAGGATTTTGATAACAACGCTGACATCCATAGAAAGAGACGTGCATGAACACAATTGTGGATATTTCATATTTATTGGAGCTCATGTACATGTGTTTATCTAGCCCATCTATGTGTGCCCATATGAATGTGTAAGGATCCGACCATCCATCAGGTCAGCCCTATCATTAATTTGCCTTGGCGCAAATATCACTCCGCTCCACTCATCTTGGAGGCACCACAAGTCCAAAACAAATGAACAGTTAAAAGAAGATCCTAGGGGTTTCCACTTCAACATATGCACCTCATGAGCAGAACAGCCTTATTTTTGGGCCAAAGTCATCTACACTGGTAACCTGTTGGCATGGCGTCTGTGAGTACCACATGAGCATAAGGTTGAATGTAGACAGTAGCACAGTACACATGGGACAAACAAACCTTGAAGGCATTTCCATAATTTCTTCTCAGTAAAGTACCAAATTTCTTGGATGCAAGTCAATTCGTGGCAGGTAAAAAATGTGTTCCACATTTGTGTCAAGTGACAACTAAAGCCCGTGGCACAGTGGAATGTGCTCAATATTGCAAACTTGGGCCTGTTTGAGCAATTTCGCTTGTAAAGTGAAGGTTCAAATTAAGGTACATAAAAAGAAGAGGGGTCAAATAAAAAAGTACCAAATTTCAAAATTCACCTTCTTGACTGTCATTTTGTGGCATGAGAAGGTACCTTTTGACATTTTTGGATAAAAAGAAGACTTTTGTCATTTATTGGAATGAGAGCATAGCTTTTTTACTTGAGAAAAAAAAAAAAAAAAAAAAGAAGAAGAGGTGATTTTTGAAATTTGGTACCTTAGATATGACCACCCTTCTTTTCTTGCCTCTTAAAGTGACCCTTCACTTCAATTCACTTTACAAGTGAATTGCCCAAACAGGTTGTGGTTTAAGTCATGTCACCAATAAAAAAAAGGTGTTCCGCATTTATAATGACAGCCCAGAGTGACAAACAAAATGCACATCTAATCATAATCAAGATATTCATAGACCACTAACAAATACTTCAAAAGATATGAGATCTAAATGGGACCGACGCAATAATGTTATGCTTGTTATAAATTAGGCAGCTCAACTAGTTAAAAAACATATGTAGATTACATACTTGAGCAGAGGTATAGCTACCACAAGGTGGCCAGGTACGAGTGAGGTCACTAAGATAACCATGTAACTCACATCCAACATCCATCAAGACAAGGTCCCCATCTTTGACCTATTAAATAAAAAATGATCAACTTCATCTGTGAAGACAAATGACAGGTATCCCAATCTAGGTAGAAATAAGCATGCAATAGATGGTCATACTTTCTGATCATTTCGAGAATAATGTATGACACTGCCATTGGGGCCTCCACCAACCACAGGATTGAACCTATACGAGTAACAATTATAGATTCTTGAATTAGTATATTCAAAAAGTATAAAAAAAGAAATGAGGTGCCCAAGAACATCATAGTTTCAAATTACATAAACACCATATGGTCTCTCACTGAAGATTCATCACCTAATGCTTTTGTCTATCATGTCACAATTCTGTAGGAACCTGAACTGAACAACAAAGTTCACCCGCACGATGAATTATAATGTAACGTTTATCTACCCCGACACCAATTGGATAAGGTACTTATGAGAAATAAATGAAACATATGACATTAAAATTAGATGGTACCATAGTGTTACCTAGAAAGCACAAGAAAACAATAAAACATTTGATAAACCTTGCATTCAGTTACTACAACTGAAGTCTGTAGCCCACCAACAGAGGTGTTTATCATTATAGTTTAGAGTCAAACTCATCATCATCAAAGCCTTATCCAAACTATGTTGGGTTCAGTTTGAGTCAAACTAATTAGTCAAAATATTTTCAGACAGAGATTATATTAAGATTAACTAAAACTAGAATCAACCTCAACTTTCATACAAGCATTTCTTTACTGACCAGTGGGGCACTGGGACCCACATATGATTAGTCCATACCCTTTTACACGTTTATCCCCCCTATGAGTTAGGACTTAGGAGTCACGTTAATTTAACAATGACCCAATCATTACCCACTGTTGAATTGAATCACAAAAATACAAAACTTGTAGAGTAGAACCATTAATCTTTAGGTCTTATAATCAAGGGTGATGATCAATGGATTGGAATGATAATTTTCCCACTCCTTGTCCACATTCAAACCCTTCTTCCCATTCCTACCCACCCCCTTTATCGGATTGCATCCAGGTAGGCCCATGCACGAGGGAGCATGAAACCTGTATCAACACCTGTCGATACAGCTTGATCTTTGTGAGTTAAGGCAATAAGAGAGTTAATATAAAGACTTCCTAGATCAAATTCTATAAATCATTATGACGGTTTTTCTCCTTCATATAAAATCATATTGCAATGCCTAAACACTGGAGTCCAGCACACATGTCAAGCATAAATCAGCATTGTCATTGAAGCCTTATCAGTGCCATCGCATCTATATGAGGTTGAAAGTGAGTCTACTTCTCCACTCATCTTTTTCAAGGGTGAGTTCTGTGTCACCCCAAAATCTTACAGATTACTTCTATATACATCTTTCCAAGTCTTTACTGGAGTCCTTGTAGCTTGTACTTCCAACACAGTTTGTCCTATGGCAGCTTTTTTTGGTCTTATTTTCTTTTAAAATCATCAACATCGAAGCCTTATCACATCTGAGGTAAATATACCCAAACCTCTTAGAAGACATTCCCATATTCTCTCTTGTACTAAAGCCACCTGTAAGTCTCTTCGCGTTCATTCCTAATTCCAACTATTATTCTTGAGACTCAACGCATCCATTTCAGCATCCATATCTAAACTGCATATAATTTGTCTTACATTCAATCAGGGAAACAACCTAATGTATTCTATACCATTGTTTTTTTATAGTACTTATTTACTGTTATAACATCTTCTAATTTATTGCTATCTATGAGAAATTAAATTAGTCACATCTCTATAAATGATACACTACCTATCAACTATGCCTAACTGCACAATTAACTGCATCGCCATGAATATGGCACATGATTTGTTGAAGCAATAATCACAATGACAAAATTACCAAATGTTTCAAAAAAAACAAGATAAGACAACCTCAACTGTCCCCTTGTCTTGTACCTGCATTTCCAGGTGAGAGTGCCACTCAAAGATAAGAATAGTTGAATAAGCTGGTCACCAGTGGTTAAAGGTAAAAAATAGTATATTAACAGTGCCCATAATGTGTCTTAAAAGGATAAAATAACTTACGCCATTCTTTGGGCTCCTCTCATTTTGCACTCATATTCAACCTTAGCAGACAGCATACTCTCTTGAGGAAATGATCTTGAAAACAGCATTGTCTGCAAAAGAGCCTGTCCAAGACAACAAAAAGTTGAGAG
The DNA here is from genome assembly GCA_003546025.1 of Camphora micrantha. Lineage (NCBI taxonomy): Eukaryota > Viridiplantae > Streptophyta > Magnoliopsida > Laurales > Lauraceae > Camphora > Camphora micrantha. The sequence continues at coordinate 43,063,459 of QPKB01000002.1, forward strand.
TAACGACCAAAAATAAGTTCTTTCAGAGTACTGCATGGTGAATCATCCAAACAGTCATTCATTATTAATAAAATTCAACAGCCTGGCACCGCCCTTTTTAGAGAGAGTTTAACAAAAAATATCTTCTATTTCCATTTCTGACATGATTCATTCTCATTGTCTGTTCTTTTTTTTTTTGTGTGTGTGTGTGCACGCATGTGCACGTGAGCGCACATGAGAGAGAGAGAGAGAGAGAGAGAGAGAGAGAGAGCATTGATCTTGTTGGGTAGGTGCTCAAGTTATAAATATCAACAAAATAAATTATTTGTTAACTTTGAATCTTTTCAATAGAAGACTAGATACCAAATTTGATTTGTGTTAATTGAATTTTAAATTCATTTAAATATTTTGATTTCCGATTAGAAAGTACAAAAAAATGGGTTTATGGTTCAAATTTGGCACTTGACATCTATAATACCCAGAAACTTCAAAATAGGCAGTGTTAGATTGTATGGACTCAATCCATCAGACGATGTAATAAATTGATTAATTTCTTTATTTATCAATAATATCATGCTTTCCTTTCATGAGATGAATGGTGTTTTACTACTTAATACACATGACCAATACATATGATATAATGGTTCATGAGATGAACTGGGTCCCATTAGTATATTAGATGTGATATATGTGTGTGGATGAGATCCACACACGGGAGACATGTGTCACAAATCTTATACTTAAATATCTTCACAACCGGTGATGAGACTGGGCAGCTCATCTGATAAGGTTGCAGCACTTTGATCACTGTGAGATAGTGTGATTTGTCTCGATCATCAGAATGTAAGATTCTGGACCACGGTGCTAGTACATTGGATGTATTGAAGAACCATGAGAAGCACCTTATGGAATACTGTCTGGAGTTTAAGGTTTGCTCTCATAATTCCCTAGCAATAAGCTCTCAATCCTGAGACATTGATGAACTCAAGTTTCTATCTATTCATTTGCTTTGAGTCACCAATGAGTGAGGCCAACTGTAGGTCAACACCTCGGTGTCTTGGGTAGGTGGTAGTAGGACTGTAGGAATATTCAATAGTCAAGATGGAATCTATCTATATTATCCCCTTGTGCCAATTAATAGATTTGTCATTAGTAAGTGCGCACCCATCTCGATTAAGAGTTAATTGGATGGTACTGATGATCACTGTGATTAATTGGGGCCCAAGGATAATAAGATGTGGATTTAAATTGGTGGGACAGTTTTAGTCCAATTGATCCATGGATATTGATAGAGGGGCCTACTTGTGGTAATTGGGAAGTTTAGGGTCTTCATTGTAATTTATTCCTAAGACTGGAGTGCAATTGCATTTATATAGTGGTATTATTTGCAATTAATTATGGGCCCGGATTGCACATGAGATGTGGGGTCGCGGTGTCCCAGTTGGAGCCAGCTTTCTATGAAATCCCTAGTGGTCCCCACGCTAGCCCAAGTTATTAGAAATATACTAATCCTACTTAAACTCTAAGATGAAGGAATTAGAAAGCTACTAAAACTATTTGAAGTGAGACTTCTAATAGTGGTAATAGTAGGGTTACTAATTTGTGTGGAAGTAAGACTTCTATTTCAACTAGTACAAGAGGAAGGAAGAAGGTTGCTTAAAGCTATAAAAGGAAAGCAAGGGGGCTGGGATATCCATTCTTGGAATTCACACCCAGCCCCCCTTTTGTACAAGAGTTGCACATCTCTCATACTCTTCTAGTTCTCTTCTAGTTCCTTGAGTTTCTTGAAAGATTTTCTCTTGAAGTTTCCACCAGTCTTCTTGAGAAAAGAGATCTGATACGGGTCATAGCGTGGAAGACTAAGAGGTCTTGGAGATCTTAAGTTGCTTACAAAAAAAGAGTTTCTTCAACTAGCAAGTCATCTTCTCCGTTAAAGCACAACCAGGCTCTAAAGGTATAATCTGTTTCTCTATCTGTTGTAGATTATTTTGTTGCATGGTGTTGTTTGTTTTATTGATGTACATGATTGATGAGACGAGGGGATTTCATCCTGGATGTGGTTGAATGGCCTTATGGGTATTTGATCCCTGAGTCAAGTGGGTCAACAGTTTTGAAAACCGATCCACGAGGCCCACCTATTTCCAACAAGCAGCGTGCCATATCTTATGTGATGTTCACTTCTTACATGTAAAATCCATGTTTCTGCCATATCCATCCATGTCTCAGCCATATCCAAGACACGTTTGGGCATCATAGCTTGATATTTGAATGTGGCAGCCACTAACCAGACAACAACATTCACCTTTTTTAAGACTTACTATATGCACATTCAGGGGAGAAAATGCACACAAATTCCTGTTCCAAGGGAGATCATATTTTTGTTAATACATCCTAAGCTTAGAAATCTACTCAATTAAACAGTTCAAAAGTTGTCATAATTGCTGGATCCTAGCACACACAACTCAGCTTTCTTCAAAAAATGTAAGGGCACATTTGGACATACCCCATATCATTAGTTCATTTGGATATTACAGAAGAATGGACGATTATCATTTTCTTTATAAATTGGGAAGCACAGAAATAGAAAACCACAGTAGGCTCAATGCCATCCATCTGCTATCACCATCCCAAGAGAAGTCAAAACCAGTATGCCACCTTGTTCATATTCCAATCTTTGAGCCTCCCCGAAGGAAATAATAAAATTGATTGCTATTTGGGGAGCACATTTGCTATTTGGGGAACACGTGCTCCCAAAAAAAAAAAGTGACAAACTAGAAGGGAACAAATATAAATACCTGGCAAGCAATGGATGCTGATTGCCTCATCAGTTTAAGTTCAGATGGTGACTTTATCCATCGCAGTTCATGAGTATATCCAGAAAGATCTTTAACTTTGCTATCATAAATTGCTTTGCGAAAGGCCTCCAAATCGGTATAGGCCGGTAAAGATGTCTCAACATTATGAAACAATTTGGACGCTTTTCCAATCATTTCTGGAAGGATCTGCACACATGGGGCATAAGTATAATAATGCTATGACCAAATAAAAATTGTGAATAGAACATAATATTAGCCTCTACCAAGGAAATGTGAAATATCCTCAGGCCTCGAGTATGTACAAGTCAGGCCAACAGTTCTGTGAGACAAATTTTGATCTTATGGACCCAAAGTGGATAAACCATGACCAAAAGATCTTCCTGATGGACTGAATAAGGAAAAAATATAAATAAATAAGTAAATAAACCTTACAATTTGGACACTTGGAAAAGAAATGGTTGAAGAAATTATGGAACCCGACTTTTAACAGAGGGCCGAAAATGGACAACCAGGATTGTGGTTTTTCCACTACATAAGGTGGGTGCCCTCATATTTGGATGTTCAAGCTATGAGTCCTACATGTACAAAGCCAAGACCCAAGGATACCATGCATATCCTATCATCAGGATAACATAAGGTTAAACAAGACAAGATAAACAAGTAAAATAGAGGGCATTATCAAGTCCAAAAAAAAACTAAAAAAAGAGTTTCTGAAGATGAGTGAAAAATGAAAAAAAAAAAAAAAAAAAAGAACTAGAATATATTAGTGAGCATTGTGTGAATGTGTGACTCTGCATGTGCATGATTTTATCTCTGAATGTGATTGTGTGCCATCTATTTGACACATGTTGTCTATCATGTCAGGTAATGGAAATAAGTAACAACAACAACAAAAGTAATAATAATAACCTCATGCATTTTGTCTATCGGAAATGCCTTTTCGGCCTTGAATGTGTCCAAAGCCACTTCAACTCCAGCAATCTGACCTTGCCAAATCACATCCTGCAAGTAAAATTAGAAAGTGCATTACAAGAATTGCATATGGTATTAGCAGTGCCTTTTAGGAGCAGCGCACCAATGGTATAATGCACGTAGCAAGGAAAAACCATCATCCAAAATAATTGTGGGGACGTGAAACATAAACATTTCTATTAAAAACGAAAGATCAAATATATTTTAGACTTATAATTTGACAACATTGTCATGCTATTCATATGGTTCAGGTGTTATGCATTTATTATTTTCTTATTATAGTTAGTGTCCTATAGTTATGCCTTTTATAAGCTAATATTATGCATTTATTATATTCATTTAGTTATAATTTGATGCATCATCAAGCTATGAATAAGCTATCTTTTATCCTTCTAACTTAAAAAAAATAACAACATTAGTTAGTATTTATCTCTCGGATGTTATGCATTTATGAGCTAAACTTCTAACATACTAAGACAATTTTCAATCAATCTTTATTAACTCAGGCGTGTGGGTATGTGGCCCAAATTTCTCATTCCTGATACCTTATGCACGTGTCCCACACCAGCATGTGTCTTAGTTACATTGGTATAGATATGTGAACAAATTCAATGGACAACCGAGAAGAGGATAACTCGTAACAAAAATAAGGCACCACCCACAAATGCACAAGTATATTGCCATGAAGGTATTCATTTGGACCAGTTTTTTGTTTTTTTTCTTTTTTTTTCTCTTGGGTTTTTTTTTTTTTTTGGGCGGGGGCGGTGGGGGCGGGGTGGGGCGGCATGGTTGTTATGCATTTTCATCCAGGAAAAAGAGAATATGAACCTTTGGGAACACCAAAAGAATCATACCCTGTACCTTGGTTTAGGTACCAGGTTTCAGCTGATTTACCCATGGAACTTAGCATGCAGAATCCCATCGTCTATCATAAGAAGCAAAATTATAAGATTTAGCAATTCACACAGGAGAATAACTATCATCCAGCAAGCATGCAGAACAAATAGAAATTTAACACTACAGAATTCCTTAAACACTACACATTGGTGTAAGAATTAAGAAATGTTGTTATGGATCTTCAAAGAAAATGAAGCAATTTACCAACAACATGCAAGTATAAAATAACAATTCTAGGATATTAGTGTGCATAAAAAACATGATATAGTGAATAAGAAAAAAAAAATAACAATTCTAGGCAATTAGAGTTCACAATAACATGATATAGAGGGAAAATAAAGAAAGAAAAAATTGATGCGTATGTAACAATAAAATAGATTAGTATCAAGTCACTGCTGTATTCCTATTTAACCGAAATATTCTACATGAGAGTTTGAAAGGTACGCAAGTTAGAATAATGTTTTAAATAGGATTTAGTTTAGATGCTGGGTGTACCAGGCAGGATATGAACTTTATAGCAGAGAGTTATTGGCCTAGAATATCCTGAGCTCATGAATTATGACCTCGTTAGAGTCAGAAAGGGATTTTACTCAGCAAGTATGAGACATGGTTAGACCATATTCTTGACCGCATTTTTTTTTATTGGTAACAAGAGAGGACTATATTAAAAAGGGAAAATAATAAATTCTAGACCACATTGCACACTGATCAATGCAAAGTTCTCAAGACAAAGACCTTGAGTCATGACACTATGCAAGCTGTTCAATTTTCTATCAGTAGTCTTTCATCTATCAGAGAAAACCCTCTTTTCTCTTTATTATAGGATCACCCATGGGAGATTCTAGTTAGGCTTTATTCCCATTGCCTGAGACATGCCTGTGTTTCCAGGTGCAATGATTACTTGTGTAGGCCTGAGCTGTACTGATAACTGACTAAGGGCCTGCTGCGATTCCCAAAACTGTCATCGCCCTCCTTAGTACATCTTAGAACATACTTAACATAATACATATTTGAAAATACCAACATAGTACTTAAAATACCTAGAACTTGGCTCGCAAATAGAGTTGGCAATGGAGCGGAAGCGGGATAGCCCATAAGGTCTAGAAGCTCAGCCATCTTTGGCCCGGTATTGGACAAATTTTTAGAACCAGGGAACCAGGTCTGGGCCTGAGAAGTAAGCCCATTTAGTGTAGCGATCAGGCCCATGCTTTGACATCAAAGCCCATTAGCCTGGTACAGCATTTTCCTGCCTCCTGTAATTTATATATGTCTGTGAATGTATACATAAATACATATGAAAGTATAAATTATAATCTAATATTATATTAGTATCATGTTATCATCCATAAATAAATTGAGCATAGTTACTTTTCAGTTTTTTATTTATAACTAATTTCTGAATATTTAGTGATCATGTGGTATATTATCTTTTACCATTATATATTCAATAATTTAAACCTACATCTAATACTCTCTACTTCAAATCGAGAAAACCAAAATATACTATAATCAAATATCTTGTGATCTTATTAGGAGTTCAAAGAGTTTGTTCTTCGAACTTAAATTAAAAGGGAAGTGCTATGCTTAGATAATGGCATGACAAATTGGTCCTGGGAAAAAATGGCATGACACGTTGACACTCCATTTAATTTCCACATTTAAACAAAAATATTTAACCATATACTAGTTAGAACTGTTAGGCTTGGCTTAACAAGTTTCTCAAGGGGCTAAGCTTTGGTTTGACATGTGGACCCACAAGTCTGGCCGGGCTAAATTTTGAGGCCCAAGTAAAAATGGATAGGCTCTGCCTAGCCCATCGACATCCCTACTTCAGACATAGGCCAGCATCCTTTGCAAGCTGGTTGAGCCTGGGCCTGAATCTACTGGATTAGCCTGGACAATTTGCCACATAAATTAATAATGTTTACCAATGCAAGCATGGCATATAGCTCAAAGAACACAGGTCTGTACATGTTAACAATTGTCGTCAACAGTTGCCTCCTGCAGAAGGCTAACAAGTAACTATGCCCTTATGTTGGGATCTATGAACAATGCACCAATTGGCCAACCCCAATCTTGTACTAGCCTTTTTTATGAACCAGTGTCTATCATAAATACAACAAATATGCTTTGCTGCTCCTAGCCTCCTATGATAGCCACATGCTTCGGATTTTATGTGGTCCAAAGTTTTAACATGCAAGTGCAAAATGCTGAACTAATGGTGCACTGTGGGGGCACAGAGCGCAAATGAGAAGATACAGAGAACAGCATAGAGAAATAATGATTAAAAATTGATATGAAATACTAAATGGAAGAGCTTACTTGAGGATCTGGGTCTGGCATAAACATACATAAGCCACACTCATTACTTAAAACAGCTACGCCACCAGGTTGTTGGCAACCTGTAATATACAAGTAGTCCGCATCTTGTCTAAATGTGTATGGAACTACGTCAGTCATCATTTTCACAGGAGCTGAGGCAATTATGGCTAGGCTCTTTTCTGGAAGAATCTCCAACAACCTTTTACGTCTTGAGATATACTCATCGCTTGTGATGCCAGGGGTGATCTCTCCTTCCTCAAGTAACTATGAAAGAAAAGAAGGAAAACAGCCAATAGAAGAAATAAGTAAAGGGGAGAAAAGGATATGATTCAATTGATCTTGGAAGTTGAAAGCATTAGTAACTTGTCTAGTCTGGCCTATATCTAGTGTCCATCACTTTGCCAGTCCTAATCCGAGCAAGTTTCTTTTGTTGTCTGCTCGTAAAACAATCAGAAATATAAATTATAAATGGGCATAGAAACAAGAGTTAAAGCTCTGTTTGGTCAGATAGCCATTAGAAACTGCATTACTTAGGAAACAGGATATAATGGGCCCCTTGATATCATGAAAGAAACAGAGCTTGTCTCTCTGCACTACAGTCTGGCTTCCTGCAGAACAATAAAATATTTTCATGAGTTAATCTCTGCCAAGGTTTTTCAACTGTAAACTCTCCCAAAAGGACAGGGATAATCTGATGTATCAGGGATGGGAAAGCAAAATTTTCAACCCTGAACATGAATTTCTCTACTCTTAAATCCACTGGAGGATAAAGACCACTATAATTGCTGAATCACTGTCCATGCATTAATCAGTGCTGCAAGTATCACCATTATTTTGTTTTTATTATGATCATAATGCAATACTTTCTTTAAATTTTATTATCACGATATTATCGCAGTATTAGAAAGAGTATTGTGATGTTTATGATACAGCTGAAAAACAGAAAATCGTAAGGATGGGATTTGAACCCAAGGCATTCAGAAGGAATTGACAAAATCTTACCACTTAGCCTGCAAGCAGTTGCTGGCATAGTCTTAGAGAAATAATATATAAAAACCTAGTACTTTTTTCTTTTTATAAATTATTCTCTTCTCATGATCTTTTATTTTATTCTTTTCCCTCAATATTCAAATCATTCACACAGATATCTTCTATATATTTTAAATCAAGATTTATTATTTATTTTAATAATATTTTCCCAATAATAACCCGACACCGATATATGCCGGAAATGATATTTGCAGCATTGGTATAAATCAAGTAATAGGAACCAAATCCTAAAGAGGTGCATTTCCCAAAAACAAACGGCTTGAATAATCCAATCACTGAAGGATTTGAGGCAGAATAATTGGTTGAACGTTGACAATCTAATTATATCAGTAAGCACCACTACACCAAACCCAATCTTCACAGATGCAAGTATAAAACAGAAAGGTATGCAGAAGTGTATTTATATAAAATGGAAACCTTGCATAAGCAAATAGCACAGTACTAACTCCCAGATATTACCTGTTTTAGTGTGTCCCTCACTAAGAATTAGAGCCGCAAAAGTGTCTAATATTAAGTTACGTGACTTTTAAAAGGACAAGAGTTTCTTTCTTTATTACATATAGCACTGTATCTTCAGCAGGAAGGTTGGTCAAAACAAATCAAAGCGTATAGAACTAATGGGTTTGGATGAGGAGGAAATTGAACTAGAGAAAATAGCCCACTGTACAAATTTGAACTATGGATGGTTTTCTGACTCACTGCTGAATCAAATGGCGTGGTAAGCATCAACAAGAAGAAATCATATGACAATCCTATAATAAGTTAGCTTCCAGAACATCCAGCAGTTTTACTCTATGGTACTCAGAGCAGATTTAAGTAGAAATACATATCAAGATAACTTCCAGACATCCAATAGTAACCAAAGCTGAGAGCTATAACAAAACATAAAATATTAGCTCTACAGTCGCACCTGAGGATGAGATAAAGCAGTTGGCTGCCCAACATCGATAATGCTCTTGGTAGAATATGCAAAGCGGCCAATACATTCATGCAAGGAAGGAGCAACTTGAAAGCAAACCTGTAAAACAGCTTTCTGTTAAACAACCCAATGTATTTTAAAAGACAATTATTGTGACCAGGTGGAAGCATGCAAAATGAGAGACTAGTGAAAAAAAGAACTTTATGATGTTGAATGAGGAGAGTATGCATCGACTGGTTCTTTGTTAAACCAGTTGTCAGTCACTAAAAACTATTTCTTTGTTAACTAAAAGTGAATAATTAGTCCCTAATAGTGATTGATTCATGCCTTACCTATTAAAAAACAAATAAATACATCTTTAAGTCTGCCAAAATATAAAAACTGTACTAACATTAGGAGTTCCAGTATTGATATTGAACTGGATGCTGGCAATAAGGAAATGACAAGATTGAGCTAAATGTGGCAATAGGAGAAGGCTAGCAAAAGACTTGGAGAGAATGATTTAGAAGCCACATGTTAAGTTGTTTGGTGACAGAGAACTTGGGAAGGATGGAGAAATAGAACTCACAAAATCGAACCTAGAAAATAGGATAAGCCTTCAATGATTATATATGATAGGGAGACATCTAATATATCTACTTGGAATAATGCTGTGACCATTCACTTGTACTTGCTGCAACATTAAGTCAGTCGCAAATCACCACCATGGGAGTAGTGCACTGCTTTGGCACCACTCCTCCATTGAGAAGACACCAGTTTGAGATTTCAGTTAAAGGCTCCCCAAACAAAATAAAAACGAAAGACTCATACCCAAATACAGCCTGATGTTTAAGCCTTTTTAGCACTCAAAAAGAAAAAGTATAAGCATCTTCGGTTCTTTTAAAATGACACCTAAAGTTTGAACCTTCTCAAGTTAAAGAAAAACTCACTAAGCAATTCATATTTTAAGCAACTGTTATCAACAGATTACATAACTGGGAAGGACCCATTTAGCAAGTTCATATGAAATACGCACAAGTGACTGCTGAAAAATATTTCCACTCCCTCTACTAACGCCTCAAGGTTTGGGCAGGATTGGTTAGCGGAGGAAATTTAATATTGTATCAGAGCCAACCGGTCACAAGTTCAAATCCCTAGAGGAACAACTCGGTGTTGAAATGTGTGTTGAAAAATGTGCGCCGACCAAGTTCCACCCCAAGGGGAGTTTTAAAAAGTATTTACGCTGCCTCCACTGACACCTCAAGGTTTTTGTAGGATTGGTTAGCAGAGGGAATTTAATAGTGACAACCACAGAAGTATTATTGACCCATTGCCAACCAAATATGTTAACGTAAATGTGAAATTCTGAGCGAAACAACACAAAAGCATAAGTTCTATTTCTTTTATATAAACAGCAAACTTACTAGAAATTAAGCCAAATACACAAAAGTTGAAGTCTTTCTGAATATAAAAATATATATATCTGGTCAGTTCATGAAGACGCTGCAAATAGGGTTGAGTGAAGAGTATTACTCACAAAACAAACAAAAAATAATTTGAATAAAAAGGATGAAGATGACGATGATCCAGTTAGCTTATGTCTAATACAACAATTTATCAATCAACCCAATGTTAGCATCGGATTTTCACATCTATCAATCTCCAGAAACATCACCAATATCATTTTAGAATAGATGAAAAGGAAAGTGCAAGATATGAACAGCCATACATATATGCATTTAAAAATAAGTCGGTATTCAATAAATATGTGTATAGAGTATAGACTCATATTTTGATAAAAGCACTGAATAAAACTTGGGTCTTATTTTCTTGTGCATATATAGCAACCTCAATCCAGATTAGATTGAAATTTATATAAAGTTCAAATCTTCTTTTCCAATTTTATGACTAATACATGTTTAAGGTTCATTTCACTTTACACATACAACAAGGCAAGCTGTATCAAAATAGAGCTGAAATTCACATGAAGTTATTTTTTTGTCTTTTTTTTTCCAATTTCACAAGATCCCAAACTAGCATTTTTTTATTTTTTTTTATCAACCAAATGCTTCAATTAGGGAAGCCCCCATCTAGAAAACCCCAATAAACTTCACAATATCATTTCCAAAAACAAGATCAAAATAGAAACCATGAAGAAATCAAATGAGTGAGAAACAAGCAACCATAAGCAGTTGAAACATTCAAACTAACCGAACATAAGAATGCAAAAACAAAAAAGCAAGTATCTGAAACAACAATACACACATGGGTCTCATTCCTTTTCGCATATGCAACAAGCTCAGTTCAAATTAGACCCAGAATCGCATAAAGATCGAATCTTTTTCAAGTCATCGAAAGACCCACTTAGAGTTTCACATTTTATCAATGATTATATAACTGATACTATAGTTGGAGAGAAATCGTCGTCAGCAATACATAGAGAACATGAAAAGATGAAAGAAAAGAGGGTCGAAATATTTGAAACGAGTTTACTACTTGGTAAAAGGAGATCTTGTTTACAAGTTTTCTTCTCAATCCCTGCATTTCTTCTTCTTCTTCTTCTTCTTCTTCTTCTCGCGCAAAAGCCAACGCCGTCTCTGATTCTCGGATACAGCACCAGTAAGTTTTTAATAAATGTCATAAAACGCCCTGGACTTTTATGAAGATATAATAAAACTAGGATGCAAACGGGTGGGATTCGGAGTGTAACCATGATGGATCTGGACCCGGATCTATAAGATGCAAATCTGATTGGAACCTATATGTTGTATTCGGATCTAGCATCAACTTCAAAGAAAGAAAATAATAGAAAGAAAATAATAGATCAAGCTATAGATTAGGATCATTGATATAAGTAGATAAAAAATTTTAAAATGTTTTTCTTTAAATCTCATGCAAATTAAATAATCAATTAAAATTAATACCCAACTTGGTGGTTTATATATAAGTGAGATGGATTTTCTAGCTAGAAGTTGTCAAGGTGACAAATTGCACAGGTCATTGGTCCATCAAACCTCGTATTTTGAATATTTGAAAATTAGAACATCATTTTGATTTTATTGACTTTACTTATATTCCTTGAGGATTGAACGAAGATGCCCGGCTAAATTAGGATTATTTTGTAAGGAGCATGTGTTTTTGAAGAACGGCCTCTTACCATTCTTACATGCTTGTCCTAGTTTTGAAACCAGGTAAGAACCTTTCCTAATCTGAAGGTGGGAAACCTCATTAGAAGTCTACTTCCCTCACTAGAAACCTCCCCACCTTACCCGAGATTTACTCCCCTCTCAAGAGGACTAGGGACCCCAGCCCCTAAGCCGGAAAACAAACAAAAAATAAAATAAAATAAAAAAGGAGTGTGTGTTTTGGGCGGATAGTCTCCCAATGTGGTTGGATAGTCTCATAATAAAATCTACCTTTACAAAAATATAGTGGATTTTATCAAAAAAATCCCCTTAAAATGGTTGAAGGCTAAAAAGGCCCTTAAACTTCAATATCGACCATTAAGGCCCACTCGCTACTTTTTTTTTTATTTTGTTGTGCAGCGATATCGCTGCTCATGTATAACGTGAGTAGCAATATCGCTCCTTAAGTCATCTTCTTCTTCGCCTGCGTTTAAGGCCGCTACCAAGCCTTGACGAGATTGATTGGCTCTCATTGCTTTTTATTGTTCAGATTCTTTTCCAAAGATGAATCTCTCAGTTTGAACAAAAACCCTCATTGAATTTGATAGGAAGAGAAAGAAAAGGAGTATAGTCTTTACAAATTTCACGAGCTTCTCATTGAATTCATAAATAACTTGAGAAAATCTAACTAGATTGAATCAAATTCTTCCCAAATCTTTCAAAGTCTCGATAAGGGTTAATGCTTTCAAAGTCTTTCAAATCTTTAAAGTTAAAGTTCGAGCAATGTTTCAGATTTATAGAAACCAGAGGGGCTGGAAGATGATCAATCTTGGTTGGTGTTTGTTGGTGGGCATTTGGCAATATTGACCAAGTTGTAAGTGGGTCGGTCAAGTTTGTTTGTTTGGTTGATTTGCATATTTGATAATGATTTGAGAAAACAAGGTGGGTCCTTACTCAATTGAAGAAGAAGGTGATGCAGTGGGCATCGACAGGTGAGCAGTGATATCCTTCTTGGTACAGAAAAAAAGAAAAAAAAAACCCAAAAAGAGCCCCTGGAACCAGTTTGGTACGTAAAAAACTTTGAGGACCCTTTTGGTCTCCACTGGGTTTAAGGGGACTTTTCCAGTAAAATCTCTAAAAATATATATATGTGAGACTATTAATTGGTATGTGATTAAAGCAAAGTAGACTTCAAAAATGAAAACAACTCAAGCTATTTTAGCCCTTAAAACCTACAAGGAACCAACTCCAAATCTTATATCGATGAATCTAGATTCGGGTCCAAATTTAATAAATTTGGAAATAGGTTTTATACCCGCTTTTTAAGATCTAAATCAGAGTTTTTTCGGAGCCAAAGAAGTTCCATTCCCACGTTATTTGAAACACTTTAGATACTCATACAATGGATACACCATTTGCAACCCTATCTAAAACAGCCTCCAAGAATCTTTTTGGGTAACTACATTTTCATCCTATCATTTTAACATGTTGCAACATTTTAACCTTTTTGTGTATCAAAGTTTAAAAGATGGGCCACATGACATGTTTCTAGAGCCTTTCACGGTTTCACCAAATCACCTCCATTAAAATTGGACCCCACTCTTCTTGTTATAGGTGCATGATTTGGACTGATCATTTAAAACATATTGGTTTGATGTTTGGAAAAAACATTTAAAAAATGGCTTCAAGCCGGGTCAATGGAGTTCACTGACATGGCTTGTATTCAGATACTCCCTTCTATTTATATTTTTTTAGTGAATATATGTCACGACCCGAGCCCGAGATCAGAGTAATCAAGGCTTAACCCCAGGTCGCGAAGACAATCATACTTACTCCCGTAGACTCCGAATTAACCGAAATTAAGACGAAATCCACAAAGGATCAATCACGCGAACCTGTCAAATGTACATTTTTGCGGAATATATATATATATATATATATATACATTGACAATTGCAGATTATATAAAAGTACTTTACATCCAAAGTAAAGTTCACTATACAATTTTCATTTCCTAACAAGTCAACCACTGCATATTCAAATACAATGCAGGTAACATCTACGTACTATTCAAAATGAATATACAAAAGTATTTACCAAAACATTCCCATGATATATAACAAGTTTATTCTAAGATTTCCAAATTAGCTTTCAAAATGTTCCAGTTCACTCGCCCTCCGATCTATGTCCATTCAATTAGACCTCCTGTAGGAACCGGATTGGCCTCCTCCGTTGGCGGAACGGCCTCTGCGTGACCGGAACGGGCAATTGGGCCTGTAATGTCATCAATAACACTGTGAACACGACGGTTCAACAGTGTATAAACAGATCTTTGATAGTACATGCTATCATTCATAATAACCCTATTCAATTCAACCATTAAACAATTCTATGCAATTCCATAACCTGTACATTGGAATCCAATGGAGTTAAGTAATATCAATTACTAGATGACAACTACAATAGCATTTATTTCATTCAATTCTTCCCAAAAGGAAGTATTTATTCATATTCATTCATTTCATTGATTTACAGTGAGTACTCATTATTAGGTGGCTTATCATTCAATGACTTTTTAGTCTAATATAATGTATGTGGGATCTACCAGCGTCTTGATCAGAGATCACTGGCATCACCACGGAGCTCTAGAACACTCCATCCATCTACTGCTGTAGGATTATTTATTCATTCATTGCATTATTCAGTTCAGCTCAATAACGAGCTTAAGAAATTACTATGTAGTGCCAGACTCGGAAAATACATCAAATCTATTAATTCTATTCAAGTTCGCAATCAAATCTCTAAACCAAACAGATGGGTGAAACGCTCGTTATTGAATGTACGTGTTATTCTTGATGAACATCACTTTAATAGTAGTTTGTACATTCACTAATCTTAGCTAACACCTATGAAGGTTTAGATAACACAATATTCGATGAATATCACATAGTTTAGCCTCAAGACTACGTTATAGACCTATTTACACGTAAGGAAATAGTTTTTGATTCAAATAGAATCACCTTAGTATGGACTCATTTTGAGTCATCCAATCAATTGGTACTATAGACCGTTAGATTCTACGTTCCAAGAGCTTTCCAACGGTATATAGAACTCCAAAATCCGACGTACGGTTAAAAAGTTATGGCCGATTAAAAATCTGCCAAGATTAAGGGTCTGCCAAGAGTTCGAATGTTACTGTACAGAGTTCGAACGTTCAGACAAGAGTTCGAACGCTCCTGTACAGAGTTCGAACGTTCGGGTGCAGAATGCTCCGAGCCAAAGACCAGCAAGATCAAGAGTTCGAATGTTTAAGCCAAGAGTTCGAACGTTCAAACAAGAGTTCGAACGTTCAGGCCAAGAGTGCGAACGTTCGAGTGCAGAATTTTCAGAACAGAGCCTGAAAAATCCTGTTTTTGCACTATTTAATTCTCAACTTCTTCTACTCACTTCTAAGTCTTTCCAAAGGCCATTTAAACATAAATTGAGCCTCTAACACTCCATAAATAATTTAACCATCATAATCATCATACTACAATCATTTCATATGAAATGAAATCTTAAAACAATGGAAATTGTTCATAAAACCAAATTTATGTATAATCACAAGCATATATTATGAGAACTGATTATACTTGCCTTGTTGGAGATAATTAACAAGAATCCCTCTTTGCTTATCTTGTCTTGAGATTAAAATCTCCAATTCAAAATCCTTTTCTTTCTCAACCTAAATAAATACCAATTCAAATGGAGTCTTTATGAGTTGTTTGTACTACAAACCAATCCAACTCACTCTATTAACTTGAAAACTCTACAAGGGATTCAAGTTACTTACTTGAAGCTCTATGAAAAGGAATCCTTGAGTTCTTTCCCAAGCTTTACTACTCCAAAAATGGAAAACAAGTTGAGGAAGAAGATGAAGAAGATGAAACCTCTTCAAAATCACTTGAACCACTCCAAACCTCACCCTTGATGAAGAAGAATGGAAGAAGAAGGAAGAAAAAGGGATGAAGAAATGAGTCTAGGGTTTGCAAATGAGATGAATGAGCTCCTTGAAGCTCATTTAGGTTATATAAGCTCCCATTTTGCATTTAAGTCCACAATCTCTCCAAATTTACGATTCAAGTCAAATGAAAGTCTATTTGATTCAACTCTCGCCAAATGACTTCGAGTTTATTATGAAAGTTATCGTACTCGTCAAGATACACGCGCTGGTATCAAGAGTTTCCGTATCCAACAAAATACGTAAAAATTTGTATTTACGAAAAAGTCCTCATTCCCTTAGTTTGAGTCTAAAACTCATTCAATTAATTCAATCTCCTTCATTATCATTTCATTAAGCCTAAATCATTAGTTTTAGGTTAATTCAATTACATTTGGCCATAAACCATCATTAGCTTAATTAAGCACAGTTAATTAGTATTAATTCTAATCAATTAGAGTTAATCTTGTTTAACTCGGGACGGGGTCTAACAATATATAAGATCTAAACACAGATATGGCACATGATTATTTCTTAAAGCATGTAAATAATTAGTTTCTTTTAACATAAAAATGAGGCAGGTTAGATTGGGTACAGGTTTTTCTTCAATATGGATTATAAGGTTTTGATCCTGACCATCACATTGATTACATTTAGATTATATATTTATATGTGCATCACACATGATCATTCAAGGGCGGGCTCAAATCATATTAGAACGGGATTTCTCCAAAGCAAAATAGATGCGTTGAAATTTATTTTGATTGATTTAGATTTCAACAGGCAGACCGAGTGATGGTTTTACTGGGTCTCACTAAATCAATGGCTTAATCCATTTCGACAAGCAGACCGAGTGATGGTTTTACTGGGTCTCACTAAATCAATGGCTTAATCCTTAAATAAATTGTTAGTTTCATTAAGAGGTACGTACTAATATCATACTTAAGCCCCTCAGCCTCATAAATTCAAAATAACAATAATAACAATGCCAAACACACAAGCAGCAAATGTAGCCTATCACTTAGACCCTGACCGTATTTGTCT
Source organism: Camphora micrantha (assembly GCA_003546025.1). Taxonomy (NCBI): domain Eukaryota; kingdom Viridiplantae; phylum Streptophyta; class Magnoliopsida; order Laurales; family Lauraceae; genus Camphora; species Camphora micrantha. The sequence goes on from QPKB01000002.1 coordinate 43,080,541, forward strand.
GGCAAAAATTGCCCCACCACTTATGATGTCCAAATACGACATGGATACGGCTGGGATACATCATAGTCACGGCAAGGACACGGATTTTACTCATAAAAAAGTAAAGTATCAAATACAATACAATACGATACATTGTCCATTTTGAAGTATACATGCATCATAGCTCACCACTAGCCCAGCATCTTTCACTACAGATAGTCATTGGTTTTGGAATTCGCCTATTTGCAGACCGTAATTTGGTATATTTGGAAATCAAGGAACTCCTGACTCCAATCTTTCCCATTAAACCCTAATTTTGTCCACAACAAAACAATTAGTTTCTTACATCAGTAGAACCTGATCACTAAGCTATGCATTGTGGGAACCTCTACAGTGGATATGTCAAGCTTTACTTCAATGTCTCAATGCACCCAGATAATGAATCTGCAGGAATTGAGGGAGTGCTCGGGGATCACCCAGGAATCATTCTTGCAACATATGCAGACCACGTACTACCCAAGTTATACCCATTCAGGTTGAGCTCCACAGACTCCAGGGATATGAGAGATATTCGAATCCAAATCCAGATCCAGAACAATTGGATCCAAATCTAGCTCCATGATGAAAAAATGCATCACATATTAGAAAACTTGAGTTATATTGATGTTTGAAGATCTACTTAGCTTTAATCATTAAAAATTGATTGCTCCCCTTGCGTATTTAAAATTTTTATTTTGAAGCCCTTTTATCCAGTTATACAAGTGCATTCGATCAACTTCTTTCTTCGGATTCAACATCAAAATTGATTTCATTTATTCAATTGATGCCAAATCTAAATACAACGCGCATCTAGGATCATTGTTGGATTTGAATCAATAAAGGTGGATCCAGAGAGTCGGAATCCATTATGGTTCCACGTCGGACCTGACCCATTTGCATCTCTACTTGTTTCCCCTTTCCTACTAAATTAAGAGGTGGGACCGTCTACATTATTATCAATGGGAAGAAAATTGAAGTTCTTGTGATTGATAGGTACCCATGTCTGTTTATAGTGACTGTGGCTACATTAATTTCAAATGGAAGAAAGTTGAAGCTATTGTGATTGATAGCTGCATGGGCACCGGTGAGTGTTTATGTAGGGTTAGTTGGATTGGATTGATGAGTGGATTTGAAAAAAAAAAAAAAAATACTTATGCATATTTTATTGGATTGTAATAGCACTATTTGTCAAAAGACAAAGATTTTAATATTAAAGTAACTTCTTGAAGAAATGATAAAATATCTCTTTCTTAGTTGGAGTGAAGAAGAAAATATCAACAAAAATAGATCTTGAATTTTGAGGGCTCTTATCCTTTTTATCTTCTAAGATGACCCTCTCTCTCTCTCTCTCTTTTTGTAAGCTCAGCTCATGACACCATCCACCGTCTGTCTATCCAATGTTCCCTCTTCTCTGATGGGCCTTTGGATTTGCTAAAGGAGTGGGCTTTTAGACTTTAGAGTAATTAATCAGAAGGGTAAGTTGAAATGGGTTAGAACGGGGTGGCTAGAGATGTCAAGTGGGTCGGACCGAAACGGCCAGCACGACAGTCAACTGCCTGTGGCCGCTGTGCAAGGCACGATTGGCACTGCCTGCCAGAGGCATGGAACGATACGACACAAAATATTTAATATTTTTATTGTAAATATAAAAATATAGTCTTTTATTTATTTTTTTATTATCCAAAAGAATTGCAAAGGTTTTGAAGGTAATCCTATTAAAAGATCTTCAAATAGAAAAGATCCAAATAATTCTCTTCTCAATGGAGTAGGTCGAATTTGACGGAACCACTTAAATTTATATGTCGTACTCTTTTTTGTGTGTATCTTTTTTTTTTTTTTTAATGTACATAAGACCTTTGTTTTTTCAACCCAAACAACACCTTTGTTTTTTTCACCGAAGGCACGACACGATCTAACATGAATCTAATACGGCCCATGCCGACCGGCCGTGCTGTCCCGACCCCCGGCACCACACGCCCATTTGACATCCCTAGGGGTGGCCAAAAGCTGCACAAATAGTGACCCACAAAATAGCTGGAGACGAGGAATATTGCATATAAATGTGGAAAGGGTTGATTGGAGAAAATAAGATTAAGCTTAGTAATGGGTTTCAACGTGTTTGCCAGGGACATCAAATGTGGAATTGGTTGGTTTGAATAATAGCATTTAATGACAATAATGTCATACCTGGGAAGAGAGCAGCTGGCAATTTTATCATAGCAAGGGAAATGGTTCATGCTATGCCCTAAAAGCTCAAAGGAAAAGTAAATATTGTGAGCTCAAACTGGATGTCAACAAGGCCTATGACACAATTTAATGGAGTTTCCTAGAATTAAGCCTATTTGTTGAGCCTAGCTCGAGTTCTCTAATAGGGTCACAGAAATGATCTTGAAATGTGTAACAATTATAACCCTGAGCACAAGAGTTAATGGGAGCTAGTCTGATCCTATATTTCGAAAAAGAGGTCTAAGTCAAGGTGATTCTCTATTATGGGAGGAGTCCGGATCACCTATTGCATTTGTTATACATTCACCTGAGTGGACCAATAATATTCCGCCACGTCATCCAAAAATTTAGGTGATTTTTGATAAAGTGGATCACCTTATGCAAAGAAGCGCTCAACAGATATCTTTATGATAAAGTAAGAAGGAAAAATATTTCCTTTCCAAAAGTTTCTCCAGGAGGAGATAGGGTTGGACCTCTTCTTTTTGCAGATGATATTCTTATTTTCTTTTCAAACAATGATACATCAACAAATTCAGTTAATAGCATATTGGATGAATTTGAGTTGGAAGTTTGTCAGAAGATCAACAAGATGAAATCTTCCTTAATATTCTCCAAGGGTGCTCCTAGGAACAGAATTCAGAGAATTCAGAGAATCAAAGAAATCCTTAACATTACGGATTGCAACTTACATACTCTCTATTTAAAGAGAGTGCTATCACATGGGACCTGAATCATCTTGAAAACATACATATTAATGTACCAATCTGACCAGATTTCCATAAACTACGTAATGATACGAACAAATGCGATGCATGTTTAAAATAAAAGGGCTAATTGGTGTGACAATTAGGATGATGTAAACCAACGATTTCATAAAATTAATGCAAAAGTGATGATTTTGATTAAAATCCCAACTTTGATGCTAATATGCATGAAATTCTGAAATTCTTTGCAAATTATCCTAATTAAGTCTATATATTCACACAAAACGACAAATGAAAGACACAATTGTGGACTCATCATCTCCTCTCCTTTGTTGGTCTCTCAGTATGGGTCTATTTTTTCTAGACCTCACGATTCTTATTTTTACAGTCCCACAATTGGGGCATTTCATTTAAGAGGATTTGCCTCTACTTCTCTAAAGTGAGTAGAAGGTAGAATTTTGTGCCAAACGCTCTAATTTTTCAAACATTTGCCTGTTTTATAGACATTTAGACAAATAGACCCTGGAAATAGAGATGTCAAACATACACTAATTATGATAAGTGTAGCAGCTTGACTTGTTTGAGGACTTCAATTAGTTAAATATTATTAATTCTCTATTTTTCAAAAAAGAAATTATGAAAAATATTTTTTGTTTATTCATAATGCCTCAATAAGTTGCTACTTATTTAGGCCACACTAAATGCCTCAATAAGCTAAAAGAATTTGGTGGTTATAAAGTTGTGGCCCTGGGTGACCAATAATTAGACCAGTCAAGGGATCATTATCATTCTTTTATTTTATATTTTTGCTAAAAGACCAGTGAAGGGATTGAATGTAACTGTACAGCTTCAATTCCTTAATTACTACATGGGAACTAGCTAGTAAACTATGATGCTGAATTTGCATTAAAATTAATGAAGGTGGGTAGGTGTGACCTTCTAGTTTCTAACCACAAATGTCCTTCTTATACCAAAAAAAAAAAAAAAAAAAACCATAAATGTCCTTCACAACCACACACAACCATTTTTCTTGTACAAACTGATAGCAGATGGATAGAGATAGAAAACTGGGGAGAACAGTAGTTGGTCCCTAATCGCACATAGTACTCTTTCTGACTCCCTCTCTCTCTATAAAAATGAAGAGTTTATGACTTTGGGTATTTGGGTAAGTTAGTGAAATGGGCAATTTAGATATTCAATTCAGTAACTCGAATAAAAGATTAATTAGCAAAAAGTACCCGTGCTAAGCACGAGCAAAGCACAACATTAAATATGCCATAAGAAATTTGGAAAAGAAACTCAAAACTCAAAAAATTTGTTGGGTGTTTGTAAACCTATGATAAGAAATCATCCAGAAATTAGTTGTATCTTTAGCACAGGGAAATCACAACATTAAATATATCATAAGAATTTTGGAAAAGAAATTCAAAACTGAAAAAAATTGTTGGGTGTTCGTAAACTTAGGATAAGAAATCATCCAAAAATTAGTTGTATCTTTAGCATGGGCAAATCACAATATTAAATATATCATAAGAATTTTGGAAAAGAAATTCAAAACTCAAAAAATTTGTTGGGTGTTTGTAAACCTAAGATTTATCTTATTTTTCTTTTCTTTTCTTTTCTTTGTTTGAACCTTCTTCTTTTAATATAATTTTACCATAAAATAACCCAGTGCGGGTCCAGCCAAAGCAGGATCCTAAGATGGTTAAGACTAACGAAACCTAACCCTTCCTAGTTTGCACATAATTCCAACATCACTAATAAAAAACTCTATCAAATAACACTGATAATAGGAACTATGCTCAATCCTTATAGAATTTGGTAATATTAGATATTTAAAAGATGGTCAAAAACCCCTTATTTATGATGTTAGGCAATAACAAAGTATGTTTTAGTGTGAAAAAAAGAAAAAGAAAAAAAAAGTAGGGTTGAAGTGTTGGGCCACTGCATTTCCCCAAAATAACATTTAAATGTCCTTGGAAATTTTGTATTGCAAATGTAGTTGAGTCTAGCAAGACAGGCCTGGGTCGAAAATAAAAGTATAATAAAAATATCTTTTGAGATACTAATGAAAATTAAATATAAACTTAAAATAAATAAGTGTATTATTTCTTGAATTCTATATATCAAAATTTATTTAAAAGAAGAATGTGCAGTAAATGACATAATCTGCAAATAGAACTTGAATCTATAAAATTTCATGTATTTTGACTTTTCATTTTAAAAAAATTGATGAAAACAATCTAAAATGCAAAACAATTTCTCACAAGAATTTAACATTATTTTTCACAATACACACACATATGGAATTTGTAAAGGCAGAGATCTACTACCATGGAATTCATAAGTAAAGTCAATATAATTATGTGGTTCTTTCAAGCCAACCTCTTATACAGATCTTTGTTTACATTTCCTCTTATCAAGCCAACCTCTTATAAAGATCTTTGTTTACATTTCCTCTTATCAAGCCAACCTCTTCTAAAGATCTCTGGAAGTGTGACTTTTGGAACCTCAAGGGAGAAGAACAATAAACCAAACCAAGAAGCGAATACTTCACAGGACAGAAATGAAAGAAGAAAAAGACCAAACTCAACAAAACCCCTTCTTTGAACCATGGTATGATGCAGCCCCCATTGCATTATAGTTGGGGCCCTTTTTTAAAACTTCCCTTTGATATTATTATTCCTCCACTTTGAAAAACCAAAAGGATCTTAATAAAATTGATTCATAAATGCCTTGATGAGATAAATAAAGAATTTGATGGTTAGAAAGTTGTGGTCCTGGGCCTGGGTCCTAGAGTGTCAAATTAGGTATGTCAATGGGCCGGGCCGGGCCGGGCCTGGGCTTAGTTTGTCCAATCCCGTCCCGAAAATAGGACAGGCCTACCAGGTGTTGTTCAATCCCGGCCCTAAATTGAACGGGCCCACATCAAATTCCGTCCCGTACGGGCCCGGGCTGGGACAGGGCTAGGCCTGGGCTTAGCCCGATCCTAGACAGAAGCAAAACATTCTCTAATTATTCCTGCTGTTACCAGACACCCAGTGTGAACCGGACTTTAAACCCTCCTCCTTTTTTTCGGGCTTGGGACCGGCAATACAATGTAACAAGCAACATGGTGGAGTTAAAAACTTTTTTTTTTTTTTTTTTTGCCTGTGACAGTAGAAATCAGAAAATCAATAGAAATGAATGAATATCCTATAAGCTATATGGGTCAAGAAATAAATGAGTATCATATATGAGTCAAATTAAAGTAATGTAGGATCAGTTAAAAACTTCTTTTTTTTTTTTTTTTTACGGTGAAAGTAGAAAATCAAAAAATCAATAAAATGAATGAGAATGAGTATCCTATTTTCCTATATGGGTCAGGTAATTTAAAAAAGAAATGAACAGAAATGTATTGTCCAAACTCAGCCCGCTGGGCTCAAATTTTTTTAAAAGCCCTGTATTTTAGGGCTTGGGACGGGCCGGGCCTGAACGGGCTGGGCATCCTCTACCCAGTCCCCATCCTATTTTGGCCGGGCTTTAAAATGTATTGTCCAAACCCAGCCCACTGGGCTTAAATTTCTATTAAAAACCCTATATTTTAAGATTTGGGCCGGGCCGGACCGGACCGGACTTTTTACCCATTTTATCCCGTCTCAGGCATACGTCAAATGTCAATAAATATACTAGTCATGGGAGGGATTGAATGTAAGAGCCTCAATTGCTTAATTACAGGCATGGGAACCAATTATTATTATATATATGATAATGAATTTGCATGAATATGGGTGGAGGTGGGTAGGCACTTCGCTTTCTCACCACAAATGTCATTCACAACCACACTACCATTTTTTCTGGTACATAACTGAACCAGAAACAACAGAAGTTGGCGCCATATCTCAAATAGTATACACTTTTGACTCTCTCTCTGTCTTCTTTTACTCAACCAGAACGAAAGCTGAGATTAAAAACCCTAGCATTAATTGAATAAAACAACAAGATAGAGATCCATTCATATGATTTCGTTATGTAAAAGAGATTTGTTTTTAATTTCTTGGTATGGGGTTGCTTGAATTGAAGTGACTGACGGATTGAGAAGGGCAAATGCGTAGATGGGTGCCAGCTACCTGCTTTCATTGAAGACGGGAAGCAAAGGAAGGTGGAGTGAGTAAACCTTAATTTCATATAAATATAAATGGATACTGATCAACCATACCCAACCACCCAAAATAACTTGATTGTGAATTTTGGGTCTTTGATGTGATTGCCAATGATAACGATAGCATTTGGGTCGGTTGATAAACTTGGCAGCAGGGGGTAGAGAAGGAGAGTCCATTGGGTCTGATAGGAGTCGCTTGAGTGCTTCTCTGTAAGGTCTTTTACTCTCCTTCTGTTTTCTTCCTTTGATTCTATGAGGGTTTTTGGGCTTGGTTTTGGGGCTTGGAATGGGTTTTAGGGGTTTTAAATAGGATATAGGGAGTTTGGGGCTTTGGGTTTTTGTTTAAACTTATCTACTGTTTTTGGGGTTGTGCTGGTTTAGATGTTGGTTTGAAGTTTTGGGTTTATGAGAGGGTTTTAAGGTTTGTAGATGGTTAACAGGGACTGGAGGATTTGGATACTGTTAATGTTTGTTTTGAGTTTTTGGGGTCGGTAAGGAAATGGATTCTGTTTGTTTTCTTGCAGCCTTGATTGTTGCCGTTTGGAAGGGGGTCATGTTTTTGGATGGGTTTTTGAGGTTGTTAGATTTGCAGGATTTTAGGGGAAGCAGATTATTACGTGACGTTTGCTTCATTGTCTCTATTATTTATTTATTTCTCTTTAATTGGAGAAATTAGATGAAATTCAACTTATTGTGGGCTATATTGGGATTTTTCTCCTTTCATCATTGATTTGCTCTTTTTCTTTGGATTGGAGAGTGTTGACTACATGAAAATTGGTCTTAGTGTGCTTTTAGTTGGATTTGTAGATATTTTTAAAAAAAAATAATTAATTGAACACTTTTTATTATTTTTATTTTTTGCTGAGAAAATTTTAGCTGTTATGTACTCAACCGTTTCTCAAGCTGTTTTTATGGTGGTCACATGTTATGGGCCTTCTAGTTTAATTCAAGGTTTTCGAAAATTTTTGGTTCGAGTCTTCATCTATTTCTTTCTAGGGTTTTTATTTTTCAGTCACCACCAAGGTCTGGCTGTCTGTTTGAATGACCATGAATTTAGTTTATCCCTCAGTGGGTAATCTGTTTAAAGGGTATGTGCAGGGTCATTGGCAACTGAAGACGAAGATGAAGTCTTTTGCTGTGGAGGTGGAGAGTGGAAGAGAAGGGAGAGATGGGCAACCATCACTTGGTCCAGTGTTCCGGAATCCGTTGTCAAAGGGTGGATTTCCACCGCCAGACCCTAGAGTGAGCACTTCATGGGATGTGTTCAGGTATAATAAGAGAACAGTATGAGGTTGGATTTATACCAGGAAAAACATATAATGCTTGTTTTTGTAGTTTCTAGATGGGCTTGACAATGAATGAGGAAAAATGTCTGGTTGGTTTTTGTTGGATCATCAGGAGTCTCTGCTGGAGAGAATGAAGAGTTCTCTCTAGCAAATTGAAAAGTGTGACGGGTGGCAGGGTTCTGAGGCCCACTGATCTCATCAGATCTAAAAATGATTTTGGGATTAGCCATTTGACAAAAAATTAAGTCTCTTGGACATTGCTAGCCATCTCATGTAAGGCGATGAAATTGGTAGTCAGTGTATATAACAAGATTCTTTTATATTTCACCACCCACTTGATGTGCTTTAGATTAAATGGCTAGAAATTTCTGATGAATATGGATGCTGTAGATTGCTAATACACAAAGCCCCCATCATCATCGTCATCATCAAAGCCGTTTCCCAACTATGTGAGGCTTAGCTATATGAATTATGTTTATCCATTCCAGACTATCATTGGCCAAATCCATGGATAGGTTGCTCTTCTTCGGATCTATCGCCTAACATGTCAAAAAATTTCAGTTTGCTTAAGAGATTTCTCTAGAGAATGTTGGAGAGGATCCAATTCCCATCCTCAACTCTTCAGTCAGTGAGAGTGTGAATAATATTTTTTTTATAGGTAAAAATAATATTATTTGTCTCAAAGACAAGAAAAAAATAATAATAATAATCTCTATACACATGGTTCAAGTCTCATGGGTCGATAGGCTCTCCTCTCTCTGTCATGTTTCTTTCTTTCTTTTTTAACCCCAAGTTTTGATATTTTTGAACATGCTGCAGGCATTTGCTGTTTGAATAGTTTTACTTTGCTAGCAATGATATACACATGATCATATACTATTTTATACCCTTATGTGGTCTTGATCTCATTGACTTAACTTTATGCTGTAGTAATGCAGTGGAGAAGTATCCTCAAAATCGGATGCTTGGATGGCGCGAATTCGTTGATGGAAAGGTAACTTATTTGAAGTATTGAATCTCTAGAAATCTTTTAGTGAGCAGCATTTGAAGCTCATTGTTGTTGTATTGTGTGTCTGATTGATGCGGGTTCCTCCTATCTTGCTGGTTTTCTAGGCAGCTTATTATTCGTGGAGAACATACAAGGAAATATATGAGGAAGTTTTACACATTGGTTCTGCCCTGCGGTCATCCGGTGCTGAACCCGTAAGTGCATGTTTGCAGTCATCCCTGTGTTGATGCACTTGCTAAATGAGCTGGTAAATTAATCCTTTGCTTCTCCTTTTGCCTTTTTGACAGGGTTCCTGTATCGGAATTTATGGATCAAATTGCCCTCAATGGATAGTAGCCATGGAGGTCTGTTTGGAACACATAACTTCTCTCATATCCATTGGCCAGTATAATTATATAGGGCTGTCAATTAGCTGAGCTAGCATGCGAGCTTGCTCAACTTCGATCGGTTAGGCTCGGGCTTGGCTTGTGAAGTTAACATACATGTACATAAAAGCCCAAGCCAAAAATAAGCCCAAGATTGGTTAACTAGTATACATAAAACACTGCTGGAATGGTGAAACAGAATTCTTGTACTAACCCCAACATAGATGGGACAAGGCTTTGATGGTGAGGATGCATATGTATAGTATACATATCCATTTGCTTGTGCGTGTATAAGGATGACAAGCAAGCCCAACCTCAAATGCTAGCTCTGCTTTTTGTACTTGAGCTTAGGTTTTCTCAATTGGCACTTCAAGCTCGACTTGAGCTCGAGAGTTGGATCATATAGTTAAACTAAAGCTCAAGGTTGAGCTCGGCTCAGCTTGGCTCATTTACACCCCTGTAATCATAACTAGGATATCAACTAGTTTTCGATTGCTGAAGGTACATGTATTTTTTAATTTATTTCATATGTTTGACAATCACTGTATTGGATCCTTACAGGCTTGCAATGGCCACAGTTTAATTTGTGTTCCTCTCTATGACACACTTGGTAATTCTTCTTAAAGTTCCTTTGCATGAGTTCTTTAGGCATATTGAAAATGTTCTATTTGGATGTGGTTGTCTAAGTTTTTTTTTGGTCGTCATTTTCTATTGCCATTCTGTTTCATTATGGTCTTATTGTATGTTCCGAAGCCTCGTTGAATTACAATTTTTTCAGAGCTCTATTATATACAAATGGCCCATGGTTCCATGATTTGAACTGTTTATCTGATGGCCCCACTTGATGGTGCATGCCCTCAAATTTTCAAGGTGCAAAGATTGTTATGCTCCAAACCTATATATGCCCTACATATAAATGATTCAGAAATAATTTGGCATTCATCTAGATAAAGGCTGGTGAATAAAGGGTTAGGTTAAAGTCCAGAAGATGTTGAGACAATCCTGCATCTATTCCCTCTTGTTAGTAGTTTAAATCACACACCATGGGCCCTGCATGTCCAATTGGGTATCTCAACAATCTGTCCATTTCTTGAGGCTCAGGGCCGTATTATTTTCTTTATTTTTAAATGATTCATCTAAATTCAAATTATTCCTGTCTGTGGTGGCACCATGCAGGGCAAGGAGCTGTTGATTACATAATAGAGCATGCTGAAATTGATTTTGTTTTTGTCCAAGATAAGAAAGTGATACAAGTGAGAGCCCAAAAGTTGATCTTTAAGCTTTTCTATTCAATTCTCCACTTGATATATTTTTCCAGCTAGACCTTCTATATGGCTGCTACTAATGAGGTGCTTTGGATTGTACTTCCAGCTTCTGAATTCCAATTGCATATCTGCTGGACGCTTGAAATGTAATCGTTTACCAGAATGTTCTTTAGGTGAAAGTGCTCTAAAGCCCTTCTATAACATTTTAGTTTGTTTTCTTTGTGATCACAGTGATTGTCTGCTTTAGTACTTTGACAAAGGAAGAAAAGGACAGTGCAGCCTCCTTTGGAACTAAACCATATTCCTGGAATGAGTTTCTCCAGATGGTAAGCTTTTTGAGATTGCACCAGCAACAGCAACTTAGGATGTCTCTGCCCCGAATCACAAGTGGGGGAGATGGTACTCTTCCAGATTTGAGTTTGGGGCCACACAGAAAATACCCATATTCAGTATCCTTTTTGTGCCTGTTCACACAGACACACACACACACACACACACACACACACACACACATGGGATTCTTATCCTATAGAAGGAAACAAAGTAAAACAAATCCCTACCTTCTTTTTTTTTTTTTTTTTTTTTTTTTTTTTTTTTTTTTTTTTAAGATAGATTGAACGACATTCCTATTTCTTCTCCTTAATAAACACAAAATGTTTGGAAATTTTTTTTGTTAGGGGACGTAGAGATTTTTGTAGGTGGGCCCATTTTTAAAAACTCCTCGTGACTCATCAAAGAAATTGTAAATCATATTTAGGGGACCCACTATAAAAAGACTATATGTAAGTATAATTATCTGGTCCATTATAGTTATTCAGAGGATGAATTAACAATCTTAGTGAGCCTACCATCAAATTTTACAAGAGGGTCCCATTGATGAATTATTAGGTTTGGAATCAAAGGATATAGATCCATCTCTTCTTTTGATTAGAGTGGACCCCACAAGTTTCTCATTAGTTCCAAACGAAATGTAAATAGGGTGTTCCTTTCACCATGTAGGATTTCAAGGCATAAGCAATAGCATTTAAGAGGATAAGGCATGACAGCTATTTAAGGGATGATAACATCTAAGAGATTTCAAATGTGGATTGATTGTAGTTTTAAAAGGGGAAAAACACTCCTTTTGAAGGGGGGCATTCACACCTCATAGTGGAGCCCACCTAATGAACCACACACAAGAACTCCACATCTTTCCCCCCCCCATTTTCCTAAATTACACAATCCTAATTGACTACACCAATGGATCGATTATTTAAGGGGTGAAACTTGTTGGTTGTTGATGAAGGGGGTTAGGATGATCAGATGGGGCCCATATTTTATACATAGGTAAGCCTCTACCAAATGAAGAGATCCCCCCAATCCCATCGCAAAGCGCTTTCTCTGTGTGTGTGTGGAAAAAACTCAAGTGAGCGCCGGTGGGGCCCACCTGGTGATCCATTCAAGTGGCCATAAAACAAGGACCCCTCCCAGATAGTCATTGATCCCGAGTTTGGCACGCATCCGAATGGATTGGACTGTTGCATTGACTGTGTACTCGTTTTGGATGATGAAAACATGATGGTAGTTGATCAAGTGGTTGGGATGATGACTTGAGCCTTAGTCACCGTACACAGTTTGATTGGGGGAGATCTTTTGATACCCTCCGGTCTCATCCCTAAGTGGCCCCCATAATAAACACTACTCACCTTATCATGAGCACTGGTGCTCAAGTGAGGGGTATATATATAGCTTATCCAGTGCGCGACTCACGCACTGGGGCTCAGTATGCACCAGGTTCAGGTTGTGGGGCACACATGGGGCCCAGACTGAGGGTGTTTTCAAGATCTAGGTGGGACCTGTCTACCTACCAAATTTGGGTCTTATCTCATCTTCATCCGGGCTCCACAAGTTTAACGATATACAGTCCATTCGTCTAGGTGTGCATTCGATCCAACGGTGTACAATCCATTCGAATGGTTGCAAACCCAGGGGGACGTGTGTACTATTTATGGGTGGGGGTGGGGGTTGGTCCATAAAGATGGAGCCCCAAGTGCGCAAGTGTGCACTAGTTAACCAGTGTATATATTGCACAAATTTCATGGAACCCAAGGGTTTACACCCATCCGATTGGATTGGACCATTGGATCGAGCCGAGGTTCAAAATTTTTTTATTTAATATAAGTCATCAAACTTGTGGGGCACGGATCAAGATCAAGGGGTTAAGAGCATGGGATTGAACCAAAACTTGATGGATCCTTCCATCTGCCCTGGTTCCATGATTGGTGGATCCCCAGGTGGACCCCATCATGTCAAGGGTTTTCACACATTCAATTGGATTGGACTGTTGGATTGTGGGTCGAATTTTTTTTCATTTAATTTAAGTCATCAACCTTGTGGGGCACAGATCAAGGGGTTAGAGCATGGGATTGAATCCAAACTTGATAGTTGGGCCCATCAAAGATGGCTGTTTCCATCTCCCCCGGTCCTGTGATTAGTGGATGCCCGGGTGGGGCCATCATGTTCTCTCTCACCGCAAGTGGTGAGAGTTAACTCTCACGGGATCATTTCCTTGCACACACACACACCCCTATCCGAATGGATCACACACCCTCCCTGCTAGTCACCAATCCCCTTTGTTTACACCCATCTGAATGGACTGCACCATTAGATCTACAAGTCAACTTTTTAAAGGGTGAAACTTGTGGGCTGCTGATAAAGGGTTGCGATGATGATCGCGTGAGCCTCCGTCACTGTCCACTAGTAGGGCCTACCCAAATGAAAGGTGGGCCCCACAGTGGAGGTGAGCACCATGCGCACCTCGTGCACTTAATGAAGGGGTTAGGATGATTTGATGGGGGGTGCACCATCCGAACGGATTGGACCATTGGATCGAGTGGAATTGTTTTTTTCCTTTTATAAAATAAAGCCATGGAACTTGTGGGCCGTTGATCAACGGGTTAGGATGATCTGATGTGCCCTAATTTTTTAACATAGGTAGGGTCCATCGAGAAACCAACACAACAATCCCCCCCCCCCCAAAAAAAAAAAAAAAAAAAGGAAAAAAAGATGGGGCCCCACAATCAGGTGCGCACGGTTGCACACCATCTCAAGCATCCTTTGCACCCAATTAGCTTTAAACATCCCAAGGTACCATATTTTTAAGTACTGACTTTAATGTAAATTGTTGACAAAACTGGCACAGTGGTGCCTTTTAGCACTACCTTCTATTGTTGACAAAAGCAATTTAGCATGAAGAGTGGGATGAAGCAACGCCAATGGTGGCTTTGAGTCTTGATTGCTCAACTCTCTTATATGTTCAATAATAATTTTCTTTAGAGCAACTCTTAACAATTTCTGAGACCAAATTCTTGTACTCTATGTTAGAAGTATTTTACATGAAAAAAGACTTGGGGTCATTTGGTAACTCTAAAAATAAGCTTACTTTGTGAGTTAGAGCTTTTTTACATATTAGAGAGTTTGGTAAATCTCTAATTGTATTTTCTAATTTTAGGCCTTATATTTTTTTAATTGGGGGGGGAGTGCTTTTTTAGCTAAAGCGGATGGAGATGGATAATGCAAAATTTACAAGTGTTGGATGAAAAATAACCTCATAACATTTTCAAAAGTTTTGCAAATGGTGGGTTCTACATTGTAATTCATAAAAGGTGGGCCCCTATTACATCATGAAATAAGAGCTTTTTTTTTTTATAATTTTACCAAACATTCTAATTGTAAATTAGAACTTAAAAATTAGAGCTATTATTTAAGACCTTAGTCCAATTAGTTCTTATTAATTAGATTAGAGTTTTCAAACGGCCCCTTCCACTGGAAATAAATACCCAGATGATTTCCCTTTGTGCTTTATCTTGGTTAAAAAAAAAATTTAATTAAAAAAAAACTTCTATGACCCATCTATTAATTTTGATTTCTTGTTTTCAGGGAAAAGAAAATCCTGTAGAACTTTATCCACCTCAGCCTCTTGACATATGTACAATAATGTATACAAGTGGGACGAGTGGACAACCAAAAGGTGTTATTCTAACTCACGAAAATCATGCAATGTACATTAATGGAGTTGATCTGTATATGGACCAGTTTGAAGACAAGGTGAAATTGGCTTGAACTTTTGCTGCATTTATTTTCTGCAAATGCACCCTTCTTTATAGGCATATTCATTGTTAATTTGCTTTTCTCAACTCTTTCATGTGACACCTTGATCATGGAAAAGTCTTTCCTTGCACAAAATGCTTAGTAGTCCATGGTCTTGCATTGGCAAAGTGACGCCACCCCACCTGATGGAACCTTCATAGGTCACCAACTGAACAACTAATGGAACTTCTAAGGGTTACTGAAGCTATTATTACTTTTTATTTCTTCTTTCTTTTTGTGTGTATGTGGTGATGGGGGTTCTGACTTCTGATGCTTTGTATGCATGTCACCCTGACTTTTTTCTTGTAATTTCATTGGTAGATGACAGTTGATGATGTGTATCTTTCTTTCCTTCCCCTTGCTCATATCCTGGACCGCATGATTGAGGAATTCTTCTTCCATAAGGGTGCTTCCGTTGGTTATTATCAAGGGGTATGCTCTCAACTTTAGTTCTACTTCTTGAATGTACTCTCTCTCTCTCTCTCTCTCTCTCTCTCTCTGTGTGTGTGTGTGTGTGTTTGTTTGTTTTGAGATCTAATTACTCAGGATTCCTGCTGGTCATTTCCAATTTTTTTTTAAGGATATAAACGCATTAAGGGATGATCTCATGGAGTTGAAGCCAACATTCTTTGCTGGTGTCCCTCGAGTTTATGAAAGAGTGCATGAAGGCATGGATAGTCAATGATCATCTTTTGTTAACAGCTTTTGATTCCAACTGCTCAACATATCAATTACATTCTTCAGGTATATTGAAGTCACTACAAGAACTTAACCCACGCAGGAGGAAGATTTTTGACATTCTGTACAAATAGTAAGCTGCTTGTCTGATTTTGCTTCCTATTTCAAAAGATTAGAATTTTTAACCCTTGTTTTTGTTATCATGTTTTAACACTTATTTCTTTAATGCAATACAGCAAACTTTTCTGGATGAAATTAGGGTTTTCACACAAAAACGCATCACCATTGGCAGATCTGTTAGCATTTCGCAAGGTTCTATTACCATAATCTACCACGCCATTTTCTTTTTAATTTCAAAGATACATGCAAAATCATGTGTGGAATGCTGACTTTGTGTGTGTTTGTGTGTTTATGTGCGTGTGTGTGTGATATGCACAGGTTAAGGCCCGGTTAGGTGGACGGATTCGATTAATGGTATCTGGTGGAGCCCCCTTGAGCACTGAAGTGGAGGAGTTCATGAGGGTTACGGGCTGTGCATTTTTCACACAAGGCTATGGTAAAGTTAATAATTGTTATTTAGTATGAAAATAATTAAGACCAGTATCTTACACTCATTAGTTAGTGTGTTTGCAATGATGGATGATTGCTCAATGTGCAACCTTAAATTATTGACCAATAAGACATCATACTGCTTGACATTCTGTAATTCCATTTTCAAGATAGTGTATTCCAACTATTTAAATTAGAAACTGAGGTCTGTTACAGGACTTGGGTAAATAAAATATTGCTCCGAGTGAGTTCATCAACTAGATGTTAGTTTTTAATCCTTATTTATTGTGGAAGATTACACTCTGCACCGGTTGACTAAAGCTTCTACTGAGAATAAGTACCTAGGAAAAGAGTTTTTTTTTTTTTTTTTATCTAGCACTAGTAAAATTCTTAAGACCTAATTTAGGGATTGAGGTGATTCTACACATAACTGCAAAACCTTCTATGATACATGTAGTTCTCTCTCTATTTGGAATCTTGTGACAAATTTTTGGTCCCCAGAATCATAACGAGTACATATAATAGTTGCCATCTCATGAATTCTAGAATTTCATGAGTTGAAAATCCTACAATCTTTCTGCATTTGCATTTAGAATTATCTAAGTTATTTGTTTGTTCAACAAACTTTTCTTAGGACTGGTTGAAGCACTTCCTTCGCAGTCTCACATCTTCACCTGGTGTAACATTACTTCATTTCCTTTTAAAGTCTTGTCTGGAAAAGTTGCCTTGCTTTCAAGGTTTTATTTTCATTTTATTATTTTCTAAACATATATTTAAAAAAAAAACAGTGTTTTGATTGTCTTATTTCTTATAAAGACAATTAAAAAAAAGAAAGAAAAACTAAAATTTTCTTGTGATTACAACTTGATCCTGTTTAAACATCCTAATTGAGAAGTAGATGTAGATCCGATTATAGTGCAAAACCAGATGTTAGATTTCACTTTGACACTGGAGGCAATGTTATCTTAATATCCTCATTTCCTCGTTGATTTTGCTGCTGTTTTTATTTTGTTATTTAATTTCATCTTTGGGAAGGTGCAATCAATATTAAGAATCCAATTTATTGATGGACAATTCTGAAGTTACTGAAAATTTTTAACTCATTGGATTACTCAAGTCAATGGATCAACACAAAGATATGGCAACGTGCACATGGCACAAATTTACATTACTTAAGGTTAGGCTCAATGTCAGTGTCAGCTTTCATGATTGATTAGGGTAGTTTCTTGTAAGACTTTGCAACTTTGATTTCCAGAATGTTGAGCCAAACATTTTTCCATGCACATTACACACTATTCTCTGTCAAAAGAAAAATAGTTTCTAGTTGCACTTATCATACATGATATTTGATATTGATGGATTATCCTCCTTTGAAAAGTGCAGGAGAAATTTATCTCTTTTATGCAACCATGTGATTCTTGTGATGGTGTATTTGGGCTCTCCTGTTCAGTAATCTAAGGCATCCATCTGGTGGGTGTCTTATGCAGGCCAAACTAAAGTGCCCAACCCAAAAGTGTATGCCTGAAGGCCTAAGCCCAAAAAGGCCCAATGAAGAAGAAAATCCTCAGAATGTGTTTTCCAGCTGCACTTTCCTATTTTACAAGTTTCTAGAGGATTTTCCTAGTTTTCCCTAATTTTTAGTGGTTACTAAGATTTAGAGATAAATTAGGTAGTTTCTATTTTATTTTTTCCAAATTAGATTACTGGTTAGACTATTTAAAGGATTGTAATCTACTACAGTTGATCGTTGAATATTGAATAGAAGTTTGAGTCTTTTCTTTTGAGAATTATTTTCTGTCTTTGTTGTGATACCTAGACTGGTGTGAATCTATCCTAAGCCTTTGGCTTGGAGAATAGTCTCTGGCTACTCTTCCTCACCCACGCAGCCACGCTGCGTCATCGTCATTATGGGATGGACTATTTCCTAGAGTCTCCCATATCAGATGATCTTGGAAATGGTTTCTGTCTTTGGTTTGATACCTAGACTGGTGTGAATCTATCCTAAGCCTTCGTTGGGAGAGTAATCCTGGGCTACTCTTCCACACCCACGCTGCGCTAGTGTCATCATGGGATGGACTATTTCCTAGTCGTCCCATGTCAGATGATCTTGGCTATCCAATTGGACTATTTCCTAGAGTCTCCCATATCATTTGATCTTGGCCATCCAATTGGTGGCTTGATAAAATATGGTAGCACCCTATATTTCATATTTAATGAGGACAAAATCAGATGCAATCGTGGAAAGGATCAATCCCCTATCCCTTCTATGATCATAATTTGAATTATGAGGGTTTGGCTAAAGAATGGCACAACATTGTCAGGCTAATGATTGGTTTCTTCTGTGTTTCTAGATTTCCTCAACGATACATTTCTGAGTAGTTCAGTTGTCGTTTATGCAGGGTTGACAGAAACTTGTGGGTTGTCTGCGGTTGGGTTACCAGATCAAATAAGCTTGGTTGGCACTGTTGGTCCACCATCAGTCTACAGTGAGATACGCCTTCAGGAAGTTCCAGAGATGGGTTATAGCCCGTTTGCAGAACCTCCGTGTGGTGAAATATGTGTTAGAGGAAAGACTGTCTTTTCTGGATACCACAAGAATCCTGAACTGACAAAAGAAGTCATGAGAGACGGGTGGTTCTATACAGGTGAAATGTAGTTATTTCATTTATGATGACCAATCCAACGAAGGAATATTTGGCTGCAAGCCTCATGTTATTTCCTGATGTTCTCAGGGGATATAGGAGAACTGCGCTCTGATGGAATTCTGAAGATTATTGATAGAAAGAAGAATATTTTTAAACTTTCTCAAGGGGAGTATGTTGCTGCTGAGTATCTGGAGAAAATATACGGTTCCTCTCCAATTGTTGAAGATGTAAGCCCTTTTTCTTCTTCATTTAATCAACAATTGTTCTGCTCATTATGAAATTTCTTGTGCCTTTTTAGATCTGGGTATATGGGGACAGCTTCCGGTCTGTGCTAGTGGCAGTGGTTGTACCACATGCAGACAACACTAAGAAGTGGGCAGAACTAAATGGTTACTCAGGTTCTTTCCCTGAATTATGTTCCCTCGAACAGCTACAAACTCATGTTGTCCTGGAGCTTAAATCAATTGCTATAAGAAACGAGGTGAGTTTCGTTGTTCTTTAAAATCCTCGTTGTGCTTGATTGGAATGTCTTTTTCCTATATTGAAGTTTATATTCTTGTTTAGGTGTTTTCCTGCTTTTGAAATCATTACTTCTCAGTTTTCATTTCAGTTCACCTTTAACTAGAGGTTTGTGGACAGTCTCTGGAACCAAACCTCTGACATATATACGTCTTAAGCTTTAAGGTGCAGATGTGAGTGTGTCCACAAATGGCAATGCACGGATGCGGACACAATTTGTGCCAAATTCATGATTGTGTTATAGGTGGTTCCTGCAGTTCGTATTAACTGCCCAAGTTATGGTGGGCCCACTCAATCATATGTGGCACGCATGTATGTTGAAGGTGGACCATCAGAATTTTTTCTGTTAGTCTGCGTATATGGCCCACCAGATGGGCTAGCCTGATTTTTGGCCATGGTAGATACCATGCCACTTGAAGGAAAGCTTGGGAGTGACACAGATCCGCCATGGTGGTGAGTGTTTCTGTCCGCATGTTTGGAGAACCTCTCAAATGAAGTTGTCGTAGGTCCAATCACTGCTTAACATTAATTAATAAAGAGGACAATTGATCATGGTCTTTCATGAAGGTTTGAGTTTTATGTTGATATATCAGTTGTGTCCGAGAGTTGATGTCTACTTTCTTGTTCCAAACCAGCTGAGAGGATTTGAACATATCAGAGGTGTGATTTTGGAAACTCAACCCTTTGATGTGGAAAGGGATTTGGTGACTCCTACTATGAAGAAGAGAAGAGGCCAAATACTGAAGCATTACCAGGTGAAAAGTGATCATGATGATGTTATAAATTCCACTGCTAGCATGTGTCTGCAGGCACTCTCTCTTTTTTGTTTCCTCTGGTATTCATTCATGGGCTTATTACGATTTTCTTGTATTGTGCAGGAAGGAATCGATAACCTCTATAAAGGTTTGACTAAAGGAAGAACTTAGGATTGTCTCTTTCATGTTAAGATTATTCCTCTGTATGTATGTGTGGGGGTGTGTTATTTTTTTCCAATAATGTTTCTGTAGCCATTAGTGAGCATAGTATTATGTTGGAAGGGGTAAACTGAAATAATTATCAGAATATTATCAAGCATGCAGAGTATGGGTTATTTGGTTTCTTGTTTATCAGAAGATGTTCTGTTTGGGTTGCCCAATGTCATATAATAATGTCATGGGTTATTTGCATAAATCCCCTCCCTTTCAGCTTACATGTGAAAGAAACCCTGACATGTCATGCTAACATTGATGTGTTTGATATAAGGGGAAAAAAAAATTATGAGTAGGTTCAATTGCAGAAAGTTTCAAGGATGTTACTTGGCATGGTTTAGGCGCATAGACAGGAAACCATATTTAGGGCCTGTTTGTTTTAAATTAGATTATATTGGAATTGAATACACAAAGGAACTCACGGTCAAATGTGCTCCATTGGAGGATTTTGAAAGAGAGAAGGGTATTGAGGTGTGAGTGGCGTAAGATATAAGGTAGCAATGTACATGCAATCTTCACTTTTCCAGGATTCGAATTAATCTGGCGGTGGTTGGGTATTCTTTTTTTTTTTTTTTTCCTTGATTCAAATTTCATTGAAGTGGGGTTTGATGGTCATTTTTGTATATTAACCTTTGGTCTTCATTTTTAACCAATTTATGTCATGAATTCATATGTATTTTATGCAAACAGACAGGTCCAAGTCTTTACGTGATGTCTTAAAGGGTTAAGTTTAATAAACTAGGAGAGTGGGGTGACTAATAAAGCAGATAAGAAAAGATATGATTGAGATATTGGAATACAACTTTAAATAGGATTAAGAAAGTAAAATTCACAAACCCGATCAAAGACTAGTAGGATAAGACTGCATAATTTTGCATGTGCTTAGTACATAGGGATGCAAATGGATATCTAATTATCCGAAGGTTCCAACTCGTAAAAATCTGAGTTTAGAAGTCGTCTTAGGTATTGATTCATAAATGGGTTTATATCATAACCCAATTTAAGTTCCGATTGATAAATTGGTCCAATTCCAACCTTTTGTTTGGGTACCTCGGCCAAAGGGGCTGAGACCCAAATGAGAGGCTGCATATACGCGGGAAAGTCCAATTCCAACTTGTGGACTCAGGACCTACTGCCTAGCCTGTTTGCCCGTACCTTATATCTTGGATGCTCTGTTGGATAGTTCTATCAACCAAAATACAGAAAATGCTTGTAGCATGTATTCTATTGTTGCTTTTATTGTGCAAATGTTGGATATGGATGCCCTGACTACTGCTCAACTGGTTCAAAAAATGATGTCACATATATGGGTGCTTGCGTTAAAATCTCTTGAAAAGCGAAAAAAGAAAAAAAAAAGACATGAAGGATGCATGTCTTTGATGTTGTAAACTGTAGCTTAAAATCAACTTTTGTTGGGGCATTTTTATGTTTACTCCTAGAGGTGTGACTTGAAGGGCAATTATAGGTTGAATGATATTCCTATTTTAAACTAAATAATTAGGTAAGAAGCCAAAACCAATTTTTGAACTAGATCCTAGTCCTCTAATCAGAACTTTCACATTGTCTTATCGCAACCGGGTCCAAAACCAATAAAATAAATTCCGAGTCAGAACAAGATCAGAACCAAAACCGTCATTTAGGAAACGGTTCCAGTCTCGTTCCGAATCCGATATGGTTTCAACCCAAAACGAACCCATTTGCATCCCTACTAGATCATTGTAAAATTTCAAATAGGCTTGAGACTTGAGAAACAAAATACCTTTCTTCCAGGAAAAATCTAAAGAAGAAAGAAAATTTATGTGCCTTACCACATGGTAATAGTAATCACAAGCCCATCTAATTGGCACAATTTATAGCAGTATTCTAGAAAGAAAAAAAAAAAAAAAAGAAAGAAAGAAAGAAAAAAAACTTGTAGCTCTAATACGCATATAATTATTTTTAGTTGGTGGTGTTTTATATTTGAGGTTTTACCAATGATCAATCATAAGGTGTGTTTCTCATCATCAAGAAAAAAGAAAAAACTAACCATGAGCGCTTTTTTTTTTTTTTTTTTTTGTAATAGCTATACATAAATAAAAAAAGAAAGGGCGCCATCATGAGTTTTGCGAGGGAGGACAATTTTCAAACAAATGAACTAACCAACAGGAGACGTTGCTTACGAGGGAAAAACGAGAATGAAGTGGACATGCGGTTGAGTGACTTGAGATATGCTTATAAAATGCTGCTTTGTAACGATGAATGATGACAAATTCTCAAAAACTCTCATAACTCAAAAGGAGAGTTTCTGCCCCTATCTAATTGCCAATGATCCACCTTTGTCGGAAATATTTAGGAGAGAGAATCGGATATGTATATCACTTGTAACACGTGTCACACTTTTATTGATTAAAAGATGGGCCTTCTTTTTTTTTTAGAAAAACGCCCTGGGAGTTCTAGAACATAACTCATGTATGATTGTGTGTGTATATATATATATCTATATATATATTTACAAAACCATCTTATATTCTTATGTGACTCATGTCTTTCTTTCTAAATATAGTACCTTTGTTGGCCCTGCTCTATCATATGAAATAAGAATGAAATGAATAAAAATCTAAAAAAGAATAAAAATAGATTTGTTGGACCTACAAAACTGCTTGACAATTAATATTTAGGAAGAGTATAAGTCACTTTGGATCTTTTCGTAAATACAATAACTTAAAGTGGGCAGTTTTATAAATTAGAAGAGTACCCCAACGGCCTTTCAATTGATTTGCACAGAAAGAGGCGTGCTATTGGTCATTTCATTTGGTCTCTCTCTCTCTGTATACGCCTGGAATTACTGTCCTATTGGTTTGTTAGGAGCTAAAAGGATCCTAACATGTAACAACTCAATCCAAATCTGTTTCAGTCCGAAAATCTCTACTGAATACTGATAATGTAGTTTGGCTAGGCTCGTGGCACCCCCATTACTCATGTTGCTTCTGTTTTTTGAACTCCACAAAGGCCCACCTGATAAGGGTCTTGGTGCCAGGCCATGAATGGGGGCCTTTACATGGAATCTAAGCCGCTCAAAACGTCTATTTGCAGTACCTTTAGATTTTTTATTTTTTTATTTTATAACGTAGGGTGTTCCAACTTTTGGGCCAGAATAATCCCTACAGGCGCGGGAGAGAAATCAGATAAAATTCCCCTGACCTCAATGTTGTAGTGCAGTTTCGAACCCACAACCTCCGAATGCAAACCGTGGTCCTAACCTAATTGAACTCGAGCTACAGTACCTCATCCCTCTGGATTACAGTACCTTTAGATTGATCACATGTAGAAATATTATTGTATGCGTCCATGATAAATCGGTTTTGCAGACTTTTACTTTTCAGCAACTTCTTTTTTTCTTTATCTATCCTTTTTTATGGAAATGCTTTTTATATAACCGTGAGAAAATGAAACTCAATTTTACACCGTCGCACCAAACGACGAAATAAGTTCAACGAAATAAGTTAAATAAGAATCAGCAAACTCCAATTGAGTGACATTGGTGGCATTGACATTGGTGAGACAACTGTGTGAAGATGACTCTTATGAGGAGGATTCACTGAGACGGCGCCTCATAGGATCATATGAAAGCCATTTGATGTGGACACCACGCGTAACACCGAGCCGTGTGGAAAATTAAAGGGACAAGAGATCCGTCTGTGTCATCTGACCAACAAAAACGGTAACGTCTTTTGTGTCGGTTGTCGGCAGACTCGGATTTTTTTGCAACCTCCGAGTTTAAAATTCCGTTTTTAGTGTTCTACTTCTATTGCACTCTAGATCCTGTTTGGCTGTCCTTTTGTGAAATTGAATATGTACATAGATAGTGATAAGAATTAGGATCGTAAATGGGTCGATTTCGGTCTGGATCCATGGTAGATTCGGAATCGCACCGTTAAAGAGAAATGTGGAACTGTGGACCCGGAACCAAAACCGTTAAGGAGAAGGTGAAATCAGATCCGAATCCAGAACCGTTTCCGAATCGGTTTCTTGGCTTCGGAATCGGAACCATATATGAGACGAGTCTTGATTCGGATCCACGTCTAGGTAGAGAATCATATTAAAAAAAATATGGTTTTTAAGAGAAAATTTCTAAAAACGAGATAATATGTCGAGTCTCGGGTCCATAGGTCCGAACCAAGGTGGAACTGGACCCGGACTTATTTACTTATTGGAGCCTAAATAAGGACCCAGATCCGGTTTTTAACGGGTCAAAACTTCTGGGTAATCAGATAATCGAGTACTCATTTACATCCCTAGTAAGAATGAATAGAGAATGAGATATTTTATAAATACGGGGAGTGAGATAAAAAAAATGTGTGCCAAATAAGTTTTTCTTTGTTGATTATCGAAATAAAATATTCGCAGAATGACAAGCGCCCCCTATAATATTGTAGTGTCAATGGCTTCAATCGGCTGACCGAGAGTTGTCAAAATTCTAAAATCTCCATTCCCCTTACTTCAAATCAATTTTAAAAATTCTTTAAATATAAAAGGTTATTTGGGTGAGGGTAAAAGAATGAGAAAATAAAGGAGAAGAAAACCCACCCACCCCACAGTCTAGGGACCAAATCTTATTTTTCTTTTACAGAAATATTTTGTTTTGTAATTTGATGAACTGTGCTATATATATATATATATATATATCATCAAATTATCTTCTTAATAAAATTGATTCATAATTATCCCATTAGAATCTATCTAAACTTAGCCCATTGTAAGAGTGAAAGAAATTCTTTCAAGTCTTTGAAACGTATCTAGTGACAAAGTCTGCATTTCATCTGTGTATTGCAAGATTTTTCACAAATATGAGGTGCCAAACACACAAGCTAAAAAAAAAAATAAAAAAAAATCAGGAGGCTGAGATGTCTGTATCCACATTCCAGTGACAGTCCAACTAAAATTCTCTGGTATACCAAAATCGAAGTAGTGAAGTACACTCTTTTATCTCTTCTCTCTGACAAATAAAAACACTTTCAGGTAGCACAGTCACAATTATTGTTGATTTTCTAAAGAACCTTTCCTGTACAAACCCTCAACGCAGCCGCCCCATGCACTCCACTGTAACAAAAAAAAAAAGATTCAGTGGAAGAAGCTGTTCATTATAAGAAATCAGTTTGGTTGGGCATCACTGGCTATCTCATCAAGAGCAACAGAAATGGATATTGAATTTAGGAACAGTGAAGTATTTACAATCTCAAACAGTTAAAAATACCAAATGAGTTGTTAGATGTCTATTTCACTGGATCATTTTTGTAAAGTAAATTAGTTGGCCTCCCTTGCATAGCATTTGTTGTGGCCAAACTTCTTGTAAAAACCATGGGTGCACTAGTTTTTCCTTCTTCTAGAGGCTTGTGATTGGGGAACATTTCAAATCTTTGATTAAATGGGATTTCAAAATCTATTCCCATGATTTTAATATATATATATATATATATATATTTTACCACAGTTTGTACCGGAGGTTGTAGGTTCGAAACTGCACAACCACATTAGGACTACAAAGGAGTTTACCCAGCTTCCCTCTAAGTCCAAAGGAATTAGTTCAGCCCAAAGGATTGGGAATCCTCTTATAGCAAAAAATAATAACAACAATTTTAATAGCTAATTTGCAATTTTATGGCTATTATACAAAATAAATGGAGAAAAAAAATTAAGGTATTACCTTTTTTTACTTTACACACTACAGTTTGAACTCACACCGACACCATAGATTCTTTTGTGAGAAATTTTTTTTTTTTGGTGAGAAACACCATATTTGAAATATGGGGTTTTACATATACATGTGAAGAGAAATATGGGACTTCTTCTGTGGGCCTTCTTTTAGAGGAACCAATGTTAAAGAAAAATTACTCAAATGAAATGTTCAAAAAATCCCTCCGACCTCGGTCAAATGTCTTTCGTAGGGTCTAAGCCAAGCAAACATGAATTAATGTACTCATTAGACCCAAAATACCAGGATCCTTTTTGAAAAATGTGAAAACATTAAAAAGGCAAATGAAAAGATCCTACTTAACATTCAAAATGATTGTAGGGCCCACGTGCCCTGATATAAAACTTATTGTTTGGTTCAAACAGGAAAATCTTGTTTGAACTAATCAAGGGGTGCCACATGGGGGGGGGGGGGGGGGGGGATTTTTTTTATTCACGGAAGAGAGGGGATGTGACATAACCCAACCCCACCCCACCCCACCCAAACCCCAAAAAAAAAAAAAAAAAAAAAAAAAAAAAAACCAAGTGGCACCCCCTATTTGGTCAAAGATCCTCTCCCTCATGTGGCACCCCCCGATTGGTCCAAACAAGGTTTCCCTGTTTGGACTAAACAGGAGATCCGTTTCCAAAACTTATGTTAGCCTTCCTGACCCCATTACTACATATCATGGGGCCCATCAAAATCAAAGGTAAAGAAAAGTATTCAAAACGATTTTGACCAAACAACACCTAGGAAGAGTAAGGTTGGAAATTTTTCCAAGTAGACTCTTAACTACCTCAAATCATCTCATTTTGACCAAGAACCAATTCAAATGTAGAGGATTAATCAAGTCACCTCATTTTAATAAGTTATTTGCATTCTAAATTATTTGATAGATAGATCTAATTTAAACAATTAATATTTATTTTTAAATAATTAAACACAAGGTTTGGAGTCAGCGATTTGAAAATGATGACTATAAGAGACTTATATTTGATCTTTTATATTTGATATTTGGACTAACAAATTACGTAAAATGCAAAAAATAAATAAAATTTCTTAATATATTATTTTCTTGCCTATATAAATTTATTAATTTAAGTTGAAAATCATGAATGCATATGAATAACTATATATTTATATTTTATAAGTACTCAAATTATTTTTAACTATTTTTAAAGTTATTTTAAAAAGAACGACTCTCACGAGTCTCTACATTGATTCTATCCGAGTCAATCTTTTTTGCATTGAGCAAGTCGATTTTAAGTCATGAGTTCTCCAAACTTAGAGAATGAAAGCTCCCACATGAGAAAGAGTGATATATTTGATTATAGATTCATCGACAGTCGTGTGAGATGCAGGGTTGCCAACCAACTAAGCAATCATCTTCGCCACATTGTTTTCATGGATGGACTATGAAAACGAATCTTATACGGCCATTATCTTCTTGGATAATTCTCTTAACCATTTTGACACTTCACCTAAAATGATGCATGATCTCTTCTTAAAAAAAAAATAAAAAAAAAATTCGTAGGTTTCCTCCACAAATAAAATAAGGGTAATTTCTTTTCTGTTTTAAAGTAAAACCCTAGTTGGGATCTGCTCAAAATTGATCATACAATGTCTGACCTGAATGTCAATTGAGACATGAACATCTCAACAAATTAAGCCTAGGAGTCCTTTACACATTGTCTTTTGGGTGCTTTTTTACAGATACAAAAACCGCAGGGGTCAAATGCAAAAAATAAAATAAAAAGAGTTAAAACATCACACTATATTCTATTCCCTAAATCCCCTTCAATTTTTTTAATATTTATTTTAACTACTGTTTTTGGCAAGACCAAGATCTCAAACATTCGAAATTCTACAGCCAATGTTTTTATTATTCAATTCATTGTTAAATGAGACCCCAAGAGTTTTCATTAATTTTAAAAAAAGATGCTCATGAAACCAAAATTGCATAAAACCCCTCCCAACATTCTTCTTACAACAAAAAAAAAACACACTCGTTCTCTCTTTCAACTCACCCTCATGACTCAACTAACTGCTTCCAATCTTTACTTTACTCCTTCCCTTCCCCATCACTTCTTTTTAAACACAGACGAGTGAATACCACTCGCCGACACCCCTCTCTCTCTCTCTCTCTCTCTCTCTACAGAAATCTAGGGTTTTCTTCTTCGCTTCTTCTTCGCGATCTTCATTAGCTGTCATCAGATCTGATTCTTCTTTCCTTCCTTTACAAAATGATCCTGCATTTGCAGATCTTCGTCCTCTGATTTCATCTTCCGCACCCACCTGATCGAGCCCTCTGCAATTCAAAATGCCTGCGATTTTGGGACCTCTGACTCCCGGTCAGGTAAGCCGGTTCGATGGAAATTAGGGTTTTTTTTTTCGATTCGGTCTCTCTCGGGTGAGATCAGATCTGGGTTGTCGATGATTTCTTTTTGGGAAAGGATAATTCGATTATCGAAAGTTGGTTGCTTTGTGAGATTGGGTGGAACTCGTGAAGATTTCTGTGATTTAATTTGATTTGATGTTGTTTTGTAAAAGTAGGGGAGATGTAGTAGAGATATCTGTTGTTGTTCTTGAATTGCTGGTGTGTGGATTTTGATGTGTATGGATCAAATTCTATCCATGTTGGGACATTGTAGATGAGGATTGCCAAAAAGGCAGAATGATTGGATAATGCTTCCTGCCCAATTTGGATGGTTAAAAAGGAGAGCTTTCAGTGGTTAAAAATGATAGCTTTCAATGGTCTAAGGCTCAACAGATTCAGTTGGGCAATGTCCCATGGGTAAGGCTGTTGGATCAGTTTCTGGAGCTATCCCTCTGTCACAAACAGGGCGCCAGTTGGATTGTGTTAGATTGATGGAGATGGGTGGATGTTTTTTGCTGGAATAGTCCCCCATAGTTTGAGAAATGGTGTCAATTTCGCTCTGCATAATTTACCTAGTTAAATAAAGGGCAGAAATGTATTATTAAGAACGGTTAAAAGATTTTTTTTTTTTTAATAATTGTTGTCTTCAATAGACTTCGCATGAATAGTTAAAAGATTTCTATAATCGTTGTCTTCAACAGACTTCACACACAAGCAACTTTTTCTGATGGGGGGTCATTTTCAGTACTTGAGATTATTGGGGGTGGAAGGGGAATGACAAATCTCTTTTTTTCTGGGCTCTCTACATTTTATTTGAATTGGCTGATATGATGTAGGAAATTTTTTTGTCTTTCATGTGAAATGAGTGTTTCAGTTGCCAATCTTGACAGGTTTTGGCCAAGCATGGAATCCCCATTACAGACATGAGGCAATTTTACAAATTCAAGCAATGAAAAGTATTTTACAAATTCAAGCAATGAAAATTATCATACTTAAAAAACTACTGACCATTTATGCTGCTTCTTGTGATTGTTGAATGGGAAAATGTTTTCACTTCATCAGGATCTCTATCTTGATTGTTTCCTTCAAAACATTCATGTTGTTATGCATTTTATATAAGTTACTGAGTATGTAAAATTTATATACATTCATATAAGATTTAATTGAGACAATGTTCTCTTTAGCGGAAAAAAAAAAGTGACAATGAAGCAATAAACAAATTCATAATTCAGACCAGTTTTTCTTTGGCGAGAAAAGGGTCAATTAGATAAGCATAATTTCATTGTATGATATTGTCATTTGAATATTCTGTTAGGGACTGAATACCGCACTCTTAACGCATTATGAGAGCAAGATTCCCATTAAAATTTGTTCTCTGTGAATGCTATTCAATTTTTAGGTGGGAAAGTAATTTTGATTGATATAGTGATAATAACTATGGTCACTTCAATATGTACTTGTTGCAGGTGTCATTTTCTCTTGGAGTAGTCCCTATGTTTGTAGCATGGATATACTCTGAGTTGTTGGAATACAAAAAGAATTCGAATTCTTCCAAAGTGTGAGTTACATACTTCCAAATTTTAAGTTCAATTTATCACTTTAATATTTTAAAGGCATCTTAATGATAATGCTGGTTCAGCGACAAATAGCTAGGTGCATGCTTTGGCAACTATGGCTGTCAAACCGTTAAAGGGTTAGTGCCCAACCAACTAGGGTGTATATGGGACAGTATACTTGCATTCCCATACAGGTGCTGTGTGAATGAAATAGAAAATAGGTGAAAAATACCTCAGTCCAACATGTGCATTTTGAATCAGACCTATCATATCTAGATACTTGTATATGCCTAGTGTACCGACATCTAGGGATACGCTGGTACTTGTACTCAATACTTCATTGATACTTCTAGAATACGGTTCCAATATATCCCTCTTTAATGAGTTCATTATTTCATAGAGTTCTATTATCTATTTTACTTTTCAACATGGAAAATGTCGGAACAGACTGCAAATAGTTGCAATTTCATCTCATCAACTAATCCCATTTAAGAAGAAAAAAACAGTGGCAATTTCATTAACTTAGAAATGTACTATAGGTGAAAGGTGACCTCGTATAAAAATTTTAATATGAAATATGCAGTTTTATGTTATGGACAGGATTGCCATTTCTGTACCTATGTTTTGGATTAAAAAACTGCAAAGTCGTATCCCCAATCTTTGTATCTGTATCTGTACTGTACGTACCACAGATCAGAGCCATCAAACACTATATGTGTGTGTTGTCAGTAATATATAACTTTCAATATCCAAAAAACAAGCTGGTTCTTTTTTATGTTCTTTTTAATGGTAAACAGGAAAACAAAAGGGAAGAGAATCTGGCGTTAGAACTTAGAAGAATACATTTATCATCCCTTTAGGATTTTCATCTTATATCTTTGGACATTATGTATGTCATTTGTACTTTCAGAACACATCATTCAGTATGGGCTTCATCTTTCTTTTTCCTTTTCTTTTTCTTTCTTTCTTTTTTTTATGAAGTGTGAGATTCACCTTGGTGATGACTTATGCATCAAGTTTTGAGAGTTCACTCTTAAGGGTCATCAAGGATCTTTGATGCACATATTGTAGACTCCATTTATTTTACTAAAAGACTTAGGCACAATTTTAGCCTTTTGAGGATAACTATGAGGTCATAATTTAGTCCATGTCACCATGGAATTTCTCTTTAAGCTCTTTACTTAGCACCCATTCAAACTGACTATGTATCCTTTTTTCTACTTCAGTGATTCTAGACTGGTTTTAATTGTGGACTCAATTTATTCTTAACCAGTGGCAGGCATTCTGATATCAATCTGGTTGAGCTGGGTGAGGCAACAGTTAAGGAAGAAGATAGAGCTGTTTTGTTGGATGGAGGTGTCAAATCAACTCCGCCTAAAACTCACAATCCATCTGTAATGTCACAGCTTATCAGGTTTGCTGAAGAAAGCAGTTTTATTGTTCAAATAAAGTCTTGCAGATTTCTTGGTTACCCTTAGATGGATGAAGTGACTGACATCTACTTATTTTGGCCATTCAGATTCTTGATAATGGATGAGTCGTTCTTGATTGAGAATAGACAGATATTAAGAGCCATGTGAGTGAAGCCATCCTCAAGTCTAGAACTATATATTGTCACAATGTTATTTATTGCCATAATAGAGATGTATATTTGATAAATGTTAAAGCATTATTTTTTGCTGATTAAAGCACTTGACATTCAGATCTGAGTTTGGAGCTATTTTGGCGTACTTCTACATTTGCGACCGTACAAATCTTTTTGGGGAGTCCAAAAAGGTAACTTTGTGTTTCTCTTAAAATATATCCCATTGTTATTGTAATAGTAGTCTCGAAACTTCATTAGGAAGTGTGATTGAGTTTAGTTTGGAGACCAGCACAGATATAGTGAGGGGCAGGTAATACAAGATTACAGGTTTTGAAAATCGTGGAAATGTAAGCAGATGTGTATCCTATCCGTAAATGCTGTTCATATTTACTATTGTTTCTTTATATTAAAAATATGCTTATGCATTGCTAGTAACTTTAGTGTGAAAACTGAAAACACAAAGCAATGTTCTTATCCTTTTAGACTGTTCCCAACTATTCACACTCCTTTCAATATTTTTATGTTAAAGATTAGAAAGTTATTAGAACTTTATAATATATGAACGCAGTAGTGTTGGATATGTGAAATCGTATCATACAACACCTCTATAGGTAGTGTCTTGTTGAGCTTGTCCTTCTTCTTGATGCTGGTGCCTCTTCTTGCTTTTATACAGAATTTCCTCATATACTTCACAGAACCTTGTAGTGCTCATCTTTGTTTAATGAAATCTTTACTCATTAGTGGTAAAAGAAAATAGAATCCCTTTAAGTATCAATAACCTGTGGATACCACTACGCTATGCATGCAAAACTACACATGTATCTCTGCATCATAGTGTCAGTCCCATAGATTTTGAATTCGGTGATAATAGTTGAGTTGAGACAGGCGCATGCAAGCATGCATGCAGCTCTTAGAAAACAAATGAAGTATCTATTAAAGCAGTTTATCATTTATGTAATTACAGTGGTGGTTTGATCTATGTTTCCCAGACTGCCAAGTAAATCTCACATCTAATGTGAGCATCTGGCTGTGGAAAGAAGATTTAATCTTTGAATCATTGCACAGTCTTATTTCTATTTATGAAATAGTTTCATATTTTCCTATGGATCTGGCTCAGCTTCTTATGTTATTCTTGCTTTCCGTTTTCAGAGTTACAACCGGGATATTTTCCTCTTTCTATACTTTCTTCTCATCATTGTTTCGGCAGTGACATCTTTCAAGATCCACCATGATAAGTCACCTTTCTCAGGAAAACCCATACTTTATCTCAATAGGCATCAGACAGAAGAATGGAAGGGGTGGATGCAGGTTAGTACTTCAGAACATGAAATATTTCGTTTGTGGATCAGCTTATATGACCATACTATGCAAGGATAATTTTTTTCCCGACGCTTTGCTCTGGATTGGCCCGTCTCATCTCAATATTTTCAATCCAATTTTTGGAACTAATATGTATGATTTTCTGGATTCTGTGGTTTTCAGTTTTTTATTTTTAATCTACAGATAGGAATTTCTTAAATAATGTTGTTACTTTAGCAATGCTCTGCCTTTCAAATATCAGCATTTTCTCTGCACAATTCTGAAGATTAAATCTTGTTTATTTTCTTTTCATAAAGATAGATAGTTATGAGATGGCTCTTACTCTTTTTTTTCCCTACTTTTCTAGGTCTTGTTTTTGATGTATCACTACTTCGCAGCAACAGAGATATATAATGCGATCCGTGTATTTATTGCGGCATATGTGTGGATGACCGGATTTGGAAACTTCTCGTATTATTATGTCCGGAAAGATTTTAGCCTTCCACGGTTTGCACAGGTGATGTCTTGTAAAAATGTTTTGTTACTTCTAGTTATCTGTGGCTGACAGCTAATTTCTCATTCTACAGATGATGTGGCGCCTTAATTTCTTTGTAGCGTGTTGCTGCATTGTCCTCAATAACAACTACATGTTATACTACATCTGCCCCATGCACACCCTTTTCACGCTGATGGTTTATGGTGCACTTGGAATACTGAACAAACACAATGAGATTGGGTCTGTCATTGCTATCAAAATCATTGCTTGCTTTTTGGTAGTCATTGTGATATGGGAGATTCCAGGAGTGTTTGAGTTGATATGGAGCCCATTGACATTCATTCTTGGTCAGTAACTGTTATCAGTAACATTCCGAAGCCTCTTTCTCTCTCCACTTATAATTTATTTTTACTTGTCTCTGGAAAAAATGCAATTTCCTTTCCTAAGGTTGTACAAAATGCAGGTTACAATGACCCAGATCCTTCAAAGGCAAAGTTCTCTCAGCTACATGAGTGGCACTTCCGCTCAGGATTGGATCGATACATATGGATTATTGGGATGATATATGCATACTTCCACCCTACTGTAAGTTCTGATGAAGCTGTATACTGTTTCCAGAATCCAGAGTGGCCTCACATGGATCTTGTTTTATTTTTTTAACTTATACTGCCTTCTGTTCTTGAGAGTTGAGATGTTTCATGTGTGTGTTATTATTTTGATTGTTCTTGGATCACAGTCCTTCATTTCCATGTTTGCTGTTATATAGGTTGAGAGGTGGATGGAAAAATTGGAAGAAGCTGAAGTGAAGCTTAGAATATCAATCAAAACAGTTATTGTGACAACTTCGCTAGTGGTAACCTGCCGATAACTGTGGTATCTTTTGAACATTCTTTCTCCGTATTTATAACTTTCATGTCTGATGCAAACCTTTCTACAATTTTAGATGGGTTACTTGTGGTATGAGTATATCTACAGGCTGGACAAAATAGCATACAATAAATTACATCCTTACACATCATGGATCCCCATAACGTAAGCATTTGTTCCTGCACAAATTGAACAGTTTCAAAATATATTTACTACCTGATACAACTCGTTGCTAACCGGTTTTTATCTTCATTTTGGTGAATCAGTGTCTACATTAGCTTGCGAAATTGTACTCAGCAGTTCCGTAGTTTCTCTTTGACTCTTTTTGCGTAAGTGGTGGTTCTGACTAGCATTTTCATCACTTATCTCCAGTATATTGAATATGCATTATTTTCAATTTCTTTTTCCCTGAGAAGATGATGTGATAAATTGGGCAATGTTATTAGAATGGAATGATTGCAATAAAGTGTTTACCATATGTCTTTTTTTTATAATGGTTTTACCATATATCTCAAAATGAATTAGAATGGAATGATTGGAATAATGTGTTTGCCATATATCTCTACAAATTTTGATTATATATCATTTAACATTTCAAGTATTTACATTTTATTATTTTATTTTCCACAGTATTTCCACCCAAGAAAAGCCCGGAGTTTTGAGAATCTCCATTAATAATATCGGCATTGTTAACCTGATAAAGATATTTGTGACCATGCTGACAAGTTATCAGCGTATCACATTTGATGTACTTTGTAAATCCAAACACTGACACTTATGTGAATGAATTAGACGAATTATGAGAAGTTTTTCTTTGATTGTCTAGGTGGCTCGGAAAGATAACATTGGAGACTTACATATCCCAAATCCACATTTGGTTAAGGTAAGCATAACTTCATTGGTTTCAAATATTTCTGTATAGTAAACCACAAGTGAATCAATCCATAGGCCTCCAGTTAAATTTGAAAGCGATTAAAGAAGTGCTTAAATCATTCATTCTTATCAACTCATCAAGCTCAAAGACTCAGGGCATATAAATGATCGTTGTTATAGCCTGTCTATTCTGGGATGGCTCGTGATCAAAGTCTTCTTGGTTCTAGCACTATGGCGAGTTCAGTGGATCCACTGTCAATTTTAGAGATGATCTTAATAGTTCCCAGGTTTATATAGATTGCCTGATTGGGCATTGATATTTTGTGCATCCATTGGCACTAATCATATTTTCCCGCATGAGAGTCCAAGGCTTCAATGTTTATCATAGCCATTAGTGCAAGTAACTAATGATGAATATGCAGTATGCAATTATGCCAAGCGCAATGAACCACCCCTGTAGTCTTGGTGAAACTTTTTAGTGCTCTGCAAGAGATTCTTGAAAAGGATTTTAGCACTTCAAACTTTTGCCTGTACTGGATCTTTTCGCTTGACTCGTTTGTTTGTTCAAACTTGTTCAAGTATGTTCTCCTTCGGGCTTTCCTTTATAAATTGAGATCTTCCTCTAAAAACTTTCCAGGTCAGGTGTTCCTGATGGACAACCACGGTGGTTACTGTCACTCATCCCCAATTACCCGATGCTGAACTTCATGCTCACCACGTCCATATATGTTGCAGTACGTGAATAAAAATCCATGAATCTCATAAATGATAGATACCGATCGTCCTATAGAGAAAACTCATTTGTCTCCAACATCTCTTGCAGATATCACACCGAATCTTTGAACTTACAAACACATTGAAAACAGCATTTGTGCCAAGTAAAGACAACCAGCGACTGATTCACAACATGATTGCAGCAGCAGTGATTTCTGTCACCTTGTATTCCTTGTCTACTGTGTTCCTTCGAGTGCCTCAGATGCTGGTATGATCCTAACTCATATTCCAGTAGGATAAGGTGCAAAATTTCCAATCTGAGTCTGTTCTATTATAAACTGGGTAAATGTAAGATTGTTGTTCTGGAAACTTGCTGCTAATATCTGGTTTTCACATTCTATTGGAACACAGGTGTGAGAGATTTAAGATTGAAAGAGAGACTTGCTCGGGTTAAGTGCATGCTGTCTCTATTAGGTATTAATGCACCTGCAAATTGGCACTGCATCTAAGGATGGCATTTGAGAGGGTTCACGCACGCACAACATTTTGTTCTTTTTTTTTTTTCCTCTGCTTGGGAGCGCTCAAACTTGCACACTCACCCTCTAATGGGGTGTCTGGTGTCCCTAACCATCCGGGCTACAGCCAAGGATTCAAAACTTGATATATTGTTTGCAATGATTATTAGGAGCTTTAGTGGCAGTCACTTATATAGTGTATCCAGTGTACAGAAAGTGGGTATCCATTGAATTGAGGAGATTGAAGCAGTGGTTTTCTCTCAGCACAGTTTCATGCAGTAAATGTGATGATTCATTCAAGATTCATTTCTTGCGCGTCCCTGTGATAGGTTGTGTGAGCATGGTTCTGGTAAATCATAAATGTCATGTTTTGTTCTGTATGACGAATTAGTGTCCTCAACCTTTGAAACTGTATTTTCAACTGCCCATTGATCTTATCCCATTGTGTTCTAACAGTCAAAATTGTCACACAATCTGAACCCATGGCTGCAACCATCTCTTGTACAACAGAGGCGTGCTAATGAGTTACCTTGCAAGTCCATTATGAATTCATATCATGCAGATGCCTTGAGCGATCGCCTCCTTACGATCCAACTCGACTGCCAATATTAAATACCAGGCCAATAGCAGACACGATGATGACTGCTAGTATATTTCCTAAATGGAAATTATCGATAATTTGCATGCTAATGAGATGGGTGTTGGCATTAAAAAAAAAAAAAAAAACCCTTGAGTCTGCAGATGCAACCCAAATAGGACTGATGAAAAGCATATGGTCATAATCAGTCATAGTGTCTGAAAACTTGGTTTGGGAGGCTCGTGTCTGGTGAGCCAATTATCTCAAACCAGATGGATCAGGTATTAATCTGCATAAAGCTATTGTCATGGAGCTTTCTCACCAAGACAGGGAAGGACTTCCAATCAAGCCTGTAAATGGTAAGCTAGCAACACCCATTGTCCTTTACGTTTCCTCCACGTTGTGGGACTATTGACCATGAACATTAATAGCTATCCAACAAAAAAGGTGATGAAGACAGTTCACAAGGAGGTTGGTGACTGGGTCTTAATGATCACAATTCACAGCTTTCAACTGATTGTAAACAAAATTAAAAATAATTAAAAAGAAAGAAAGAAAAAGAAACACACCATGTGCCTTAACCGGCTGCCTCATCAGTCATTAGGTCCCAATTTCCCTTTCTCAACGAATCATATATCTTCATCATCATTATAGCCTTGTTCCAACTATGTTGTGGTCGGTTAAAGGACCTCTATTTCTCCATTCCCATCTATCTTGAGTTATTTCTCTCCTAGAACAAATGGACATTCCCCTGGCCAGTTCCAATCAAAATAGTCTCTGCAGCTACTGCAATGAGGAATCTAATTTGTGTCAAATTTCAATGTTGCGTTCATTGGAGGCAAATGAAATCATCACCTAACTTTAATAAACCACTAAAGATTTTGTGAACGGTATATAGAATTAACACATCTATTATCACCTAACATCTTGCTCATAAATTCCCAGCAGTCCATCACCTAACATTTTCAACATCATCTGTAATAAAAGGAATGTTGAAAATGGTTTGAGATTCCAAGTGCATTACCGACACCTGGATGGGAGCCCAAGAACCACTTTCAGCTGCCATCCAAGTTCTCAGTGACTATTTAGCTCATGCTAAATGAGGGTAGCAGTCAATATCTTTATTTACCCAAAAAAGGAAAAGGTCAATATCTTTAAGGTCTAGCTACAATAAATATAACTCTAACCAGCTGGGGAAAAAAAACTAGTAACCAACCAAGAAAAGCATATGCCGTGCATTGTAAGGGGGGGAGAAAAATAACAAGAAAAGCTTGTAACAAGAAGAATGAGGGAGAAAAATAACAAGAAAAGCTTGTAACAAGAATGAAAAATACATCTACATAAAAGAGAGGGCAATAGAAATGGAAGAAAAAAAAGAAGTCATACATAAGAAGCAACAAGAAAAACTTGTAACAAGAATATAAAAGAGAGGGCAATAGAAATGGAAGAAAAAAAAGAAGTCATACATAAGAAGCAACAAGAAAAGCTTGTAACAAGAATGAAAAAGACATCTACATAAAAGAGAGGGCAATAGAAAAGGAAGAAAAAAAAAAAGTCGTATACATATAAGAAGCAAAAAATGCGTCTGCCGGGAGTCGAACCCGGGTCTATTGCTTGGAAGGCAATTATCCTAACCGTTGGACTACAAACGCTGAATATGACTATTGCTAATATTTATTGGCATATATCTGTAGAAGATGATTATGTATAGAAAAGGCTATCTGTGATGTCCCCTATCCAACGGACCCCAGGGGGGTGTTTGTCCCGGGTTCTGTCCAGAACCCGGGACAACTAGCAGTTATCCTCCTCATTTGTTCCCATACTTTAGTAGATTCTTGCATGTAATTACTGTTGGTGGTTAACACAATTGTTGGATGAAATTCCTAAGTATGATGTGGCCTAATCTCCAACAAGCATTTTGTTGTTACCTTAGCAAGTAGACCAGATGTACAGCCCACTTATGTTTTGGACAAAGGTATAATCATCGTGGGGTCAATTTGGTGAATGGTTTGGACCTCGCATATGGTACATATAGAGTGAAGCCTCATAGTATTATCACAATTGTCACTTTGGGATGTAAATGAGAATATGATTCTTTGATCATCCAGAGGTTCTAACATATAAAAGACTATGTATGGAACATGTTTTAGGTTCTGATTGAAAAATGGGCTCGAGTTCGAAACCCAATTTAGGCTCCGATTGTCTTTTTCGGGTCCATCCAAATTATGACCTGTGGACCTGGTATGTGACATGCAAGTTTTTTATGATCAAATTTGGCTGGTCCTTTTTATGTTTGATCTTGGAGGTATTAGACTTGATTATTGTTATAGTTTGAATGATATCCTTATTTTAACAAGAAAAAAAAAAAGAGAAAAAGGCAAAACTAAGTTTGAAACCAGATCCCAGTCCTCTAGTGGAACTGGGCCCAAGCGATCTTATTAGAACCGAGTTTAGAACTAATAAAACATATTCCGAGTTAGAATTGGATTTAGATCCAAAACTAGTACCATCATTTAGAAAAGACTCTAGTTTCGGATCCAGTTTGGTTCCGGCCTCGAACCGATTTGTTTACATCCCTACTTAGGAGGGGATCCTTTCATTTTGACAAAATAATTGCCTACTTTAATCTTCTCTAATCCTGGAAATAAACTTGGAGTGACTTGACAAAGTGTCACAACTTTCATAGGTGAACGAACCTCTTTATCAGAGTGAGCAACACTCTAACCTCAAACCTTCTCTTTGGATGGAAATAGAGCCAAGTAAGGTTGTACTTAATAAGGTGGCGTTTGGCGTCTCTTAATATTGCCTCTACTTATCTTAAAACTGTTTTAAACAGTTTTTAGGCTGTTTTGGGAACTAAGGTTGCAATGTCTATGTGAAATAGGTTATAGATAATTTGCCTCCATTTCAAGAGGTCAGCAAAAGGGCCTGTTTTGAATTAGACTTTAATGTCTGAAGCGGAAAGACCAAACATGCTACAGTAAAACGGACGTCCTCATAGGACAGTCCGTTTTTTAATTTTTTTTTTTTTTAATTTATGGGACCCAAAATCATGATCCGGACCGTTAGATATTTGAAGAAGGTCAAACACAGCTACGTGTCAAAATTTCAGCCGTTGATCTATCTCGGATCTCGATATTTACAAAAAAAGTGAGCCCTTCGATCTAATATTCTGGACATTGTGTGCCCCATAATCATGATCCGATCTGTTGATTCTATTTGGATGGCCAAAAACAGCTAAAGGTCCAAAAATGAGCCTTTCAATCCAAGTGGATCTTGAGATATTTATAAAAACGTTTTTTTACCGTTGATGTACCATGATTATTGACTGAGTTTTGAAATTGTACAATGGCAGTGTGGTTTTTTCTTTTTCTTTTTTTTTTTTTTGGTAAATTCAGCCACCAAAAATCATGATCCAAACCATTGGATATATTCAGAAGATCATACAAGACTATGGGTCCAAATTTTAGCCGTTGGATCATCATAGATTTTGAGATATTTACAAAAAAAAAAACATTTATAACTACTTTTTTTAAAACTACGGCCCCCAAATGCAAGATCCAAACTGTTAATTCTCTTTGTAATGTTAAACACAGCTATAATGTCAAATTTCAATAGTTAAATCCTCATGGATCTTGTGATATTTATGAAAAATTTTCAACTATTACTTCAAAAATGTCTATTTCAATCATTTTTTCTGTATAACCAAACAAACTATTTCTACACCATCTATTTCAAACAGGGCCATTTG
The DNA here is from genome assembly GCA_003546025.1 of Camphora micrantha. NCBI lineage: Eukaryota > Viridiplantae > Streptophyta > Magnoliopsida > Laurales > Lauraceae > Camphora > Camphora micrantha. The sequence goes on from QPKB01000002.1 coordinate 43,121,362, forward strand.
AAACAGATCTATTTTATACAGATCCGTTTCGTATAGACAAGATACGCCAAACAAGCCCTAAAAAGAATGCTCTTACTTGAAAGATCTTTACACTATTCACTTTAGAGTTTTTTCAGCTTAAAATAAATGGGGAAGAAGAAAAATTGCAAATTTGAAATTCCTCCGTGCACATTAGGGCTTATTTGTGTGACGCTACTCAGCAGAAATGAAAGTATGAAGGGGAAGGTTGGGTTTTAAAATATTCCCTCACAAAGAAGTAGCGTCCCAAAAATTATGTTTTCTACGGAGATTACAATTGTATCAACACAAGAAAAAAAGTAGTCAAAAAAAAATGTCTCTGATCAACTACTTTTCAATGGACTTGGTGTTGGACAAATGTGTCGTAAATGACTGCAATCAATTGATTTGATAAAAGCCGATCAATTGTGAGGCAACTCCTCTACATAAACGACTAGGGATCAACCTTGACCATAGCTCCGATATTTGGAACCTTGGTAGAAAATGTGAGTGGGTGTGTGAATTGTGTTTAAAATAGACATGAATAAGATAAATGAATAGAGAATCTCAGTCTAGAAACAATATCACAAAAATTTATATGAGACGTTGGTACAAATTATACAATTACATAAGTGTAGGAATTAAAATTTGAAGACATGTAATCTAATCTAATCTAATGAAAAGCACCAAAAGTACCAATTTTCAAACCCATTTTTGCGGGAAAATGGGGAGGTCTTGAATGTTCAAAATTCACTCAGAAACAAAATTCAAACTCGGTGATAATGAAAGCTTTGGCACTTAGCGACCCATCTGGACTTAAATGGCAAAGACACGTGCTATGAGATGGCTAGCACTCCTATCACCCTATGAGGTTTGCTGGCGACTAAAAGAGGGAGTCTACACCTCAAGAGCATATGTACTTGCAGGAATTCTAAAGTTCTAAAAATGAAGAATCACATTGTAAGCCCATCTCAATTTCATGTGAACTGGTGCCAGGCAAAGGACTTGGGGTTGTGTAGATATGTTGATGGAAATGGAAAAAATTTCCTGTAAATTTTTTTTTATTTCAGTGGGAGGTGATATGAAAAAAGGCATAAATTTTTTCTATAATTTCAAAGGTTTATTATTTCAAAAAACCTTAGGGGTTTCAAATTTTTCGTCACATTTTGAAAATTCCTAAGGGCCCATTTGGTAATTTACTTTTAAAATAAAGTGGAGTGAAGTGAAATAAAAAGAATGAATAAAATATAAGTGAGTTATGATGGTATTTTATTTTTAATTGTTTGTGATGGAATATTTTTGACTTTTTGTATGGGGAAATGGAGTTTTTTTGTCTTTTAGTGAGTAAATGTGGTTGCTTTTTGACTTTTTTTGGAAAAGATGGAGGAAATTTTTTGGAAAAGTGCTTTTGATGGGATGTTTAACTTGACTTCACTTTACTTGACTATATTAGTAAAATTACCAAACGGGCCCTAAAGGAGAACATGCGGTGCACATGTCTAACATTTTACTCATGCATGGTTATTGTTATTCGTTTGTGCTTATTTATACATGTAGTATGAAAATAGTATATAAATAATATTATTTTTATAAAACTTCACATTGGAAAAATGTTAAAAACAATTGTACACCTCTTTGGTTAAAAGGGTTGAGACATATTGCAGTATTAAATTGTTTTACTGCCTTTTGCAGTTGTCACTCCTAATATATATAAAGATTTTACATGTGTAGTGAGAACCATTCAACATTTACTCATGTGCTGCTTCAAAGCAACCATAGTATGGTTTTCACTTGTAAAATCCGCATATGTAAAATTTACATATATAAATCTACTACTATATCCCTGTGCACAAAAGACAAAAGACGCCTTAATAGATGAGAATATGCCTAGACCCAAATGATACTATATTCATAATATTATATATGGTTCCCTTAACAACCTATTTTTGAAGGGTCTTTCTGGAAGCATAACAATCATAAGCGGGTCATTTGCCCTTTACATATGTGATAAGAAATAGGTTTTACATATGTAAATATCACAAAATGTACATGTTACACATGTGAAACAAATTTATTTATTTTTGGTATCCTAGCTAAGGGGCTGGTTCCTGAGAGACTTGCACGTGCGAGGTAATAGGGACTTGCAGGGTAACCTGGCCACCATGGTTAGAACTGTCACATCTTTCCACTGGCATAGGATGCCGTGTCTTACACATGTAAAGCATATTATTATGCTTATCAAAATCACCATATTTACATCAGTAAATGAGTGTATCCAATGATTTTAGATATATTTGGATTTTCTGGATTGTTTTCCAAATTTTTCAAGATCCATAAGAAAATTAAAATATAAACCTAAACATCATGATATTTGCCATTGATACAAAAATATTGAACAATTTGAATAACAAATAGGGGGGCATATAGAAGTGTAGAGAATTATCTACAAGTTGGAATTTTTTTCACAGATTACTCAAAATCCATGAAAACAACTTCAAGGTAAATAAATTACCATAAAATATTGTGCCCACAAATTACATCTTGGGGTTTATTAGTTCATAATTGATTGAATGGTTTTTATCTAAATTATGGGGCCCATAAGAATAAAACAATTAAAGGTGATCAATGGGGCCCACAAGAATGCAATCACTATATAAGAGGTTGTGCTAGAGCCTTTTGCAAGAGAGTTGTGAAAGTGATTTTCACACTTGTTTACGTGTGAAAGTCTTAGTGTGAAAATGGGCTTATTTACATACCACTTTACACGAGCACAAGCGGACGTGATAATATGTATCCATTACGAATTGTAAATGACTACAAACAAATAAACCCCTCACAGCCTATTTGTTTGTTGAAATTGAATAAATTATCATAGAGTAGAATTTTGTGTTCTCTTTTAGGCATTTCAAATTCTCTACTAAATTTTAGTAAAGAAAAAAAGAAAATTTCAAATGCTTTATAGTTAATGTTTTACAAATCTTTTTCTGTAATGTGAAATCTTAACTATTAGATTAGGTTAAATTATATACATATACACAACAAATTCAAATTGAGTATCTAAGCCCAACCTGCCCCATTCAACCAGACCAGGCTTCAAATTTCAAATACAAACACCCAAAACCAAATCCAGACAAGTTCAGCAAAATCTTCATTTTTTTAACCCAAGCAAAAAAGGTCATGTCTGTCTACATCAGCTCCATTTGAAAAAAAAAAAATCTCAAAAAAGTCACAAATACAAAAGACAAGTTTATTTTATGAGCAGTGGTATGCTTTCAACTTTTCAAGTGCTCCCGAGGTGCACTTGACTGACCCAGCCCTCCACAATTTATAAATCAAACAATATATAAATACTTGAGTAGCCGAGAAGAGTCGATGCCAACAAGAAAGGGCGAGAAACGCAGAGAGAGAGAGAGAGGATATTTATCATGGGAAGGATCTGGTCTCCAATTTCAATCCCCCGATGGCTGGGATTTGATCTCTGGGTGTGGGCCAGGCACTCATCATCGTCCATCTTCCGATGGCCCCATTTCGACTTGTCGGTCCTAACTCCCAACTGGGCCATGTTCTCTCGATGGCCAGATGTGGAGTTCTCGGTCGTGGACAGTGTCCTCTGGAGCTTTGTCACTGCCTTTGAGTCTGTTGCTTTGGTGTCCATGCTTTGCTTCTTCTTCATCTTCTGCGGCTGCAACATCTAAAAACCTTTCATCCCATCACTTGTAGAGAAGCCAAGCCACCCACCAACCTCCTTAGTTTGATCTATTTTTGTTCTTGCTGCTGGTTTTGGGAAGACCCATGGTCTCTGTTTTTTTTTTTTTTTCTTTTGACAGTGATGATTGTGGTCATGCTGGAATCCTGGCCGTTCATTGATCATGAGTGGGTTTGTAGAGCAGCACGTGAGGCGCATGTGTAGCAGTAGGTGGTGTTAGGTGTCTTTTGTTGGGGGTTTAGTTCCTCTGTGTTTTTTTTTTAGTCCCATGTCTTGGGGATGGTGGTTTTTTTTATTGTTGCAGTTTGTTTTCTAATTGCAAATAAAGCAAGCAGTATTGTAGATCTGATTTGATCTCCTATATTTCATCATGTCTTTGTCCGTGATTCACGGGAGGCCCGAATTTTGAGGATGCAAATTGGGTCATGCCATGTTGACAAGACCTGCCAAATTCTTAGATTTGTTGGGCATTTTGGTGATTGGATACAGCTCATGATTTATTAGACTTGTTTGTGGGCTCAAGATTGTTTTCTAAATTAAGTTGAGCTGCACACTCTCAGATAGTCAGATCAGATTCAGAGCATATAAAGCCTGGTTGGTGAATGGTGATGCTGTCTATATGGGCTCTGTTCATTTAATGCACAAGGCTTGTATGATTCTTTCACAAGCTCATTTCCATGGTATAAGCTGTTGGTTGCTCTTATTTCACTTGCCCACTGCAAAAGTTAGTTCTTGCTTTCTTTTCCTCTGGCTACTAAAGATGATTTTGATTTGATGGGTTGTTTCTTGATGACCCATGAATTTAGCAGCAGTTGAAAAGGGTGGACCATCAGAGAGGAGTTATTTGAAAGATGATTGAAAAACTTATCAGCCTTTTTTAAGATAAGCAATTACTAAGATCCTTTGTTGAGTAGGAAAGGACAAAAGCTTTACAATCTTTATGAAATTTCCTAGAAGATATCACTTGGTCCAGAGGAGTTGGGTTCGGCCTTGTTTTAATTAGGTGATAATAAGTTTGGTTCAAGTAGAATTTTGGTTAGGCAAAACAGATTTGGCATGCTCATGTTGCACACAGATATCCTTCTGAATAGGGTGAAACTCACCAATAGATGGGACAAGTCACATAGAGTCATATTACAGGGGATAGTTCTTATCATTTAGCAAATCATTAGTAATCAGTAGATCCGAGTGGGATTTTCCATGCCTCCATCTACATTATTCATTTCTTCTAATGCTTGATGGTATCTAAGAAGTAACTATGGCATTTCTAATAGCACTGATATCTTAAATCCCTTCTCATTGTTATTATTCCTATATGCTGAATACTCTTGTTAACAACATTGGAAATCTTCTTTGATTATTGTTTAATCAACTCTTGATCTCAGTCTTCTTTGCATTGTATCTATGAGATATGATAGATTTTAGTGTAGGTTTATTTGTATCATCATTAATGTCTACTTCCCTTTTAATTTCTGTGGGATCATGATATATAAGGGTATTTGTATGTCTTTTTTTTTTGGGGGGGACGAAAAGGACCCATTGGACAGTTTCAATTGGTTATGAACCACTGTTTAACATATCTAATTTGGATGTGTGGAAAGAGAATGGGAACTCTCCACTAGGTAGAAAACCAATGAGGATTGTCTAGATAGGAAATGCCATCTTTTAATTTACTTTTGTTTGGTGTATGCACCTTTCACATTCTAATTCCCATCGAGGTTTGCTTTCCTCAATTAGTGGTCTATGCTTTTTTCCACAAAAAAATACAATTAGGACTTGTTACTTGTTAGTGAAAGGCGAGGATTTGTTGTCAACATATTTCTACTTCTCATAGGAAAATGAAATTACTTTTATCAAGGAAAATCAGTTAATTATTTTTCCATCGTGCTTTAAATATGTGCTGCACTAGTCAACCAAGCGGTGGGTTGTATGAGAAATCAATACTATTTTCCTTTCTAGTTTTGAATCCCCTCTTGTCACACAAATACACCCTTACCCTTCAAGAGGACACCTAGAATTCACTTGGGTCTCCTACCCACACTTTCTCTGTATACAAACCCCGCCCTTTGTGTTGTCACGACCCGAGCCCGAGACCTGGCAAACCCGAGCCGTGATCGCCATACTTACTCTCGTAAACCTTGAATTAACCGAAGTTAAAACGATATCCACAAGGGATATCATACGCAAAGTACCTGTCAAATATAAAATTTTTGCGGAAACAATATATATTTGACAATAACAACTTAACATTTACATGTATACAAAAGAAAGTTCTTATACATGTATCGTTTTCAATATACATTTGTCAAACGCTGCATATTTAAAAATACTATGCAGACGACCATTAGTTACATTTCCAAAATGAATATATGAACAGTCCTCAAAACATTTCTCAAAACGTTATCGAAAGTTCCAATCACACTCGGATACCCAATCAAATGGTATCCCGCCGATTCCACTCTATCAATCCTCCTGGAGTAACCGTAGCGGTCTCCTCCGCTGGCGCCGAGGGCGCTGCAATACCAGCAGGGGCAATCGGGCATGTAATGCCATCAATAACACTAATGAACACGACGGTTCAACAATGTATAAACAATTCTTGCAATAATATATTAACACATTCATATTGCATTAATAACATGTTCAGTGCTAAAGAAATCTAGACAATTCTACAATAACAATAAGAGACAATGACAGTCAGTATACATGTACAAATTGGCAACTACCATAGCACTCATTGCATTACATTTCATTCATTTCCATCTTCCCTCAAAGGAAGGATTTATTTTCATTTACCATCTCCCCTCAAAGGGAGGATTTATCTTCCCATGGAAGGCATCAATCAATATCCGAAGATACGATCGAAATTTGGTGGGACTTACTAGTGTCCGGGCCAGGGACAACTAGCATCACTACGGAGCTCCGGAACACCCCAATATCCATCTGCTGCAGCAGGATTAATCATTCATTATTCATTGAACTCACTTAGAGCTCTAATACAATAGCTAGGTAGTGCCAGACTCAATGACCAATAACATTCAGTAAGAAATCCTTTTTATGGATCCAATTCAACTCAATAATTCCTTTCATGACAAAGGAAAGGAATGACAATAATATCAATCTCATTAGATTGATCACAATGCCACAATGAGAGTAATATTAACCACTTATGGTTTTATTCAATCCTATCTCAATCCTATCTCAATCCTAATCAACCATTCGGGTGTAACCGTTAGTTTCCAAATGCACGTGTTATTCTTGATGGACATCACATTTATACATTTAATATGTGCATTTCTAGTCCCCGTAATTATCACCCATGGAGCTTAGGCCATTATCGATTATGGTTCGTCCAAGGAACCTTCTTAAAACACTATTAATTCCCAATAACTTAGTTTAACCCATGTGTAGTCTCAAAAACTAATCGGGAAAGCATTTATGCTTACGAGTCATACTCTAAATTCTCATAAAAATCCAAAACTCAAAATTTACTCGGACCGTTAGGTCCGATCGATTAGCCTAAATTTTCACTTACTAATATCATTGGGTCAGTATCGGGTTCGCTCGAGCGGATTACTGTTCGCTCGAGCGGACCCAGACAGAACATCATTCGCTCGAGCGGACCCACTGTTCGCTTGAACGGACCCACACAAAACAATGTTTGCTCGAGCGGACTAAATGTTCGCTCGAGCGAACTCTTCAGAACCTCATTTCGTTCAGACAGAACCTAAGTTGCTCGAGCGAACTGTGCAGAATTTCAATCCGAATTCTGTTCAGTTCATTCTTCTTCTCCTCTCCTTTCTTAATCACATTTCTATAACCTGCAAGGCAAATGGGAACCTCCTGTTCCCCCACATACACCATCCATTAACATTCATTCACAATCACACTTCTAATCATCCCTTAATCACTTCATTAAACATTCATAATAATCTCAAAACTCAATGAAAAATCCATAAAACACATAGAAACTCAATGAGCTTCTACAATAATTAACACTAATCACAAGGGATGTTTATACTTGTCTCTCTTGATGCTATTAGCCAAAACCCTCTTTGCCTTAGTTTAGTTCAACACAAATGTCTTCCTTTTAAACCTTGTAACTCAAAGGGGAAAGGTTCTTGAGGTTTCTTTCAAGCTCCACACTTCAACAATGGAGATTTTGCTTGGGGAAGAAGATGAAGTTGAAGATGCTTCCCTCAAAATCCCTCTCCAATCACTCACGATCTAACTCTTGATGAAAAGAAATGGAAGAGAAGGAGGAAAATGGAGAGCCTAGGGTTCTTGAAGTGAAAAATGAAGAATGAGCTCATTTGATTCTAATATATGCCCTCTTCACACCAAAACCCCCTTACATTTATTCTATTTACATTTAGAGTCAAATGACTCCTCACTTGGTCCATTTGAGGTCAAATGGAATCGCGGTTATTATGAAAGTTGACGTACTCTCCGAGATACGCACGTTGGTATCAAGAATTTCCGTATTTGACGAAATACGTGAAAATCCGTATTTGCGAAAAAATCCTTAGTCTATCTTGTTTGAGTCTAAACTCATTTTAATCAATTCAATTCCATTCAAATTCATTCCATTATGCTTAATACATCATTTGAGACTGATTTGTCTCTCTTTGGTCATTAATCTTAGCTAATCCAATTATCCATACTTAATTAGTACTAATCTCAATTAATTAGCCTTAATTATGATTAGTTCGGGTCAGAGTGTAACATGTGTTTTTTGAGATATGATTGGCAAATTAGTCATAGAAATGTGCATGAAATTGTCCAAGTCAAGCCGATGAAATCCCTCTCTTCATTGTCATCCAAACAGTTAAACCGGCATTGAACTGAGCTGCCCACTCTACCTGTAATTGCTAGTACTTGCTTTCTGGATTGGATGTTTCTGTCACAAAAAAAGTTGAAAACCATGTTTTCTCACAAATAATGCTATGGCAGGAGTGGTACTCCCTCCTTGTACCCATAATATCTTTTGTTGTGGGGACATATCATCATTTTTTTTCAATGAAAAGCAGAGAAAGAGATGCAACAGATAAAATCATCCACACTTTAATATCATCACTTTAGGAAACAGCTTGGACAAATTTAGGGCCCATGACCTAAATTGAATTAGTAATTTGAGGAGTATTTAGAATATATCTCACCTCCTTTTAATCATCATATTACACAGGAAGCATGTGCTCAGCTTAGGCCCTAATAGAAAAGCATATGAAATAATTAGGTAAGAGTTCATTTGTTTGTAGTCATTTGGTTCTCATGCGTCAAGGTTATGCTTCATCACTTTTGTTTAGACTAATTTATTGATCACGTGCGTAAATAAGGTGTAAAAATGATGTGTAAATAAGGCCATTTAAACACCTAATTCTCACAACTAAACAGCCATGAACAACGCTCTCAAACTTCTCTTGCAAAATTGTTCACGCTCATTTATTCATCACAATTGTAAAGAAGGTGTGAAAAAGCTGGTGTGAAAATTACACCGGATTTTTCACACCCAAATAGCTATGAAAAATACTTTCAAACCTCTCTTCAGAAAAGCGTCAACAGACTTATTACATGGTGATTGCATTCTTGCAAGGCCTATCAAACACCTTTATTATGTTCATTCAGTGGGCTCAAACCATTCAACTTGTTTTTACAAATAATATATCTTGGATTACCTTAAGTTTTCATTGATCTTGATTAAATTTATGAAAATGTCCCAACTTATAAATCTGACTTTGTGCACTTCTATGCAACCCCGATTCATGATCCAAACCGTTCAGGTGTACCATTTGGATCCCAAAGAATGCTCCACGGTTCATATGCATGATTCTCTTATTGGTATTCTTTGGTATTCAGAATCTATGCAAATTCAGGTTTACCATTTGGATCCCAAAGAATACCAATAAGAGAATCATGCATATAAACGATGGGAAATCGCCAGCCATTATATATAAGAAATATGCTAGATGGAATAGCTTTGTAGGCCGTAGTAAGTGGGTGGTTCTATCAACTGTTAAATGGATCTGGAAGCTGAACATTAAGAAACACCAGCCTTCTATAAATCCGATGAAGAATACCATGTAGAAGCTACTTTGGGTGCTTCGAATTTTAAGAAAAGATCCTAGCATCCCTTTCATGCTGAATATGCCATACGAAAGTTGGGAATAATAGATGTGAAACAAATATCAAACTTCTATAGGAAGGATCCACCCTATCCACCACACCATAGAAGACATAAGCTCATAGTGGGAATAACATTGGGTTGGCTGCAAAAGGAGTTTAGCCAAAAGTCCTTTTCCCACACTATCTTCTCATAAGGACAATGTAGAGAGAGGCGATCACAAGACTCTCATATACAATTACAAAGAACACAACATGAGTCACATTGGACCCTGCGATTTAGATGAAAATACTTAGATTTCAAGCACCCCAAGAAAACCATCCAAGCAAATAAAGAACGTTTGGGGATGCAGCCTTTAAACTACACAAAGTTTAACCAAGGAGGAGAATGCTGGGTTGAAAAATAAATTAGAGCCTCATAAGCTGACTTCCCCCAAAATAAGGGAAAATAACAAATTTCATAAAACCCCTTATATAGTTTTAGAAATATCTATGTAGTTTTAAATATGGCCCCTCTAAGGATAAATTTTTAGGTCCACCCCTGCTCATAGAAAGATAATTAGTAGGAAAGTCTATATGCACCCTCATAATGTGCTGAGCACACCCACCCTCCTTTTTGAATAGTTATTAAAAAATCACTATTCATAAAGGGGGGTGGGTGTGCCCAGCATAAGAGGAGGGTGCATATAGAATCACCCTAAATTAGTTGAATGTTATGGGTATCAACTATCAAGTTGGTCCACATTCATTTAAGTGGTTATGTCATTCACTATTCACATGATCCCATCGTGGTTATATTATTTAGTTGAGTCCACTTTAATGTTTGACTTGATTGTCAGTCACAAGTACATTTGGTAGCTCGGACATGTATATGTGAACATTTAACAAATATACTTAAATTAATTTATACGAACATTTAACTAATAACAAGTAGTTTGAGCTGGAAGAATCTCAAATAGATCAACAATATGTGAGCCAATATCTATAAATTAATTTGAGATTCTTCCGGGCTCAAACTACTTGTATATTAGTTAAATGTTCATATAGATCAATTTAAGTATATTTAGTTAAATGTTAACATGATCGACAATCAAAATCAAGTCCTAAGGTGGCCCACCTTAGTAATATAATCATTGTGGGATCAAGTAAATAGTGATCCATGCAATTTATCTTCTGATGAGGCCCATTGGAGAAGTACTTAGTATACTTAGTTAAATGTTCACGTATAGATGGAGTGCGATCTAGTAGTGAAATGACTCAGGAGTTATAGATGTGGCACACCTAAGTTACATATTATGGGATCTTGATAGTTTGTCTTTTTTTTTTTTTTTTTTTTTTTTTTTGCTATCGGAGGGTTCTCAATCCTTTGGGCTGGACTAATCTCTCCGGGCCTAAAAGAAAGCAGGGTAAACACCCCTGTGGCCCTAGGTGGTAGCATTAGTGAACTTAACCTTCGATTCTTGAAGAAGAGGGGAATCGGGGGTCGATACCAAAATCTCTAGTTCCAAAAAAGGGAGGAATCGTGGTCCTGATCACTCAGCCAACCCCTTGGAATTAAAATAAATAATTTATCTTTCAATAAGGCACATGGTGAAATTAACATGGGAACATTGAGTCCTACTAAAGAATGGAGGAGTTGGATGTGATGAGTCTCATATGCAGGGAGACAAATGGGTGGGCTAGGTAAGTAGGTTGCTTACAGTGAATTCCATCAAGGTAAAGATAAGATGTGCATAATATTCAAATAATGGTCCCATACAGATGGGCATTAAGGTAGATGTTGGTATCCTTTATCTAATAGCTCCATACAAAGGTTGTTGGTTAATATTTAATCGGAGTAGGTTCTGGGTCCCATGTTGTTAATATAAGGTGGGTATGACCTTTTACTTGGGTCCCACTTTGATGGGTGTATAGCTGTCGATGGATATGAAGTCTTTGATGGTAGTTCTCACGTAGATCGGTGTATTGGTTGGAGCAACTGACATGTGACAACATGATGGTACGGTTGATGCGAGGTTAGATATTTATTTACTGCGTTTTACATATACGAGTGGAGCCCCCTACGTACACGTGCACTGAACACATAATTTTATTAAAAAAATCTTTAAAAAAATAAAGTTATTAAAAAATTCAGTAGAAGCTTCTATACATTTAAAAATAAAATTTTAATAGAAAATAAGTGATTGTAAATTACAAGGCCCATGCCATGCGATGTCCAAATACAGCTGACACTACTTTTTTTTCTATATATTTAAAAACAATAAATTAGTGATATAATGAGAAAAATGAGATCTCAAAAGACAATTGATATGGAATTTACATGATTTTTTGAGGATATAAATCACATATTTCTAGATATTTTATCATGAATATGTACCAAGAAATTTTAATTTACTTTATTTAACATGTCAAGTCGACTTATCGGTTTCCTAATAGACTTGACCTACTAAAGTTGGAGTTTAGTCGAAAGCATAGTCAAATTGATAACTTGCAGTTTTCTAAAAAATAAAAATAAAAACTAAGAACCAAATGAGCTTACTGCTCTAACCAATTACCATGAACATTATATGTTCACTACAAAATCAAATTCTATTAAGGAAAAAAAATAATTATATCTTACCTAAGGATATCAGAATAACAAAACTGAGATGGTAGTTTTAGTCTTAACTTACAAAGAGAATAACATCTCACACCCACATCAAGAATAATGAAGTAATCCGGCTTGTCATCAAGCGATAGGGATCAACAATGGTGGAACTATGATATGAACTCTGACGGGTAACATTTTCAGAGCACCTGTTAATCAATATTAGTATTTAACAAGTGCTTTGTTTTATTTTACAAGACGGACCACTATCAGGTAAAAAGAGGCAAAACCTCTCCAAGAGTCAGCATCTTCTTTTGCTTGATACAAAGCGCTATATTTTATACCATGTAAGAAAATGATAATATATAAAATCATAGAAGTTCAGTTAAATGGAAGCTCACAAATAAATATATCCATAGGGAAAAAAAAAAACCAAAAAACAAAAAACTACAAATACAAATCTGTCAAAAGAATTGGACCTTCCTCTTAAGAAATGAGACCCAGATATTCTTGATCAACTCTTCTGCTGTTCTGTGTAGAGGATGGGAGTGCTAATCAAAGTAAGAAAAACTCGAAACAAACAAAGACAAATTGAATTTGTTGCAGCTCAGCATCAAATACTTATTTTAGTTGTTTACACTTAAAACGACCACTTCATTCATTGACTATGAAGTTAGTAGTAACGCTAACATAACAAACAGTTTTAATGAGATTCTCATTTTCCCTTTAAGGAAAAGCATGACGTTTCATTGAAATATATAAAATGAAGAAGAAGAAGAAGCAGCTTGCAATGATGAAAGAAATAAATGTATTAGAAAATGATCAAAGTTCTTCAATTTAAGCCTAATGAGTAAGAGCAATAATAAATAAATATATTCATGCCCTTGAAATGCCCTTTTATAATAAAAAATTTCACAAAAGTTGTATATAATTAAGAAACTAAAAATTGTACCGAACAACAACAATGTTACGATAGCAATATATAAGCCCTAGCACTAAATTGCATTTATGAAATTATCTTTAGCAATCACTAATATCAAAAGAGAACCAATGTTTAGTAGTAGTTATCACATTATCCAACTTGTGATTACTCTTCCAACAGGAGTATAAATGAAGATCAATTCAACTATTATGTTAGATTGAAAACCCAATTATTCTAACTAAATAAAGTACAAACACATGAAGCAAAAGGGAAAATAATATTTAAATTTTTTTTTAATGGTAACTTTCATTAAAAGAGAGAAAAAAAAACAGGGCAGATATAACATGAGTTTAAGTTTGTACATTTCACTTTCTTATTTATGATATTTTATTAGTTGCTACTTTTTTCTAAAAAAGAAAAAGAAAAAACTAAACATAAAGAAATAATGCAAATGAAGTACCTATATATATGGAATGTGCTTATAAGTTTTGGAGGTCCCTACACCTTTTTCAAAGGCCATAATAAATAATATACAACTGAAGAAACATCAAATTACAAATATTTAAGGTTAATGTACAAAAGATTAAAGGGTTAATATTTAAAAAATCATAACAAAAGTTACTTCCATAGAAAGAAAATAATCTCATATCTTCTGAAAACCTCCTGGAGCCCTCTGATGTTCTTAACTTTCAAATTTTAAATATATATACCACTCAAGTATCTTTTAGTTCCACCAAAAAATAAAAATAAAAATAAATAAATAAATAGAAACTATTTGCACAATTAGCATTGTTTTAGGTAAGAGAGAGAGAGAGAGAGAATATTAACTCTCTCGTGTGTAGTCAATTTGGTATTTGAATTATAAAACAACCACCAATTGACCACCAGCAACAATAACAAAAGTAGCAAGCTAGCTAATACTTTTTGTCGCGACTTTTAAATTGATGGCGAAGTATTTAAAGTGCCTACAAAATTGTAAGTATTGAACACCAAAAGTTAGTAAGTAAAATACACTTGATTCCTTTTCTTTTGATCCATTATAAAATACACTATTCATTTTCTATTTTATTATTATCCCATCTTAGTTCAAGGTTTATTATTGAAAAAGCACATGGCATTTAAGTTTTCAGAGTTAAAAGGCAATATGTACACCATGAACCACATAATGGAGTAAATAGTGCATAGTTAAAATCTGTTGTTTTTCCCACCTTGGATTAGTTTATTAACCGGGGTGGACAAAATAGTGCCAAGAAAGACTTAAAAAAACTTTCTAAATGATAAAATCTGAAATATCTTTCCGTTGAAATGATTCTTTAATTGCACCATATCTCACAATTAATTTTACAAAAAAAAAAAAAAAAAAAAAAAAAAAAAAAACAAATGAATAAAAATTTTGAAATTAGTGAACAAAATGGTTCAATGAGAACCACGAATGAATGCTTATTGGTCTTATCCCACTCTTGAGGGGTTTGAAGGGTAACAATTGAAGAGACATTGGTCTAGAACGTAAGAATTTAACTAACGTAAACTAAAACATGAAAAAGAAACAAAAATAAAATGTCAGATTCTTATACAAATGTAGATTAACTTTTTGGCCTTTTGAATATTAGCACTTGTATTGCTTTAAAAAAAAAAGCCCTTCCCCTTCGACTCTATGGAGAAGGAAAACAGAATCTAACAGATAATGGAAAGTTTTTCTATGCCTCATAGCATCGTCCTTTTAGTTATTGTCTACTTTGTTTTTCTCAACTAGGACACTTTCTATTTGAGTTTTTCATTTTCCTATCTCACATAACAAAACAGTACCAATTTTACATTTTAAATGCTATGCACAAATTCATATTCCAAACATAGAGTGAGAACTAAATACAAAGTTCTACCATAAGAAAACACGAAACACGCACAATTTGAAAGCATGCAGTTAAGATTCAAGAAATAAAACAGACATATAATTAAAACTATCAGAGCACGAAGGCTATCAGTGGGCCTAACTTTGGCCCAAACAGGAATGGGAAAGAAAAAACCAACTCTTCATCATCATTTTCTTAACTCTGGTTGCACCTATTTTTCTTAGAATGAAGATATTATTGCAACATTAAAAAAAAAAATTGAAGAAGAAGACACAATCAAACAATAATAATTTCAGTAGACAGTGCTCACTTACATGTATGAAAACTCCCTCTATTCCAAAAGAAGTTAAGAGTCAATGAAGAATCTGTTAAAATATCATGTTCTTCCTTACACAATTATTCACAGAGGAAAAACCCCATACCCATAAAATTCCCTACATTGAAAATCTTGTAGTATCTGAATAAGAAGAATGTTAAAAAAAAATTAAAAAAAGAAGAGCGAAAAAACAACATTTGAGATATTGATTTGAGATAGGTTCCAATCTTATCCACATTTTCCTTTTTTTTTTCTTCACCACCTTAAAAAAAAAACAAAGAAATCGAAAAAAAATTACTCGATTTGTTGGAATGTATTAAAATGAAATTTTATTACATTTAAAATATCTGCATCTACTCAATATAAGAGATTAAAAAAAATTATTAGGATCGTGTGTGCCAAGTTTGGTCTGTATCCGAGTTCATTTGGGTATAGTAGGGGGTAGTTAGCAATTTTCCAGAGAATTTAGGAGGGTTTTTCGTAATTTTAGATTTTTGAGATTATAGTACCGTTGGGTAGATATTTTTAATTCCTAAACTTTAGTCTTCTAGATCATCTTGATCCAGATCCTTAAAACTCCTCTAAATCCAAGCCTGACCCAAAGCCTATTTTAGACAAATTGGAAAATTCCCATTATGTCCCATCTTTATCCATATATAAAATACATATTCCTAATAAATATGTATAAGGGTGGGCTCCACAACTTGCATTTTATTGGGCATGTGTGTAGTGAAAAAAGTACATCATCTTTCTCTCTTTTTTTAGACATTTTATAAGAAGAGTAGAAATTGGGAAATTCCAATTATGTCCCCATCTTTATCCATATATAAAATACATATACATAATAAATATATATAAGGGTGGGCCCCACAACTTGCATTTTATTGGCCATGTGTGTAGTGAAAAAAGTACATCATCTTTATCTCTTTTATAAGAGTAGATAGATAGATAGATAATTGGTTGGTGGATGTAATAAATGTATTGTGTCCTAGGTCCTATATAATGGATTGATAAATATTACATGAATCTATTAGCTCTCCCTTGACTCATTGTTAATCAAGATTTAGGTCTTATTAGTGAGAGGTATTTTCCAAATGTATCAAAAGTTAATGTAATTTTATTGAGCATAGCATGATAACCATATCTCACATAATGGATCTCTATTTACACTATTTTGATTAGTTGAATATGTTAATCATAGATTGTGGATTTTGAGTAATTTGTGAAATACATATAAAAATATCAAACAAATGAATTTGTGGGTCACAATTTTATTATTCAAATCATTAACCTTCTCATATTCATGATAATCATCAATACGTTCAATTTCATATCTTTTACATTTTAATAGGTTTTAAGAATTTTATGAAATACATCCAAATAATCCAAATACATTTAAACAGCTCAATGTACTTTAATCATTTGAAAAGTGAAAATGATAATTTTGAGAAAGATGATAAAGTATTGAACGATTCCAAAATTTCAAATTACTATTTTGAAATTAAAAGAAGAAAAGGAAAAAAAATTGCATTGGTTAAGTCTTGTACCACACCGCAAGGAATACCTACTAGAGAGGGATGACGGCTACGCCGATGCCAAGATACGGAGTGTGATTTGAGCGTCTCTTCCAATTTGGGGATTTTTGAGAGGGAGAGAGAGTCTGGGGAAATGAATGGGGGCTGAACAAATTTTCTAAGTGGGGGCTAGGTTGGATTAAGAAAACTTACGAGTTGTTTTTCAATTGGGTTTCCTGAAAACCCCAGAGTCCTATATGTGAGTCCGCCCCGGGTGTTGGACAATAGAATTATTTATTTAGAGGCCATATTCTAAACTTGACTGAAGGATCTTTTGTCTTCTACAAATATTATAGGAAAACGAGTTTTACATATGCAAATGTTACACTTGTGGAACACACCATTGTGTTTGTCAAAATTACCATTTTCACTTGCGTAAATGAGTATTTTCACTTGCGTAAATGAGTACATTTAGAGGATTTAGATGTATTTGGATTTTTGTTGTTGCAAACTTCTCACAATCCATGAAGATTTAAGATATGAAACCAATCTTTTTTATATCTATACAACAATATTGAATGGTTTAGATAATGAATTGAGGGCTACAAAATGCAAAAAGTTAGATATATAGGTTGTGACTTTTTCACAAATTACTCAAAATCTAGAAAAAATGTAAAATAATAACCAGATTATTAGCTTCAAGGTTTTGGGTTTATTAGCTCGAAAAACAAATTGAATATATTACAAATAGGGGGGCCATAGGAATGAGAAAAAAAGGTGGTTGATGGGGCCCACAAGAAGGCAATCACTACATTACTAGCACCTTTTTGGAGGGGGTGTGAAGGTGCCCCCCGATTTAGGCATGAAAACTTATGTGTTTAAATTACATTATTTATGTTCCATTTTCACATCTCATTTATGTATCACATGAGTAAATGAGTGCAAGTGAACAAATATGATGACGCGTGATGACTATGAATGAGAATCATTTATATATGTAAATGACTGTAAATAAATGATCCCTATAAGAGAGAGTGGACCTTTTTTCTCCAACTTGTATATCTTTAAGGTATAATATAAAGGAGTCTAAACATTTGAATCTAGAAATAAACAATGGATAGAAAACATTAATTGGGGAAGCCACTATATAAGAAGCAAAATTTTATTGTGGCCCATACGTAAGAAATGCATGAAACTTTTTTGTTAATATATTAGGGGTTTCTAACATTTCCTTAAATAGATGGGGGTTTTCTAAAATTCTAGTAGCCATAAACATAGGGAATTTATGAGATTTGGATCCTTGCACTTCTATTTGGTGTATTGAGGGTTGATCGACACTTAGGTTAATGCAATGCTTAACTGCAAGACTACGGTGTCGTCAAGTAGTAAAGGACTAAAGAGTCCGGATTATCGATCCCATGGAGAGAAGATGGAATAAGCAATGAATCCAATTAAAGTATAATTGAACTAAGATATAGCTAACAAAGACAATTGAAGTGAGCAATTAAAACTATTAAACTATGCAATGTAAATAATTAATTAACAATCTAAGATATGAAATTAATTAGATCTAAGCTAATCTAACAAGCTACACTAAACTAGTGGATGAATGGTGGTGGAAATTGAAGTTTTAAAGTGAAGATGTGGTGTGAAATGTATAGGATTTTAAAACAAGTTATGTGAAATGTAGATCTAACAATCCAGAAGTGAAAATAACAAATCAAGTAAAGATTAAAATTAATAACAATCAAAATAAGAGATTAGGCAATCTAAAATCCACTAAGTGTGTAATTAATCCAACCAATGCATGTTCTAATTCAAATCTCAAATCTACAATCTTATTAGCAATCTCTTGCCTGGATGATATAGCAATGAAGATTAAAGTAAAGAAAATAAAAGGTCAAGATTCTAGATCATCATCTAGCTACCCTAACAGTAAATAATCAAAATCAAGCTACAAAAGATCAAAGATAAGGGTTCTAGATCATGCTATGTGAGAAAACTTAATCCAGCTACAAAGCATTAATTGAGATTATCCAAGCATCAAGTGTAGAGATAGAGCATGAGAAATGAAGGAGACGAGCACAATTAAATCTAAAATCTACTAATCAATTAAGGCATAAGTAGGAAATTTAAACTAAAACATGCATGGAATTGAACTAATCACATTACTTAGCTTCAAAATGAGAGCCTAATTCAAGAGCTTTAGCCACTAAATATTAAGAAAGAGCTCCAAATCTTCATTAATGATCTTTAATTACACACTCTCTCTAGATTAATTATAAAGAAGCTCATAATTACAATCTAAAAGTAAAAATAAAATTACAAAAAGACTATTTTTTTTCTTTAGATTATAGAAACATTGAAGACATATGATTGGCTCATTTCCTTTCATAATGATTGCTTCCATTTGATTGGTTATAACTTGAAGGCTTTTGAATGGTTCACTTGCTTTCACATGCTTCAATTTAATTGGTTACTTTCCTTCCAAAAGCTAAAAACATATGTGCCTTTTGTATTATGTGGTCCTTCAATTTGGAGGCTTTTGATTGGCTCATATCCTGATTTGAACTCATAACCTATTTCAACCCAACCCAAGTTCTAACCAATACACCAACCAATCCTTGTGTTAGAAAATAACTTCTTTTATCCTTAATGTCTTCTCCTCTTATTTTGGAATTCTTCAACTCTTCCCATGATTTATTTACCAAGATTTCTTCATATAATTTCTTTAATACCTTGGGACACTAGCCAGAAGGTTGGGGTAGTCACGGGGTCCACCTACACAAGAGAAATTACATAAAATGTGCTATTAATAATCAGATTTATACATGATAATCTGATAATCCGTTAATGTGATAAAATGATAAAATCTCTGTGTAAAGCAAGTGATATGCATATGAGATGCTGATAAAATTTGAATTAGTAATAGGTAAAATATGCAATATTTAACGCTCATCAAGGGCTTTTCAGATTTTCTGTCAATAGAATCCCTTTTTCCATGTGATGGGAGGATGTTAGAGTCTAACCTTTAGGGTTGGAATTGTGTTGCTGTGGAAGTAGAAATTTTGTTTCCTCTTCTTGGGACACTACACAAACAGCTTCTTAGGGGGCATGATATTCTTAGGCACAAATCTCAACCTGAAGAAGAAAAATTGTGGAATAACAAAACTCAACAATATCTCAAAAGTCCCATGTTCTAAATTTCCTAATATACACCGAACATGGCTTCAAAAAAAAAAAAAAAAAAAATGCAACGGAAACAAGCCTTGAGTATTCTTTATTGCACTAAAATAGGCCAACTTAACCCATAGGCCTCTAAATCCGACCCACTTTGGGGTGCCCCCTAACATTATTGGTAGCCCAGCCAAGTCTTCACATTTTTCAACTTGATAGAGCGGCAGAAGGGCTAAGCCAAAATTCACCAGTTTGGATCCTTTATTGCAGCTATGACACGAGGATAAGGACTCCATCATGGGCTCCACTTAGAGATAATGCGGACCCTGAGATGTTGCTCATTTACTCTATTCATATATGTATGTTTGGTTAAATGAATTTCTGACGAGGATTTGAGCTTGTTGGGAATTTCTTACATGATGTGACTTCTTATGCCGGGGGCATTCCAAATACTCTATTTGATGCAAGAACTCAAAATTCAAGACCACATTAAGGGCCTACTTGTTTGCAAGAATTGTTGTTTGGGAGAATTATGAGAATTCCAAATGCTTTCCCCCAAAGTAGAGTTCTAAATGCTCAACCCCCCTCATATATTTGGAATGCTGGAACTCTGGAAATTCACAATGCTAAGGGTCCGTTTCTTTGCTAGAATTCATAGAATTCATGTCGGTGCTTATTTGAGAATTTCAAATGCTTGTATTTGAAATAATGCTGAATTCCAAAATTCTGAATCCCTGTTTCATACATGTCCTGAATTCATGTCTAAGAATTATGAACTCCCTGTTTCATAGCTAAAAGAATCACTAAAAAGAATTAGAGCCATGTATGTATTATTACTGTACCAATTCAAGTGTAAATTGTCAATTACAGGAGGGCTCAGGCCCAATATTGTGTCATCCGATCATGTTTAATATGGTCAAAATAGTTGTACGATTTTTCCTTTTTTACATATCCTTTCATTAATATTAGGTTATAAATTGATTGTAATAAGATTCCTAGCCAGGATTGTACCTTCTTGATAAGGCAATATTGTTCAATATAATGAGAGAATCTCCAAAGGCAGGGAACAACTTTTCAGCCAAAATTTCTCTTATCTGTAAAATTTCTCTTGGCTGTATGGTACGAATGATATGGTATCAAAGTAAGAGTTCTGAATCTCAATCTTAGGAAGTATCCAAGGTGTTAATTAGAGAGAAATCATTTTCTCTCGTGAAGAAAAGCAGATTATGGATCTGTTTCTAGTGGTCGACCTCTAGTCAGGATCTATGAAAGCCTCTGATCAACTATGGCCCAGCTGCGATCATCACGGCATCTTCGAAAATCACTCCAGCCAAGATCACCCGGGTCTTTTGAGTTTTTTGGTGATTTTTTCAAAAAATTTCAACACGGCCAGGTAGGTCTTTTGATCATTCTCATGTCTTTTCAAAGACTTACACTAGTTTTGATTAAGATTGTCCAAAATCTTAGATCTATAGTGGATTTGGCTTGTTTCAATGGAAGAAGGATTAAGGATATATTACTCAGATCTGTGATCTGATTACTATTTGGATCCATTAGTGGGGCCCACATTAAGGATTTTATGTCAAAAACATGGTCGTCGGAGACCATTTTTTGGTCATTCTTGGTTCTTCTTCACTAGTATCACATTCTGGTCCCGAAGCACCCTGGACTAGGATAATCCCTGAGGTGTAGTACACATACTCCCGTAGTATTATACCTGTCTAGAATCAAGTACAACAATAGGAAGGAGAAAATTTCACTTTTCCACTTGTGAGTTTAACTCACTAACTTGTCAATCACATTAAATAACGGAAGCATCTCGAATAATAAGCCACTGTGTACATTTCATTGCACAGTCCTATTTAAAGTTAAGGTGTTAAGTTTATACAAAACATATTTACACATTAACTAAAGTAGGGATTACAAAAACACCCCACATTCTATCACAAAAAGAATCTTCCCCCTAACTTATAATCTAATTAGTGTGACCCACGCAAAAAAGAGTCAGTCACACTCTCCACTTAAGCTCTCAAAAGAATCAGTCCATCGCTCTCCGTGGACGGAATTACATAGGTCCATTACCCAGCCACTCCTCTAATCCTAGAGGAACCTCAGCGGTCTCCTCCTCACCCTCCGAGGCCTCCTTAAGATCGGGAGCTGCATCTGCGACTGACACAAGAATAGTATCTCAAATACAATGATTTGGCAAGTATAGGCAATAATAAGCATTTACATAGTGTATCAAATCGAATTTAAAGGACGATTGAGTAAAAGATGTCAATATCCTGTAATACTAGGCAATTGTGCCATAAGAATAATTCATGCTTCGTACGAATCAAATGAATAATAAACATACTAATTTGGCTACTACATTGAGCTCATCATATTAAAAGAGAGCAAATCTAATTGGGATGTCACCAGCGACTCAGCCAAAGGTTACCTGGCTACTCGGGTCTGGAGTTCCGGTGCTCCAGATTACTGACTGCAGTAGTCTTGAATATTAAACCGAGTGTAACCCCTTTGGGTATCACCGAGTCGAAGCTAAGTAGTGCCGACTCAATCAAATAAAAAAAAAGGATGTGAATAAGGTTTCCATACATAATCATAGAATCTCATAATCTCAAATCGAATCGAATATTAATTGTTCACATCCACATTTGTTCCAAAAGAATCAATTCCAAACAATCGAATTATAAATATGCTAATATATCTAATGCATTAATACAACATTTCGAAGTCAATGAGAATATTCAATAACAATATGAAATGCAATTAAATTTAAGAAATCAATGAATTTACTAGCCAATCTAGTCTAATTATTCATTGATCTTCACCATCCAATTCGATATACATTTAGGAAACTTTGTATTACTATTCTATTTAGTGTCACATTTTAATAAAAGGTTCACTAAACTAATATCCATGGCATGGTGATAAAGTCTCGAATTCTAGGGCTACTCAAGCTCCTAGGGTTCTCATTGGGCATTTAAGAGGTTAGGGTATCAATTCATGGCCCTAAGGGGTCTTTTGAAATTACCTAAATTATGGAAAATTCTGGGAGGTTGGTCAACTAGCAGTGACCACGCGGTTAGCCGCCTGTGGAACAATCAGCTAACCGCCAGGTAACCGCATGGTGACCGCGGTTTCCTGACAGGGGTTTTCAGTCACTGGAATGGTGACCGACTGGAGGTCTGCTGGCCGCCAAGTAGTCACGCGGCTAGCCGCTAGGTGACTGCCTGGTGATTGCCAACTTGACAGGGATTTAGTTAGCTACTGGAAATCTGACCGACTTAAGGTCGACTAGCCGCCAGGTAGTCACGCGGCTAGCCACCAGATGACCACCTGTCTGCAGACAGCACATAACTGATCTGTTTCACACATTTCTGGAGCTCTTTCTCTTCCATTCGTTTTATCACAACTACACCATCATAAACCTGCATAACTGAGCCTCCTTGTTCCCCATTTCCAACATGAACACAACATTTCTATTCCCCATCAACTACTCCAATTTGAAACAAATCAATGTCCACATTCCATTACATTTACAATTAAGATGTTAATTTGAAATGAAATCTGAATTTCGAAATCAATCAAGGACTAAACAATATGTAATTCCAAATTAAGCTTAGACTTGCCTTAATTCAAGCATGCCACTTCTTTTCTTTAATAATAGCTCAAATGACTCAAAAATCCCAAATTGAAACCCTAATCAAGAAATCAAATGAAAGTGCCAATGATTATGCATGTACGAGTACATGAGAGTCTCTTGACTCCATTCCAACTCAAAAACACTAACAAAGATGGGTTTTGCTTCTTACCTCTGCAAGAATTCTGAATTTGGGGAAAACCAAGTTCTTGAACACAGGGTAGATGAAGAGAAGGAAATGGAGAAGATGAACTCCACACTTGTCTCCACTTGCTCAAGTTCCAAATGATTTGAGAAGGACAGAAGAATTGAAAGACGAAGAAGGCTCTCTCTCCCTATCTCCTTTTTGTTGCAACAACCGAATGAAATGGATGGGTGGGGTTTTGAAGTGATAAGAGTGTGCATTTTGCACAAAAGTCCATCTATTGAGTGTATTTCTATTTTAAGTCAAACGATGGCCTACTCCTTCAACCCTTGGTCAAATGAAGTAAAGCTTAATACGAAAATCGACGTGCTCAACGAGATACACACGCTGACGCCAAGATGACCTGCAAATGATGTGAAATGAGAAAATCGATAATTACCCTCGATTCTACCCAACTGAATCAATTTGGTTCAAACCAACTCTTCAAGATTCATAACTCATCTAACTCGACCTATAAAGAACTAATTAACATAAACTATCCTAATTAGCAACTAAGTATAATTTAATTAGCTAAATCATAATTAATTACAGCTAATCAAGCTTAATTTGGGTCGGGGTGTAACAACTGGTCTGCATATCTGATCATTGGATCTCTTCATCATCGCTTTTGTTCTTTGAAATAAGCTTCATATTTGTCATTAGACACGACCACTTTTACTGGTTTAATAGATTTTTGCTCACATAGTTGCTAGATTTTTTTTTTATTCGGTATATTTTTTACCACTATTGTATTCAAAACGGAGAAATTAGTGGTTAATTTGATTCAATTTAACGGTAAAGATTATTCAGCATGGGCTTTTCAATTTCAATTATATCTTGAGGCCAAGGAATTATGGGGATTTGTTTCTAGTTCTGATCCAAAGCCTACGGAAGACGAAAAAAATATTTCTACTTAGAATACAAAGGATGTAAAAATCAAAACATGGGTCCTTGGTTCTATTGAACCTTATCTGATTATGAACTTCAAACCTTATAAGATAACAATTTATTATCAAGATAACTATGCATGACAATTTAAACTTGAGTGTAAAATTGTAGAATATAGTTAGGGCACCTTGTCCATTCATGACTACTATTCAGGTTTCTGCAATTTGTGGAGTGAATATGATGGAATTAAATATGCTACTGTCTCTAATGATGTTGTTAAAACTATACAAGACTTCCAAGCCTCTAGTCACATGAACTAGTTTTTTATTAAATTACGTCCTGAATATGTAACTGTAACATTGTCTCTGCTGAGCCGGGAACCATTACCATCATTGGATGTTTTTTTTTAATGAACTTTTGTGCGAAGACCAACGTATTCAAATAAAAGCTCATCTGGAACAACAACAAACTGAGAATTATGTTATTGCATACTCTGCTGAGGAAACAGTCAGTCTTTCCGACTTCCTCAAACTCGGGATATGAGGAAACAAGGACGGAGGGAGGGGGGGGGGGTGTTCAAGTGGGGTCAATTGACCCCTCTCAACTTTTGCAATTCCATTGAATAATGGAAGAGGTTGCAAATAATGCTCTTATGGAATTTTTGTCCATTACGATTTTGCCTCCACTCATTCATTTTTCATTCACATGAAGGAGAGAATTTTAAAAAGAAATTTCAAGGATATTTTTGTCTTTTAATTGTTCCCAAATAGATAAGTAATGGTTCTCCAAATTTTAAGGAGAGATTGCAGCTTGCAATCAATACCTTCCCTCTTTATCTCCAACAAATGTTTATCTTCACTGCAATTTTATAGAAGCCTCCCTATAACTAGATTTCGACATCTTGGTTTTCGGATTGAATTTCAAGCATTTATGCACCATCGAATTGAATCTCAAAGAAATCTATGGCTAAAAGACCGCTAAACATTGTGGCTATTAAATCAAGGGATATGATGATCTAAAATAAAAAATAACAAAAATCAGGCCATTAAAAATGAAGCCCCTCTCCTTTATTGGGTTGCCCACAATGTCTATTTAATATGAGTTTGTCCCACCATATTGAGCACACGATTAAAAATATCATATGCTCGACCTTATGGTGGGACTAACTCCTATTGGAGAAAATTTAGAGGAAATCACTTGAGGGAAATGGATCTTCCTACGTTGTTCACTATTTTTTAATATTAGTGAATGGGCTATCAATGATGTCCTTTTCAATCATCTATTCTACTAGAAACATGATGGCCCATCAAAAGATTACAAGTCATTAATTTATGGATTTTCAGCTGTCCATGTCTATTACAGGCTCGTGGCCCATTAAACAATCACAAGTTATGAATCAATTCATAAATTAGTTGTGGGAGGATTGAATTACAAATAATTAATCCAACATAGGCCCTACTTTGATTTGAGTGAGATACAACTCTCTATCCTAAAAAAAAATGTAAATGATTATTTTGAGTGGTTTAGATTCATTTTGGTGAGCTCTACTATTTTTGTATTTAAACTATTTTAAGAATTTTGATAAGTTTCCTTTAAATTTAATTAGTATTTTCGAATCTAAGATCTTTCTTTGAGTATTATTAAAAAAAAAACTTTGAGATAAATAAATAAATCTTGCTTTAAATGATAAGTAAAAGAAATCAATAAATATGAAAACACTATCGATCTCCTCTAAAAAAAAATTCTAGCTTCGTCTTTGTTAATCGACTATTGCTTGCCCCCTCTACACGAAAATCGTGGCTCCGTCACTGTGAGCAAAGTCCAATGCTACAGATGTAAAAAATATAGACATCTCACGACACAATGCAACCATAAATTTTACAATTACTGCAAAAAGAAGGGACACATCATCATCTTAAGCATGCTAGGTCGTTCTAATCAACTATAAAATAATGGAGGATTAAACTCTCTAATAGCCAGATTCTGCATCCCCTTCCATCCCATACAAACCCTAGAAAATAAAACAAGCAAGGAAATAGGGAGAAAAGCTAAAAAATACAGAATAATGAAGAGGGGGGTTGTAGATGTAAGAGAAACACACCTTCTCTTCCATTGCCTTTGCCAGAAAATGGATGTAGAAGATGAGTGTTGGTAATATCGAAATGCTGTCGTTCGTCTTCTAGAACTTAGTCTCAAGAGAAATTTCCAAACGCTCTTTGTTGAAGTGGTTTTTCAAATGCTAGAATATTGGGGACTTCAAATGTCTGGAATTTTGAAAAGCCCAGGAATTCTAGTTAAAAAACACAGAACTCCTGAAAGGAATTCTGAATTCCCAGACAGCTTGAAAACATGTCAGGAATTATAGTAAAGAAAAATAGCCTAAAAGTGCCTTTTTCATGTGGTTTAGAATTCTGAATTCTTGCACCAAACAGAGTATTTGAAATAGGGCTGTCAAAATGCCCCACGACTTGTTAACACGACACGAACCCACAATATACTAACGGGTTCGGGTGGGCTCTTAATGGGTTAGGGTCGTTAACGGGTCAAACCCATTAACAAGTTAACAGGTCGTGTGCGAATTAAACCAGTAACACGATAACAACCCACTTAACCAATTAAAACTTCCTTAGTCCCGAAGTGTAGCTAGAATTAATTTATATTCATAAAGAAGAAATTGAAATTTATTGTTTTATAGTGGGGTTTTTGGTGGAATCCACTCGAGATACTTACTTACAGTTTCGTGCGGCTTATATATTTTTCTCTTTATATATTTTTGTATGGATTTTCTTTTAATTTTCGAAATGACTTAATTACTTAATGGGTTAACGGGTTGGGTCGTGTAACCCGTTAAATTAACGGGTCATGTTCAGGTTGGATTTTTTAACCCGTTAAGTTAATGGGTCGTGTACGGGTTGAGGTGATTTTAACACGAATTCGTTAACCCATAACCCGAATTCATTAACACGATACGATTGACAGCCCTAATTTGAAATGCTTAGAGGACAAGATGTCACATTATATCAGAAACCCCCAACAAACCTAATTCTTTGTCAGAAATAACTTGAACCAAACATACCCTAAAAGGCACCTTTGCCTTATGAATTTCCATAATCCTAGTATTCCAAATGCTAGTGGGGGTTTGAGCATTTAGGGCATGTTTGGTTAGAAGAATTGTGAGAGTACTTATCTAGGGAATTATGAGAATTTCAAATGCTTCCTCTCAAAGTAGATTTCCAAATGCTCGACCCCCCTCTGATATTTGAAATTCTGGAATTCTGGGAATTCATAAGGCTAAAAGTGTCTTTTCAAGTGACTTGGAATTTTGAATTCTTGCATCAAATAGAGCATTTGAAATGTCCGGACACAAGATGTCACATCGTGTCATAATCCCCAACATGCCCAAATCTTTCTCAGAAACACCTCAATCAACAACCCTTGGAATTCTTATTGGGGGCAGCATTTGAAATTTTCGAAATTTTTCCGATAAAAAGATCTCACAATTCTTCCAAACAAACATGCCCTAAAAAGGTTTCAATTCAAAAGGAGTGCCTCCAGCCCTCCATTTGGGAACCATGATTGATACATAACTGGGCCTTGGATTGGATGAGAATTGATTGAAACATGACCGGGGGCCTTTTGAACTGAAGAAGATAATATAACAGTCATGATCAGCCCGGATTATCTCCAAGTGGGGGACACAATGGAGTCTGCATTGCTTCTCCAATGTAATAACAAAGCTAATAAATAGCTGCCGACGGAAGATCCAGACACAAATTGATAAAATTAATTTATTTATAAAACTAGAATTAAATTTTAATATTATTTGGCTTTGAAATTGGTATAAAAGAATTGTAAAAATCATGCAAAACTTATAATTGCATCTGGCGGCTTTATGGTCAATACTTCTCTTTTTTTTTTTTTATCATCGTCATCCCGCCAAAAGCACCATCTCTTAGTTCATGAATTGCAAGCCAAAACTCTTTATGCTTATCGAATCTTAGGAATTTCATAGAGGTAATTATCTGATGGGATAGAAAAAAATACATATTAGACATTACAATTACCAATCAAATAAAAAATAAATGTGTGGTTAAAGGGAGACTTGCCTGATGCTCCACACAACTAAACCCACGAGAGACAAAAGATAAAGAGCTGAGGGCAATCCGATCAATAAATCCAAAGGTCTACAATCCCTATGGCTCTTTATGGCTCTCTATTGCTATTACTATAATTTCTCTAAGGTATTGTTTGTGAAGGAGGTAAAATGAGGGGAAGGAAAAAAAGAGGGAAAAATGGAGGGCATTTTGAAATTGAGGGTATTTGCGAAGTGGGGAAGGGAAAGTGGGGGAGGGGAATTTGAATGTAGAAAGTGGGGGAGGGGAATTTGAATGTAAAATTTTTGAAATTTGCCTTCAAAATTTTCCCTTCAAAACTGGGGGGAAAATACGAGGGAAAGAGGGAATTCATGGTCAAATTACTGAACTGCGATTTTGTCTCTCCTTCCCTCCCTCCTTCCCAAATAAGAGGAGGTAAAATTAAATTTCCCTCCCCTCCCCTTCATTTTCCTTCCCCCTCAAATTCCCCCCGCCCCCTCCCCCTTTCCAAACATAGTGCAAATCCCTTTAGAAATAGTGGTCTTGACTGAAACGATGAGATAGAAGAGATCCTGCACCTTAACACTCGAATACATACAATTGAGAAAAGTTTTTGAAGGTCTGTAATAGATGATCTTGTAATTGGTACTTCTTTACCACGAAAGCAATACAAATCTTTTACGACCAATGCAATAGAAAGCTTTCTCCTGCAGCTTGAACAGATGGACGGCATTTATGGGCGTAGAATTTCGTCCTCTTGGCATATGTTGAAAAGTGTCGGCCTCTACGAGGTTTGCTATTTCAAATTCAAAAAACGTATCTAAAAAGGGAATAGTGACAAGACAACCCGATTCTTAATAATGATTTGAGATCTTTTTAGGATGAGAAAGATTGATTTTAAACTAGAAACAATAGAAAGTGTCCAATGCGGTAGGAAATTTTGCAATTCCTTTTATTTAGCATATAGTTATTGACTTCCTATTTTAAAGGAGAGAGTTTTATTGCCGAGAATTTATTAGAGGGAGTGATAGGTTAGATCCCTCTAATGACATAAGTTAGATCAAGAATTTAGGAGTAGGGATAAGGATTATGGAAAATTCAAAATTAGTATAGAAGATCTTTTTTCTCTCTAAATTTAGAAGAATTTTTCGAAGAACCGTGCATGTAGAGACTTTAATTTGGGGCCGTCGATGAATCAAATACTTTTTATAGTGGTCCCAATATATATATATATATATATATAGAGAGAGAGAGAGAGAGAGAGGTGCATGGATTGGATCTAGTAGGTTACAGTGGATGGATTAGATAGGCCTGGTGTTCAGATGAGCAAATAGAAATGTCCTTCATCTAGTTGATCCACAACATATATAAATGGTGGATCTTTCATGAAATGGGTCCCATGTATATAGTTTAATTAAAGGACCCGAAGGCAGCAGTGTCTTCATCCATTGTGTCCCATTCTAGATGTCTATATAGTTATATAGGTGGATGGATAAATAATGGTCCCACATATATCGGTGGATGGATTGGGTCCAGCAACAATGGATTCGGTCACATGGATGGAATGGGTCCAATTTGTCACACATAGATAGGCACGATGTTCAGATTAGTGAATGGTCCCATATAGGTAAACAATTTAAAATGATGACATGTGAATAAGGTGGGATTTATGAACGGTTTGATGTGTTAAATGTAATAGATATATAATGGATCATGCATTGATGAAGACGAAAAACTGATTTAAGAGAATTTTAGGGGTAACAGTGGATCAAGATGAAAATAGTTGAAAAGATTGAAATTTTGTTTGAATAGGATTTATGAACAGTTTGATGTGTTAAATGTAATAGATTGATGAAAAAGAAAAACTGATGTGAGAGAATTTTGGGGGTAACAATGGATAAAGATGAAAATAGTTAGAAAGATTGAAATTTTGTTTGAATTTGAACGGAATTTGATGAAATGAGATAATTATGGCTATTATTTGGATAGGAAGAAATATGGGAGGTGTAATGGCCCACAATAAATTCAAAGCTCGGTGTGTTTTTATAAGTATTTTTCTGAAAGGAGAACTCATGTGGGTTATGACATGGCACCCCTCACAGCCCTCCTCCCCGTTTGCTTTAATATACATAACTAGTGCAATAGGCCTGCGTATCATTTAAATTCTAATTAGAAATATTTCTAAATATTTAAATAAATTATAAATGAATACTAATATATATTCATAATAAAGATGGAAACTCATTAGATAAAATTTAGGTAGTTGGAAATATTTTGGGAAAGATCAAGTAAATATTAAAGATTTTATGACCTTAATTTGATTATATTTGTGCTTAGCCATAAATTGAGTGCCATTTTAGAATTAAATGTGGATTTTGGAATTAACTGGTTTCCACAATGGGCCCCACAGATTAATTAATCCTACCAAATATCCAAAGAAAAATAAGGAGAAAATGTCCATAATGAGCCCCACGGATTAATCTTACTGAATATTGAAAGGAAAATAATGAGAAAAAAATAGCAGAATACAACCTATGAGAGTGGCCCCGCTTTGGTATAAAAAAAGCTCTTCGTGTGTTGGTATAAAAAAAAGTGGCCCTCGTAAATTGTGAGCTTGGAAATAAAGAAGACTTGGATTTCATAATGGGACTCATAGATTTATTTGGTTAAATTAGTAAATATAAATAATAAAAAAAAATCGTGATAAAGATGGAGACTTATGAGGGAAATTTTATTTGGTTAAATTAGTTCTTATATATATTAAGTATGGATTTTGAGATTAGTTGGCTTCCACAATGGTCCCCATGGATTAACCATACCAAATACTGAAAGAAAAAATAGGAAAAAAGTAGCAAAATACTGCCTACGAAAGTACCCCAAATTTCTGCAACTTGGATCTGACATGAGGGTCCCACAAATTGATATGCAACAACATTTAATACATACATGTTCATCAATCACTAAAATCATAGCCAAAGAGCCTTTATTCTTTTCTTTTATTTTTGTTAGTTTAATAATACGTTGGGCCATTGAAGGTAACTAAAGAGAAGTTATTATTGTATGCTATGTTTTAGGGAAGGGATAAGTATCTTATTTCAAGAATATCTTTGATTTGCATTGAGATATTTTAGATGATAAAATTATATTAGAAGGGTAATTCTGGAATGTAGCATTGCAAAAAGTTTGAGGATGCGCCAGGTGTCATCCTCCTGAAGACCTAATAAGATTAGAATAGAAGTGTAATTCTGAAATGTAGCATTGCAAAAAGTTTGAAGATGCGCAACGTGTCATCCTCTTAAGGAAGGACCAACTGTCTTTTATTATATAATAATAATATATTCCCTCCACTTTACATCCTTCTTATTATGGAAACTCCACCACGTGTAAGGTGGATATCTACTGGACCACCACCGACCCAGTCTCAAATCCACCTATCAACCGACACGCTGATAGCTTCGCAGAGTAAATCGATACAATGGTAGACCCGTAATTTTTCTCTTAACATTTCTGTGAGGAAATGAAATCCTCTCTCTATAAAAACTCAACTTTCCAATTCCACCCCTCCTCCATTTAAAAAAAAACAAGAACCCCCTCAAGAAACGCAAATTAGAAACAAAGTCCTGATCTAGGGTTTTTGCATCAGGGTTTTAGATCCCCCCTTGAAATCTCTCAACTTGTCCAAAAAGTCCGATCGTTTCGATTCTTTTACTGATTTTGATCGAAATTCTCTCTCGTCCAATCTCGACAGTTGATATCATTATCATCTTATTGTTGTTTTATGGCATATGCATATTCTTTCTCTTGAAAGGTGAAAAACGGTTGCAGAAAGAGGATTAATTTTGGTTTGATTCTCAAACATCCACAGGCCACGTCAGCAAATCATAACAGACACCCCTCTTCATCGTCAAACACCCACCGAATGAAAAGAAACCTGTTGAATGGAAACCTTTGTTCAAAACAAACACCCATCTTCATCTCCTCTATATTATCTTCAATCCTCTTTCTGCAAACCAAGTACACTTAAGAAGAAATTATGTTTGCATCATAAATTTGAGGGGAGGAGTACTTGGTTTCATGTAATGTCGAATGAATTAAAAGGGAAATCAGCAATCTTCAAACAAAGATCAGATCTACCTTTATTTTTCAAAAAGACTTGGTTTTAGATTGAGTTGCAATTACCGTACCTAGTGGAATCGGCCAGTGAGAAATGGGCGGCCGACGTTCCATCGAGCGCGAAGCATGATCCATTGAAATTTGAAATCCCAATAATTTAGATTATGAAGAAAATGAGTTAGGTAGAGAGGAATTCAATAAGGGAGGGTGTTTTAAATTTTGAAGCCGGAGAGAGAAGTTTCATGCAGGTTTCAATTTAACGGTGATAGATTAAGCATCCACGGTCGATCGTTTCAACCTCTTGGCAACCCCAAGAGGTAGCTCAGTTAGCTTAGGACCACGGTTTGCACCTAGTTGTTGTAGGTTTGAACTGCACTACTACACTGGGGCTACAGGGGAGTGATTAGTCCAGCCCAAAAGGGTTAGGAACCCCTCTGATAGCAAAAAAAAAAAAACCCTCTTGGCAGAATCCTTTGGTAAAGAAAGATCCTCCCCAACCAAGTTTATAAATCTACCAAAGGCCCACTTAATCTGACAAAATTAATACCCCTTGCATCTTATCCGCATGTGTCAAATTCATATTGATCAGAATGGGCCCACTATAAGATTTGTTATACGACAAAATGTGATTCACCTTTGTGTATTTTAATCACCTAATATATCCATGATTAATTTTAGGGGAAGTTGAACAATGGAGAAATTTGGTTCAAATCTAATGCGGTGGAAGATGTTAATCGCGTGGTTGACATTGAAGGCATGTTTGTTTGTATAATACACTAGCAATATGTGCCCGGGCTTTAAAAAAAAATACTATTATATAAAATTTACTAAGAAAATGAATAAAGTTTATCTTTGTCTATAAAGATTCCACGGAGATTTGGACTTCTTGCAAAATAGAATAGGAAAGGACAAGAATGCATCTAATATTATGTCAAGAGAGACCGGAACCTAAATTAAAATAACATATGAGATTTGCAACAAAATGGAAAAAAGAGCCATCATGTGAGAATCTCTCTATCCATAAAGAGTCCACCGAGATTTGGATTTGTTGCTACTCAAAAATTGAATTGAAATTGAGCTCCAATTTTGCAATCAATTGCCGAAATTAGAAGTCAATTTTGAAATCGATTCATACATCTAGAATTGCGAAATTAGAGCTCAATTTCGAAATCAATTCCTACACAAATAATATATAATAATAGGAATTGAATAAAGCTGCATGGAAAGGATTATTAAAAAAGCTGAGGGCAAAGGAGGAAAAAGGGTGAAGAGCAAGAGGTCTTGGTTCTTCTTAGCCAGCACTTCAATATTCAAAGTCCTCACCCATGATACCTCACTCTTATTTTTAATCTTTCATCTTCACTACTACCCCCATCTCTTTCTCATCATGTGAATGTATTTTTATATTTATTTTTATTTCAGTTGGATTGTATTAAATTGATAACCTATGCATCGCACAGGCCTTCATGCTAGTCAGAATCAAAGGAGAATCTGCGTTCCCTTACCTTAATTTTTCGTCGATCTTCGTTCTCCGATTCCTCCAGCCGGGTTTTTTCCCGGTTCATTTCCTGTTGTAAACCCAAACCCTAGTTTCCCCCATCCGGCTCCTCCTGTACAAGTCCTGGTTCCGAACACTCGTCCTGTTATTGCTTCGGGTAGGTATTTTTGGAATCCTGCGTTTTTTATCCGAATGGAAGAAGAAAGAAATCGATCTCTGCATCAGGTAATGATGATAAAGTTCTGTGCTTTAGAAATCTTATGATTCTTGGTTTTTGTTTTCTTTTCTTTTTCTGATGATTTGGGTTTTTGTTTTCTTGTATAGTTTATGGTGGAAGAGGGACTGGTGCCGTCTCAGGAAGAGGAATTGAAGAGGAAATATGCGATTGAACAGCTTAAAGAGGTCAGTTGATTTTGGGTAATTTGTTTGCAAATCGTCTTGCGTATGTTCATAGTATTAATGGTGTCCTTGATGGGTTTTTGTTAAAAAAGTGTGTGATTTCTGGATTTTGATTCATGGGAGATGCCTGCTGATTGATGAATGTCTGAGGGCTTGTTTGGTATCTCTACTCTTTTTTTTATAGATCCATCTAAAATAGATCCATTATAAAAAGAGCCATAAAAAAAGAGGCTAGAATAAAGAAAAACGCGTTCGGTGACGCACGAATTTATTTTAAATACATCGTCTCTATATTTTAAGACCCAAAAGCTCTATTTCTCATTGCCTACTTTTGGAGCATTTGGATTTTAGAGGATTTGGCTCTAAATGTCTAAAACGGAAAGAGTCTAAAATCTTGTGCCAAACGCTCTAATTATTCAAACCTCTGTCCGATTTAGACGTATAGAGAAATAGAGGCATGAAATAGAGATGCCAAACATGGGCTAAATCATCCTGGGAATCGAGTCCTGGTGGTGATTAATGGCAGGGTTGCGTGCTTTTTGCATTGTTTTATTTGCATGGGTATGATGCAAAATAAGTTGTGGCTCTGAACACTGTTAAGTAAATGTGTTTAGGCATGTAGTACATGTTGAATGTAGTGGATATGATAAATACCAGCACTGAGGGAGTGCCGCTTCATGAATAATTTGACATAGGGTGATCTAGACTGTAACAGCTGGGAGAACTTATCAACTGGATAAATCTTATTAACACTTGTTTCCAAAATCTTTCAAAAAGGATTCATGATGATACCTCAAACTCCACTTCATGAAGTATTTGACATTGGGTGATCTAGACTGTAACAGCTGAGAGAACTTATCAAATGGATAAATCTTATTAACACTTGTTTCCAAAATCTTTCAAACATGATTCATGATGATACCTCAAACTTGATTGTGATATTTGTTCCCCAATCCCAAAGTTGGAATATGCGCCCATAAAGGTGGGTGTGAAAGGTACAAAATGACAATGTTTTCATAAAACCAAAAGCTACGGGTCTTCAGCCCTTTTATTGATATGATCTCAACCGTCAAATAAATGTAGGCATGTTCTAATCCTGACCCCTTTAATGATAATAACATGAAAAAGATTGTCCCTGGCTGCCCCTTAATTGGTTAGGGAAACTGTGTAGTGTGTGTGAGTGCGTGAGTTTGTCTCTTAAAAAACAAAAACAAAAAACGAATACCCTAAAGAAGTTGCTAACCTACATTCCATCATAACATGAGGCGTAACATTTTAAAATGAAGTTGGATTTGCACAAACTTGCGTTTGTTGGAAAGCTATCTTAATAAGCTATCCAATTATCCAGTTTAATGCCATTTAAATCTCATTTGTTGCATAAAATATGAGCAATTATAAGAACACAAAAATAAAGCATGGTTGAGTCTGGTGTACTAGCATAGTAGCATCAACTTGGGCCTGCATTGCAGCTACCTTTTTATCTAGAACAACACCTTTTTCAGAGTTTTGGATAACGAAGGTGTTTATCACACATCACTGTTTTGTGTAATTTGATCTGCAGTCAGGGTACTCGTATTCTTTTGTTATTGGGGATGGGAAATTATTGGGTTTTTAATTGATAAAAGATAGTCTTTAATGTGTCTATAGTTCTGCTTGCCAATCAACTCATTTTTCATTATGCATTTACTTCTATTTTTGTACTACTGGAGCCAATCATCTTTGTAGTTTTTATTTTTTAGATTGGAACTATTAGTTTTTCATCCATCCATTCTCTACTTTCTTGAAAGTTTCTACCACATCATTGTCCATTCTTGTCTTTTTATATCCCCCTATTTATTTTACATAAAATATGATGCTTTTTTGTATCTTGCAGATAGTGCAGGTATGGGTGAAGAAGGTAGCACGGCAAGGCCGCCGACTTCCAAAGAATGAGATAGAAAGAGCTGGTGCAACAATATTAACCTATGGTTCATATGGTCTCGGAGTATGTGTTTTACGTTTCCTTTTTTTTTTTTTTTTTTTCCCACTTAGAGTTTTGAGCACCATTGTTCTTTGTCATGCTTAACTTCTTCTATTTAAGTTAATTTTCTTGGCCTGGTTTAGCACATTTTGAGAGATAATAGATATAACTAGTGTTGCTTAAATATCACTCTGCTAAAAGGATCCATCTCTTCTATTGTTTCTCTGTGTTATAATATGTTTAAACAATCAAAAAAATTAAAAAAAGGAAAATGAAAAAAAGAAAAAGATAGTATGTTTAACTATTAAATGTAATCATTCTAGTAGTTCTGATTCTGTTGTAACCTGCCTTAGTTTCATGAACCAAGCCATCAATGAAGATAGCAATAAATCTTTTTTTTTTTTTTTTTTGATAACAGTAAAATTTATTAATAAGAGGGAAAACCCAAAAGAATAAAGTACAGGTGGAAACTCATAACAAACTATACATCAAAGGATAAAGAAGGACGAAGCACTCCTTCCTTAGCGAGGATATCAGCCGAACCATTGGCCTTACGTAACACATGATAAAGGGCAGCATCCAAGTGACTTAAGATATCTTGCACTTCCTCCACCACATCAGCCAACCGCCAAAGATAAGAACGATTGCCTAAGCTCCACTGAATGGCAGAAAATGAATCTCCTTCAATGATAATTTTAGAAACTTCCATCTTACGCAGCTCACGACAACCAACCAAAAGAGCATTCATTTCAGATTCATTAGCATTTAGAGAATCTATCGGCCCAGAAAAATTCCTTATAGTAATGCCATTCCAGTCTCTAGTGACACTTCAATACCACCTCTTCCAATGGCTTGAACAATGAACATAACTTCCATCAAAGTTTAATTTGAGAAAACCCTCAGGAGGACATTCCTAAGAAACACTATTTTAAAATTTAGAGACCCACCCACCTTGAAAATGAGCTGCCCATGATCTACTTAAATCCTCCAGACGCACCCCTTTAAACTCTTTTATTAAAAACACCCACTCTGAAACAGACCAGATAATAGATGCAACAACATCCTCCATCGAGTTACTCTTATTCTTGAAAACACGATTATTCATTGCCAACCAAATTTTCCAACAGACCGCATACAACACCACCTTCCAAAGAATTCTCATATGAACATATTTGGTTCGTAGACGCCATTGATGAAAAAGATACACAACTTTCAAGGGCATTACCCATTGCATATCAAACTCTTTAAGAATTGCATACCACACTTTATGAGCAAAAACACAATGGATAAGCAAATGATGCACTGATTCGTTGAATACAAACAGAGATGGAGCGCTTCCGAGGGCAGAACCTCAACCCTGCCTGGAGAAGAAGTCCATAAGCCACAACCTTCTCCCTCTGTCTCTAATCTTCCTCCAGAAATCTCCAAGACAGAGCTTTAAGTTATGTTCTGCAGTGCATGCACTGTGATAGATACCTTCATTCCTACCGAACGATCCTGTGGCAAGCAGAGAGGCTTCGGCTTTGTCATATTCAAAACAGAAAGAGAAGCCAATCTAGGTCTCGAGATCGTCAATGGGAGATCCTGGGGAGGTAGAAGAATCCTCGTTGACATAGCTCGTCCTCGAACAGTAGGAACAATCGCTGGCATCTCCCAGACCTCCATTGAGAAATTAGGGCTTCTGCATCATCAACCTCCCAATGACAAATTAGGGCTTCTGTGCCATCAATCGCCCAATGCCTGGAAACGCCCTCCAGCGTGCATCCTTGACTCAAGCGCATGGTGGATCGTCAAGGATGGCCAATCTCACTTCATACGGGTGGCGCCTTTGGTCGTTGAGTCGGAGATGAAGGTCCTCTGCTTTAAGCTTGATTGGCTTCCTCAAGCAAAACCTGACTGTGGACGATGTAGCTCGCTAGCTTAATACTCATTGGGGCAAATCAGCTGCCAGGCTCAGACTCTTAGAAGACGATGTCGTCCACATCCTCTCGGATGAGGAAGTTCGCCAAGTTATAAGTTGTGCAGTAGGTCCATCTTCCAACTCGTTCGTTGCCCTAGACAGATGGATGGAGGTTATTGGCTCCCCCCCAATCACCAAATGGATTCAATTCCATGGTGTTTTGCTATAAGCTTGGAACGAAGGTGTCTTCCGTCTCCCGGACGATTTCGTCGGCTCAACCATAGATGTAGATTGCCTCACTTTGGAGAAGATCAACCTTGTTTACGGGCGTGTCAAGGTTCGAACCAACAGGCTCTGCAAGCTTCCGCAACAAATCCCTCTGTCCGTCGGAGATCTCATCTTAGTCAGGGCTGAAGAAGAACTCCCCACTACCGTTGCCTCCGACAACGATGGAACCTCCACAGCAACAAGCAGCGGCGTGTAGCTTGAAGACGACGATCTAGGGCTCGCTGGCGAAGAGGATATCTCAAATCTTGCCAAAGGAAGTCTCCAGAAACGAGCTAAGGTTCGCAAGAAGGCCAGGTAAGGAAGATCCAGGGCCTCTAACTCGACCCAAGCTGAAGCATGGACCTGGCCCACGGTAAATATAACCTCAGCGGGCCATGGGCTGACGAATGGAGACACTTTATGCTCCTTCCTCAGTGAACTGGGTCAGCCCAACTCCTCAGCCCCAGCCTTCGCCCCTTTCAAACATCGAAAGGATTCGAAGTCTACTATCTCTAGATTACTTGGTGCGAACGCTGCCTCAACCTCGCCTTCCTCTTCGGACACATCGACCTCGTCTGTTGAAAAGTCGAGCAAGATCTCCCTTGCTCCTTCCTCAGGGGATCCTTCGATCTTTCCATCGTCTCAAGGAAAGAAGCAAACCCAAGGAAAGAAGTCAATCCCTGCCAGCCCCAGACGTCCCCACTTGCCAAGAGAAGCAGAAGACTGACATCCTGCGACTGCTTGCTAGCTCCTACATTTTGGACTCTGACTCCTCCAAATCAGGTTCTGCTACCTGTCCAACCTTCCCTTCCTCTCCCTGCTCAGTGCCGCCACCATTCTCTCTGCCCTCAGGGATTTTGCCATTTCTCCCACTGGGCAGAAATCAGACGACGACCTCTCCATTTCTAAGAAGTCTGACTTTATCAGCTCTCTGTCTCCCCACAGACACTCCGCCCCTGTACACAGAAGCTATTTGCTAGGATCCCCCAACGCGTGGTTACCTTAAAAAATCAGAGCCTGTGGTGAGGCAATAGGCATCTTAGTAGACAACAACAAAGGAGGGCGGGAAAGCCTTATTGCCTTCGCAAAGGATAGAGATTCAGTCCTTGGAAGACCTGTCACCTACAAAAAGAAGTAAAAAAGAAAGGGAAGCAGAGAACTTTAGAACCTATCATGCTCCATCGACTATGACAGCTGTCCACTTGTGAGCTCTTCCTGTCTCCAACATGCCAACAGAGTCAGAGAATCCATGAAGTGTTGTTAATAATGGCTATATCCTAGAATGTTCGGGGTTTAGGGAATTTAGTGAAACAGGCAGTTATAAAGGAGGTAATACACACTTTTAAAGCTTCAAGAAACCAAGCTTAGCTCGATGTCTCAATCTATTATCAAGGATCTTTGGGGTAATAGTAAATGTCTGTGGGTCTCCCTTGATGCAGTTGGAACTTCAGGAGGTATTCTTCTATGCTGGAACAATAGGCTGTACATGATGAAAGATCATTTCATTGGTTCCTTCTCTGTCTCGGCAGTGCTTGAAGATAGGGCAAATGGCTCCTCCTGGATTGTCTCCTCTGTCTATGGCCCTACTGACCGCAGACTTCGTAGCAGTTTTTGGTGCGAGCTCGACTTTATTTGAGCAGATGGGTTGGCCCTTGGTGCATTGGTGGTGACTGGAGTATCACTAGATTCCCTTCAGACAAATCAGGGGTTGGCAGAATTTCAGCTGATATGGAATCCTTCTCAGATTGGATTAACTCCCACTACCTCGTCGATCTTTAGGTTTTTTTTTTTTTTTTTGGGAGTGGGGAGGTTTTTTTTTTTTTTGGGAGTGGGGGGGAATCACCAAAGTCCTCCAACCTTGTTGCGTCTTGACAGACTCCTGGTGACCGGGGATTAGATTGACTTGTATCCTGAAGTTTGCCAAATTGCCCTCCCAAAGCCCACTTCTGATCACTGCCCCATCCTCCTTGATTGCAAAAGTCTTAAGTGGGGACCCTCTCCCTTCCGCTTAGAGATAATGTGGCTGGAAGACAAAAGTTTCATTGCTCTAATCAAGGAGTGGTGGAATAGCTATGATATCAACGGTTGGGCAGGTTTCAGACTCTCCGAGAAGCTCAAGCAGCTGAAGCTTAGCATTAATGATTGGAGGACAACCAATATTGTGCTTGTCGAAACTATCAAGGCTAAACTTTCAGAAGAAATATAATCAATTAACTCTAAGGAAGAATCCCAAGGGCCTTTTGAAGCGGATATCGCTATGAGGTTGAATCTCAAAGATCTTTTCGAGCATAAAGTCTGAGAAGAAGAGATCAAATGGAAACAACAGAGATCTAGATGTTGTTGGCTAAAGAAAGGGGACAAGAATACCAAATTTCTCCATAGTTTGGCCACGACCAGAATGAGGGGTAACAAGATCAATTACTTGATGGCCGATGGCAATAGATTAGAGGACATGGATGGGATAACTAGCCACATTCTCAGTTTCTTTCAAAGCCTGTATAAAAAAGATGGTTCCAGCAAGCCTTCCTTAGACAATCTACATTTCTCCCCATCCTCGGAGTCTCAATTGAAGACATCTCCCTCCATCACTATGATACCATTATGGGGTGCAGAGCTGACTCCTTCCCATCCACCTACCTTGGTCTTCCCTTGTGCCTGGACAGAGTGCCTAAATCTGTATGGAATCCAGTGCTTGAAAGGATTGAGAAAAAGCTATCTTCCTGGAAAGCAAAGTATTTATCCTTAGGAGGAAGAATTGCGTTGATCCAATTTGCACTTGTCAACCTTCCTATCTACTACTAGTCCATCCTTAAGTGCCCCACTGCAATCATTGACCGCATTGAGAAGCTTCAAAGAGACTTCCTTTGGCAAGGCCGTGAGGATTCTAAAAAATTCCACTTGGTGAATTGGAAAATAGTCTGCTCCCCTAAAGACTCTGGTGGTCTTGGAATAACACCTTTAAGGATCATAAATCAGGCTTTGTTGGGTAAATGGCTTTGGAGACTTGGAGAAGATTCAGAAGGCCTTTGGAAAAGCATCCTGGTAGCCAAATACAAAGTGAGGAGAAATGGCTGGGAAATCTTTCCTCCTCCGCGAAGGTGCTCAAACTTCTAGAAAGGGATATATAGTTCCAAGGCTTTTTTTACCCAATCCATCCGCTACCGCATTGGCAATGGAGAGAAAATTTCCTTTTGGCAGGATGTTTGGGCTGACGAGACCCCTTTAGCGCTTCAGTTCCCTGATCTCTACAGATGTGTTAGAAATCGAATCGCTAAGATTAGAGATTATCTCGACACAAGCACTAACAATCAATTGTGGTTGCCTATTTTCAGAAGGAATCTTTCCGAGGCAGAAGAAGCTGATCTCTTCAATCTTTTCGAGGTGCTTAATGGCATAGATGGCTCTAGAGAAGGGCAAGATGGTAGGCTATGGATCCCTTCTCGTGATGGTTTTTTTTCGGTCTCTTCTTTCTTCTCCGCCTTATTGACCACTTCAGTGGCTTCTCGAAGTTGGTCATCATTATGGAAGATCAAGGACCCTCCCAGAGTCATCGCTTTTACTTCGCTTGCTCTTTGGAAATTTTTTTTAACAATGGATAATCTTCGCCGCAGACATATTCTCCCTGTCAACGCTTGCCCCCTCTGCTTAGCAGACGAGGAATCGGTTGATCATCTTTTGCTCCATTGCAAGCATACGAAAGCCATTTGGTCAGCGATTCTGGACGAGTTCAATTGTTGTTGGGTCATGCCGCAGTCCTTACCTGACCTGTTCCATCAGTGGGCTAGCTCGATTTCTACCTCCAAAGGGAAGATCATGTGGCGCCTCTCTTTTTTGGTTTGCATCTGGACGATTTGGAAAGAGAGAAATAGAATGTGTTTTGAAGGGATTGCTTCCTCCCAAGAAAACGTAATCCTTAGAATGAAATTCTGCGTTGCCTCGTGGGTCTCCTATCTTCCAGATTTTTGGGGCTAATCTATTGATGCAATTATGTTCAATTGGAGGGAAGTCACTTCAATTTGATTTGGTTCTCTCTTTCCCTCTCCTTGTTTTTGTTTCCCCTCCTTTTGGGAGGTGGCTGTTTTTTGGGTTTTTGCCCGGCCGCTTCTCAGTATAACTCTTTTATACTATAAAGCTCTTTTGTAAAGTTCCTTTTCTCTATCAGTATAAGTTACCATTTCAAAAAAAATAAAAAATAAAATAAATGATGCATTGGTTCCTCATCCTATAGACACATAGGACACCCATTAACAATATAATGCTTACGCCTATTCAACTTGTTTAAAGAAAGAATTTTATGAGACCTCGCCACCTAACAAAAAGCTAATACTCGAGGAGGTATTGTAGAGTCCCAAAACCTTTTCACCCCTTGAATAGGGCTAGAAGAATCAAGCAGAGCATTGTAAAACTATTTAATTGAGAAATTACCTTTAACTGCCCACTTCCACACTCTAACATCACATCCTCCCCCATTAATATAAACATTGTCTAATAAGGCCATCATGCAAGTCAAGTCAACAACATCTCTATCAGACATATCCCGACGAAAATTAAAATCCCACACCACTTTGCCGCCGGTGATAAGTAAATTATCTACAACAACAGCCTGTTGTCTCCCGTCAAGTAAAGGTTAGGAAAAAGAGTAAGAAATGACGACTTCCCACACCATTCATCATGCCAAAACCGAACCCGACGCCCATTAGGCACTCTAAAGCGAATCCATGGAAAAAAAAAAAAATCATCCTTCATTGATAGAATTGATTTCCAAAAAACTAGAGGCCTTGAACATTTGACTTGGAAAACACCACCCATCATTATCCAACTCAGTGTTTTGAAAAGCGAGAGGCGCATCAAAGCACTATGGTCTTCTGGGGCCTAGGCGCTAAGGCGCGAGGCGAGGCGCGGGCTTCATTGAAGCGAGGCGCACATTATAGATAAAAAATATATATTTTGGTATAGATAGATAATTCACAAATTAGAGCAAAAAAGAAGAGGAATATTAGAAGAACTCTAAAAGTCATAAAGCATCCATCACTCTAAATGCTAAACATTCAACAAAAGTACCAACAAAAGTACAAAAGTGTGACACCATACATAAAACCACCACACAAAAGTACTTCAAAGTCAAAGCAACAACACAAATGCTCCTAAGGAGGACCTAACAATCATCCCCAACATCTACACCAAGTAAGTCATAATCTTGCCCTTCATCATTGGATTTATATCCATCCACGTCTTCCTCGTCCGTCTCCTCTGACTCTTC
Source organism: Camphora micrantha (assembly GCA_003546025.1). Lineage (NCBI taxonomy): Eukaryota > Viridiplantae > Streptophyta > Magnoliopsida > Laurales > Lauraceae > Camphora > Camphora micrantha. The sequence goes on from QPKB01000002.1 coordinate 43,165,760, forward strand.
CTCATCTACCAATTGAAGAACACTTGATGATCTAGTCACTCTTGGTGTTGCCCTTGCCCTTGAAGTTGATGTTGCTCTAGTTCTTTGACTACTTTCTCCAACTCTAGAAGCCCATGTCAAAATATCATCATCAAACACAAACTCATCATCTTCATCCAATTCTCTATCTATCCTCCCAAGCAACCACTCATTGCTTTCATCAATATTATTCAAAGAAATGGGATCAAGTATGTCTCGCATATCATATCGATGTTTCAGTGCTCTGTTGTACTTAACAAATACTAGATCATTGAGACGTTTTTGATCCAACTTATTTCTTTTTTTGCTATGAATCTGCAACAATTAAAAAAGATATTAAAATTTATATGTAGAGAAGAAAAATATTTTAAATTCATTAGACTTGAGAAAAATACTCACATGCTCAAATACACTCCAATTCCGCTCACAACCAGATGAACTACACGTCAGGCTAAGAACTTTTATCGCAAAGTTTTTGCAAATTTGGGGTCTTGGAACCATATGCAGCCCACCATGCAGCTGTTTATTATAGGTAATTAGCATAAATTTATGGGATAAATGTAAAAAAAAATAATTTTATAATATAATGGAATAAACTTATGGGATAAAATAGTTTACCCGGTGCCGTTGTCGCCCTTTGCCTAATCGCCATAGGCAACCCAAATAAATTTTCAGCTTGCTTATAAATAGACAACTATTGACTGATCTTATCTTGCACATCAATATTTGGGACCAGTTTTGATATGCAATTATAAAACCCTGCCATAACTTCATTATCGTGCTCAATATTGGGATTCGAATAAAAGTACTCTGGGTTAAAAAAATATCCAGCTGCATGCAAAGGACGATGCAATTGAACATCCCACCTTCTGTCAATGATTTCAAAGATATTATTATATCTTTCTTCTTTTCCACCAAAAGCATTTGAAATGGCTTCTTTAGCCCGATCCATAGCTTCATAAATGTTTCCCATGGGAGGCTTTTTCTCACCATCAACCAATCTAAGTACACAAAAAGTGGACCTGAGACCTTAAGGGCATAGACATTAGTGTTCCAAAATGAAGGCATTAACATAATTTGTGCAACCCTTTTGCCCTGTTGCTCCTTTGTCCATTTGCTTGTTGTCCATTCCTCTGAAGTGAACATCTTCCTCAAGTTGTTTTTTTGTTGATGAATCCTAGCTAAAGTGAGAAAGGCAGTTGCAAATCGGGTTTTTGCAGGCTTGATCAACTCTTTCATACGTGTAAACCGCCTCATCATATTTAGCAAAGTTGGGCGGTTATAAATGAACCCATGTACCACAATAGCCCTTTCAAATGTTCTCTTGAGACTTGGTATCTTAAAAATGTCTTCCAACATCAAGTCCAAACAGTGGGCAGCACATGGTGTCCAATACAAGTGTGCAAACTTTGCCTCCAAAAACTTTCCTGTTAGAACCAAAACAAAGAAAGAGATAAAAAAAGAGTTTTAGATAACTGATTCTTTTAATACTACTAAATAAAATTTTTTTTTCCAATAACTACTAATTCTTACCCGCCAACACATTAGCTGAAGCATTGTCTGTGACAATCTGGACCACATTAGCTTCTCCAATACGCTCCACAAACTTTTCAATTAGTTGAAACATTTTTTCTGCATCCTTTGAGTAGCTAGAAGCGTCAATTGACTCCACAAACATGGTTCCTTTGGGACAATTCACTAAAAAATTAAGTAATGTCCTCCCTTTCTTATCAGTCCACCCATCCATCATTGTAGAACATCCATACTTTACCCAATCATCCCGGTGACCCTTCATCAAATTATTAGTATGCTCTATCTCTTTTTTGAGGAGAGGAACTCGCACCTCATGGTAACTTGGTGGTTTCATACCAGGACCATATTGCCCAATAGCTTCAATCATCGTTCCAAAACTGTCACAATTAACTGCATTAAAAGGAATTCCAGCATCATACATCCACCTTGCAAATCTTATACATGCCCGCTCTCTTAATTCTTTTCTATACGGATCATTTGCATCAATTTTTGTTTGTTTTCCTTGGGCTTTTCGATTTTGCATAACAACGTTAGGATTGGGAGTGAAGAATACATCAATAGGCCCTTTTTGCTTTGGCTTTTTAGTTTTGGACATAGTGGAGATAGTAGTACTTCCACGAGCACTAGAAACTTCACTACCATGAGCCAAGGGTCTTTTAGCATGTTCAATGACCTCTACATCATCTTCTTCATCCTCTTCATATGCATTAGCCATTTCATCAAAATTCATTACATATTCATTACATATTCATTTCTTCTTTTTCTTTCTTTTTCTTTGTCATGTACTCTCTAATCTATTCTCTAACTTCAGCTGGACATTTTGGACAAGCAATAATATTCCTGAAACCCCCAGCAAGGTGTTGCTTGACCCGATAAACACCTCCATTTGATATTTTGCCACAAAAATTACATTTGAACCTATTAATATTTTGTGGATTTTCCAAATGTGCATACTGCCATGCTGGGTCCTTTCTACCACTACCTTTCGATGGCGTTGACATCTATAAACAGCTGCAGAAGTAGCAGCAGAGATAACCAAAAAAAAAAAAAAAAAAAAAAAAAAAGAGGAAAAGAAACAGCCACAGGAAATATAAATAGCAGCAGAACAGAAAAACAAAAAGAACAAGCAGATTTGTAGCAGCCAAAAAGAAAGCATGATCTGATTGATGACCAGGAAAAAAAAAAGAAAGAAAATCAGTGGCAGCAACAACAACAGAAAGAAAACAACAGCAGTACAAGAAACAACAGAAGTAGAGGTCACCAAAAAGCAGTAGCAGAACAAGAAAAAAAAAAAAAAAAAGCAGCAGAAAAAAAAAAAAAACCAGCAGCAGTAGAGGTCACCAAAAAGCAGAAATAACAGCAGCAAGAACAGTAGCAGCAGAGAAAGAAAACACCAAAAACAAAAAAAAAAGAAAGAAATAAAACTAAAAATAGTAGCAGCAGAAGAAAAGAAAAGGAAAGAAACGGAACAAAAAGAAAGCAGTGAACGTGATGTACCTACGCAGCGATGTGAAGAAGCCGGAATGCCAGAAGTGCAGCTTCTTCCTCCTTCCTCTTCATCGTCGTCGTCTTGTTCTTCTTCTGCCATTTCTCTCTCTTTTTTTTTTTTTTTCATTTCGTTTCCGTCTTTTTTTTTTTTTCCTTTCGTTTCTGACGTAGGGCAAGATATATGCTCTTCTGTGTTGGGCTAATTGCTGACTTAAGCCCATTGACTTGTTGGGCTGGACCATTTTCTTTTTTTTGAAAATTTTAAGTTTTGGGCCTCATTGACCGAAGCCCACTAGGCGCGCGCCTCGCGCCTTATGCGCCTTAACTGTGCCTCATTCACATCGCCTCGCCCCAAGGGCTTTGAGGCGCTGCATGATTGCCTGGGCGCGCCTTTAACAAGCCTGATCGAACTTATCATTGAAGATAGCTATAAATCTTTTTAATCATGTTTATGTACATTTATACACATTATTTTGAGACTCAGTCATCGTTGTCATCAAATTCATGTCCCAACTATGTTGGGGCAGCTACAAGACTTCTTTTTCGCCATTCCAGTTTGTCTCAATCCAAATCCTTGGGATAGGTTGCACTTCTTCGAGTCTATACTTACTACTTTCATCCATGTCTTCTTTGGCTTACTCCTTTTTATTGAGGAGCCATCAACCCTTTTAGAAATTTTTTTTTTCTCATCGGTGAGGTTGTTGGCCTGCGTCGGACATGTCCAAAACATCTTAAATGAGTATCTTAATTTATCACTTATCGATGCTACCCCAAAATGCTCCCAAATGCGCTCAATTTTTTCTTTTTTTATAATTTTATATCTTTCCTAGTTTTACTACATCCATTTCAACATTCTTAGCTCCGCCCCACCTTTTTCCATGTATTGTTTCCTGATCGGCCAACATTCTGCTCCATAGGTCATTGGTAGTATTATCGTTTTACAAGTTTTCCTTCAATCTTGTTGGTATGCACTGATCAAAAAGCACTCTCGAAGCAAGTTTCCATTTCAACCATCCAACTCTTATCTTATATATTCAACATCCTCCTCAATCTCTCCATTGTTACTAATTATAGAGCCAAGCTATTGGAATGAATCTCTTTGTGGCATCTTTTGAGTTTCAATTCTCACCAGCGTTTCAAAACTTGTTTGGGTTTGAGACTCTTCCCCTAATGGAAGAGAGAGAGAGAGAGAGAGTGCTTTATGTATATATTTATTTTTCTAAAGACTTCTGTTGCTAAAAGAGAGCCAAAGACCACAAGTAATCAGTGTGTTGCGTAAATGAGGTGTGGAAATGGTGTAAAAATGTGGCCATTTACACACCACCAGGGTTTTCATGCCAAAACAAGTGTGAAAGTGATTCACACCCTCTACCAAAAATGCTCTAGTTGAAAACCAAACACGGTGTTTTTTCTATTGTGGGTCCCATCAATTACCTTTATTTTTATTCTTGTGGGCCCCATTTCTGCAATCCAAATTGTTCAATTTTTTTATGGAACTAATAATCCCCAAGATCTTCAAGTTGATTATCTTCAATCTTCGTAGATTTTTGAGTAATTTGTGAAAAAGTTCAAAAAGAAAAAGAAAAAGAAAAAATGATCTAATTTTTCTGCAGTTTTGTGGCCCTCAATTCATGATCGGAACCGTTCAATATTCTTCTATTGATGGTAAACATCAAGATGAATAATTTCATATCTTCTTCATGGATTTTGAGAATTTGTGAAAAAAGCCCAAAAAATTTACATACATCTAAACCCATTGGATGTACTCATTTACTCGTGAAAATGGTGATTTTGACAAACATTGTAATGTGTTTCACATGTGACATTTACATATATAAAGCCCATTTTCCAATCCTGTGCGTAAAATGCAAAAGACATCTTATAGAAAAAATACGTTAGAGAGAAATTCTTGATTATCTAAAGTAGTCAGGTCGGTGCGGCCCTAGTAGCACCCTTATCTGAAACGCTTGAAGGTGTGTAGTCTTTTCGGTATTGGGACACTCTAGATTGAGCATTTATGCAAAAGACTCCTTTTTAGATGAATATTTGATTACCCAGAATAGTCAGATTTACCCCCATCCCTCAACCACTACCACGACTTTTTGAATTGCTCTCCAACATTTTGAGAGAACTTATCTACTGCTTCTCACATGAATCATGGACCGACACGCAGACAACTCCATGAACTTTGATGAAAAGTAATATCGGAGGATTTCTGTGTTATTTTACCTTTTTCCCCTTCTGTAATTTAATTTCAGTATTTTCTCTCTGTTTTCTCTTCATCATGTTTCTCTTCATGCTATGAGAGTATGAATTAACAATGCTGCTGACTGCTGACTCTTCTTTTTTTTTTTTTTGCGTAGTTGTGGTTCTTTGTTTGCAATGTCATTACATATTGTTAAAGTAAGCCTTTTGCTGTTGAATTAGGTTCATGGGCCAGAATCTGATATAGATGCTTTATGTGTTGGCTCCGCTTTTGCAACAAACGCAGTATGCTTAAGTGTTTTTCTTTTTCTCCTTTTCCATTCTATTGATTAATATAAGTGGGAATTATTGCTTGATATACCACTTAATGCATGTGCAGGAAGATTTCTTCATTGTTTTACACAATATGCTTCAAAGTAGACCTGAAGTATCAGAGATACACTGTGTAAAGAATGCAAAGGTTCCTTTGATGCGCTTTAAATTCAATGGGATTTCAATTGATCTTCCATATGCTCAACTTTATGTATTATCAGTTCCAGAGGTAAGTCTTGAGAGTTTCTTCTATTGGATTATCTAGGTCTAGACCACACATCATTAATAGTGTCTTCACTCTGGAATTATTGTCATTGGGATTTTCTCAACTGCTATAGTAATGTTTGAAAAAAATCTTTTTGTGTTCATATTCATGAAAAAATACATGAGCTGGTAGCACAGTTAGAAGGTGCTCATAGCTGCAACCACAAGAACAAGGTTGCAGGTCTTAGCCTGCTTTCCGTTCTGTCCTAGAAGGAAAGAAAATTGCAGTTTGTACTGTGATTTTGCAAAGCAGGGATTTGGTAGCTGTTCTTGGTTGCTGGAGCTGTTTTCCATCCGCTATGTAAACATGCTTTCACAAACACATGGTGCTGAAAGTCCGGGATCCTAACCCTATGGGGGGGGGGGGGTGAATGGTGAATGGGTGATCTACAAATAATGACTAGTTATGGTTAATTTTAATTTCTTTAAAAAACAACTAGTCACATATGATGATTTACCAAACAAGATGCGGAAGCTAACAAAAGTAATCACCACAAGCATACATCATCACACAAAGATTTATAGTGGTTCGGCCTCAATGTCTACATCCACTACCGGCTTGTGATCCAACACCCCACCGGATTTTCACTATTTTTGCTTTTCAAAAGGCTAAGCAATAACCTTTACAAGATGCTTTTTAAAGGCTAAGCAATAACCTCTACAAGTTGCTTTTCAAAGGCTAAGCAAGAACCTCAATAATAGAAAGATTTCTTCTCAAAGAAGTGTCTACACAAACACTCAAAGAGATACAATTTAAGCTCAATACATTTGCCTCTTAAATAGGCTGATATGAAAGTTTAAATCAAGATACAAACATACACAAACAATTATCAAAGGTGTGTACTCAAAGTGTATGAATGTTTACTTTAATCATTTTCTAAAAGGAAGCTCTCAAATGAATGCTTGATGCATTTGAAAATCTAGGCACAGAAAAAGATGATTAAAGTTGTAAGCTAATCACATGAAGAATTCAAACAACTTGGAGAGACATGCTACACAAGTTGTATGAAGTTTAAAGATTAAAAACACATGTGACTGAAACAAGGATGTTTGCAAAACAATCTAATATTGCAAGGTGATATTGTGTTTGCAAAACATCTCAATTAAAGCTAGAAATCATGCAAATATGAGATTACAAAGATTTAAACATGCATGATTTTAAATGGAATGAAAATCAAAATTAACTTGAAAGATATACCTTTTAAATCTCAAACATTTTGATTTCCAATAGGCCTCTAGCTTTCTTAGCTTATTCCTCTTCTTTAGGCTTCAAAATAGTTCCAAGGTTTTACTCTAACAGCCATGTGAAAGAAGGGAATGAAATGGACTTTTATACAAAAAAATAGTCCAACGGCTAGTTGGCTTGGTCGACCCCATGACCAGGCGGTCGACCGAGTCCAAAGGTCATATTAGCCAACGGCTCTTTGCTCGGTCGACCTGCCCCTGTGCCTGGTCGACCGGGTACACAGGCCTCTGAGAAGTTTCTTTAGATTTTTTGAGAAACTGTTTTAGTTTACTCGGTCGACCTGGAGCTTGACGCGGTCCATCGGGTACACAGGCCTGAGAGGAGTTCCTACAGATTTTTGAGAAAATGTTTTATGAAAACATGAACTCCAGGCCAATATGATTTATGCATACTAAAATGATTCTAAAAATGAGATATGTATGCAAAACATGAACCTCGATGTCAAACTTGATTTTTCAAAACCATGCACGAAGAACTAGGCTTTCGAAAATACATTTTAAGTTCTAAAACATGTAGGATGAAGTTTTTGAAAATCAAAAGCATTTTCAAGTCTAAAGTCCAGATTTCAAGGTCCAAACTATGATGAATGGGTGTGTGATCAGTTGACTGATAGTGATAGTGCTTCCATCAAATTAGCAACATACAAAAATCCTAACAGGTACAACCGTGCAGTAGCCACTCAATTATGCTCTTATCTATCCCTAGGCTACGCTGCACAGGCCTTCTCTTGTCCCATGTCTTTGATTTTGTTTAGATGGATAGAATGTAGATACAATTTGCTGGTGTCTGTTTAAGTTTGCACTCTGCAGCTCAGGTTGTTCCCTCTCGCATACCTATAATACCTCCTTGTTTGAAATTGCCTCATGAGTTATACTTGTTCTTCATTATATTGTATAGACTATTGATGCAACCCAATAGAAGATTAGGGCCCGCAGGCCCCCTAATGGACCCGCTTGATGGGGTCCACATGATCGGTCCACATGATCTCTGATTTAATAAGAGATCTCTATCCTTATCTGAATTAGTATTTAGCTGCTTAATAGGATTGCACTCTCTAAATTATATTTAGTGTAGAATTAGGTAACTTCCTATTGTTAGAATTTTGATGTAGCACCTCTTGTTATTTGTTATGCATTATTCAATCAAATCAATTAACGTGAGTTGTTCCTTCATGGCTGTGAATGTTTTTCTGTGTGGAATTCTTTTTGTTGAATTCGATCAGCCTCATCTGAGAGGTTGGTCTATTTGATCGAAGGTCCGGGGCTGCGCCAAATTGATATCAGAGCCCAGATCCGGTCGCTGGAGAAACGATTATCTTCTCCGGTTCCTCCACCCATCACTTTTCCTTCGACTGTCACTCCATCCCCACCAATCCATTCCCACCATAAAAAATAATCCACCCACCATAACCCTAATTCCCAAATCCACAACCCCAACAGTGTCCCAGGAAACCTCTCCATCTCCTCTCTGCGCCAAATTGGTATCAGAACTCTCTGCTAAACCCTAAGCCTAACAAAACCCAAACCCTAATCCACCGTCCACCCTACCGAAAACCAAAATCCCCAAATACCAACCCTACCAAAAAAAAAATAAAAAAATCCTTCGACATAAACCACCAGCCACCATCACCGACCCATCGAAACCCCTTCCACTCACAGCCTTGTCCCCTCTTTGCCAATCCCAAAACCAGAAAATCCCTCGCCCCCCTTCGGCCCTCCAACCTTGTCAAAAAAAAAAACCCCATCCCAGCAAACAAAAAAAGAAGAGAGAGAGAGAGAGAGAGAAGAGAGAGAGAAGCAGAGCAGAAACGAAAAGCGAAGAAGGATTTGAGATTGGAAGGCGTACCTTGCATTGACGACGAGCACGCACGCCAGCATCACCATTGTTCTTCATCTTCGCCACAACTCCATCTGCATCGCAGCAAAGCAGCATCGCCTTGCGCGAAGAACCTCACCTCTGGCCTTCATCTTCTCCGTTGCTGTTATCATTTCTGCACAGCAACTTCTTCTTCTTCTTCCCTCCATCGCCATTGCCATCGCCAATCGTCATCTGTCTTCAGGTGTTTTTTCATCTAGCAAGTTGAAATAGTAAGCTCTCTCTCAGCCATTCTCTTTTATTTTTTTTTCCTGCGCATGAGACCCGAGGCAGCAGCTCCATCACACGTGCATCCTTACTCCAGTTAGGGCCTAACCTGACTTTGGGCCTGATCTCAGTCCTGTCCAAACCCGACCCAATCCACTTGTAAAAAAAAAAAAAAAAAAAAAGAACTTCCAACCATGCCTAGAAGAGGTGACAATCTTAGTCATTGGCTCACGGACAAAGAACGTGGTGAACAATTATTCAAACTGGGCCAAGATATGGACGAAGTAATGGATCGTCTACGCACAGTAGAGACTGCACTTATTGAATTGCAAAATAACCAGTTGGTTGCAAAGGAAGGGTCGTCCACTACCGCACAAATAGTCACACCCATCCAAACAGAAAGGCTTGAGCAGCATGAGTCCATGCGTGACTTTGTACAGCGTTTCATCGCTGAACAAGACACCTAGGGTCCCATGGTTGCACAACGCACTGATGATATTACAAAGAAAGTTAAAATTAATGTTGCTGATTTCTCTGGAGATGTCAGTCTGAAAGTTTTTGTTGATTGGCTTAATTCCCTAGAAGACTATTTTGCTTGGTATAACATGAATGATGAACAACAGATAGCCTTTACGAAGGTTAAACTTAAGGGTCCTGCTAGAATCTGGTGGTATGGTGTTGAAAACAATGAACTTGCTTTGGGACAGCCAATTACCAGATGGGTCAACATGAAAGAAAGGCTCAAGAGCAATTTCCTTCCTTCTGATTACACTGACACACTGCACCAAGAGTATCTTACTCTCCATCAAGGCAATCTATCTGTGGAAGAATATACAAACAAATTTCGCGAATATATTGTTCGTTGTAATTTGAAAACAGATGATCGCCTCACTATCACTCGATATAGAGATGGATTGCGCAATGATATCAGATGGGAAGTTGCTATGTTTGATTACACCAGAGTTGATGAGGTCTTTTGTAAGGCCCGGAAAGCTCAGCATGAACTCCAGTTGCGGAGACGCAACACTTTTCAAGTCGGGGAGTCTTCCACTAGAAGAGGACTTGAACCTACTTTTAACCGTACTCAGATGCAAGGTTTTCGTCCTCCTCCTCCTAAACCATTCCAGCAAGCACCACCGAGACAACAACAAGCCATCCAGCAAAGGCCAGGTTTGCTACAGCCAAATCAGCAAATGTAGCAGAATCAGAATGATAATCGTGCCCGCGGAAGGTTAGATAAAAGAGAAATCGTTTGTCATGCTTGTAAACAAAAGGGATATTATGCAGCCGAGTGTCCTCATAGAAATTTATACGCTACTAATGAGCCAGAAGATGATGAACAATATGATGAGGAAATAGAAGCAGAGCCGTTCAACGCAGAGCCTCAAAATGAAACCACAGTAGATCAATTCCAAGATACAGAAGCTGATGACGGCACCCCACCGCTTTTCCTTGATCGTCGTCTCCTAGTAGCTGATTCAATAGAAGAAAATGACGACTGGAATCATGCATCTATTTTCCGGTCCCGAGTCAATTGCAAGGGTAAGTCTTGTAACATGATCATTGATGGAGGCAGCACAATAAATGTTATTTTTCAAGAAGCAGTCGAGAAACTCAAGCTACCAACCGAGAAGCATCCAAGACCTTATAAAGTTGCATGGGTCAACAATTACTCCATTCCTGTCCATAAACATTGTGTTGTCCCTTTCAGAGTCGGCAATTATGAAGATACATTTCGTTGTGACGTCATTCCAATGAACGTTACACATATTCTCTTTGGACGTTCAGTTATCACAGATCATGAGCACAATACTTATTCTTTCAATGGGAAAGGAGGCAAGATTAGGTTGATTCCCTTGCCCGCGAAATCTTCCTCCACATCTGATACAACTCCAGCAGTTCCTATCTTAACCATGCGGAAGTTTGAAGATGAAAGCAAAGAACAGGGCGTTATGTATGCATTGATTGCTAGACAAGTTCCAGAAGAAACTCCTGCTACATCTGTCCCACAAGAAGTAAAGCCACTTCTGAAGAAATTCGCTGATCTAGTTCTAGATGAACTGCCTAAGGAGCTACCTCCATTAGGTGACATCCAACATGCCATTGACCTTGTCCCAGGCGCTTCCTTGCCAAATTTACCTGCATACCGGATGAGTCCTATGGAGCATATAGAATTAAGAAGGCAAGTTGATGATCTTTTACAAAGAGGATATATCAGGGAAAGCCTCAGTCCCTGTGGAGTACCTGCACTTCTCACTCCAAAGAAAGACAGAAGTTGGCGTTTGTGCGTGAATAGTCGTGCCATCAATAAAATTACGGTAAAGTACCGCTTCCCAATCCCCAGATTAGATGATATGCTAGATTTGATGACTGGTGCATGTATTTTCTCTAAAATTGATCTGCGAAGTGGTTATCATCAAATCTGTATAAGGCCAGGTGATGAGTGGAAAACTGCATTTAAGATCAAAGATGGTCTTTATGAATGGATGGTTATGCCCTTTGGGTTAACCAATGCACCTAGTACTTTTATGCGGGTCATGACACAGTTATTGCAGCCTTATATTGGAAAGTTTGTTGTCGTTTACTTCGACGATATACTAATCTACAGCAGGACAAAAGCAGAAAATCTTCAACATCTGGATACAATTTGCCAACTCCTTCGCCGGGAGCGTTTCTATATTAAGCTCAAGAAGTGCACTTTTATGAGTGAATCTATTATCTTTTTGGGCTATGTTGTGACGGCAGAAGGAATTAAAATGGACCCTGAGAAGGTCAAAGCAATTCTGGATTGGCCAATTCCTACTACACACTGAAGTTCGAAGCTTTCATGGTCTTGCAAGCTTTTATAAGAGGTTCATTCGAAACTTCAATAGTATTATGGCTCCTATCACAGAGTGCATGAAAAATGGTAAATTTAAGTGGACTAGTTCTGCCACTAGAGCCTTTCAAGAAATCAAGCGTAAAATCACAGAGGCACCAGTTTTACAAATTCCAAATTTTGACAAGGTTTTCGAAATTGCTTGCGATGCTTCAAATGTCGGCATTGGAGGTGTTCTAAGTCAAGAGAGACACCCGATTGCATTTTTCAGCGAGAAACTTTTTGATGCCAAGAAAAAGTACTCTTATGATTTGGAACTCTATGCTGTTGTACAATCACTTCGTTATTAGAGACATTACTTGATTGACAACGAGTTTGTTCTTTATTCAGATAATGATGCTTTGTGACATCTACATTCACAGCAGAAGATCAGTGCCAACCGTGCCAAGTGCAGCGCATACATACAGGAGTTTAGTTTCAGCATTCGCCACACAGCAGGAAAAGATAATTTGATAGCTGATGCACTTAGTCGCCGAAAGCATTTGTTGACAACCATGTCTGTTAGTGTACGAGGTTTTGACCAACTCAAGCTAGCTTATGCGGATGATCCTGATTTTGGTTCTATTTATGCAGACATCAGCAATGGTGATCTTGGTAAGCATCCCCATTATAGCATTCATGATGATTTCTTGTTTAAAGGTACGCAACTTTGCCTCCCTGCCACATCCATTCGTGAATATGTTGTCCAAGAGTTGCATTCGGGAGGATGTAGTGGCCATTTGGGACAAGACAAAACTCTTGCTCTTATCAGCGATAGATATTATTGGCCCCGAATAAAGACTACCATTATTTGCATTTGCGAACAATGTCGGATATGCCAACTAGCCAAAGGTAACAAGAAGAACACTGGACTTTATCAACTTTTACCGGTTCCTCATACTCCTTGGGAAGACATAAGCATGGATTTTGTGCTAGGTTTGCCAATGACACAACGAAAAGTTGATTCTATTTTTGTTGTCGTTGATCGCTTTTCAAAGATGGCACATTTTATTCCATGTAGTTCTACTAGTGATGCCTACAAGGTTGCCAAGCTCTTTTTCAAAGAAGTTGTGCGTCTACATGGCCTTCCAAAGACTATTGTTTAGGATCGAGACACCAAATTCATGAGTTATTTTTGGAAGACTTTATGGATGCTGTCCAATACTAAGCTCAAATTCTCTACCGTTTACCATCCTCAGACTGATGGCCAAACGGAAGTGGTAAATAGAAGTCTTGGACAGTTGTTGCGATGCCTTGTTCGTGATCACATCACAACTTGGGATCAAGCATTACCTATGGCTGAGTTTGCATACAATAATTCAGTCAATAGGTCTACTGGTACTTCTCCATTTGAAGCTGTTATAGGGGTTCGACCATGACTACCTGGTTGATCTTGTCCCTTTGCCAGTAGATGCCCGAGTAAGTGCTGATGCTGAAAACTTCTTTCACCACATACAACAAGTGCATGAAGAGGTCCACCGCCATATATCTGCTAGTAATGCCGTTTATAAACAGCAAGCAGACAAGCATCGTCGATTTATTGAATTTGCTGAAGGAGATATGGTTATGGTCCGTATCCGTCCAGAACGTATGCCTCCAGGAGCTTATAAAAAGTTGCATCCACGGACTGCTGGTCCATATAAGATTCTCAAAAAGATTGGTTCCAATGCTTATGTGCTTGATCTCCCTCCTGATTTAGGTGTCACTTCTACCTTCAACGTAGAGGATCTTACACTCTACCGTGGTCATGACAATGATGGTGAAACTGAGGAGCAGACTATTGCACTCCCTTCAAATCTTCCACCTGTTAACGAGATTGTTGATGTGCTTGATGATCAGATTGTTTCCACTCGTCAAGGAGGTTTTCAAAAGTTATACGTCTGCTGGAAGAATCGTCCTCTCTCCGATGCTACATGGATCACTGCAACAGATTTTCAACGCTTGAATCCAGATCTTTATGAGCGCTATCAAGCAATTAACTTGCCGGAGTCGAGTTCTTTCAAGCCGGGGAGAGTTGATGCAACCCGACAGAAGATTAGGGCCCGCAGGCCCCCTGATGGACCCGCTTGGTGGGGTCCACATGATTTCTGATTTAATCAGAGGTCTCTATCCTTATCTAAATTAGTATTTAGTTGCTTAATAGGATTGCACTCTCTAAATTATATTTAGTGTAGGATTAGGTAACTTTCTGCTGTTAGAATTTTGATTAGTTTAGAAATTGTCTTCTATATATAAAGAAGAACCTCTTGCTATTTGTTATGCATTATTCAATCAAATCAATTAACGTGAGTTGTTCCTTCATGGCTGTGAATGTTTTTCTGTGTGGAATTCTTTTGTTGAATTCGATCAGCCTCATCTGAGAAGTTGGTCTATTTGATCGAAGGTCCGGGGCTGCGCCAACTATAGAGCCTCCATCCTTTTCATTGTAGTTGCTCATGCCATTGTGAGTGTTCTTAAAATATATCCTTTTATTTCTCTTCTCCGATATTTTGTAAAAGGATGTTCATCTTCATCATCGTTATTGTCATCATCATCGTATCATTGCCTATGGAAGATCAAAGTTTCCCCTAGAGTAAATGCCTTTGGTTGGTTAGTGCTTCATGGTAGTATTCTCACCATGGATAATATGATACGGTGGAAGATGATCAAATTGAATGCTTGCTCAATGTTCTTGTAGACGGAAGAGACTATGGACCATCTGCTTACTTGCAAGGTTGTGGACGTGATGTGGAAATCTATTTTGGTTTGGTTTGAATGTAGTTGGGTTCTTCTCGCATCTCTTCTTGATCATTGTAGGAATGGAAGTTTCTGGCAGGATCCTCAAGAGGCAAGGATATGCAGAAGATTTCCTTCCTGGCGGAAATTTGGATTATCTGGTAAGAATGGAACTACAAGTGCATCGAAGGCAAATCTTCTAGTTTTGGAGATTCTAATTGAGAGGGAGAAATTCTCAGTGGCTTCTTGGGTCTCCATTCTCCCTCATTTTCTAGACACCATAGACCTTACCATGTTCAATAGGAGGGAGGTGGCTTTGTATTGATTTTGATTTTTCTGTTTGGGTGTAAGCTGGTCAGTATATCTCTTTGTACTGTTTATGCTTACATTAATAAACGTTATCATTAAAAAAAATCATCATCATATCGTGATCATTGAAGCCTTATCACTTGTATATAGGGTTGTCTTTTTGTGGGTTCTACTTCTTTTCTCAATGCTGCTCTGTGTAACTGCACAATCTAGCATGTCATTAATGTCATTGCAAAACTTTTTCTCCTTTCCCACCCTCTTCGCCTACTTCATTGAACATATGTCTGTTCAAAAAGAGAATTAAATGACGGGGCTGATTCATAAGAGATAAAAAAATAGGTTAACTAGGTAGATCATGCAAGAATAAAGATAACATGAAATCATTAAAATCAATTCTAAACATCAAGAACAATTCTATTGCACTTGGGCAAACCACACAAGCTAATCCATCACGGGATCGGCACTGCCCTCCCATACTCCTAAGAGAGAAGATGCATGAGAATTTACCCGGCCAAGAGAAATCGTACCCAAGATTTCATTATTTTTATCAAGAACAAGGGCGGTACGCGGTGGCGTACGTTCCACCTCAAGAATGCCCATCTGCAGATTGCAAGATAATAAATAGCTCAAGAATTCAAGAATTATCTAAAGGAGCTACTCCAAGTACAAGCCAATTCCATCAAGTTCTTATTTTATGATGACCAGTCCTTTTTCCTAATTGCAAGTAATTAATCTTTAATTAGGGATAATATTAGGCCTTTCTGGGTCTTTAATTCAATTCATGAAATAATGCAAGTGACAAGTAACTTACTCCTATGCAAGAGGGGTGCATGCATTTAGGCATATAGACGAGAGAAACCTAACCTAAACATACATCTACAATAAGATTTATTACAATTCAAGAATAGTTACAATCTACAATAAGATTTATTACAATTCAAGAATAGTTACAATGCCAAGCCTAGTTACCCCTATGATATAATAGAATCCTAGACACCTCTTCGTTGGTCCTAAATTGAATTTGAAGGAATACAGAGCCTCCAAATTCAATCTAGGTTATTACTATTGGCGCTTCCGATGGTAATTTGGGTGTGTAACAATCCTATACTTCATACTCTTAATTTCGCGTAATTCCCATACATGCTTCCTGGAGATCTGAGGTGGAGGTCATGCCCAAACCTCAGCTACTGCTGGTCCCCACACACCCGCCCGCCCCGCCCCCGCCCCCCCCCCCCCCCCCCCCCCCCCCCCCCAACTTCGCTTCTTCCTTCCATGGTTCGTAAACAAGTGTTAAAAACTTAGTTCTAAGTTTAGATTTCCCAATTCTACGACCCCTAATTGTCTGCTCATGTAAAGAGTCAAAGAAGTACATAATCCATGGTATAAATAGTAATCTACTGTTTGCACAAATCTGAAACTCTATTTCATTATTCAGGCCTCAAGAATAACATGAAAATACTGGAGGCACAACAACTCTAATTGTATCAGTGATTCCAAGAGACCTATTGCAAAACCCAACTTCTCATAATGATCCCATGGTCCAACCATGTTCGGCCAATGCCCAACATGGTTCGGCCATGGTTGGGATCTCTACCAATGGCCCATGGCCAGGTGGGGTCTACTTCCATTCACGAATTAAACGTCATGCAGAATACCCAATTTCCCATTAGGTTCTAGGGTTAAAATGTTCTTTTTCATGTTGAGGCATTAATTCAAACACCTGGGGTACATAATTTCCATTGGAATATTAAGCAGAAAAAGGACCCTAATTTCAGACTACTCGGAAACAATTTCTCATGTTAGAAACTAGCTTTCATTAATATCCTCCATGTACAAGTGATCTAAGGGCAAAATTTCAACCAAACCCAGAGACTACAGGTTGTATGACCCTTGTGGTTGAAACCCACATTCAGCCAGCAAAGTTTGGGCCCAATGTGGCTCACAGTCGGCTGGTCCTCTCCCTTTTCCAATTCTGATTAATTAAATAAAATGCAAAATTCTTGAGTTCTTTCGCTTTTGGGCCTTTTCCTCATTATATATAAGAAGTGGTTTGGTTCCAAGGCTTGAATTAGGTTTTCCAAGAGTAGAATAAAACTGAATCAAGGACAAACAAGAATAAATCAGCAATCATTAGGTTTTTACTTGCCGCTTATGTTGAAATCAAAGCATTCCCGCGCACTAATCCACAACCGTATGTTGATTATGCCAGTTCTGCGCTTTTTCCTCAATTTTCCGACCCTAATTACGGTTTCAAATCACAAAGCCCAAAGAATAAGGGATTAGGGTTGATATGCTAGCAAGAATAGGACTAGAAGAAACCAGAGAGAGACAGAGAGAGAGAGAGCTTCTTTGGGCTGTGCGTGAGGTGGAGTGGGGAAAAAGGGCCTCTTTTAATGAGTTGTGGGTGGGGTCCTAGTTGGATTAGAAGAGGGCTCCTAATCCTAGTGGTTTTAGACTTCTAGAATTGAATCCAAACCATTGATTGGAATCCTAGTTTTGAGCAAAGTCTTCCTCTTAATTTCGTGGGGTCCTACCCATTGGTTTCCAGTAGTCCCTACCATAGAGGTTTACAAGTTTCTCAACGAGGTACTAAGGGCCTGTTTGGCATCGTTTCTGTGGTGTTCCTAGTTTCTGTGTCGAGATCGGGTTGTGCTGAGATCAGGTTGTGCTGAAATTGTGTTGTGCAGAACTTGTTTGGCAACATTATCTGGTAGACCGTTTCATTGAGAATATGTTATACAAAAATAAAGAGAATAATATTTGGTAACCATGTTGAACTTAAATTTAACATTATTGTACGTGGGACCCATCTTTAAAAATTACAACATGGGCCCCACTATCATAGGATTTACAATATGGGCCCACCTTCATATAAATTATAATATGGGCACACATTTTGTGGTTGTGAACATGTGACCA
Organism: Camphora micrantha; assembly: GCA_003546025.1. Lineage (NCBI taxonomy): Eukaryota > Viridiplantae > Streptophyta > Magnoliopsida > Laurales > Lauraceae > Camphora > Camphora micrantha. Next base: position 43,183,708 of record QPKB01000002.1, read on the forward strand.
AGTTTTAGGAATTACAAATTGGGGCCACCTTTAGGAATTATAGTAATTAGGGCCCACATTTTAGAAATTACAATGTAAAACCCACCATTTGAGTCTTTTTGAAATTTTTTTTAAGGAAGTTTGGAACACTGCAAATAAAAAACATGAAAAAAGCGACAACTATACAATGATAAAAAAATAAAATCAAACAAGCTTTCACATAAAATAAAAATTAAAAAAACTCATTCCATAATACCTTCAAAGATAAAAACGACGACCACCATGCAGTTAATGCATGTGCATTGCCAATATTAGCAAAAAACCTTTAAAATTTGTTAGATAAGATTTCTGATTTTTCTTTTTCATGGCTGAAATATATTTCTCTGTTTGTATTTTGCCTGGTTATGTGTTATTACAAGAAGTTGGAAATCAATTGACCAAATTACCATTGGAATTGAGTAATTTTAAGATTTTACATTCAGGCACAATCCAGCAGTGGGTTTCCTGCTTGTGGTCAGGCAGAATGGAGTATGGTTCATCAGGCTTGTGGGGGAAGGGATATAAAAAGAGTGTCAGGGATGAGAGAGAGATGCGGCCTGGAGGATGGGTCGGACAAACCTGTAGGAGAGAGAGAAGAAGCGTAGGGATATACAGAGAAGGATAGGAAAATGGAAGAGAGGGATAGGACTTTCGGAGACTTTCATTCAAGAAATCGCGAGCCGACGCTGAGGCGCCAGCTGGTTGTTCCAAAAATAAAATGAAGTTTTTTTGTTCTTGGATTCTTACTCCAGCGGGTCAATCTTTCGCGGATCATTCCAGCGAGAACAATATCGGGAACATCAAATTAAACTTACCAAACATGTTTTCAAAGTTCTTATCCAGCGGGAACACGAGAACATCTCGGTGGCATAATGCCAAACACACCCTAAACAAACTCAGATGGGTTCCTGTCTTTTATGAAAGTAGCAGAATTAATTATTCTCTACCCTACGGGCTCCATATTACCCCTATATTTCCTCAAAAGTATAAATTGGTCCTATTGTTCCCAAATCATGCCCAAATAAAATTTGTGCCCTATTGTTCAAACGCGAGTCAATTTCCCCCAATTCGATTTATTTTATCACAGAATTCAGAAAGTTAAATTTCTATAATTAAATAATTTTTAATTGGGTTGGGATCTTACAGGATGTCTATGCATTGAGTTCATGTTGATTCAAATAAAGGACTATCTAAGCTTGATCCATTGATTAAATGATCTAAGAATCCTGGCTGGAGTCCCTCTCACTAAGTTTAATAAAACCCTTAATATATTACCCATTTACTGATTGTCAGTCTGGCCCTTACCTGGTACTCTTTCTTTTTTCCTGTCGATTATAAGATATAGATTAGTATTTATGAAGTCCTTCCACTATTTTTTTTTTTTTTTTTTTTTTTTTTTTGTACTTTTTGAAATAAAGTCCTTTAAGATGTAGTTATAATTTTAATTAGAAGCCCAATAATTTCCTTCCCATCCTTTCTAATGATGCTCTGGTCAGCCAATATAATCATTCTATTAACTGGCCTTACTTTTAAAATCTGACTGATTCACTACTATGAGGTGCAGCCCAAACATGCCTCAAAAGGTGGTTTGAATGATTCGCCAACCAACAAGTGTTTGCGTATTATTATTAATATTAATTATGAGTATTAATAGATGAACCTATTTAAAAGAGTGGAGTTAAGACATGCCACATTTGGTTGTCTTTAGTTGTAAATAGTTAACCAACCAGTTGTTCAATCTTTCTTTTTCTTTTTCTTTTGTATAATCACATTGCAACTGCCTCATTGGTATTAACAGTATTATTATTAATTGCAACTGCCTCATAGTATTATTATTACTATTAATTATGAGTATTAATAGATGAACCTATTTAAAAGAGTGGAGTTAAGACATGCCACATTTGGTTGTCTTTAGTTGTAAATAGTTAACCAACCAGTTGTTCAATCTTTCTTTTTCTTTTTCTTTTGTATAATCACATTGCAACTGCCTCATTGGTTGTCTTTAGTTAATAATTCACCCTGACTAGTTGTTTGATACTTGTTTTCGTTTTTCTATTGTTTTATTACTTTGCAACAGCCTCATATCGTTATCTGTTATTTTGTTAATAATTCACCTGACTAGTTGTTGAATATTTGTTTTTTCTTTAATGTATTATGACTTTGCAACTTGAAGTTTTGACGTGTAGTATCTACAATTGCAGAATGTGAATCTCTCCAATCCATTTTTCTTAGAAACAATTGGTGGAAAAAGTTTGAGAAACTTGTCTGGAGTACATGCTAATATGCGTATCTTGAAACTTGTCCCAAATTTGGGGGTACGTTTTGAACTATTTTTCTTGATGGTACTTGTTTATTTTTGTTTGAGTTTCAGATGTTTGCTAACTTATATCCAATGTTCGTTTACTTTAGAGCTTGTTTGGCAACAGGCGAGGAATCCTTAGATCTGATGATTCTTCACTATCCCTGGAACAAGGATTCCTCACTGGGAATTTGTATGGTTGATGATTTCACATTGATATTGGTGTGTATCGATGCATATAGCTGAGTAAAATTGTATTCAGTTCTCTTATATAGGCATTCTCTTATATGCATCCGTTGATTGGACTGATACGATTTATGTCATCATATAATATTTAGTTCTGACTTTTGGATTGGAAAATCTTTCTACAAAGAGAATGTGAGGGGTTACCAATTAATACTTATTATTTGGTATAATCATATTAAACAAGAATATTTTCAATTGGATGCTTACACTGTTTCTACATGTGAAAAATTGAACTCAATAGTATCCTAATCCTCGTGTTAGTGACAGTGCCATACCTTTGGATCAAGCGAATTGATAATCTTTTAATCTTTAGCTTCATCATCATCATCATCAAAGCCTTGTTTCAACTATGTTGGGGTAAGGCGGCTACGTGAATTATGTTTCTCTATTCTAACCTTGAGTCAAATCCTCAGATAAGTTGTACTTATTCAAATATATTTTTACTTCATCCATTCACACCCTCTTCGGCCTACCCCTTCCACTTGGTGGGCCATCAAATTGCATGACCAGATTTTTCCTTACTGGCGCCGTTGCCGACTTGTGTTGGACGTGCTCGACCGTTTCAAATGAGTTTCTCTAATTTTATCCTCTATTGATGCTACCCCTAAATACTCTCGAAAGAGCTCATTTTTAATTTTATCCTTGCTAGTTTTACCACACATTCACCTCAACATTCTATGATTTCAAAATCTTCAATTGAAAGTTAATTCAACACCTTGGTTAGCATATTTTAATGCTACTCAAGTAATTGAAAAAAGGATTACTAAATAGAGAATAAGTTTGGAAAACTCTCTGAGTTGACTCTTGACTTTCCTAAGTCATCTCGTTTTGACGAAGGACTGAGTCAAATATAGGGAGATTTGATCTAGTGGCCTCATTTTAATAATTTGTTTGCATTTGACCATTTTATTGGTAGATCTAATTTTAAACAATTAATGTTTATTTTTTAAGTATGCACAAGGTTTGGGTCGGAAAATTAATAATGATGACTGGAATGTAATTTGAAATTTATATTTGATCTTTTACATTCAATATTTAGACTAACAAATTATGTAATATTTAATATCTTTTTATTTTATTTTCCTTATTATAGTATTTTTCTTGCATATATAAATTTATCAATTTGAATTGATTATCATGAATGCATGTAAATAAACGTATATTTATATTTTAGAGGATTTTATGGGAAAAAAACTCTTAGATAGCTCGTGTACGAAAAAGGACCTCCTAGATATTATTGCACAAATGTGTTCCCCATGGGGGCCAATTGCGGGTTTTTTTTTTTTTGTTACATTGGAGGAGAGCGATGATATCGTTGCTCATTCCCCTGTACATAAAACCCATAAACCCCAAAAGTCCTTGTAGAAATCAAAGACATCATCCACCATTTGATCTTTTTGGTATCCCTCACCAATCCCATAGAGAACGACCTAAGAGCCAAGAGTCATCTATTTGGAAATTACCATTGCTGAGATCCTTAGCGAGAGTAGGCCTCCTCTCCTCTTTCGTGTTTTTTGATGGAGAGGATCCTCATTGATCGCATTTCCAATTCCTTCCCCATCATCGAGACACTGTTCCCTTTCTTGGTTGGATGCTACCGTCGCGCTTTTTGATGAGGTGAAGAAGATCACTTAAATGAAAGACCCAACCAAGCTTGTTGTCGGAAATGGAATCCGTCGCCGGGCAGGTGAAGAAACTTGCCATCTCCTACTGCCGCATTCACTTGGCAAACCCCGATATGTTTGATCGTAACGAACAATTTTAACACAACATCAACAATTCGAAGATTTTGCCTTTGTTAGCTCTGGGCCCGTTTCTATGCTAGAATTCAAGGAATTCTTGTCTGTCTGTAATGACCCGGGCCCACCCGCCACCCACATGATATTGTCTGCTTTGTCTCATGGGAGTCCAACCTAATCTTGCCGCACGGTTATAAAAGGTCTCATGTGGAGTTAAGGGCCAGGTCATACATATATACCTAAGATCTGAACTAGTGTGTTTCTGATGTGAGACTTATGCTCCACTGCGTACCCAGTCCTTGTCAGACCCAACGCCCTTCTACAAGAGAGCCACAGGCATGACATACTCCCCCACCGAAAAACAGAGTCGTCCTCGGCTCTGATACCATCTGTAACGATCCGGGCCTGCCATCCACATAATATTGTCCGCTTTGGCTCATGGGAGTCCAACCCAATCTTGCCGCACGGTTTTAAAAGGCCTCATGCAGAGTTAAGGGCCAGGTCACACATATATACCTAAGATCTGGACTAGCGTGTTTCCAATGTGAGACTTATGTACAACTGCATACCTAGTCTTCGTCGGACCTAACGCCCTTCTACAGGGGAGCCACAGGCGTAACATAGACAAGAATTCCTGAATTCCCAACAAGGATGAAAATCGCCCGCCGCCAAACTGCTACGAAGCGGCAATACGTAGCATAGCGGGGATACGTAGCGGTGCGATTTGAAAAAATCGCCAAAAAAATATGAAAATATCCAGAAAATCTAGAAAATTGTAAAATGAAAGAAAATGTGGTTCTTTTGCAAAAGTAAGTAAGAAAAGGGGCGTAGCGGTGCCCTCAATACATGAGGTCCTGTATCGTTGTATAAATAGAAAATAATAGTAATGATGAGTTTTTTCACATGTATTCATGTTTCTTGGTCATGCTAACTTAAAAAGTAATGGAAGGCTCATAAAAAAAAAAAAAAAATAGAACATGAAATAAAGGCATAAGAATTAAGAAGACTTAAGAGTTAGGTTATTAGTCATTGCTCAATACTCATTAGTGAACATTGAACAATCAAATATCAATACTTCAATATTCAATGTTCAAATTCAATCAAGTGAATGAACTATGAAGTGATCAACAATCAACATTCAACACCAATTTAGAAATGACAAAGAATAGAGAGTTAGTGAAGGAAATATGAATACCTTAATCACCACCAAAAGGAACGTCTACTAAGATTCAAGGGGCTATGGCTATCCTCATCATTGTTATCATGTCTAGTGGCACCATATGGAATTTGATATTGATGAGCATTGGGATCCACAAATCCAAAGAAGGCAGCCGCACCCGCATCAAAAGAACTTGGAGGAGGTGGAGGTGGATATCTACTATATTGCGTTTCACCATAGTCACCATATGAGTGAGACCCTGAAGTTGAAGACTGTTCTTCTCCTTGTTGTACTCGACCATATGGAAAATAGTCAAAATATTGTGAGGGTCCTTGTCCACTGTAATTAGGGTTCCACGATTCAGCCCATGATGCCGCTTGTTGTCCTCCAACACCTCCAACCATATATCCTTGTTCATTACTACCTCCAAGAGCAGGTGGTGAGTCTCCGACGCCGTTGATAACCACGGTTTCCTTCCGTTCTTTCCGGAAAGTCCTGTACCTCCTCTACAGGAATGACATCTTCCTAATCATGTTGGTAGTATTCACTAGTAGCACCTGTCCCACTAGTGTCTCCTGCTCCATCTCCCCCATCTCCTCCACCATGGCTACTCAAAGAGATGCGGGCCTTGTGGCTGTGCACTTGAGCCTTCTCCTCCAAGTGGGGCACCTTCTGCCTTGCCCATATCTTCATCAAGCAAATCTCTAATTTCTTCCTGAAAGCTCGGATCTGAATCTAGCAATGGATCCTCTATCTCGGCTATCCTTGGGAGCAAGGGATCGTCCTCTCTGAATATGTGATCCAAACTAATAGGACAATAGCTCGGATCATCCCTTGCCCTCCTTTCTCTTGTTCTGTTTCTCAACTTCAAATTGTAATGGCAATATACAAGCTTGTTGAGTTTTTGCATGGTAAGCCGATTCCTGGACTGTGTAGATCAAGGAGAAAGTGCTCCAATTCCTTTCACAGTTTGATGAAGTTGTAACTTGACTGAGGATGCGAACAACTGCTTTCCTTAGAATTGAAGCATCCTCTCCAAAATTCATCCACCAATCAGCTGAAATTCAATGTAAACAAATAAAATTAAATATTCCTTAAGTCCTTCCAAGTTCCAAATTCTAATCAATTGAGAGATGAATAACAAAAGCCTAATAGGTACGGTGATTGGGTCTTTTGTTCATACCAGGTGGCATTTTTCCAATCGCCCCTTATTGCAAGAGGGTCAGCGAAGCCTCCTCTTCTTTGTGTGTATGTAGATATCTACAGTGTGAAAATTAGGAATAAATCAATAAACCATACATATTTAAGGCCTATCTCAAACATTCACATTTGTCATCTCAAATCTCAATCACTAACTCACCTCTTGGATGGTTTCGATTGAATCATCAACTCCCAACAATTTTTTCAACACCTCCCTTAATCCTACCCTCAACTCCGTATCTATTGCATCGCTGTGCTGTTGGGCATTGGGGTAGTAGAATTCGGGATTAAGGCAATAACCTACATTGAAAACAAGTTGAAATGCAAAATGATTAATTGATTAAACATCAATCAAAGAGAGCTAGATTGATTTAAAAGTATCAAATAGTAATATTGTTATTTAGTACCTGCAGCATGCAATGGATGTTGCAGCTGGTCGTTCCACCTGGCATCAATAATCTTTATATATTCATCATGATATCTAACATTTTCCATGATAGCTTGCTTAGCCCGATCCATTGCTTCATTTATATATCCCATTGTTGGCTTGTCACCATCTACAAGCCGCAACACTCTAACTAACGGCTCATAAACCTTTAATAAATTAGACACTTTCTTCTAAAATTTATTGTCCCTCGTCAAGTTAGGGATTTCAAATTCCGGATTACTTGTTGCATTGCCCCATTTCGAACGAAACCATTCCTCTGATGCAGACATCTGAATAAGCTCTGTTCTAAACCTTACAAGGCTTTCCATCGCAATGAAATGGGTAGCAAACCTAGTTGATCCCGGACGTATCAAGGCGTGGTAATTTATGAATCTTTTCATCAAGCTCAAAAGCCATGAATGATCATAAATAAATCTGGTAAATGCCTCTACATGCTTTGATAACTTTAGCAATTTTCTTCTTTTTTCCAATATCTTCCATAATGAGATCTATATAGTGTGCTGCACATGGAGTCCAAAACAGATGAGGTCTTTTCATCTTCCCGGCTGCCTTGAAATTGGTGCCATTATCTGTAACAATCTGTACAATATTCTCCTCTCCCACACTATCTACAACCTTATCCATAAGAGTGTATATATATTTAGTTGTCCGTCTATGTTCAGATGCATCCACGGACTTCACAAAGACACACCCAGCAACTGATTGTACCAAAAAGTTCATTAATTGTGTTTGTGTACCACTGGTCCACCAACTGATTGTACCAAAAAGTTTATTGTGTTTGTGTACCGCTGGTCCACCCATCACACATAATGGTGACCCCATTCTGTTGCCACATGGGCCTAAAGTTCTCCACCCATGCCTTTATTTCTTTATATTCTTCTTTGAGATATTTAGTGCCCACATCATAAACAGAGGGCGACTGTATTCCCTGGCCAGCTTCGGCAGCAACATTAAGAATTGTTTGGAAATAGGGGGAATCTATTACTGTAGGTGGTATGTTCTTGTGAATTAGCCATTTTGCTGTAGCTTTGGCTAACCGATCTCTTACACCCTTCATCACCCCTTTCATAACACATGATATATTTGGTTGTTTAGCCCCCTCTTTTCTATGTGCTAGAGGATCAACAACAAGGGGAGGAACTGCTCTTCAAGTAGAAATAACTTCTACATTAACATCTCGTTCCCTGGTGCTAAATGCCCTACGCATTGCCCCCGCAATGCCCCTTTCCTTGCTTGGCACAGCAGATGAGCCCCCTGCATCATAATATTTGCTGCTTCCTGCAAATGTACGACGTTCATATTCTTCTTGTTGACTCATGATGAACTCTCAGCGTGCAGCCTCCATCTGTGCATTTTCATCATCAAAACCTTCATTCCCAAATACATCATAACGGGCAGCATCAACATCTTGCTGCTTCTTTTCTTTTGTCTCTACTTTTCTAGCTTTGTTTTGGCCAATCAAAGCTTTCATTTGTTCCCTGACTGCCCTTGGTACTTCGATATAGCCAGCAACATTGCCAGAAATGTGGCCCAAATGGTGCTTGAATCTTGTAATGCTCTCATTGGTCACTTTCCCACAAAACTTGCATTTGATTTTCAACCTGTTGTTCTCAACTGCCTCACCAAAGCTCCATGCGGGATCAATATCACGAGGCATTTTCAAAAATCAATTGGCAAACACAAATGCACAATAGAAGACTGAATACCTATAAATATGAACAAGTAGTATGTTAAAAATTAAAAAAACAAAAAAAAAACATGTTAGAGGAAACATATATTTAACACTTAAGAATCATTCTCTTGACATTTAATTGGCATTCCATTACTAAAAATATATTTTAAAAAAAAAAGTCCGAAAATAAATAAGAGGAAAAAAATTGTAAAAAAAGCAATATATGTTGGAATGATCTATGGGAAACATAGATCTATAATATAGGATCCCTTTTCAAGACATTTGATTGGGATTCAATTACTAAAAATATAATTTTTTAACAAAAATAAAAAAATCCGAAAATAAAAAAAGGAAAAAAAATTAAAAAACAAGCAATATATGTTGGAATGATCTATGGGAAACATAGATCTATAATCTAGGAGCCATTTTCAAGACATTTGATTGGCATTCAATTACTAAAAATAAATTTTTTTTACAAAAATAAAAAAAGGAAAAAAAAATTGAAAAACAAGCAATATATGTTGGAATGATCTATGGGAAACATAGATCTATAATCTAGGAGCCCTTTTCAAGACATTTAATTGGCATTCAATTACTAAAAATAATTTTTTTTACAAAAATAAAAAAATCTGAAAATAAAAAAAGGAAAAAAATTGAAAAACAAGCAATATATGTTGGAATGATCTATGGGAAACATAGATCTAACAATCTGAAGCTATTTTCAAGTTGTTTCATGAGTTTTTCATAAGTGATAATGGGTTTTTTTTTTAATAACATAAATCCGAAAATAAAAATAATAATATTAAAAAAAAAAAAGATATGCATGCAAGATAAAATGAAGTATGGATCTACAATAAAACAAGACAATGATGCCATTATGTTGTGATTTATAGTAGTTAGAGTGATAATCTCAAAAGTTGAAAAAAAGTCACATACCTAGATGAAGATTCTTGTTTAGAATCTTTAAAATCCTTTGAATAGTTGAATGTTGGTGATTTGGTGGCAAGAAATCTTGAAAAAATCCACTTAGGAGACACTTGGGACCACTTGGGAGGAAGAAAAGAGGAAGAACAACAGCAAGAGGGAAGAACTAGGGTTTTTTAACCCAAACTCGTCAAAGGGGGGGGGGGGGGGGGGGGGTTTATACCCCCCCCCCCCGCGACGGTATCACGGCCGCTTTTTTAATCCTTGATTCCCAGACATAGTAGAATTCCTGGATGCTGCCTTGAACTTAAGCATCCAAAAATTCCAATAGAAGGCAAAGGAGTAAAAATTTCTGAATTCCAAATCTCATTTGACACCTTTCATATGGCTGAAATTCTGAAATGCTTGTAAAGAAACATGGCATTCGCAAATGCCAGGGGACAAGATGTCCCATTATGTCAAAAAATCCCTAACATATTGAATTTTTGTCAGGAATTCTAGTAAAGAAACAGGCTCTTTGATTTTCTCGGAAGCCATCAACGTCCATCGATGGGTTTGGTTGAAGCAGCTCCTGCAATGGCGGATCGGGACTTCCATAATACAAAGAGGGATGATATTGTCGCCCATTTGTATTTGGGCGATGATATCGCCGTTATGTCGAAAAAGCCAAAAAAAAAAAATTAAAATAAAATAAAGAAAACTGGCGAGAGGAACTTTTCTGTGTGGTTCAAATTATGGGGTCCTTTTTTTAGTACACAGGCTGTCTTGGAGTTTTTTCCTATAAACTCCTCTATATTTTATAAGTATATGATCCATTTTTAAAAAATTCCAAAATTATTTTTAATAAAGAGTCGAGAGTCACCTCGTTGACTCAATCTTAGTCAAATTTTTTGCATTGAACGAGTTGTGTATGAGTCACTAGTTTTCCAACCTCAATATAGATGAGGATTTCTACCGTGTCCGAACTTGGTGCCTACTTTACTTTTAGAAAACTTATCGAACTTGTGCACGTGGAAAGAGACTTGCAACTACAACTAAAAAACTTACGAGAGATTAATACAAATTTTCAAATAGTGTACCTTTCCAAATCTCTCCCCAAATTTTCATATTGTGGACCTTTTATTTTAGCATAATGAAAGGTGCTTATGAGAGGAAATGTTCTCCTCCAAGTGGACTGCATGTGCCGTCCAGCTCTATGGGGCCCACTTTCACTCAATTGTCGGGCCCACTTTTGTCTCAGTATAGCCCATTTGATACTCTTGTAATCCCTTGATTTGGCATCAGGTTCAGTTTTACACTCATTGAACCTTCACGCACAATTGGATTGAATCTAAAAAAATCTATGATTATGACGCCATGAAACTTTTAAGCCTGTTAAATCAAGGACTAATCTGGTGGGGCTGATTTTTTTGCTCCCCTTGTCTATAAGGAGACCTTTCCATCTTGCCCTCTTCCCATTGGTAACATGCATGTAGGTGGGCCCCATGAGTTGGACTGCATATGTAATCTTCTTGTAGGAGAACATATTCCGTTTTTGTGTGCATATGCTTAAATCTAATGGTGTGGACCATGCAACCAAATTAATTTTAGGATATGCTATGTCAAAGGAGAGCATATCCCTAATGAGAAATTGGAATATATATATATATATATATATATGGGAGATGGGGCCCGCGGCCCCTATTAAGTGGGGCAACCAGTTTTGATAAGAAACAAGTAGCTTCTAATTTTGACTCTTTTCTTCTTGGTTTCTTAATAATAAGAGTTGGATAAAGAGTCCTTAATGTAGGACTTGAAATAAGAAGGATCTACAAATGGCATGCTTCAAATGGGGAAACAAGTGGACAAGAATCCTAGAATATCTCCTGTCCAGGTCATCCCTGGCAAGAGACAGATTTTTTTAGGCTTCCTTTGAATTGTTTCAAATATTCTCTTTCAAATGCGATTAGAAATAAATGCAGAATTCTGATTTAATCATAGATTTTAGGGTTAAGTGGTTATTTAAGGCATGTAAAGGGACTCTCAATTCAGCTTTGTTATCTTTCACATATTATCAACCGAAGTTGTTGATTATGCACTTTTCTCTTCCCTTCTCCTTGGCTTGAACAAGCTCCCAAGAGTCCCAACTGATTAAAAATAAAAAGTGGATAGGAGCGCTGATCAGTGAAAGGAATCTACTGTTTCTCCTTGTGAAACATAGGATTTACTGTTGGTTTTGTGATTTGGGGTTTTGGCTTCACCATCAATTGAATTTGGCTTCCCTTTGACTGCATCATGTAACGTATGTACACTAAAAAATTTAGAAATATTCAATAAAACCTCTGAAAAAACTATTTCTTGGGTGGTAAAAATTTGATTAGGAGATGGATGATAATGATGAACAATTTTTTTATGAAAAATAACTTGTTAAAGTACAGATAATCATATACTTTCCAAACTCCAATGACATTTGAGATCACACAATATTGTCACAAATTTTGTTTTCTCTAGTTTCTTATAACAAAATATCTCAATATTGAAATAATGGATGACCAGGATATTTAGTTTAAATGCAGCAATAAAAGAGATCCAGGGTGTAGGATGTTTCTGAAGTCCAAGTTGGATGCTATTCAACCTAGTCAAGTAGTCCATGGTTTCAGCAGCATTAAGTAGAGACCAACATCACACCTCAAGCCATTCACAACTACAGAAAACTAGCCAGAGGCAGGAAAAGGCACAAGAGAAATTTACAGTCAAAGATTGAAAAAAAATCAACTAAGTCCAACTCTATGCAGATTTGGTCACTAACAAGCTGCATGACTTGGTCAAGTCTCGTGCCACATGAAGTATTCGCAGCACAGACTTGGTGGTAACCAAGTGAGTCAACATTAAAAGTTAAAACCATGTTCACATTATAACTAAAGTGCTCCTCCACCTCAAGTAGCATGCACCCATATTCATCCACAAAAAAGATAATGACAGCATTTTTTTACTTTTCAACGTACAGGTTAAAGAAGTAAAACTTCCAAGCAAATCACTTACCAAAGCGCTAATAAAACATCCCAACAATCCAACCAAAGGACTCTTACTTATGGAATGGAAGACGATGTCACATTTTCCAATAAGATGCAGATGAAGCACTAGGGTATTTCAGATCAATATATATATATATATATATAGGGAGATGCTCCTATGAGAGATATCTCTCACCTTATATGAGAGATAGGGGTAGGGGCCCTCACATTTAAGTTGTTGGCATTGGATATGGATGCGAGGGTGGGGAAGTAAGGTGAGAGCATCTCTCATAGGAGCCCGTATATCCGGACTTAATGGACCAACCACATGATTGACCTGGTCAACTAAGGCCAGGCAACCGATTTGGGCCTAGTTTGGGTTTAGATTAATGTGAATTTGGGCCTGGTTCTGGTTCAAGTGGCCTAAGGTGGATTTTTTGGTACCGTTGGATCCTTATGGTCTTGATTGGATGTCCGATCAGACCCAAAAAATTCAAATTTGAGACCCATCTTATGTCGATGTTTAGTTGTTGACCATCCACAGTTTGATTTGAAATCCTTTCCTTGACTGTGCCCTGATTGAGATGGATCAAAAGGTCATGTGATTGATCAAAATCGTTCCAAATAATAAAAGGTCTGATCAACCACAAGATCCATCACCTAGGGATTTTGATGTTGGTGGAGGGGAAATGCTAGCATTTTGATGCAATCTGCATGTGATATTGGAGTCATTACCTAGAGACCTTTGCTGAATCTTTACAATTGGAGGGTCAAAATTTTAATTCTATTCAATGTGGTATTTAATTCATGCTTGTAAAAATGTGCTCCACAATTTTAACTCTTACCTTCTCTTAACAGTTACATCAGCCCTCGTCTAATTAAAACAGAACTTTTACTAACTTAAGTATTTCAAGTAACAAAACACTTAAGATTGAAAGACTTCAGACTCTTGTATTTGGAATTAGACTGTACCTTATCAGCCACTGGGTGACAATTTCTTTGATGCTAAGCATTGCACAATCCTCGTCCTGTTTAGCACAAACATTGTTTGACATATGAGATATGCCTATCTCTGAAGTACAAGGGAAAACAACAATTGTTATTTAATATTTTTTGCCTTTGAATCTTCTAGGGCATTTGGATCTGCATCCCCTTTGCTTTTGCTCTGTGCTTTCTTGCCCATGTGCTCTTTTGCCTTTGTTTCTCTATCTTCTTTTTTCCTTTTCCCCCTTGAAATAGAATCTAGTTACTATAAAAAGGAAGACACCCTTTAAAGAAAATCTAGTTACTATAAAAAGAAGACATAAGGCCTTATTTTCTTTGGCGTGTGGCGCATGTGCTTGTGATTGAGTTACAAGGGTGTGTGTGTGTGTCATCACCAGGGAGTGTGGTCCTGTTGATGTCAATGCAAGGGACTAATTGAATGGATGATGACCTCTATACGGTCATTTCAAAATTATTTCTCAGCATTTCCCGACCGACCCTGTTAGTTTCAATTGTGTAGATTACCTGATATATTCTTCACGTGACCCTTTCCAGAATTTTCAGTCGATGCTACGGTGCATCAAATTGTGGGCAAAAAGGCGAGGAGTTTATTCTCATGTGAGGGAAGCTACATTTGATAGTTTTATCTCAGAAATGTTGCATTAACTTAAATTGAGTTTTATGGTTCTTGTCATTTCTTACCGGGACAACTTTCTAAGTAAATTTATATATTATTCCTCTTATTTCCTTGCAGCTTCTAGGTTTTTTGGGCGGAATTCACTTGGCAATTCTTGCAGCATTCATTTGTTTGAGTCATCCCACTTTGAGTGTCAGTGCTCTTATTTCAACCTTCTTTCGTACATTTTCAAAATGGCCTCGGAAGAAGCCAGTGTTTCTGCCAGATGGATTAATACCCGTTAGGGAAGTTCCGGATAGCCTCTCCATGCCTATTAGGATGCCGGGTCACCCATATGATTGGTGCAACAGTAATATCACATCGAATACATTCCATAAAATCAGGGGAGAGTTGCGCCGTGGGCATGCTATTATGTCTCAGGTATATTCCATTTACTTACAAATGATTGTGTCCACACTCAGCTTCTGATTTCACTGTTTTTCCCCTTTGCTACTCCCATGAATTGCTAGCATATACTTTTTGGCAGTAATTTGTTCCTTATTTTGTTTTTAGAGAGTTTTTTTTTTAACATTTTTATTATTCTGTGAATTACATGCTTATGATGGCAGGGGCCAGACTTTGAGCGGAGCAGTCTGTTTGATCCTTTCCCTTACACACAGAGATACAGAAGATTTGCTAGAATTTTCCTTTCTGCTCCAGATGATGACGAGTTGAGAGTCTGGGTGGGTTGGGTGAAGTCACGCTTCCGCAGTCTTCTTCTCAAGGTAAGCACTGGGCCTTTTCTTTTATTTTGCATTTGGACGGGATGTGAGAAACCACATCTGTTGAAAAGCTTTGAGCTATTGATCTCTTATTTGAATTTTATCGTGCTGCAGCTGGAGGAATTGGGGGTATTTTGTGATCCCAATCCGATTGAGTTTGTCGAACATGATGTAGCAGAGCCGAACACTGTGTTTTATTGGGGTTTATCATCCAATGGGAGAAGCTCCATTGACATTGACTCCCTCAAAGAGGAGTTCATGAGAAGTGTTGATAATGGTGATCAAGGTTCTGGTTGCAGGCTTGAATTAACAATTGTCAATTCGCAGCAGCTCCCAAAAAAATGCACAGTTTGATTGTTTGAGTGAGAAAGATTCGAAGGCCTACTGGATAATCTGAGAATCCCAGATTATCGTCGGCCTAGGCAACCTGTTTATTCCCAGCATCTTCCACATTACTGTGTTGGGTATGTGTCCAATAATAGAGTTGAGCACCCTAATGATGGTGGTTTACTTGTAGGGGGTTCTCTCGGTTCTTGATGAAGGTAAGCTTTTTTGATATTGGGGCTTCTGGTTTTGGAATGAAACAGTGGCGAAGTTCCTCTTGGAGAGAGTACAGTAAAGCCATGATGAGTTGATGATACCTGTCCTGGCAAAAGTGGTGCTTGGGTTGTTTGGTGGTAGTGAAGGGGGAATCTATTCACATTTTTAAAGAGAGTGGAAAATTTATACAAGAAATGTAAATGTCTTGTAATGCTTGTAACCTTGACATTCTTTGATTTAAGCTTGTGAAGTAGAATGTGTTAAATGTCTACAATCTGATCTTGCATACCTGATTACTTTGTGGAGAACTGTGGGAAATCAATGCTCTGCAGTTTGTAATCATCCTTATTATTCGTCAATGGGAATGGAAATTAGAAAAGTTAAATTGGCATGTGCATGCTGGAGGAGGGGGCATGCTTTTGCTAGAGGAGTGTTCTTGATTTTCAGTACCTGGGGGCAGCATTGCGCGAGCATTCTCATTGTTAAGTATCACAATCTACGTTGATCAATGCAATTACTGAAAATGAGGAGAGGTCAAGTTTCACAGCCTCTTATGTGAGGCATGAAGACCAGGTAGTTAGCTAGCCATTTTGCATGGAAGATCTACCTGTTCAAGAAGAGCCATCTGTTGTAGCATGAGAAATGGCACAGGTTTAGGTTCCCCATACCTCGGAGGAATTCTTAATATGACCCTTGAGCCCTAAGGTCAAGCCCCACGTGGCTATTTTACTAGCATACGTTGCCCATTGCTATGTATTTGCTGTCCCTTGATGGAGAACCTTATCTGCATATAGGTTCCCCCTTGAGCAGGATTTACTAAGGACTTAAAAGTGGATGAATAGTAGTCGACAGGAGGGCATTATTTTGTTGAAAATAGAAAAAAAAAAAAAAAAAAAAAAAAAAAAAAATCCCTGCGGGGCATTGGATGCATGAAAATCAATCTGACCGGACCTTAGTTCTACTTTAGCCCTTTAAGTTTATAGAGGAATTTACCCAAAAAATCATCTTTGATTCATCACTTGTTCTCTATATATAATCCATCGTATCAACCTTTTCTCCTACCTTTTTCTTCTGCTATTTTTGGTTTCCTGCGTGTCTTTGAACTAGATCTTTTCCTACACATTGAATATCTCTTGTACAGGTTGTTGAACTCCGGTAAAGATGTAGGCATAGCACACATGGACTGATAGGAAACATGGACTCTCCAATTGATTAGAAAAAAAATCATTGATAGAATTAGTTTGATTAGTGTGATGTTTTGGCCTATAAAAAAATCCCATTTGAAATCCATGTTTTCTAGTGGTCTGGCTGCGCTATGGTGGGTGAAATGCTTTTGATGTCAAGGTTCTATGGGCTAGATAGGGGTTGAAGGAACTCTGTATTGAAATTTTTTTGCCGAGGACTGTTAGTTCTGGAATATAATCTTGAGATAAAATCTTGATGTTGGGACACAGATATGGAATTTAATATTCATCTATATATCCTGCGGTTTATTTGGCGAAATCCTTTCATACGTGAGGGCAAAGGCAAAGGTTTTTCATTAGGTAGCCAGGTGAAACAAGTTTTTATGCTGCATGATATTCCAAGAAGAAAATGAGCATTTGTTTTATGTGTTGTGAGATCCGAACCCGAGGTGGTGTGTGGGGGGTGGGTGGGGGTGGCGCCAAAACCTAGAACAATTTTATTCTCCTAATGCCAATTATGCATTGGTGAATGTAAATTATCTTGAATACAAGTGAAGTCTCTAAGTTATGCATCAACAAGAAACCAACAACCAGATAATCATTCAACATGCACATTAAACATATGAGCATCAACAGTAAAATGGGAGCAAAAGATCAACCACCTTAGCACAAGAATTTATAGGGGTTCAGCCAACGTGCCTATATCCACTTCCGGCATTCCCACTAGATTATCCACTATGAGGTTTAGGTTCACCTACAACTAGGGTTGCAAACAGAATGGTTCCGATCCGGAACCGTAGTTGACCCGGACCCGTTTCTAAGTAAGGGTTCTGGTTCCGGTTTTGACTTAGAACCTGTTTTGTTGGTTCCAGACTCGGTTCCGATAGGAAAACTTGGATCCGGTTCCGGAACTGGGTCCACCTAGAGGACTGGAATCTAGTTTCAAAATCGATTTTAATTTCTGTTTATTCTTCATTTTTCTTAAAATAAGCATATCATTCAACTTATAATAGTACATCAAGTCTACTACCTCCAGTATTATACATAAAAATGTCAAAAAAAAAAAAAGTTAATGTTGAGGTACAATTGGCAATATCAAAGGCTCATATGTCGAGTACTGGGTCCACAGGTCGGAACCTATATGGACCCAGAACCGAACTTGTTTATCAATCGGAACCTAAATTGGGTTTCGGATTCGGACCCGTTTGTCAATAGGAATATAAAATAGGTTCCAGACCCGGTTTTTTGCGGGTCAGAACTTTCGGGTAATCGAAGAATCGGATACCCATTTACAACCCTACCTATAACCTTACAAACCAACACTTACGCTTTTCTAAAATTAGCAATAACCTTTACAACCACTCTCTATGCTTTGAATGGCTAAGCAATAATCTTTTTTCTATATGAGAGTTTTCCTTCATTTCTATGCCTAACAATGGACTAAGAGAGATAAAATTAAGTACATTTTGATGCCTCTTAAATATGCTGAAAGTGATGTCTCAACTTCTAAATATATGCACGATGATTGAAAATTCCTATGAATGATGCATATACATAAAACTTTGTATCGCTTAAAAATGAATGCTCATAAATGATGCTAAGATGAAAATAATGAATGTGAGATACAAGTAATAAATGATGCACATATGTTCTGAATGATAAGCAAACTAGTTTTTGAAAGATGTTATTAATAACTAGCTAGCTTGTTTAAGAAAACATGAAACTAAAACATGTGTAAATCAATCAAATGTTGAAACATAAAGCTAAGCATGTTTAAAGTCGTAAGCATGTTATGCAAACAACATTTGAACAAGTTAAACAACCATTTAATCATGCCATTTAAAAGAAACAAAAATTTAAAACATAGCGTGACATAAGTTTGGGAAAAGGGAGCAAACCCCTTTGAAGAATCAAAGGTTGAAAACCATGGATTAACCCTCCTAGCCTGGATGCCCCCACCTTCATTGGCCCTCAAAAGTTTCAAAAGTGTTGGCTCGAATCCAAAAGAAGAGCTCAGATTTATAGAAAAATGAGTTCTAACAGCTAGTTCATGGTTAGCCGTGACATCCCCATGGCTAGCCGTGACTCAACGGTCATATAGAAATGGCTAGCTTTTGTGCGAAGTTTTTTTGAAAAAAAAACTCTATGGTTAGCCATAAATGTTTTACAGTTAGCCGTAAGATGTTCTACGGTCAATCGCGAGCTAACCGTGTGGCCACCGAGATGCAAAAATTTAAGGTTTTGTGCATTTTGGAAATGTGAACCCGAGATGACCGACAAGAAGGTCGGTTAACCGCTTTCCCTGTGATTTTTGAATTGAAAATGATTTTCTAAGTGGAAATTTTGGCCATGAAAAACTTGACTTAAATTGTGACTAACATGTTTAAAATGGAGTTTCAAAATGTGATACAAAACATGTTTATGCATAAATTTCAAATTTTCATTTTATAAAACTTTTGGAACTAAATTAACATGTTTAAATGATGCATAAAACTCTTGTCTTAACAACATGATGCCAAACATGAGAACTTAACAAAAATGCATGAAGATTTCACGATTAAAAAATATGAGTATATGAGAGATCAAGCTAAGATGAAAATTAATGCATCCAATCAAATTGCAACAAATGAAAATCTCAACAATCTCCCCCTTTGCAATTTGATTGCAACCCTTGAAGTTTGAGCTTTCTCTCTTTCTTATAAGATACTTGGACACCTTCTTCTTAGGACATTAGGGAGCAGACATTAGGGAGCATTTGGATATTAGGGAGTGTTTGGATATTGGGGAGCTTTGGATTTCCTTGCGGGAGCATTGAAAGAACATTTTGAACCTTCTCTAGGCTTAGCTTCTCCCCCTCAACATAAACATGTCTTGACAAATTTGCCAATAAAGCTTTCCTCCCCCTAAGTTAGACAATCCTTGAATCTTCTCCCCTTCATGTAAAGCCACATGTTATTTCTCATCCCCTTTGACATCTAATTGCAAAGGATCCTGCCCATTAACAATGAAATACAAAACCTTGTTAGGAGCAGGTGTTTGTGACAATAAGTGATCAAGGTAAGGGCCAATGATCTAAGTTAAAAAATTGACGTCTGGGATTGGTCCTCTATCTATCCTATGAAGTTGGTCCTCAAAGGATCACTTCCCATTATATATATATATATATATATATATAAATATATAGGGGGACATTCATGTGCATCCATTCCTCACCATAGGGTGAGGGAACTTTCCCTTTTGCACATGAAAATTCTTTTTATGCATATGACCATTTATAACTTTTCCTCTTTTTGCACTTGAAAATTTCCAATTATGGAAGTGTCCCTCACCCTATGGTGAGGGATGAATGCACATGAATATTCTCCATATATATATATATATATAAAAGTTCTCAAAAATTCCCTATTTAAAAAGGGGCGTTTTGCCCCCTTTGACAAGTCATCAATGCTTGGAATTTGTACGTTCATACAGAGTACTATATATATAGTACGGATCTAGTGCGCGAGTCACGCACTGGATTAGTGTGAGCACCTCAACGTGGGGCCCACATGGGGTGCCACCTCGGTTTGGGACCGGGGGGACTGAAAGACCTCCCTTGGCCCTTCATCTTTACAAAAAATTAGCTGCATCCCTAATCATCATCACCTCCATCCGGGCTTCACAAGATTAACGGTATACAATCCATTTATATGGGTGTCTAGTCGATCTAACAGTGTACAATACATTGGATGTGTGCAAATGTGGGCCCCATGTGCAATTCAGGAGGGTTGTGTGTGTGTGTGTGTGTGTGTGGTCCATTCAGATGGTTAAAAATAGTAAAGGATTATTTTGAGCGGTTTAAATTCATTATGGGGAGCTCTACTATTTTTGTATTTTAACTATTTTCAGAATTTTGATAAGTTGTCTTTAAATTTAATTGGTATTTTCAAATCTAAGAATTTTCTTTGAGTATTATTAAAAAATTAAATTTGTGATAAATAAATAAATATTAATTTAAATGATAAGTAAAAGAAATCAGTAAATATGAAAACACTATCGATCTCCTTTAAAAAAATTCGATCTAGCTTCGTCTTTGTTAATTGACTATTGCTTGCCCCTTCTACACGAAAATCCTGGCTCCGTCACTGTGAGCAAAGTCCAATGCTACAGTTGCAAAAAATATAGACATCTCACAACACAATGCAACCAAAAATTCTGTAATTACTCCAAAAAGAAGGGACACATCATTACTGAATGCCGCCGTTGACCACAACCTCGGGCTCCCAATGCGTATGTTGCCAAGATAAACTCTTCACTTGCTGATCCTGCATCCACATCTATGCCTCCACAACCTAATTCTTCTTCAACTCCTCTTACTCCTGAATTAATTCAATAGATAAGCGTCTTCTGCACTTGGAGTCTCAGGTAGATCTCAACCCTTCTATTTGATACGTTGATTCTGGTGCGTCAAATAAAAAGACCCATTCCAGTGCACACTCTCTAAATTGACAAAATACACTGGAAATAATCAAGTCCAAACAGCTGATGCTGGACAACTTTCAGTCACTGCTGATGAGTGTTAAATATTGTATAGTTTACCCCTCATTAGTCTGAGTTTTATCAGCATCTTATATGCATATTATTTGCTTTACACGGAGAATTTATCCTTCTATCACATTAATGGATTATCGGATTATCATGCATAGATTCGATTATTTATAGCGCATTTTTATGTAATTTCTTGTGTGTAGATGGACGCTGCGATTACCCCAACCTTCCGGCTAGTGTCCCAAGGCATCAAAAAGTGATTTCAATAAAGACGTTACATGAAGAAATTTTAGGAAGAGTTGTAGAATTCCAAAATAAGAGGAGAAGACTTTAAGGATAAAAGAAGTCATTTTCTAACACAAAGAATTGTTTGGTATAGTAGTTAGAGATTGGATTGATATGAAATAGGTTATGAGTTCAAATCCTAACAGCATATTATTTTTTTGCACAAATCCAATGAAAAGCCTCCAAATAAAATTGAAGCTTGCAACCAATCAAATGGATGGAAGTAGTCCTTGTGAAAGGAAATGAGCAAATCAAATGTCTTCCATGTCTCTATAAATTTGAATGTTTTGTAGAGAGAAAAAAATCTTTTGGCAAGTTAGTCTTTTTGCAATTTTATTTTTACTTTTAGATTGTAATTAGGAACTTCTTTGTAACTAATCTAGAGAGAGTGTAATTGAAGATCGTTAATGAAGATTTGGAGCTCTTTTTTGATGTTTAATGACTGAATCTCTTGGATTAGGCTCTCCTTTTGAAGCTAAGTAATGTGATTAGTTCAATTACTTGCATGTTTTAGTTTAAATTCCCTACTTGTGCCTTTATTGATTAGTAGATTTTAGATCTAATTATGTTAATCTCTCTCATTTCTCATACTCTATCTCTACACTTGATGCTTGGATAATCTCAATTGATGCTTTGTAGTTTGATTAAGTTCTCTCACATAACAAGCTCTAGAGTTCTTATATTTGATCTTTTGTAGCTTAATTTTTAATGATTAATTATTAGGGTAGTTAGGTTATGATCTAGGATCTTGGCTTTTGATTTTCTTTTCTTTGATCTTCATTGTTATATCATCCAATCCAATTAGGCAAGAGATTGCTAATTGGATTGTAGATTTGGGAGTTGAAATAGAACATGCATTGATTTGATTAATTACATACTTAGTGGATTTTGGATTGCCTAATCTCTTATTTTTATTATTGTTAATTTGAATTCTTTTTTTCAAATCATACACATTTCATACAACTTGTTTTAAAATCCTAAACATTTCACACTACATCTTCATATTAAATCTTCCATTTCAACCACCATTCATCCAATAGTTTAGTGTAGCTTGTTAGATTAACTCAGATCTTATTAAGTTCATAGTTAGATTGTTAATTATTTGTTTACAATGCATAGTTTATTAGTTTTATTTTTTCGCTTCATTTGTCTATATTAGCTATATCTTAGTTCAATTCTACTTAAATTGGATTCGTTGCTTCTTCCATCCTCTCTCCGTGGGATCAATAATCCGGACTCTTTAGTCCTTTACTACTTGACGACACCGTAGTATTGCGATTAAGCATTGCACATATAAGTGCCGATCAACTGCCACTAGAGATATTTCTGATACAATGCCCTTAAAATATATGTCTCCACCCCAGTTTAACTTCAAATCTTCTTTCAATTGGCCAAATTGTTAAAAACAACTGTAACGTTTCCTTTTCTTCCTTTGGTTGTGTCGTGCAGAACCAGATGTCAGGGAAGGAGATTGCGAAGGGGCCTAAACATGGACTTTTATTTCCTCTTGATCTATCTACTTTAATTAGGAATAAATCAGCAAATGATTTTTTTTTTTTTTTTTTTGCTCAAAACAATTGCCAATTGTGGCATAGTTGGCTTAGACATCCTAATTCCAAGACTTTGTCTCACATGGTTAATTATGGATTGTTGAAAACATCAATGGACTTTTCTAACTTTGTTTCTTTTGATTATGCTACATGTAAGATGGGAAAAAGTAGGACTTTTCCTTTTGCTACTTCTACTTCTAATAGCATTCAACGTTTTGATTTAGTACATAGTAATGTTTGGGGTATTGCTCTTAATTTGTCTCATGCTCATTATAAATATTTTGTGACATTTATTAATGATTATGGTCGATTTACACGGGTATAGAATTTGCAATCTAAAGATGACGTCTTTAATGTTTTCAGGATGATTTTAGCATATGTTGAGAATCAATTTTCCACATGCATTCAAACTTTACATTTTGATTTGGGAGGTGAATATGTTTCGACAAAGTTTCGAACTTTTTTACAAATGAAGAATTTCTCAAAATCTTGTCCATATACTCCTCAACAAAATAGAGTTGCGGAAAGGAGAAATAGGCATCTACTTGATGTTACTAGATCTCTTATCGAATCATCTGTTCATACATGTTTTTGAACAAAAGCTATAAGCACTGTTGTCCATCTTATAAATCGATTACCCGTTTTCTCTTTAGAAAATGAGAGTCCTTTTACTAGATTATTCCTACACCCTCTCATAATGATCTTCATGTTTTTGGATCGGTGTATTTTGTTCATTTACCCCCTTATGAGGGCTCAAAACTTACTGCACAATCTGCCAAATGCTCATTTCTAGGATATGCTAGTCATCAAATGGGGTTTCTTTGCTATGATCCTTAAAAACAACGTACTCATACCTCCCGTAATGTCATTCTTTTCAAAAGTTAATATTTTTTTAGCAACATCTTGATCCTCCAAAGTCCCCATCTGTTATTTCCTAACCTGGTCTTCGAAAATTTGATAAATTTGATCTTAATTTCATATATCATAGGCGAAGTAATGCTACAGCCACAGATAGTCCCCCTACGGATCCACTTCCTTCATCTAGTCCAACTTGAAATCCTCCATTGCACCATTCATTTCAGGTTTCAGTATCTCCAAATTGTTATGGGTTTACCCACACTTCCTTTATGGCCACGATGTCTTCTACATCTACCCTGAACTCATATTCTCAAGCCGTGCGACATGAGTGTTGGAAGAATGCTATGTAGGATGAATTGGATGCTCTTAAAAAAATCATACATGAGATGTGGTTCCGTGTCCTCCATCTGTTAAGCATGGGTTGCAAGTGGATCTATTCTATCAAATTGATACCATATGAAACTTTGGATTGATATAAGGCACGCTTTGTTGCTCTTGGTAAGTGGCAGGAATGGGTATTGATTATGATGAGACATTTGCTCCTATTGCAAAGATGACAATTGTTAGACTGTTCTTGCTATTGCTTCATCCCAGTCCTTGCCTCTCTACCAGATGGATGTCAAGAACTCATTTCTTCAAAGTGATCTCAAAGAGGATGTCTATATGCACCTTCCACAGGTGGTTTCATCCCTCATCACAAGTGCCATTGCCAAACTTCATCGTTCACTTTATGGCCTCAAACAACACCCCCCCCCTCTCCCCGGCATGGTTTGAGAAATTCCAAAATGCTCGTAGCCACTTAGAGTTTCATCCTTGTCCATACGATCCTTCCATGTTTCTTCATCATGCCTCCACAAGGATTACTATTCTTTTTGTTTATGTGGATGACGTCATCATCATCACTGGCACTAATGCAGCTATGATTCAACAACTTCAAGCCTCTCTTTCTCCTCCAAACCCTAGAAAACTATCAAGGGCAAAGGGGGATCTCATCTCAGCTGCCCAGCGATCGGCCGATCCCTAGGTAGGCAGATTATCACCCATCTCATCTATCAAGCAAAATAAAAAACTAGGAAACTATGTGTTTTTTTTTTTTTTTTTGGGTATGATCTTCTTCTTCACATACTGCTACCTATAGATCTCACTGAAGGTCATGAGGGGCTGAAGAGGATCGCTGCTCGCTAGGGCCTGAAGATCATGAGGGGCCGAAGAGCCGTTGCTCGCTAGGGCCTGAAGATCAGGATGGCAACTCAAGAGGGCCTGAAGATCAAGAGGTGTTGAAGAGCTATCACTTCCTCAGCTCAAGAGGGGCCGAAGAGGCGCCTTGCAGCTCAAGAAGTCCTGAAGAGGCGGCAGATCAAAAGGGTAGGGACCGAAGAGCTGCTGCTGCCTCAGATCATGACCTCTTGAAGATCAAGAGGGGCCCGAATATTGGTTGCTGCCAATGTGGCTTATGAGGGCCTGAAGATTAAGAGGGGGTGAAGACCTGCTGCCTCATCTCTGGAGGGGCCGAAGAGTCTACCACTTCGGCCGTCGAAGAGGGTCTGGATCTATTCCTTTTATTTTGTATTTATCAAAGAAGAGGATGATGATTGCAACTAGATTTAAAACTGTAGTAAAATTTTATTCGTTTCTTTCTAAATAAAAAATAAAAAAAAATTGGTAAAAAACCATTTTGTCTTTGGATGTTTTAATAAATCTTGTTGAAGGAATTGTTTATCAATTATAAAATCATTTGTTTCGGTATTGGTTTCATGAATTAGAGAGATTGTATTTATTGAGGCATCAAAATCAGATTCAGATAATTTAACTGATTGTATGTCTTCATCTTTTGCGTCTGAATAAATAGGAAAGGCTATTCCTGTAGGATGTATTGAAGGTGATTTCGGGATTGATTGATTGTGAAAAGTGAAAGAAGCTGATCTATAAGATCCAGCTTCAGAAGGGATTGAATTTTTTGTGGATGAGAAGTATGATCTGGGTTTATTAGCGAAGTTTATTGTTACGTTTCCATCTGGATGTTCTGTAATGGTTTCAACTTCATCCTGAATTAAATGGGTTTTTGGTTGAGCGTCTTCAATTTCCCATTTGCCAGAAAGATTTACATCTTCCCAGTTTATGATTTTGGGTGTAGTAACTTTATTTCTAAAATTTGTAAGGAATAAAGTAGTTACTCCTTTGATTTGTGATGAATAAGCAATTTCAGGGAGAATTATATTCATTGCTTTATAATAAATTCGATATACAATTGCAACATTTTGGGATTGAGGCTTCATATTGAATCCTTGTGTGTGTATGCCAAGAGTGATGGCTTCATATGCATCGGGATCACTAAGTGATACAACGAAATTTGGAAAACAATTAAAAAGCCAGGGCCGTCATGAAGACTGGCTTCAACTATCTCTATGAGGGAATCTCTGTATGATACATGTCTTCTATTTCGGACATAAGCGAGACAGGATGTATTTAAACCACGTCTGGTTAATGGCTTTGTTGCAACTTGAACAAGTCCTATATGCATGTATTTATATTTTGCTTTATGCATTTCAATTCTTTCTTTAGGAATTATATGTATATTTTCTTCATTTTGCTGTATGGAGAGGGTTTCTTCAACCGTTATGATTACATAATTTGATTTTTGTATAAAAGATCCTTCTTTATAAATTTCTTTTAAAGAAACTTTAGGTATTGTCCAATCTTGAATTGATTTTTCTATATCATCGAAACTCATTTCTTCGAGATTTTTGATTGAAATTTTATTTATTATGGGCATGATGGATGATGATGCAGAAGAAGAGGAAGAGTCGGTGTTAGAAGATGAATTTCTTCTTAATGATCTTAAAATTCCTGACATCATTAATTAACTATTATCACTAATCAGAATGATTGGTGGCCTGTCAACGGTTTACGCCACAAAACCCTAAACGCTCTCCTGGCTAACGGGCAACAAAGGCTACGCGACAAGGGGGCCTCGGACCCAAATCACTCTATTTAGCAATAAGAATTAATTAACTCTATCGAGTCAAATTAGATCAAAATTAAGAAATACAACTAACTAACAGAGATTCTTTTCTTTTATGCAATCAACAAACAAACAAGTAAAAACAAAGAACGAAAATACTATGATGCATGCCAAATTTTTCAAAGAAATTGAAAGCTTAAAAAGTTATTGAAATTGATTCAGAAATTGAAACTTCATTGATAAAATATTCTTACAAGGAGAGAAGACTGGGATGGCTCTGATACCAAATCAGGAGACCGGGATCAAACCAGTGAACTCTCACTAAGACTGTATTAAAAGAAAGAGAAGGAAGCGGAAGATTTACAAATGGTTGGGCTATTTGATGTTTTGTTGGAGAGGTGTTGTGAGACAAGGGCTCACATTCCCTATTTATAGACAATTCTTATTGAATTACAATTGAAATGTATTTGAAATCCGCGAAGGGATAAGATGTATTCGTCATTAATACTGCATTACTGTCGCATATAATATGCATTACTGTTGCTGTATGATTGAACTGCATGACTGTGGCTGCTGCAGGCGTCTGACATTGTTGTATTGGCAGGGAGAGGCTGCATGAATGGCTATATTTAATGCATGTACTTGTAGCTGCATTGTTGATGTGTGCATCGGATGAATATTACTTCATTTGGAGTAATATGGTGGAGCACCAAGAAAATGTTTATTTAAAGCCCCTTTTGTTGACTTTCAAGGCATTGAACTTCATTTAGCATGGTGGTAAGGATTACTTTATAATGATGGAGCATAGAAGCCTACAATTGTTGACTTTGAGCATCCATGTATGAATTGTTTATGTCTTTATACGAAGTAATATTTCCATAAAGGCATGAGAATTTGATATGTGGAGAGGGCTTTAAATGGCATGAACTGATTCTTCCAAAATTCATTGAAGATGACTTCTTTATAGTGTACTTTTGCTGGGGGAGCTGCACTCTGCATGGGATAGCTGCAACTGCATGTAGTTATAGGCAGGACAGATGGCACCAGAGGAACACTTTGCGGCATTCGAGACTGCATGAAATGTTGGATTTGAAACACTTGTCTGAATATAAGGATTCTGCATGAGGATTTGCGCGGGCTGCATTGAAATGTGAATGCTGTATTGGAATTTGCATGGGTTGCATTTGGTAGAGCTGCATGTGGATAATTGCTGTATGAGCTGGATGAGATAATTAGTCCTTAATGTGATAGTAATTTGGACTTTGAAGACTTGGAGTCCAAACTCCAGAGTCAAATTCCTTTTGAAATAACTTGATAAGCTGTCTTTTTGTTCTTTCAGTAACTTGAAGAGATGAAGCATCTTAGAATGTTTCTAGAATTTCATTAAGAATTGTATGACCGGCTCTAAAGGGATCATAATAAACGAAAGTTTCGTTAGCAAGATCTTCATCAATGTATATAACGCGACGACCATCGTTCTAGAGGCCTTTAAATGTGCAGGCGAATTCAAGATGTCTTTTGAGATTAATGAACCTTTGATTTTGATATGCTTGAATATTGTAGAATTGTAAATGCTCCAGACTGTAGTTGAGATCTGCAGCATCTGAGGATTCAAATCTTTCTGCTGGATTCCAATTTCGATCAGGAAGATGTTCAGAATCATTGATGGGAACACTGTATTTCTAGGAAAATAAATCTCCATCTTCATAATTCATAATGGTCCATAATTGATATGGCTGATAAAATCTGAATTCATCACTTTCCCCAAGAGTAGAAGAGATTGTTATAAGAAGGTGTTGCTTGGTAATGCCAAGGCAACTGAGAGCATATTTGACAATTGCAGGCAATTGTCGATGGATGGCGAGATTGTCTCTGTCAGGAATGAATCGATGAACCAGGCCTTGTTCAATATAAGAAATATCGAACTCATCTGCAGGTAAGAACATTTTGGAAAACCAGTGGCCCAGCTGAGATAAGATGCTTGATTAATTAATTTCTCCATAATCTGACAAGATAGAGTTTCAGCTCTAATTCTTACAGCTAAATCATCTAAAAGAAGGGTATCAACCTTTTCTAGGATTTGTTGTCTGTATGCAATTGGAGGAATTGATGATGATGCGCATTGTTGTTCTAACATGTGAATTTTTTATTCTAAATATTTGAGATGATTAGACAAATTAGAGAGATGCTTTCACATTAGAAAATTGCATTGGCCAGAAAGGCATGCGGTCCAAATATTGTCAATTAATGTTTGAGAAGCAGCAGAGGGTGCGGGATAGAAGGATGGAAAAGGAATTTGAAAAGGAAGTTCGTCATTAGCAGAGATAGTTTCTTTATTGGACTCTATAGGTTGCGTGCCTTTAGCTTTAGACATGACTGGTTCCATATGGGAAGAGAAATTTAAATAGTTATTGAAAATCTTTATTGATGCAAGAAAATTGCTTTTTGAAATATGACGATGCATGCAATTAAGTACTAATTCCATTTATTCTGCCAAGCCGTGGGCTTTCAATGAAATTAGAATGTATGGGTTTATCATCAATGAAGGCATGAATTCCTTTAGTGTCTACTGACAATGGTTGAATTTTTAATGAAAATGGAGTTCCAAAGATGACATCATTTGTTAATACTTTAATTACAGCGAATGAGGTTTGAATACATTTTCCACTTTTGCAAACATGAGCATTTGGAATTTTATAGTTGACTATTATATTTTTTCCATTTGCAATGCCTATTGTATAATTTTTTATTTTTTCAAAATATTTTGTAGTAATTAATCCTTCTCTTATACAATTTACATCGGCTCCACTATCAATTAAACAGTCAACAGAGAGATTAAATTCTTTAATTTTTAAAGTTACAGTGGTATACCATTTATGATAATGGTATTTAGTGATGGAATTTACAAATTCTTGAATTTCATTATCAAAGTCTTTTTCGAGATTGGAATCGTCTTGATTGTTTGAATTAAATTCATTTCCTAATTCAAGGATTTCAATTCTTGTTCTTAATTTTGCAATTTCTTGAGTTGCTTCTTCTTTTAATTTTGCAATTTCATGTTTTGTGTCAATGACTTCATTTTGAAGGTCTTGAATGGTTAAGGATTTTGAAGGGCTGGAGTTTTGGGAGAGAATATCTCTCATTGAGATTGATTGAAAATCTTTATTTCTCTTAGGAGATTTTTCTGAAGATTTATCTTCAAGCATTTTTCTATAATATTTTCTTATTTCTTCTTCAGAGGAAATATTTTCTATTAATTCTAAAAGTAATTCATCTTGAGCACTTAATACATTTATTGAAAAATAGGATGATGAGGATGAGGAATCATAAGAACTTTCGTTGCTTTCGCAACATATACATATGTTGTTATTATCTTCTGAGTCATGAGAATGATAGTCTAATTCATTGATTTTCTTTTTTGAATCTTTATTAAAATAATTATTTGCAAAATGTACTTCTTTGCCACATTTATAACATGTATAATCAGATTTATTAGTTTTATTTTTTGAAGAAGAGCTTGATTTTCTTATCTTAGAATTACTTTTATTTTTTCTTTTCTTAGGATATTTTTTAGATTGTTTTACATTATTAAAATATTTTTTCTTTTTGGAACAATGATAAGTTTTATGAGTTCGATTAGATGGATTTTCTAGGGGTTCATAGCCAAATTGATAGCAAAAATCCCCTAATTCTTATTTACCAATTTTCTTTTGTTTATGTAAATCAGCTTTGATTTTCATATCGTTGCATATTGACATACCAACACGAGAAATTTTTTGAATTAGATCACCATATGTATAGTTGGCATAATTTAATCTTCCATTATTTTGTTTTCTTAGAATATTTTTGACCTTTCTGCAAAATGAGTAGGAAGGCCAGAAATAAATTTTTCTTTCCAAAAATCTTCAATAGAATTAAATAATTGAAAGACAAGAGATTAAAAACATCCTTATACCACCTGAAATCAGATAAAGTTTTACAGTGTAAATTGATTAATTGGTCTCTGTATTTTTCAACTTGATCACGAACATTACCAAAAAAATTGATTAGAATGTTATGAATTAATATACATATACATATATGCATGCAATTAAGTATCCTTAATTCTTGATGAATATTAATTCTTTTCTTTTCTTTTCTTTCATACCATAATGTATTAAGTGCTCAAAATAAATTACCAATTGACATAATTAACAATGTTTCATCTACAGAGGAACTAATAACATATTTAAAAAAAATTCTTAACAATAAAATAATCTCTGATACCAAATCAGGAGACTGGGATCGAACCAGTGAACTCTCACTAAGACTGTATTAAAAGAAAGAGAAGAAAGTGGAAGATTTACAAATGGTTGGGCTATTTGATGTTTTGTTGGAGAGATGTTGTGAGACAAGGGCTCACATTCCCTATTTATAGACAATTCTTATTGAATTACAATTGAAATGTATTTGAAATCCGCGAAGGGATAAGATGTATTCGTCACTGATACTGCATTACTGTCGCATATAATATGCATTACTGTTGCTGTATGATTGAACTGCATGACTGTGGCTGCTGCAGGCGTCTGACATTGTTGTATTGGCAGGAAGAGGCTGCATGAATGGCTATATTTAATGCATGTACTTGTAGCTGCATTGTTGATGTGTGCATCGGATGAATATTACTTCATTTGGAGTAATATGGTGGAGCACCAAGAAAATGTTTATTTAAAGCCCCTTTTGTTGACTTTCAAGGCATTGAACTTCATTTAGCATGGTGGTAAGGATTACTTTATAATGATGGAGCATAGAAGCCTACAATTGTTGACTTTGAGCATCCATGTATGAATTGTTTATGTCTTTATACGAAGTAATATTTCCATAAAGGCATGAGAATTTGATATGTGGAGAGGGCTTTAAATGGCATGAACTGATTCTTCCAAAATTCATTGAAGATGACTTCTTTATAGTGTACTTTTGCTGGGGGAGCTGCACTCTGCATGGGATAGCTGCAACTGCATGTAGTTATAGGCAGGACATATGGCACCAGAGGAACACTTTACTGCATTCGAGACTGCATGAAATGCTGGATTTGAAACACTTGTCTGAATATAAGGATTCTGCATGAGGATTTGCGCGGGCTGCATTGAAATGTGAATGCTGTATTGGAATTTGCATGGGATGCATTTGGTAGAGTTGCATGTGGATAATTGCTGTATGAGCTACTTGCATTGTAGCATTGTCATCAGTTAGAATTCATTTGGAGCACCAGAGGGAGGCATTGTTGCATCAGAGTCATCTTTATTGTTGGCGGAGCCATGAGAAGAAGATGCTTCTTGAATAAATCCGCCATGTTTATTTATGATTGGATTTCTGAGGAATTGGATGTCATTTTTCATTTGCTGAATTTCTTGAAGAAGATCCATATGCTGTTGAGTGTTGATTGAGATAACTTTACATGATGATTCGACATGAACAACATCTTTGAAACTTTTGGGTAAAGACATTTGCTTTTTGGCTTGCGGATTGATTGTATGAGGTTGAATAATAAGTGAAGCTTAAGGGGAGGAGTGATGAGATTTATTGAGAAGCTGTGAGATATCAAATTTGTCCCACCATTTGATATAAGAAATACGAACAAAACATGTTGGCTTCATTTCTTGGGATTTACCATATTCCCAGCGGAGGATCCATGGAATAGCAGAGGAGGAAATAAATTTAAAGAAAGAATATGAAGATTAAGGGATTTCAAAGCTAGTTTGAGATTTAAATGTTTGATAATGGCTCAATAATGCTTCTGGAAGTATGCATGATTGTGCTCCAAAATGAAGCCATCAATTGTGCTAGAACCAACAAGGAATATTTTTGTTACATTTGGATGAAAAGCTAATATACCATGAATGAGATCGTTTTGAATTTTGATACAACAAAGTATATTCACAAGCATTCATATAGTCCCAATAATCATAGGGCCAAGAGCTACCATTAGGATTTAACACAGATTTTGGTGGCGATAAATTGTCTACCCATTCAAAGGGAGGCTGGATGTGCAAAATCTTCATTTTGGAAAATGCATGTTCTCCATCTCGATCTTCATGAGTGATGATTGCACTTTTAGACTGGATCAAAATAGCTTCACAATATTTATAAGCGATATTAGGAGCTTTGGGGACAAAATGACAATTTTTTCGGTAGAGTTTAGAAAGAATTTGATCAATTGTAAGGTTGGCATGAATTTTATCATCAAGGAAGAAAAGGGCAAATTCAAAAATCTTTATATATTGAGATTTTTTTAAGGGAATAGAATGATAGGGGGCTTGAAGCATTGGAAAGGCATTTATGGCATTGAATTTATTATAGGACAGGATATTGATAGTATCAATAACTGGATTTTTTTCCTTTTCCTTTTAGATTTGGATGCATCTTTGCTCAGCTTGTTTCTGCCCTATAAAAATTCACGAGATAGAAAATTGGAAAGAGAATTTAAAGAACCTTTTATAAATTCAATATCAAAATAAAAAATAGCAAGTAAAGCTTGCCATCGAGCGAAAATTTGTTTCGATGCAAGATTTTTAACATCATTTTCCAAAAATTCTTTTGCAGGTTTGCAATCAATTCTTAAAAGGAATTTTTGATTTAAAATATCACTTTGAAATTTAAGTATGCATGAGACAATGGCTAAGACTTCCTTTTTTATTGTAGAATAATTTTGTTGAGTTGTATTCCAAGTACCTGAATAGAATCGAACAATTTGTTCCTTATCTTGAGCAGTTCTTTGAAGTAGGATTCCAACAAATCCTATTTCAGAGGGATCTGTCTGTATAATTTTAAAAAGATCTGGATTTGGAATGTTTAGGCATGGCAATGATTTAACTTTTTGTTTTATTTTTTGAATTGCTTCGGTATGTTGAGGAGTCCATTGTTTTGCTGAAATTTTTAGGCATTTTTGTAAAAGATTTCTTTCTTTAGAGAGATTTTTATAAAAATCAGATACATAAGTTAGACATCATAAAAACCATTGTAATTTTTTTTTTGTCAGTGATTTCATCAAGAAAATTGTCAGCAAATTTAATTACTCTCTCTATAGGAGTTATTGTTTTATTGGAAATTTTATAGCCAAGAAATTGTATTTCAGTTTGGAAAAGCTTGATTTTTCTTTGAGAAAGAACTAAACCATTTTTCTTAATAATCCATTTGAAAGTTTTTAAATGTTTCCAATGATCATCAATAGATCGGGAGAATTTTAAAATGTCATCAATGTAAACAATTAAGAAATTTTTATAAGGGTGAAAGATTTCTTTCATCATTTCTTGAAAAGCTGAAGGAGCATTTTTTAGCCCAAAAGGCATGACATTCCATTCATAGTGTCCAAAAGGGACAGTAAAGGCAGTTTTATAGCGATCTTTTTCTTCGACTTGTATTTGCCAAAATCCTAATTTGTGATCAAATTTTGAAAAAATAAAAGCTTCATATAAGCGATTAATAAGATCTTGTTTATTGGGAATTGGCTATCTGATTGATTGAAGAACTTTATTTAATGGTTTATAATTGATGACGAGGCGTGGAACTCCTCGTTCTTGTTCAGGAGCATTTTCAACATAGAAAGTTGCACAACTCCAAGGAGAGTGGGATTTTCGTATTAATTTCTTTTGAATTAGATCTTTAATTTCTTTATCACATAATTAGAAGAGTCTATGACTCATTTGAGATGGTCTTGCATTGGTAGGGATATCTCTTTCATTAAATGTGAGAATGTATGGTAAAGATACTAATGTTTCTTTCTATGCCAAAAAGCAGAGGGTATTTCATAACAACATTCTTTTATTAAGGAAGTTTGAAAAATATTAAGTTTTAATTCAAAATCTTATGATTCTGATTGATTTTCAATTCGACAAAGTGTAATGTCAGTTTTTAGATTTTCTATATATTGTTCTTTATGAGAAATGAGCAAATTAATTTGATTTATTTTTCCAAGGTTTGAAAGTATAGAAGTAGGTTTGGAATTAAGATTTAAAGGTTTATCAGAGATTATTTTATTGTTAAGAATTTTTTTTTTAAGTATGTTATTAGTTCCTCTGTAGATGAGACATTGTTAATTATGTCAAGTGGTAATTTATTTTGAGCACTTAATACATTAATTGAGATACTGGTGGTATTAATTGTAGAATTTTGTTTTTTATTAGAGTCTTTGTTTTTAGGTCTTTTTGCTGATTTTTTTATAGGATTTATTGTTCTTGATGATAGTGATGTTTTAGAGGAGACGACTTGTTGTTCATTGTCAAATGGTGTGAGATTTGAATATTTGTTTAAATTTATTGTAATAGTAGTAGTTAAGTTTTTAGTGAGTAGATCAAGGGTTGGTTGTGGTAAAACATTTTTTAATGGAGAAGCATTTATGTCTTTATGCTTTATTGTTTCTAAAGGGGGATGAACCGATTCAACTTTACCTTTTTCAGTTTCCCATGTTTGTGTAGTTTTTGTTAATTGTCATCATCGTGGTTCCTTTTTTATTTATTTTTGACGAAATCTAATCAAAGAAAGGAATATTTCGACGTTCTTGATTCATTTGTTCATACCATAATTCATTTACTTGAGCCCTTTCAAATTTATAAAATTTGGTAAAAAACCATTTTGTCTTTGGATGTTTTAATAAATCTTGTTGAAGGAAAAGGAAATGTTTATCAATTATAAAATCATTTGTTTCGGTAGTGGTTTCATGAATTAGAGAGATTGTATTTATTGAGGCATCAAAATCAGATTCAGATAATTTGACTAATTGTATGTCTTCAATAAATCTTTCCGCTTGTAAATCTTCCGCTTTCTTTTCTTTCTTTTAATACAGTCTTAGTGAGAGTTCATTGGTTCGATCCCAGTCTCCCTCTTTCTTCTCTTTCTTTTAATACAGTCTTAGTGAGAGTTCACTGGTTTGATCCCGGTCTCCTGATTTGGTATCAGAGCCATCCCAGTCTTCTCTCCTTGTAAGAATATTTTATCAATGAAGTATCAATTTCTGTATCAATTTCAATAGCTTTTTAAGCTTTCAACTTCTTTGCAAAATTTGGCATGCATCATATTATTTTTGTTCTTTGTTATTACTTGTTTGTTTGTTGATTGCATAAAAGAAAAGAATCTATGTTAGTTAGTTGTATTTCTTAATTTTGATCTAATTTGACTCGATAGAGTTAATTACTTGTTATTGCTAAATAGAGTGATTTGGGTCCGAGGCTCCCTTGTCGCGTAGCCTTTGTTGCTCGTTAGCTAGGAGAGCGTTTAGGGCTATGTGGTGTAAACTGTTGACAGGCCACCAATCATTCTAATTAGTGATAATAGTTAATTAATGATGTCTGGAATTTTTAGATCATTAAAAAAAGAAGTCACCTTCTAATACCAACTCTTCCTCTTCTTCTGCATCATCATCCATCATGCCCATAATAAATAAAATTTCAATCAAAAATCTCGAAGAAATGAGTTTCGATGATATAGAAAAATCAATTCAAGATTGGACAATACCTAAAGTTTCTTTAAAAGAAATTTATAAAGAAGGATCTTTTATACAAAAATCAAATTATGTAATCATAACGGTTGAAGAAACCCTTTCCATACAGCAAAATGAAGAAAATATACATATAATTCCTAAAGGAAGAATTGGAATGCATAAAGCAAAATATAAATACATACATATAGGACTTGTTCAAGTTGCAATAAAACCATTAATCAGACGTGGTTTAAATACATCCTGTCTCGCTTATGTCCAAAATAGAAGACATGTATCATACAGAGATTCCCTCATAGGGATAGTTGAAGCCAGTCTTCTTGAAGGCCCTCGCTTTTTTAATTGTTTTCCAAATTTCGCCGTATCACTTAGTGATCCCGGTGCTTATGAAGCCATCACTCTTGGCATACACACACATGGATTTAATATGAAGCCTCAATCCCAAAATGTTGCAATTGTATTTCGAATTTATTATAAAGCAATGAATATAATTCTCCCTAAAATTGCTTATTCATCACAAAATAAAGGAGTAACTACTTTATTCCTTACAAATTTTAGAAATAAAGTTACTACACCCAAAATCATAAACTGGGAAGCTGTAAATCTTTCTGGCAAATGGGAAATTGAAGACGCTCAACCAAAAACCCATTTAATTCAGGATGAAGTTGAAACCATTACAGAATATCCAGATGGAAACGTAACAATAAACTTCGCTAATAAACCCAGATCATACTTCTCATCCACAAAAAAATCAATCCCTTCTGAAGCTGGATCTTATAGATCAGCTTCTTCCACTTTTCACAATCAATCAATCCCGAAATCACCTTCAATACATCCTACAGGAATAGCCTTTTCTGTTTATTCAGACGCAAAAGATGAAGACATACAATCAGTCAAATTATCTGAATCTGATTTTGATGCCTCAATAAATACAATCTCTCTAATTCATGAAACCAATACCGAAACAAATGATTTTATAATTGATAAACAATTCCTTCAACAAGATTTATTAAAACATCCAAAGACAAAATGGTTTTTTACCAAATTTTCTAAATTTGAAAGAGCTCAAGTAAAAGAATTATGGTATGAACAAATGAATCAAGAACGTCAAAATATTCCTTTCTTTGATTGGCTTTCATCAAAAATAAATAAAAAAGGAACCACAATGATGACAATTAACAAAACTACACAAACTTGGGAAACCGAAAAGGGTAAAGTTGAATCGGTTCATCCCCCTTTAGAAACAATAAAGCATAAAGACATGAATGCTACTCCATTTAAAAATGTTTTACCAACTCCAACCTCTAAAGTACTTACTGTCGAACATTTATCTCATATAGTAGAACAAAACAATTTCACAAATCTCTATTTACAAAATATTGACTCACAAACTCAAAGAAATGAAAACATTATTTCTCAACAAGAATCAAGTTCATCAGCTCAATATAAAATAACAAGAGAAGTTCCAGCACTATGCTCAGATTTCATCACTAAATTAACATTAGATAAAAAAACCTTTAAAACTCCCTGTTGATTTTAAAAATGAAATTTCCCTAACAACCGATCCACTTAATAAAGGTAAATCAATAAATATGGTTGTTGAAGGACCACCAATTCATACTTCCTCCGACTCTTCTACATATCGCTCTATGGATGAATCTGATGATCAATTTATTCCCCAAATAAATCGAATTTTTTATCCCACAACTCATACGTAAAATAATATATATATATATATATTATTACCATAGACCTTCCCCAATGAATTTGCAATATGAAGAAATTCCTGATATAGCAAATTGCAAATTTGATGGTAGTTCATTAATAGAATGGAATATCGATGGACTTATGGAATAAGGAATTCTTAATATCTGAGAAATATGGTGCTCTATACAAATGCAGGAATGATTTATGGTAATACGCAAGCTGAAATAATAAATTCAATCATAATTGGGTTCTCCGGTCAACTTCATGGCTGGTGGGAATATTATCTTACTCCAATTCAAAGAACTAGTATATTAAATTCAATTAAAATAAATGAAGAAGGAAAACCTCTACTCAATGCCAGTGGCCAACCAATTTCTAACGCAGTTGAAACATTAATTCATAACATTATAATCAAATTTTCTGGTAATGTTAGTGATCAAGTTGAAAAATACAGAG
The DNA here is from genome assembly GCA_003546025.1 of Camphora micrantha. Taxonomy (NCBI): domain Eukaryota; kingdom Viridiplantae; phylum Streptophyta; class Magnoliopsida; order Laurales; family Lauraceae; genus Camphora; species Camphora micrantha. The sequence goes on from QPKB01000002.1 coordinate 43,222,329, forward strand.
AACAATTAATCAATTTACGCTGTAAAACTTTATCTGATTTTTAGGTGGTATGAAGATGTTTTTTTATCTCTTGTCTTTCAATTATTTAATTCTAATGAAGATTTTTGGAAAGAAAAATTTATTTCTAGCCTTCCTACTCATTTTGGCAGAAAAGGTAAAAAATGTTCTAAGAGAACAAAATAATGGAAGATTAAATTATGCCAACTATACATATGGTGACCTAATTCAAAGAAATTTCTCATGTTGGTATGTCAATATATATGCAGCGATATGAAAATCAAAGCTGATTTACATAAACAAAAAAAAAAAAAAAATTGGTAGACAAGAATTAGGGGATTTTCGCTCTCAATTTGGCTATGAAACCCTAGAAAATCCATCTAATCGAACTCAAAAAACTTATTATCGTTCCAAAAAGAAAAGATATTTTAATAATGAAAAAAATCAAAAAAATATCCTAAGAAAAGAAAAATAAAAGTAATTCTAAGACAAGAAAATCAAGCTCTTCTTCAAAAAATAAAACTAAAAAATCTGATTATACATGTTATAAATGTGGCAAAGAAGGACATTTTGCAAATAATTGTTTTAATAAAGATTCAAAAAGAAAATCAATGAATTAGACTATCATTCTCATGACACAGAAGATAATAACAACATATGTATATGTTGCGAAAGCAACGAAAGTTCTTATGATTCCTCATCCTCATCATCCTATCTTTCAATAAATGTATTAAGTGCTCAAGATGAATTACTTTTAGAATTAAAGGAAAATGTTTCCTCTGAAGAAGAAAAAAGAAAATATTATAGAAAAATGCTTGAAGATAAATCTTCAGAAAAATCTCCTAAGAAAAATAAAGATTTTCAATCAATCTCAATGAGAGATTGCGCCATTCATTTTGGGTTTCAGTATCTCCAAATTGTTATGGGTTTACCCACACTTCCTTCATGGCCACGATGTCTTCTACATCTATCCTGAACTCACATTCTCAAGTCGTGCGACATGAGTGTTGGAAGAATGCTATGTAGGATGAATTGGATGCTCTTAAAAAAATCATACATGAGATGTGGTTCCGTGTCCTCCATCTGTTAAGCAATGGGTTGCAAATGGATCTATTCTATCAAGCTGATACCATATGAAACTTTGGATCGATATAAGGCATGCTTTGTTGCACTTAGTAAATGGCAGGAATTGGTATTAATTATAATGAGACATTTGCTCCTATTGCAAAGATGACAATTGTTAGATTGTTCTTGCAATTGCTTTATCCCAGTTTTTGCCTTTCTACCAGATGGATGTCAAGAACTCATTTCTTCAAAGTGATCTCAAAGAGGATGTCTATATGCACCTTCCACAGGGGGTTTCATCCCTCATCATAAGTGCCATTGCCAAACTTCATCGTTCTCTTTAAGGCCTGAAACAACACAAACACCCCCCCCCCCCCCCCCCCCCCCCCGGCATGGTTTGAGAAATTCCAAAATGCTCGTAGCCACTTAGAGTTTCATCCTTGTCCATACAATCCTTCCATATTTCTTCATCATGCCTCCACAAGGATTACTATTCTTCTTGTTGATGTGGATGACATCATCATCATCACTGGCACTAATGCAGCTATGATTCAACAACTTCAAGCCTCTCTTCATGAGTCCTTCCACATGAAAGATCTTGGCCCTCTGACCTATTGTTTAGGTCTTGAAGTTAATCAATCTGATAGGGGCATGGTACTCCATCAACACAAGTATGCCCTTGACTTAATTAAAATGGCTGGACTTTAAGGTTCTGCACCTGTTGATACTTCGGTAGAAGTCAATGTTAAGCTTCAACAAGACAGTGGGGATCGTCTAGCTGATCCTACTCTGTATCGTCGACTCGTTGGCAGCTTGGTCTATTTGACAATAACTTGTCCATATATTTCTTATGCAGTCAATTCATGACAGCTTGGTCTATTTGACAATAACTTGTCTAGATATTCCTTATGCAGTCAATTCATGATTGACCCTGGACACATTCATTTGGCTGATGTTCGACAAATTATAAAATATCTCATTCGGACACCAACTCGTGGATTATTTTAGAGTAAATTAGCGAAAGATCCCTGATGTGGAATGTATCCAGCCTCTGGGCCACGCCATTTCTATTTAAGGGCTCTGGTCCATACAGTTAGACATTTTGCAACTGGAGGTCCTCACGTTCACACGATCACATATTTCGTGACTGATTTGCCCTTTCAACCGTTTTAGGGAAAAAATTTTGAAATTTAAAATTTCAAATCTTGTATTATCCCTCTGTTATTTCCATGCACAAAACTCAACACCATCGTCCTCGTGCGATCGTCTTCTCCGATCCGATCTAGAACGACAACCAGATCGGGTTGCTAGAGAGGACATCCTCTTCTCCGACAAGATTTACTACGGTTGGATTGTGTTGCGTTTGCGATCGACGGATCGGATCAAAGATTGATCCAAATTTCTGCACGTGGTTCTTCATTGTAGGAAAGTGACAGAGATTGGTTCTGATCTCTGTTGGTCCACACTAATCGGGTTTTTCCCATTCTGGAGAGATCTCTAAAAAGAAATGGAGTTGCAGTGAACATCAGGAGGGCTTCTTGGTGATCTTGTTAGGTATCTGAGAAGACAGAGGTTTTCCGCCTTTGATTTTTCGCAGAACCGGAATTACAGACGAAATAGAGAGCCACTTGGGCTCTTGATTTCTCGGACTTCCTGCTATCTTCGTCGGAGTAAAAGACCGAAGTCCGCACTGCTGCTCGCCGTTGAACACTTTCGTGCCTACTTTGGTGCGCCTTGGTCGAAGAAGGCTTCTAGTGCTTCCTATATCTATTACAGAAACCATAAATGAACAGGAAGAAGAGGTCTTGTTGCCAGGCCAGGCCAGGTTCAGGTTCAGGTCAGTTAAGCCTGACCCGTGAAGCAGAAAGCCCAGCCAGTAACACGCTGACATTAGCAAATAGTACAATTTTCTTCATACAAACTCGTGTCGACGAGATCTACCAAGTTAGCGGAGCAGATTGACCGAATGTAATTCTCTGGTTTATGAAATTTATTTGAGTTTTGGTTAAATTTACCTAAGTTTCTGTCAAATTTATGTAAGTTTTTGACAAATTTATATGAGTTTTTGTCAAATTTATCTGAGTTTTTGATTTTTTATCAAATTTATTTGAGTTTGCGCAAGTTTATTTGAGTTCCGAAATAAATTTATATGAGTTCTGGACAAATCTATCTGAGTTTTGGGCTAACTTATCTAAGTTCTGGAACAAATTTATCTGAGTTCTGGAAAATCTATCCGAGTTTCTGGCAAATTTTTTTTAGTTTTTGAAAAATATAGCTAGGTTTCTGACAAATTTATCTTCATTTTGAAAATTTTAACTATAGTATCTCTAAGTAGAAATAAAAATATTTTTAATCTGATAAGAAAGAAGTGTCCAAATGATCAATTTTTCTTAACACAGTATCAGCCCAATATGACAAATAATCTTTAGATAGAAACAGTAGCTACTGGTTAAGTAAGCAAGTGTAAACAGAAATCTTCTTAAATCAACAAACTCTATTCTTCAGACAGAAACATTAGCTACCGGTTAAGTAAACAAGTGTAAACCGAAATCTTCTTATATCAACAAACTCTATCAACCGCTAACGACAATGAGGTCAGGTCAAATTGAGCTCTCATGGTGTCGACCTAAACACCTGCGTGGGTGTTTAAAGTTAAATGATGTTACAATATTAAATAAGCATACAAGTCATCAATCAGTGCATATAAATGTAGAACATCTGCAAGGGCATTATTTACCATCTGCATCAGTACAAACCTAAATAAATACAAAATTGCCACATATCTAAGACAATTCTCACATATCTTTCAATTCCCATTGAAATTAGTAAGAATTCACTGCAATAAGTTCAACTGAGTCAAATCTTAGAGCGACTGGAATAACCTGACAAAACTCTTCCACATCAATCCACTAGACAGAGACAAAAACAACCAAAATAACAATAAATTAATAGCGCTAATGACTTTACTGACATACTTCACACATCAAAACCATCAGAAAGAAAAATGGGGGAATCTATTACTAAGTCAAACTTTTACAATTAATAAGTTCACATGCACTACATAGACAATCTCGTCTTCAACTTTGTTGTCAAATCAAATTATCACGAAGAGGAAAAAAAGAAAGAAAAAAAACCTAAACACTTTTGTCCCTAACAAAAAGCCCATGGAGAGAGCTTCAGATAAAAGCTTCAAGTATGAGGAGATGCTATCAAACCCACATAGTGGTTTTTCATTACTTCCATCATATGTTTTTAACCTATCAGATTTTCGATACTTCAAAGGCTCCATACAAGAATGAACATCTAAAGAAGGGGGTTTGTATATGGTCCTGGGGTTTTTCTTGAAATAGACTTGGTGTATACTGGCGGTGGGAGGGAATGCATAGATGGGTTTTGGATTGGATGAAAAGCAGATGTTATTGGAGATAGAAAAAAAATGAACAAGACCCAAAACGCATTGTTCTTCATGGGGAGACTATGACTGTCTCTTGCCACAGGGTGACCATGACAAATAATCTTCCTCTTCGGTGGAAAATGAATACGCAGCCATCACCTACATTCCTCATCTAGGAATGCGCTCTCTTCCATATACGTCTCCACCATATATCATTTCACATAGTGCTAAATATCCAAAAGCCAAATCCAAGAAAAAAAAATAGAGATAAATGGAAAGTTATAAAATCAATGGGAGAATTAAATAAAGATATTGGAGATAAAAAGCATCTTAAGCATGCCAGGTCATCATAATCAACTATAAAATAATGGAGGATTGAACTTTATAATAGCCAGATTCTTCATCCCCTTCCATCCCATACAAACCCTAGAAAATAAAACAAGCAAGGAAATATGGAGAAAAGCAAAAAAATTAAAGAATAATGAAGAGGGGTTGTAGATGTAGGAGAAACACACCTTCTCTTCCGTTGCTGTTGCCAGAAAATGGACGTAGAAGATGTATGTTGGTGATACCGGAATGCTGTCGTTCGTCTTCCAGAACTTAGTCGCGAGAGAAATTTTTTCCAAACCCTGTTTGCTGAAGTGGTTTTTCAAATGCTAGAAGATTGGGGATTTCAAATGTTTGGAATTTTGAAAAGTTCAGGAATTCTAGTTAAGAAACACAGAACTCCTGAAAGGAATTATGAATTCCCAAACAGCTTGAAAACATGTCAGGAAATCTAGTAAAGAAAAATGGGCTAAAAGTGCCTTTTTATGTGGTTTGGAATCTGAAATCTTGCACCAAATAGAGTATTTGAAATGCTTAGAGGACAAGATGTCACATCATATTAGAAATCCCCAACAAACTTAATTCCTTGTCAGAGATGACTTGAACCAAACATACCCTAAAAGGCTCTTTTGCCTTATGAATCTCCAGAATCCCAGCATTCCAAATGCTAGAGGGGGTTTGAGCATTTAGGGCATGTTTGGTTAGAAGAATTGTGAGAGTTCTTGTCTGGGGAATTATAAGAATTTCAAATGTTGCCTCTTAAAGTAGATTTCCAAATGGTCAACCCGTCTCTAGTATTCGAAGTTCTGGAATTCTGGGAATCTATAAGGCTAAAAGTGTCTTTTTCAAGTGATTTGAAATTCTGAATTCTTGCATCAAACAGAGCATTTGAAATGTCAAGGCATAAGATGTCACATCGTGTCATAATAAGATGTCACGTCGTGTCATAAATCTCCAATAAGCCCAAATCTTTCTCAACGACACCTCAATCAAACAAGCCCTTGAAATTCTAATAGGGGGTGGCATTTGAAATTTTCAAAATTTCGGATAAAAAAATCTCACAATTCTTCCAAACACCACATGCCCTAAAAAGGCTTCATTGAAAAGAAGCGTCTCCAACTCCTCCATTTGGGAACCATGATTGAAAGTAATTGGGTCTTGAATTGGATGAGAATCGATTGAAAAATGTATATCAGCCATAATGAGCCCGGATTATCTCCAAGTGGGGTCACAATGGAGTCTGCATTGCCTCACCAATGTAATAACAAAACTAATAAATAGTCCGTCCGAGCACAACCACAAATTATACAGCTATATGTAGATTCCTTCGACTTGACATCCTTCTTCCTATGGAAACTCCACCACGTCTAAGGTTAATATCAGCTGGACCACCACCTATCCAATCTCAGATACACTTATCAACCGACATGTGTCTCCCTACTCGCTCATTCCCAAAAGAAACAATACAACGACACGCTGACAGCTTTGCAGAGAGGAAATAGATACAGTGGCAGTCCCGTAATTTTTCTCTTAACATTTCTGTGAGGAAATGATAGCCTCTCTCTCTATGTATAAAAAACACTCTCCTTTCCAATTCCACCCGTCGTCCATTTCAAAAAAGCGCGAATCAGAAACAAAGTCCCGATCTAGGGTTTTTGCATCAGGGTTTTAGTTTACCCCCACCGAAATCTCTCAACTTGTCCAAAAAATCCGATCTTTGCGATTCTTTCCTCGATTTCGATCGAAAATCTCTCTCGCCCAATCTCGACGGCTGATATCATCATCATCTGATTGCTGTTTTATGGCATACGCATATCAGAATCAAAGGAGAATCTGCGTTCCCTTACCTCAATTTTTCTCCGAACACTCGTCCTGTTATTGCTTCGGGTAGGTATTTTTGAAATCCTGCGTTTTTTATCCGAATGGAAGAAGAAAGAGATCGATCTCTGCATCAGGTAATGATGATAAAGTTCTGTGCTTTAGAAATCTTATGATTCTTGGCTTTGTTTTCTTTTCTTTTTCTGATGATTTGGGTTTTTGTTTTCTTGCATAGTTTATGGTGGAAGAGGATCTGGTGCCGTCTCAGGAAGAGGAATTGAAGAGGAAATATGCGATTGAACAGCTTAAAGAGGTCAGTTGATTTGGGTTAATTTGTTTGCAAATCGTCTTGCGTATGTTCATAGTATTAATGGTGATGGGACAGGCCCAAAATGACTCGGTCCACAATGACAGGCCAGGCCCAAGAGACTCATTTCACGATGATGGGTCAGGCCTAAGTGACCCGAGGCCATGATGAGCCCAGGTCCAGATCCATTCGTTGAAAGTCGGGTCCGGATCCACGAAGTGACGAAGTCAGCACGTCGTTCCTTTAACCCGCTTTTACGAAGTCCTGCGGAGGAGATCTTATCTGCCTCGTCTGTTGAGGGCGGTTCGAAGACTCCGCCAAAACGAAGCATCCGTTGCTGAAGAGTCGTCCCCATCTGTTAGGGGAAGACTATAAAACACAGAGCCCCACCAGCACTGGGGGCAAGCTATTCCTATCAGTATTTTTCACATCTTTCTATATCCTCTAAGTCTGTAATTTCTGCACACTTGAGAAGTAAAAACTACCGGTAACCTTTGCAAGTGGACGTAGGTCATATTGACCGAACCACTATAAACTCTCTCTCTCTCCTTTAATTTTTCACATTAATTACTTACTACTTGACCGGTAGTGCCCGAAAACACTTTTTGGCATCATCAGTTTGGCGCCGTCTGTGGGAACGTCCAAATTCTCACTTCATAACACTTCATTTTTGAAAACTATGGTGACCACCACCAGATCGACGACGCGACAAGAAAACAATTCTAGGCGAGAGGGAGAGGACAATCCTCCATCGAATAATCCTCCTCCAAACGCTACCGCTCCTGATCCCACTCCTCAACAGATGTTGGCGACAATGCAGCAGCTGGTGACCCAAAACCAGCAGATCCTACAGCTCATGCTCGCGGGGCAAGGAGGAGCACCGCAAAGAGGGCCTCGCTAGGAAGCTCCTCGCAGGGGAGCGCCTCGCCCGGGCGACCATCCACATGGCGCCCAGGGGCTGGGTGCCCATCAACATGGCGCCCAAGGCCTGGGCGCCCATCCCCCTGGCGCCGGCGCCCAGGAAGTTCCCCATAACGCCTCTCTTGGAGTGCTATTGGTCGACCCTCAAGGTCGCGCCCATCACGGAGTTCCTCCGCCCCACGACGGAGCCCAAGTTGGAGGACCCCCACCTCCAGGTGGAGCGAATCATGGCGGGCTTCCACCTCCTCCCTCTGTTTCTAATGGGGAGGAACCTCATTTCCAAGAGGAGGAGGATGAAAATCAAAGCATAGAAGTGGAGAGTCATTTCTACGATCGATCCAGGGAGGCCCCCAATCGTTGGGATGAGAAGATCAAGGAAATGCAGAATCAGATTGGCAATGTCTTCAATGCCATGAAGGCACAGGTACCAGAAACAATTGACTACCTAGTGCAACGGACGGACACACCGTTCAAGCCCGTCGTGGCGAACTACCCACTTCCTCAAAAATTTAAAATGCCAACCATGGAGACCTTTGATGGGACAAAGGATCCACTGGATCACTTGGAAACCTACAAAACCTTAATGCAACTACATAATATCTCCGACGAGATTATGTGTAGAGCATTCCCAACCACATTGAAGGGGTCCGCACGGCAATGGTTCTCCAGTCTAGCCCCAGCCTCCATCTCCACCTTTGCAGAGCTAAGCAAGTCCTTTGTGTCGCACTTCATTGGAGGACGCCGCCACCAGAAGCCCGCTACACACCTACTCAGCATAAAGCAGGATAAAAACGAAAGCCTCAGGAGCTACCTCACTCGTTTTAACGAGGAGGTACTCCAAGTCGAAGAGCCCGACGACAAGGTCTCCATGACAGCCTTCCTGGGAGGCCTTCGCTCGTCAAGCTTCCTCTTTTCGGTGATGAAGCGCCCGCCAAAGAGCTTTCCGGAGCTGCTAGCAAAAGCCCAGAAGTACATGAATGTTGAAGACATCACCAGGGCTAGGCGAGGAGAGTCCTCCATACCAGAGGGCAAGGGGAAGGAGCGAGACAGAGACGACAGGAAGGAGAACAGCAATAAGCGAAGCAGGACGGAGAGGATACCTGTCACCACCTCGTAATCGAGAGAATCAACAGCCCTTCGAAGAAATTCAGACTATTTCCGGAGGATCGGTGGAGTCACTCTCAGCAATGAAGGCCCACGCCAGAAAGGCCAGGCACACTGATGAAGCACGCCCATCCGAAGCGCCCAGGCACGGCGACGGTGAGGTCATATCCTTTTCGGATAGGGACTTGGAAGGAATACAGCTCCCTCATGATGACCCACTGGTGATCACCCTGACAGTCGCCAATTTCCAAGTGCGTAGGATCCTAGTGGATAGTGGCAGTTCCGCTGATATCCTGTTCGCAAATGCTTATGACAAATTGAGCCTAGGCAGGGAAAGGCTACAACCTGTCAAGTCACCTCTTATTGGATTCTCAGGGGAGAAAATGTACCCCCTGGGAGCAATTGTGCTGCCAGTCACCGCCGGAGCAGCACCTCGAAGCTCCACGATCATGGTCAATTTCCTGGTGATAGACTGCCCATCAGCTTACAATATCATATTGGGGCGACCTGCCCTCAATACGCTAAAAGCTATCCCCTCCACCTATCACCTCATCCTCCGCTTTCCAACCTCTAATGGAGTCGGAGAGGTCAAGGGGAACCAAGTGGCCGCCAGGGAGTGCTATGTCTCCTCAATAAAGGACAAAAAGCCACAGGAAGCATTGCAAATTGAGACCCTTGATCCAAGGGATGACGCCACCATTGAGAGAGGAGAACCAGTGGAGAAACTCACCCCTGTGGTCTTGGACGAGGAGCATCCAGACAGAAAAGTGTACCTTGGTTCTACTCTCCCAGAAGATCTTGGTCACCGGCTAGTAGAGTTGCTGAAGCATAGCATGGACGTCTTCGCGTGGTCTCACGCGGACTTGGAAGGAATCGACCCTAGTATCGCCACCCACCGCCTCAATATCGATACTAGCTACAAGCCCGTTCGTCAGAAGCTGAGGAGCGCTTCCACCGAAAGGGCTCAAGCAATGGGCGAGGAGGTGAGAAAACTAGTTGAAAATGGGGCAATCAGAGAAGTGGCATATCCTGAGTGGCTCTCCAATGTTGTGATGGTAGCCAAAGCCAATGGAAGATGGCGCCTTTGTGTTGACTTCACTGAGCTCAACAAGGCGTGCCCAAAAGATAGCTACCCACTACCGAGGATTGACCTGCTCATTGATGCCATGGCAGGACACGAACTGCTTACTTTCTTGGACGCATATTCTGGGTACAACCAGATCAGCATGCACCCCCCAGACCAAGAAAAAACTTCATTTATCACCCCAGGGGGAACCTACTGTTACAGAGTCATGCCATTCGGGCTTAAAAATGCAGGGGCCACCTATCAGCGGTTGGTGAACAAAATGTTTCAATCCCAGATAGGGCAAACAATGGAGGTTTACGTGGACGACATGCTGGTGAAGAGTCTTGCTGCAGCAGATCACGTTAACCATCTTCGAGAAACTTTTAATGTTCTCAAGTCATATAGCATGAAGTTGAACCCAGAGAAGTGCGCTTTTGGCGTAGGATCGGGAAAATTCCTAGGCTTTATGGTCAATCAGAGGGGAATTGAAGTAAACCCCGATAAGATCAAGGCTATCCTTGACATGAAGTCGCCCTCCTCCACCAAAGAGCTCCAGCGACTAAATGGAAGAATTGCAGCACTAAACAGATTCATCTCCAAGTCTGCAGATAGATGCCTACCTTTCTTCAAAGCCCTCCGGAAAGCCTTTGAATGGGGACCAGAGGCAGAGGAGGCCTTCTAAGGACTCAAGGCTTACCTGACCACACCTCCCCTCCTCTCTCATGCTGCGCTAGGTGAAATCCTGTACTTGTATCTCTTTGCTTCCTCAACAGCAGTTAGCTCTGTCCTCATCAGAGATCATGGTGGGATACAAAAACCCATTTATTATGTAAGCAGGGCATACAGGGGGGCAGAAATTAGGTACTCGAGACTGGAAAAACTGGCGCTTGCCCTCATCTCGACGGCAAGACGCCTAAGGCATTATTTCCAGAGTCATACAGTTGTTGTGATTACGGATCAACCATTGAATGGAGTCTTGGGAAAGCCGTATGTGTCCGGGAGACTCCTCAAATGGGCAGTCGAATTGGGCGAATTTGATGTCCAGTACAAACCGAGGGTGGCCATCAAAGCGCAAGTTTTGGCCGACTTTGTAGCGGAATTCACACAAGCAGAAGTGGAAACAGATGAACTCGCCTCGCCCCTACCAGGCGGCTCGCCGCCATGCGAGGACAACCAAGGGGTCGCCCGCACAACTCCAGATCTCCAGGCCCAGCTCCAGAGGAACCAGACACCCCTGGGCGCCCAATGCCTAGGCGCCCAGGCACCTCTTGCCAAGGGGGACCAACTACTCCTGGGCGCCCAGGCACTTCCTGCCAAGGACGCCCGAGCAGCTCTTGCCTCTAGCGCTCCGTCAGTTCCTGCCTCGAGCGCTCCATCGATTCCTGTTTCGCAGCCCAGCGCCCATGGTCCCTTGTTATCACTATGGACGCTCTATGTCGATGGCTCCGCGACCAGTAATGGAGGTGGAGCGGGCCTCGTTTTGATCAGCCCTGATGGCACACCCCTCAAGTATGCAGTGAAGTTCCACTTTACAGCTTCCAACAATGAAGCAGAGTACGAGGCTCTCCTCTCTTGTTTAAAATTGGCGCTCGAAATGAACGCCCGATGCCTCACCGCTTACAGTGACTCTCAGCTGATAGTTAATCAAGTAAAGGGCGAGTTCGAAGCAAAGGAAACAAGAATGCAGGGTTATCTCAGCATGGTGAAAAAACTGATCCCGCAGATTCCAGCACTTCCAAATCTGTCATATCCCTCGGGAGAGTAACATTGCTGCCGATGCACTTGCCAGGCTCGCCTCATCCCTAGAGACCCCATCAGGCGAACCAGCATTCCTTGGGCACCAGTTCGAACCAAGCCAGTTGGATGAGAGCACTACAAACATCAAATGTGCTACAGCTGAAACGAACTGGATGACCCCGATAAAGGCATATCTTCAAGAGGGTACACTGCCAGAGGACCCCCTTGAGGCAAAAAAGCTGAGAATGAGAGCTTCCAAGTTCACCCTCTTGCAAGATATCCTCTACAAGAAAGGCCACTCTTTACCATTGTTGAGGTGTCTCTCCCGAAGAAGCTGATTACGCCCTGCGGGAAATCCATGAAGGAATTTGTGGGAACCACTCTGGCGGATGCTCCCTTGCCCACAAAACACTTAGGCAAGGTTTCTTTTGGCCCAGCATGCTAGCGGACGCCAAAGAATTTGCCAGGAAATGTGACAAATGCCAGCGCTTCGCCACTGTGCCAAGGCAGCCCCCGGAGGAACTCACAACTATCATGAGCCCATGGCCTTTCTCCAAATGGGGAATTGACATCCTAGGCCCCCTTCCTCTGGGTAAAGGACAATGCAAGTTTGTAGTGGTCGCCATCGACTACTTTACAAAGTGGGCGGAGGCGGAACCCTTGGTGAGGATCACAGACTCCAAAGTAAAAGACTTTGTCTGGAAAAACATAGTCTGCCGCTTTGGGATCCCTCACACCATTGTCAGTGATAATGCAAAACAATTCGACAATAAACTCTTCAATTCATTTTGTTCCGACCTTCAGATAAAGCAGCCCCATTCTAGCCCGGCACATCCATAGTCAAACGGGCAAGCAGAGGTCATGGTGAGAACAGTCTTGCATAACCTGAAGACAAGGCTCGAAAGGGCGAAGGGTCTTTGGGTCGACGAGCTTCCGGGAGTATTGTGGGCCTATAGGACCACGCCAAGAGCTCCTACCGGGGAAACCCCTTTCTCCCTCACTTTTGGGACCGAGGCGGTCATCCCCGTTGAGATAGGAGTCCATTCTCTCAGGGTCCAGCACCACGACCTCGACACTAATGAGGACGGACTTCGCATCAACCTCAATTTGATGGAGGAAGCAAGGGAGATGGCCAACGTCCGCAATGCAGAGTATAAGCGACGGATGGCAAAATACTATAACTCGAAAGTAAAACCCCGTTCCTTCCAACCAGGAGATCTGGTCCTTAAGAAGGTGATCCTCGCCACGAAGGATTCTCGCGAAGGCAAACTAGGACCGAATTGGGAAGGTCCGTACCTCATAATAGAGGTGGTAAGACCAGGCACTTATAGGATCCAGAATTCTGAAGGGAAGGCCCTACCTCATCCGTAGAATGCGGAACACCTGAAGAGGTACTACCAGTAACACATGAAGGAAGCAGTGAAAATGGGGAGTTTAATTTTTTCAGCATTTTTTTCAGCACTTTGTGAAATGTTCTTTGATAATGAGCATTAAATAAATGAAAATTTTATTTTATTCCAACAGTTAGGCCACAAAATTGCCTTCTCAAAAAAATAAAAATAAAAAAAATCTTTGTAATGAAACATATCAAAGTCTCCTGTACCCTAATCACTCTCACGGCTCCCCTCCTCGTCCTCGCCATCCTCATCATCCTCCCCGCCATCCTCTGCGTCATCAAAGTCTCCATCACCTTCGTCAGGCGCCTCGGTTGGCACAAAGCCTGAAAGATCGAGGTCAGGGAAAGCAGCAGAAATCTTCCCTCGAAGCTCCTCGTAGCCGTCAATGAAGGCATCAGCAAGACCATCCGATAACTCCTTCTCAGCCTGAGAAGCTCTATCGTGCACTGCCTTTATCTCTGTCGCCATGACACTCTCCCTGAGCAACACCCTCTCGCGGGTCTGTGCGAGCTCAGCCTCACTGAGTGAAGCCCTCTCACGGGCCTTCGCAAGCTCAATCTCACTGAGCGAAGCCCTCTCGCGGGCCTTCTCTAGCTCAGCCTCTGCCCTGGTCGCCCTCTCGCGGGCTGCCGAAAGCTCAGCCTCTGCCTCGGTCGCCCTCTCGCGGGCTGCTGAGAGCTCAGTCTCGAGCCTGGTCGCCCTCTCACGGGCCGCCGCGAGATCAGCCTGGAGTCTCCTCTAGCATCTTCAAGAACCGCAATCTCCCTTCGAGCAGTGGAGAGCTCCTGTTGCATACTATCATTCTCCTGCTTCAGCTGAGTGTTATGATGGGCCCTCGACAGCAAGCAGACGGAACCAGTAGAAGCCTGGAGCAATGAGAGACAGAAAATGAGAGTACACAAAAAAAAATATGAAAGTCTGGAGAAATAGTAAGGCTTTACCTGAGCCAGACCCTCTAAGAATGTGTCAATAACTCTCTCGGTACCCAAAGCGTTGATCTGCGTGACCTCAGGAGGAAACACAAATCGCCCGAGCTTCTCCCAAATCACCAGCGGATTGCCCAGCATAGGACTGGCCCAAGTCGGTGCCCCCGCAGAAGCTCTCGAGCGTGAGGGACACGACTGAGCGGCAGAAGGTACAGCCGAAGAAGTAGGCTTCGGAGCAGTAATCGTGGCTGAAGAGCTCGCTGGCGGAGGAGACGCTGCGGAAGAGGCCACCCGATGGGACGGTTGTGCCTCCACTGGGGTGGATACGAGAGAGCTCGCCCTGAAAGTCACTGATGGAGAGCTCCCCCTTGAGGTGCTGTCTACCCTCGCCGCCTTGGAAGGAGGGGCACTCCTACTCGAAGGGTGAGTCCCAGAAGGAGGAGTACTCCTACTCGAAAGGCGAGCCCCGATCGCCCCCCTATCTACTGCTGCAGAAGAAAAACTGTTACTTAGGCATGGAATATCCAAAAAAAAAAAAAAAAAAAAAAAGAGAAAGCAGAAGTCAAGTACTCTTTCTTTTTAGAGGAGATTGCGGAGAGGGGCCACTAGCTCCACTGCTCTCTTTGAGAAAGAGAACCCCAAAATCTTTCTCAGGGCGAGCCCTAACGGCCTGCAGCTTCCGTTCTTAATTCGTGGAGAGCATTGGCGCGTCTACGAAAAGGAAATGGGTAAGCACATAAAAAGATAGTAACAAAGAGAAAGAGTAACAAGTAAATGGCTTACCAAGTTTCCTAGCGTCACCCCATCGGGTTGGCACCAAAGGCCGGTCTGTCTCAGAAGCCAACTCTCCGCCAACAAAGAAGAAACGAGATTTCCAACTATGATAGTTGGAACACAGACCCGTAAGCAGCTTGCTACCCCTAGGGGTAAGATAGTACCATCCCCTATTAGGGGCTGGAGACTCAATCAGGCTGTAGGCAGCATGGAACTCCACAGGTGAAGCATCCTCGTTATGAACCCTCCTCCATAATACAAGAAAGCAGAGCAAGACCCTCCAGCCATTCGGTGCTAATCGCCCCGAGGTTAATGAAACTTTTGTAGGGGAGAATGGGCAAGAGCACTCTTTATTTATAACCTTTACTCTAGGGTTTTGAGAGAAAAACCTTTGCTCTAGGGTTTTGAAAGAAGAAAAGAGTCCTAAGACTCAAGGCCTCTTCTGTAAAATTCAAGGAAGGAGAGCACCTGAGCATAAAGAGACGGGAAGTGTCTGGGAAGGCAAGCTTGATATTTAAAATGCCTCGCTTTCAAAACTTCCTTTGGCGCGAGACATTGAGGGGCAAATGATGGGTCAGGCCCAAATGACTCGGTCCACAATGATGATCATCTGCAACCCGAGGGACTACATTAAATTAGCGTACCCAACTGTCTGGCCGCCCAAATGAGCCAACCCAGCATCCACAGGGTAACCAGACCCTCTTAGCTCGCCCAAAGTGGCGCCTCTTGATGCCTGCACGCCAAGGCCAGCCTCTCCCTGGAGCCCAGCTCGGCCGCCGCTGCCTTTCAACGCCGAGCGCCAGGGGCGGCAAGCTCGGCCGCTGCTGCCTCTCCCTGGCGCCCAGCTCGGCTGCTGCTGCCTCAACGCCGAGCGCCAGGGGCGGCAAGCTCGGCTGCTGCTGCCTCTCTCTGGCGCCCAGCTCGGCCGCTGCTGCCTCTCCACACCGAGCGGCAAGGGCGCCCAGTTCGGCCGCTGCTGCCTCTCCCTGGCGCCCAGCTCGGCCGCTTCTGCCTCTCCACGCCGAGCGCTAGGGGTGCCCAGTTCGGCCGTTGGTGCCTCTCCCTGGCGCCCAGCTCGGCCGCTGCTGCCTCTCTCTGGCGCCCAGCTCGGCCGCTGCTGCCTCCACACCGAGCGCCAGGGGCGCCCAGCTCGGTCGCTGCTGCCTCTCCCTGGCGCCCAGCTCGGCCGCTTCTGCCTCTCCACGCCGAGCGCCAGGGACGCCCAGCTCGGTCGCTGCTGCCTCTCCCTGGCGCCCAGCTCGGCCGCTTCTGCCTCTCCACGCCGAGCGCCAGGGCGCCCAGTTCGGCCGCTGGTGCCTCTCCCTGGCGCCCAGCTCGGCCGCTGCTGCCTCTACGCCAAGCGTCAAGGGCACCCAGTTCGGCCGCTGTTGCCTCTCCCTGGCGCCCAGCTCTGCCGCTTCTGCCTCTCCACGCCGAGCGCCAGGGGCGCCCAGTTCGGCCACTGGTGCCTCTCCCTGGCGCCCAGCTCGGCCGCTGCTGCCGCTCCCTCCACGGCGTCGACGCCCATCCGCCAGCATTGCTGCCCACGACCGAAGTCCGCCAGCGCTGCTGCCGCTGCGTGCCCGACACCCGCGTACGCTGCTGCAGCCTGGGCACCCCGCCACCGCTGCTGCTGCCTCCCTGGCGCAGGCGCCCAAGCAGGCGCTCGCCGCGTCTGCCACTCCAACTTCGGCTTCCGACGTGGCTGCCTCCTGCCCGTACACCTTGAAACCCGTCGTCGTCTGCACTCCGGAACCTGGAGTTTCCATTCTTGCAAGAAGAGAAAGAACTTGAATATTTGAAATGTCCCCCTTTCAAAGTTTCTTTGAACGTGGGACATTGAGGGGCAAATGATGGGTCAGGCCCAAATGACTCGGTCCACAATGACGGACCAGGCCCAAGAGACTCAGTTCACGATGGTGGGTCAGGCCTAAGTGACCCGAGGCCATGATGAGCACAGGTCCAGATCCATTTGTTGAAAGTCGAGTCCGGATCCACGAAGAGATGAAGTCAGCACGTCGTTCCTTTAACCCGCTTTTACCAAGTCCTGCGGAGGAGATCTGACCTGCCTCGTCTGTTGAGGGCGGTTCGGAGACTCCGCCAAAACGAAGCATCCGTTGCTGAAGAGTCGTCCCCATCTGTTAGGGGAAGACTATAAAACACGGAGCCCCACCAGCACTGGGGGGCAAGCTATTCCTATCAGTATTTTTCACATCTTTCTATATCCTCTAAGTCTGTAATTTCTGCACACTTGAGAAGTAAAAACTACCGGTAACCATTGCAAGTGGACGTAGGTCATATTGACCGAACCACTATAAACTCTCTCTGTCTCCTTCAATTTTCACATTAATTACTTACTACTTGACCGGTGGTGCCCGAAAACACTTTTTGGCATCATCAAATGGTGTCCTTGATGGGTTTTTGTTAAAAAAGTGTATGATTTCTGGATTTTGATTCATGGAAGATGCCTGCTGATTGATGAATGTCTAAATCATCCTGGGAATCGAGTCGTGGTGGTGATTAATGGCAGGGTTGTGTGCTTTTTGCATTGTTTTATTTGCATGGGTATGATGCAAAATAAGTTGTGGCTCTGAACACTGTAAGTAAATGTGTTTAGGCATGTAGTACATGTTGAATGTAGTGGATATAATAAATACCAGCACTGAGGGAGTGCCACTTCATGAAGAATTTGACATAGGGTGTTTCTAGACTGTAACAGCTGAGAGAACTTATCAAATGGATAAATCTTATGAACACTTGTTTCCAAAATCTTTCAAACATGATTCATGATGATACCTCAAACTTGATTGTGATATTTGTTCCCCAATCCCAAAGTTGGAATATGCGCCCATAAAGGTGGGTGTGAAAGGTACAAAATGACAATGTTTTCATAAAACCAAAAGCTACGGGTCTTCAGCCCTTTTATTGATATGATCTCAACCGTCAAATAAATGTAGGCATGTTCTAATCCTGACCCCTTTAATGATAATAACATGAAAAAGATTGTCCCTGGCTGCCCCTTAAGTGGTTAGGGAAACCGTGTAGTGTGTGTGTGAGTGCGTGAGTTTATGTCTCTAAAAAAAAAAAAAAAAAAAAAAAAAAAGGGAATGCCCTAAAGAAGTTGCTAACCTACATTCCATCAAAACATGAGGCGTAACATTTTAAAATGAAGTTGGATTCGCACAAACTTGCGTTTGTTGGAAAGCTATCTTAATAAGCTATCCAATTATCCAGTTTTATGCCATTTAAATCTCATTTGTTGCATAAAATATGAGCAATTATAAGAACACAAAAATAAAGCATGGTTGGGTCTGGTGTACTAGCATAGTAGCATCAACTTGGGCCTGCATTGCAGCTACCTTTTTATCTAGAACAACACCTTTTTCAGAGTTTTGGATAACAAAGGTGTTTATCACACATCACTGTTTTGTGTAATTTTATCTGCAGTCAGGGTACTCGTATTCTTTTGTTATTGGGGATGGGAAATTATTGGGTTTTCAATTACTAAAAGATAGTCTATAATGTGTCTACAGTTCTGCTTGCCAACCAACTCATTTTTCATTATGCATTCACTTCTATTTTTGTACTACTGGAGCCAATCATCTTTCTGGTTTTTATTTTTTAGATTGGAACCATTAGTTTTTCATCCATCCATTCTCTACTTTCTTGAAAGTTTCTACCACATCATTGTCCATTCTTTTGTCTTTTTATATCCCCTTATTTATTTTACATAAAATACGATGCTTTTTTGTATCTTGCAGATAGTGCAGTTATGGGTGAAGAAGGTAGCATGGCAACGCCGACTTCCAAAGAATGAGATAGCAAGAGCTGGTGCAAAAATATTAACCTATGGCTCATACGGTCTCGGAGTATGTGTTTTATGTTTCCTTTTTTTTTTTTTTCCCCATTTCTAGTTTTGAGCACTATTGTTCTTTGTCATGCTTAACTTCTTCTATTTAAGTTAGTTTTCTTGGCCTGGTTTAGCACATTTCGAGAGATAATAGCTATAACTAGTGTTTCTTAAATATCACTCTGTTAAAAGGATCGATCTCTTCTATTGTTTCTCTGTATTATAATATGTTTAACCAATCAAAAAAAATAAAAAAAGGAAAATGAAAAAAAAGAAGAAGATAGTATGTTTAACTATTAAATGTAAAATTTCTAGTAGTTCTGATTCTGCTGTAACGTGCCTTAGTTTCATGAACCAAGCCATCAATGAAGATAGCAATAAATCTTTTTAATCATGTTTATGTACATTTATACACATTATTTTGAGACTCGGTCATCATCGTCATCAAATCCATGTCCCAACTATGTTGGGGCAGCTACATGACTTCTTTTTCGCCATTCCAGTCTGTCTCAAATTTCAATCCAAATCCTTGGGATAGGTTGCACTTATTCGAGTCTATACTTACTACTTTCATCCATGTCTTCTTTGGCTTACTCATTTTCATTGAGGAGCCATCAACCTGTATAGAAATTTTTTTTCTCACCGGTGAGGTTGTTGGCCTGCGTCGGACATGTCCAAAACATTTTAAATGAGTATCTTAATTTATCACTTATCGATGCTACCCCTAAATGCTCCCAAATGCGCTCAATTTTTTTATTTTTATTTTTATATCTTTCCTAGTTTTACTACATCCATTTCAACATTTTCAGCTCTGTAATCCAAACCGTTCAATTTGTTTATGGAACTAATAAACCCCAAGATCTTGAAGTTGATTATCTTCAATCTTCGTAGATTTTTGAGTAATTTGTGAAAAAGTTCAAAAAGAAAAAGAAATGTAACTTTTCTAGTAGTTCTGATTCTGTTGTAACCTGCCTTGGTTTCATGAACCAAGCCATCATTGAAGATAGCAATAAATCTTTTTTTTTTATAACAATTAAATTTATTAATAAGAGGGAAAACCCAAAAGAATAAAGTACAGGTGTAAACTTATAACAAACTATACATCAAAGGATAAAGAAGGACGTAGCACTCCTTCCTTGGCGAGGATATCAGCCGAACCATTGGCCTTATGTAACACATGATAAAGGACATCATCCAAGTGACTCAAGATATCTTGCACTTCTTCCACCACATCAGCCAACCGCCAAGGATAAGAACGATTGCCTAAGCTCCACTGAATGGCAGAAAATGAATCTCCTTCAATGATAATTTTAGGAACTTCCATCTTACGTAGCTCACAGCAGCCAACCAAAAGAGTATTCATTTCAGATTCATTAGCATCTAGAGAATCTACCGGCCCAGAAAAATTCCTTACAGTAATGCCATTCCAGTCTCTAGTGCACCTCCAATACCACCTCTTCCAATGGCTTGAACATAACTTCCATCAAAGTTTAATTTGAGAAAACCCTCAGGAGGACATTCCTAAGAAACACTACTTAAAAATTTAGAGACCCACCCACCTTGAAAATGAGTTGCCCATGATCTACTTAAATCCTCCAGACACACCCCTTTAAACTCTTTTCTTAAAAACACCTACACTGAAACAGACCAGATAATAGATGCAACAACATCCTCCACCAAGTTACTCTTATTCTTGAAAACACAATTATTCCTTGCCAACCAAATTTTCCAACAGACCGCATACAACACCACCTTCCAAAGAATTCTCATATGAACATATTTGGTTCGTAGACGCCATTGATGAAAAAGATACACAACTTTCAAGGGCATTACCCATTGCATATCAAACTCTTTAAGAATTGCAGACCACACTTTATGAGCAAAAGCACAATGGATAAGCAAATGATGCACTGATTCGTTGAATACAAATAGAGATGGAGCGCTTTCGAGGGCAGAACCTCGACCCTGCCTGGAGAAGAAGTCCATAAGCCATAGCCTTCTCCCTCTTCGTCTCTAATCTTCCTCCAGAAATCTCCAAGACAGAGCTTCAAGTTATGTTCTGCAGGGCAGGCACTGTGATAGATACCTTCATTCCTATCGAACGATCCTGTGGCAAGCAGAGAGGCTTCGGCTTTGTCAGATTCAAAATTGAAAGAGAAGCCAATCTAGGTCTCGAGATCGTCAATGGGAGATCCTAGGGAGGTAGAAGAATCCTCGTTGACATAGCTCGTCCTCGAACAGCAGGAACAATCGCTGGCATCTCTCAGACCTCCATCGAGAAATTAGGGCTTCTGCATCATCAACCTCCCAATGACAAATTAGGGCTTCTGTGCCATCAATCGCCCAATGCCTGGAAACGCCCTCCAGTGTGCATCCCTGACTCGAGCGCAGGGTGGATCATCAAGGATGGCCAATCTCACTTCATACGGGTGGCGCCTTTGGTCGTTGAGTCGGAGATGAAGGTCCTCTACTTTAAGCTTGATTGACTTCCTCAAGCAAAACCTGACTGTGGA
Organism: Camphora micrantha; assembly: GCA_003546025.1. NCBI lineage: Eukaryota > Viridiplantae > Streptophyta > Magnoliopsida > Laurales > Lauraceae > Camphora > Camphora micrantha. The sequence continues at coordinate 43,243,525 of QPKB01000002.1, forward strand.
CGATGTAGCTCGCTAGCTTAATACTCATTGGGGTAAATCAGCTGCAAGGCTCAGACTGTTAGAAGACGATGTCGTCCACACCCTCTCGGATGAGGAAGTTCGCCAAGTTCTAAGTTGTGCAGCAGGTCCATCTTCCAACCCGTTCGTTGCCCTAGACAAATGGATGGAGGTTATTGGCTCCCCCCCAATCACCAAATGGATTTGATTCCATGGTGTTCCGCTACAAGCTTGGAACGAAGGTGTCTTCCGTCTCCTGGGCGATTTCGTTGGCTCAACCATAGAGGTAGATCGCCTCACTTTGGAGAAGATCAACCTTGTCTATGGGCGTGTCAAGGTTCGAACCAGCAGGCTCTGCAAGCTTCTGCAACAAATCCCTCTGTCTGTCGGAGATCTCATCTTAGTCAGGGCTGAAGAAGAACTCCCCACTACCGTTGCCTCCGACAACGATGGAACCTCCATAGCAACAAGCAGCGGCGTGCAGCTTGAAGACGACGATCTAGGGCTCGCTGGCAAAGAGGATATCTCAAATCTTGCCAAAGGAAGTCTTCAGAAACGAGCTAGGGTTCGCAAGCAGGCCAGGTCAGGAAGATCTAGGGCCTCTAACTCGACCTAAGTTGAAGCATGGACCTGGCCCACGACAAATATAACCTCAGCGGGCCATGGGCATGGGCTGACGAATGGAGACACTTTATGCTCCTTCCTCAGTGAACCGGGTCGGCCTAACTCCTCAGCCCCAGCCTTCGCCCCTTTTAAACATCGAAAGGATTCGAAGTCTGCTATCTTTGGATTACCTGGTGAGAACGCTTCCTCAACCTCGCCTTCCTCTTCGGACACATCGACCTCGTCCGTTGAAAAGTCGAGCAAGATCTCCCTTGCCCCTTCCTCAGGGGATCCTCCGATCTTTCCATCGTTTCAAGGAAAGAAGCCAACCCAAGGAAAGAAGTCAATCCCCGCCGGCCCCAGACGTCCCCACTTGCCAAGAGAAGGAGAAGACTGACATCCTGCGGCTACTTGCTAGCTCCTACATTTTGGACTCTTTACTCCTCGAAATCAAGTTCTGCTACCCGTCCAACCCTCCCTTCCTCTCCCTGCTCAGTGCCGGCCACCATTCTCTCTGCCCTCATGGATTTCGCCATTTCTCCCACTTGGCAGAAATCAGACGATGACCTCTCCATTTCTAAGAAGTCTGACTTTATCAGCTCTCCGTGTCCCCACATACACTCCGCCCCTGTACATAGAAGCTATTTGCCAGGATCCCCCAACTTCGTGGTTACCTCAAAAAATCAGAGCCTATGGTGAGGCAATAGGCATCTTAGTAGACAACAACAAAGGAGGGCGGGAAAGCCTTATTGCCTTCGCAGGATAGAGATTCAGTCCTTGGAAGACCTATCACCTACAAAAAGAAGTCAAAAAGAAAGGGAAGCAGAGAACTTTAGAACCTATCGTGCTCCATCAACTATGACAGCCGTCCACTTGTGAGCTCTTCCTATCTCCAACATGCCAACAGAGTTAGAGAATCCATGAAGTGTTGTTAATGAAGGCTATATCCTAGAATGTTCGAGGTTTAGGGAATTCAGTGAAACGGGTTATTATAAAGGAGGTAATACACACTTTTAAAGCTTCAAGAAACCAAGCTTAGCTCGATGTCTCAATCTATTATCAGGGATCTTTGGGGTAATAGTAAATGTATGTGGGTCTCCCTTGATGCAGTTGGAACTTCTGGAGGTATTCTTCTATGCTGGAACAGTAGGCTGTACATGATGAAAGATCATTTCATTGGTTCCTTCTCTGTTTCGGCAGTGCTTGAAGATAGGGCAAATGGCTCCTCCTGGATTGTCTCCTCTGTCTATGGCCCTACTGACCGCAGACTTCGTAGCAGTTTCTGGTGCGAGCTCGACTCCATTCGTAGCAGATGGGTTGGCCCTTGGTGCATTGGTGGTGACTGGAGTATCACTAGATTCCCTTCAGACAAATCAGGGGCTGCCAGAATTTCAGCTGATATGGAGTCCTTCTCAGATTGGATTAACTCCCACTACCTCGTCGATCTTTTGGGGGGGGGGGGGTGCACCAAAGTCCTCCAACCTTGTCGCGTCTTGACAGATTCCTGGTTACCGGGGATTGGATTGACTTGTATCCTGAAGTTTGCCAAATTGCCCTCTCAAAGCCTACTTCTGATCACTGCCCCATCCTCCTTGATTGCAAAAGTCTTAAGTGGGGACCCTCTCCCTTTCGCTTAGAGATAATGTGGCTGGAAGACAAAAGTTTCATTGCTCTAATCAAGGAGTGGTGGAATAGCTATGATATCAACGGTTGGGCAGGTTTCAGACTCTCCGAGAAGCTCAAGCAGCTGAAGCTTAGCATTAAAGATTGGAGGACAACCGATGTTGTGCCTGTCGAAACTATCAAGGCTAAACTTTTTAGAAGAAATATAATCAATTGACTCTAACGAAGAATCCCAAGGGCTTTTTGAAGCGGATATCGCTATGAGGTTGAATCTCAAAGATCTTTTTGAGCAAGAAGTCCGAGAAGAAGAGATCAAATGGAAACAACAGAGATCTAGATGTTGTTGGCTAAAGAAAGGGGACAAGAACACCAAATTTCTCTATAGTTTGGCCACGACCAGAATGAGGGGTAACGAGATCAATTACTTGATGGCCGATGGCAATAGATTAGAGGACATGGATGGGATAACTAGCCACATTCTCAGTTTCTTTCAAAGGCTGTATAAAAAAGATGGTTCCAGCAAGCCTTCCTTAGACAATCTACATTTCTCCACCATTAGCGAGGAGAATGCAAATTGGTTGGAAGATGAGTTCCAGGAGGAAGAAGTCAAAGCAGCGGTCTTTAATCTTGCTAGTGACAAAGCTCTAGGCCCATATGATTTCCCAATGTCATTCTTCCACACATTCTGGGACCTCCTTCGAGTTGACATTATGGCCTTCATGAAGGAATTTCACTCTAGAGGCAGGCTTTCCAAATCGATTGGTGCCTTTTTCATTGCCCTTATCCCAAAGAAGACAATGGCTGACAGTATTAAGGACTTCAGGCCAATTAGCCTCTTAGGCAGCATCTACAAAATCTTGGCTAAAGTGCTAGCTTCTAGACTCCAAAAGATCCTTCCTTCCATCATCTCTCTCTCTCAAGGAGCCTTTGTTCAAGGCAAACAGATCTTAGATGGGGTTCTCGTTGCCAGTGAATGCATCCAATCCAGATATAAGGACAAACTTCCCGACATCATTTGCAAACTTGACTTGGAAAAGGCCTTCGACATGGTGGACTGGGACTTCCTCCTTTACTTGATGCGTAGGATGGGCTTCCGATCAAAATGGAGGATTTGGATCAAAGAATGCATTTCATCTGCTACCTTCTCCATTCTAATCAATGGCTCCCTGAATGGATTTTTCCCAGCTGAGAGGGGCTTACGCCAGGGGGATCCCTTGTCTGCGTTTCTGTTCGTCATTATTGGAGAAGCCCTCAGTTGGATGCTTTCCAAAGCAGAAGACTGCAATCTAATCCATGGATTCGAGCCTTCTCATAATGCTCCTTCTGTCTCCCACCTCCAATATGTAGATGACACCCTCCTCTTCTGAGATGTTGATGTGGACCAAATCAAAAATTTGGTTGCTATTCTCAGATGTTTTGAAGTTGGCTTGGGTCTTAGGATAAACTTCTCAAAAAGCCCCATCCTCGGAGTCTCAATTGAAGACATCTCCCTCCATCACTATGCTACCATTATGGGGTGCAGAGCTGACTCCTTCCCATCCACCTACCTTGGACTTCCCTTGTGCTTGGACAGAGTGCCTAAATCTGTATGGAATCTAGTGCTTGAAAGGATTGAGAAAAAGCTATCTTCTTGGAAAGCAAAGTATTTATCCTTAGGAGGAAGAATTGCGTTGATCCAATCTGCACTTGCCAACCTTCCTATCTACTACTTATCCATCCTCAAGTGCCCTGTTGCAATCATTGACCGCATTGAGAAGCTTCAAAGAGACTTCCTTTGGCAAGGCCGTGAGGATTCTAAAAAATTCCACTTGGTGAATTGGAAAACAATCTGCTCCCCTAAAGACTTTGGTGGTCTTGGAATAAGACCTTTAAGGATCATGAATCAGGCTTTGTTAGGTAAATGGCTTTGGAGACTTGGAGAAGATTCAGAAGTCCTTTGGAAAAGCATCCTGGTAGCCAAATACAAAGTGAGGAGAAATGGCTGGGAAATCTTTCCTCCTCCGCGAAGGTGCTCAAACTTCTAGAAAGGGATATATAGTTCAAAGGCTTTTTTTACCCAATCCATTCGTTACCGCGTTGGCAATGGAGAGAAAATTTCCTTCTGGTATGATGTTTGGGCCGACGAGACCCCTTTAGCGCTTCAGTTCCATGATCTCTACAGATGTGTCAGAAATCGAATCGCTAAGATTAGAGATTATCTCAACACAAGCACTAACAATCAATTGTGGTTGCCTATTTTTAGAAGGAATCTTTCTGAGGCAGAAGAAGCTAATCTCTTCAATCTTTTTGAGGTGCTTAATGGCATAGATCGCTGTAGAGAAGGGCAAGATAGTAGGCTATGGATCCCTTCTCGTGACGGTTCTTTTTCGGTGTCTTCTTTCTTCTCCGCCTTATCGACCACTTCAGTGGCTTCTCGAAGTTGGTCATCATTATGGAAGATCAAGGCCCCTCAGAGAGAGAGAGAGAGAGAGAGAGAGATGTTGTGCTGTATGTATATATTTATTTATATATTTATTTTTCTAAAGACTTCTGTTGCTAAAAGAGAGCCAAAAACCACAAGGAATCAGTGTGTTGCGTAAATGAGGTGTGGAAATGGTGTAAAAATGTGGCCATTTACACACCACCAAAGTTTTCATGCCAAAACAAGTGTGAAAGTGATTCACACCCTCTACCAAAAATGCTCTAGTTGAAAACCAAACACGGTGTTTTTTTTATTGTGGGTCCCATCAATTACCTGTATTTTTATTCTTGTGGGCCCCATTTCTGCAATCGAAACTGTTCAATTTTTTTTAAGGAATTAATAATCCCCAAGATCTTCAAGTTGATTATCTTCAATGATCGTAGATTTTTGAGTAATTTGTGAAAAAGTTCAAAAAGAAAAAGAAAAAGAAAAAATGATCTAATTTTTCTGCAGTTTTGTGGCCCTCAATTCATGATCGGAACCGTTCAATATTCTTCTATTGATCGTAAACATCAAGATGAATAATTTCACATCTTACTTCTTCATGGATTTTGAGGAATTTGTGAAAAAAGCCCCAAAAAATTTACATACATCTAAACCCATTGGATGTACTCATTTACTCGTGAAAATGGTGATTTTGAGAAACATTGTAATGTGTTTCACATGTGACATTTACATATGTAAAGCCCATTTTCCAATCCTGTGCGTAAAATGCAAAAGACATCTTATGGAAAAAATACGTTAAAGAGAAATTATTGATTATCTGAAGTAGTCAGGTCTGTGCGGCCCTAGTAGCACCCCTATCTGAAATGCTTGAAGGTGTGTAGTCTTTTCAGTATTGGGACACTCTAGATTGAGCATTTATGCAAAAGACTCCTTTTAAGATAAATATTTGATTACCCAGAATACTCAGATTTACCCCCATCCCTCAACCACTACCACGACTTTCTGAATTGCTCTCCAACATTTTGAGAGAACTTATCTACTGCTTCTCACATGAATCATGGACCAACACGCAGACAACTCCATGAACTTTGATGAAAAGTAATATCTGAGGATTTCTGTGTTATTTTACCCTATGATACCCGGATACTGTAAATAACTTGTGGTATCCGTACCGATACGGTCCGATACGGATACCGGTACGGGATACGGCAAGATACGGCGGGGATACGGGGGGCCAATTTTAGGATACGGCTTGCATTATTTTTCGCCCAATATTTCAACAGATTTTTCATTTTGGCCAATTTCTCTTTTTCTATGCTGAGATATTGTATTGTGAGACCCACCTCATTGAAAATTTGAAACAAACAGTGGGCCTTGTAATATTTGAGCTCTAAATTGAGATAAAATAAGCATTCCACCTAAAATAAATCCCTAACCAAATATTTATATTTATATATTTCTAGGAATGCCGTACCCGTATCCGTATCCTAAAATTTTGAAGTTGACGTATCGGATGCTCGTTCCCGTGTCCCGTATCCGTACCCGTGTCCGTATCCGGGCATCATAGATTTTACCTTTTTCCCCTTCTGTAATTTAATTTCAGTATTTTCTCTCTGTTTTCTCTTCATCATGTTTCTCTTCATGCTATGAGAGTATGAATTAACAATGCTGCTGACTGCTGACTCTTTTTTTTTTTTTTTTTGCGTAGTTGTGGTTCTTTGTTTGCAATGTCATTACATATTGTTAAAGTAAGCCTTTTGCTGTTGAATTAGGTTCATGGGCCAGAATCGGATATAGATGCTTTATGCGTTGGCCCCGCTTTTGCAACAATCGCAGTATGCTTAAGTGTTTTTCTTTTTCTCCTTTTCCATTCTATTGATTAATATAAGTGGGAATTATTGCTTGATATACCACTTAATGCATGTGCAGGAAGATTTCTTCATTGTTTTACACAATATGCTTCAAAGTAGACCTGAAGTATCAGAGATACAGTGTGTAAAGAATGCAAAGGTTCGTTTGATGCGCTTTAAATTCAATGGGATTTCAATTGATCTTCCATACGCTCAACTTCCTGTATTATCAGTTCCAGAGGTATGTCCTGAGAGTTTCTTCTATTGGATTATCTAGGTCTAGACCACACATCATTAATAATGTCTTCACTCTGGAATTATTGTCATTGGGATTTTCTCAACTGCTATAGTAATGTTTTCAATAAATCTTTTTGTGTTCATATTCATGAAAAAATACATGAGCCGGTAGCACAGTTAGAAGGTGCTCATAGCTGCAACCACATGAACAAGGTTCCAGTTCTTAGCCTGCTTTCCGTTCTGTCCTAGAAGGAAAGAAAATGGCAGTTTGTACTGTGATGATGCAAAGCAGGGATTTGGTAGCTGTTCTTGGTTGCTGGAGCTGTTTTCCATCCGCTATGTAAACATGCTTTCACAAACACATGGTGCAACCGTGCAATAGCCACTCAATTATGCTCTTATCTATCCCTAGGCTATGCTGCACAGGGCTTCTCTTGTCCCATGTCTTTGATTTTGTTCAGATGGATAGAATGTAGATACAATCCGCTGGTGTCTGTTTAAGTTTGCACTCTGCAGCTCACGCTGTTCCCTCTCGCATACCTATAATACCTCCCTGTTTGAAATTGCCTTATGAGTTATACTTGTTCTTCATTATATTGTATAGACTATAGAGTCTCCATCCTTTTCATTGCAGTTGCTCATGCCATTGTGAGTGTTCTTAAAATATATCCTTTTATTTCTCTTCTCCGATATTTTGTAAAAGGATGTTCATCTTCATCATCGTTATCGTCATCATCATCGTATCATTGCCTATGGAAGATCGAAGTTCCCCCTAGAGTAAATGCCTTTGGTTGGTTAGTGCTTCATGGAAGTATTCTTACCATGGATAATATGATACGGTGGAAGATGATCAAATTGAATGCTTGCTCAATGTTCTTGGAGACGGAAGAGACTATAGACCATCTGCTTACTTGCAAGGTTGTGGAAGTGATGTGGAAATCTATTTTGGTTTGGTTTGAATGTAGTTGGATTCTTCTCGCATCTCTTCTTGATCATTGTAGGAATGGAAGTTTCTGGCAGGATTTTCAAGAGGCAAGGATATCCGGAAGATTTCCTTCCTGGCGGAAATTTGGATTATCTGGAAAGAATGGAACTACAAGTGCATCGAAGGCAAATCTTCTAGTTTTGGGGATTCTAATTGAGAGGGAGAAATTCTCAGTGGCTTCTTGGGTCTCTATTCTCCCTCATTTTCTGGACACCATAAACCTTATCATGTTCAATAGGAGGGAGGTGGCTTTGTATTGATTTTGATTTTTCTGTTTGGGTGTGAGCTGGTCAGTATATATCTTTGTACTGTTTATGCTTACATTAATAAACGTTATCATTAAAAAATAAATAAAATCATCGTCATATTGTGATCATTGAAGCCTTATCACTTGTATTTAGGGTTGTCTTTTTGTGGGTTCCACTTCTTTTCTCAATGCTGCTCTGTGTAACTGCACAATCTAGCATGTCATTAATGTCATTGTAAAACCTTTTCTCCTTTCCCACCCTCTTCGCCTACTTCATTGAACATATGTCAGTTCAAAAAGATAATTAAATGACAGGGCTGATTCATAAGAGATCAAGAAATAGGTTAACTAGGCAGATCATGCAAGAATAAAGATAACATGAAATCATTAAAATCAATTCTAAACATCAAGAACAATCCTATTGCACTTGGGCAAACCACACAAGCTAACCCATCACGGGATAGGCACTGCCCTCCGATACTCCAGAGAGAGAAGATGCATGGGAATTCACCCGGCCAAGATAAATCGTACCCAATGTTAAGATTGGCCCACGACCCATGAAGGGACCCAAGGCCCATCAGTCAATCCAGTCCAGCAAGTTACATCTCACGTGGATTTGATTTGGTCAATGTTGAGACAACTGTACGTATTTTAGTAATTGATTACTTTCCTCACTTAGATTAGTGATTAGTGTAATTAGCTGGTTTCCTATGTAAGAGCCTTGATTAAGGCATGTATATTCCTATATATTGGTGATCATTCTCCAAGAGAAGACAAGATAATACAATCAGCTTTCCAAGAACTCTCGTTCCATTCTTGTATTTTGCAATTGTGAGAATGACATGGTATCAGAGCTACGTTCAAGAAAATCTTGTTCTTTGATCTTACATAGCATTAAGGCATTAAGGATAGGGAGAAATCAATCTCTCTTGTGAAGATCGACAGATCAAGGACCTGTCTCAAAGAGTTCAGACATTGCAACAATCTCATCTTCATGGTGGCCCACCTCTGATCATCAAACCACCATCAGAGATCTATTCAGACATGGTCACCTGGTTTTTCTAAGAATATTGGAGATTTTTTCACATTTTTTCATCACTCCCAGGTTGGTGATTTACACATTCTCGTCGTTGTCTAGATTTTTAATACTCTTTTCATCTGGACCGTTCAGAATCTTGGATCTGTGGTGGAATTGGATCATTCTTTTTCCAGTAGAAAGCAAATTACTGAACTTCTTCAGATCAGTGATCTGATCATTGTCCAGATCTATCAGTGGGGCCCACATAGAAGATCAGCAGCCAAAATCTAGGTCGCCTGGGGTGATTTTTGGCCTTTTTATGTTCTGTGTTGATTTTTTTTCTCCTCTCTGATTGATCGAATCTTGGTTTCTACACAGCACAGTTTGTTATGAACATTTAGATTTCATCTCTTCACTATTGTTGAATTTTCTTTGCAATCAAGATTGAAGATGGAAAAATCTGAGATTACCTTGATCCGATTCACGGGAAAAACTTATCCCGCCTGGTCGTTTCAGTTCCAGATTTACCTTGAGGCTAAGGAATTGTGGGGTTATAATTCTGGATCTGACCCTAAACCCATGGAAGATGAGAAGAAGATATCCGCCTGGCTTACTAAAGATGCAAAAATAAAAACATGGATACTGGGTTGCGTCGAACCACATCTGATAATGAACCTCAAACCTTATCCCACTGCATAAGACATGTGGGGATATCTAAAGCAAGTGTACCATCAAGATAACTCAGCACGTCAATTTCATCTTGAATGTGCGATTGCTGAATATGCACTAGGAACATTGTCAATCCAAGACTACTATTCAGGATTCCGAACCCTATGGTCGGAATACGATAGTATTAAGTATGCAGATGTGGCTGCCGACGTTCTGATCGTGATTCGCGATCTTTAGGCCTCTTGTCAAAGGGATCAGTTTTTGATGAAACTGCGAAATGAATATGAAAGTGTCCGATCTGCCCTGATGAATCAGACGCCGTTACCTTCCTTGGATGTCTGCTTCAATGAACTACTACGCGAAGAACAGCGCATTGCGACCTCGGCTCATATAGCGCAACAAACGACTGAGACCTATTCAGTTGCGTTCTCGGCTAATAAAACTTCTCAGCCTCCGCCGCGCGACTTGAGCAAAACGCAATGTTATAGTTGTCAAAAATTTGGGCACAATGCAACTCAATGCAATCAGAAGGTCTGCAGTTACTGTAAAAAGTCGGGACATATCGTCTCTGAATGTCGCCGCCGCCCCCAACGTCCATCACTACAGCCTCAGACTCCACAGTATTAGCCTCCGCATGCATATGTTGCTTCTTCGGTTATGCCTGCTCCTATATCTGCACCCTCACAGCCTGGTCCCTATCCTCTCTCACTCCTGATTTGGTTCAACAAATGATTGTCAATGCCCTCTCTGCTTTTGGTCTCTCAGGTACATCCCCTCCATCTTCTACTTGGTTCCTTGATTCCAGGGCGTTTAATCATATGACGTCTTCCTGTGCACCACTCTCCAACGTGCAAAACTACAATGGCCCTCTTCAAATCCAAACTGCTAACACGGGGCCATGTTCCCATTACTGCTGTCGGTGACATCCTTGGTCCCATTCCATTGAAAAATGTTTATTTGTGTCCAAATTTAACTTCCAACCTTTTGTCAGTCGGGCAGCTTGTTGAAAATAAGTGTAATATCTCTTTTTCTTCTTCTGGTTGTGTTGTACAGGACCAGATGTCCGGAAAGGAGATTGCGGGGGGGCCTAAGTGTGGACGCTTGTTTCCGCTGGATTTTTCAATGACTTTTAGGAATAAATTTGACAATGATGTGTTTTGTTTTTCCATTAGAGATGACTGCCAATTGTGGCATAAAAGACTTGGACACCCTAATTCAAAGGCTTTGTCCCTTATGTTCAATTTTGGTTTATTAAATAAAACTACTGGCTTATCTTCTTGTGTGCCTTTTGATTGTGCTACTTGCAAAATGGGAAAAAGCAAAACCTTTCCTTTTCCTATTTCCACTTCACACAGCACTCAGTGTTTTGATTTGGTTCATAGCGATATATGGAGAATTGCTCAAGCTCTTTCTCATGCTCGATATAAATACTTTGTGACTTTTATTGATGATTTCAGTCGGTTCTCATGGGTTTACTTTCTGCATTCCAAATCTGATGTTTTTCATGTTTTTAAAATTTTTCTGGCTTATGTTGAAAATCAATTTTCCACCTGTATTAAAATCTTGCGATCTGATTTCAGGCGGGGAATATATATCCTTTGATTTTCAACAGTTTTTGCAAACCAAAGGTATTATTTCTCAACGAACTTGTCCTTATACTCCACAGCAGAATGGAGTCGCCGAAAGGAAAAATAGACTTCTCCTTGATGTCACTCGTTCCCTTCTCCTTGAATCATCAGTTCCTACCCGTTTTTGGGTTGAGGCATTGGCTACTGCAGCTCATCTTATTAATCGCATGCCATCCTCTTTGATTGAAAATCAGAACCCATATTATCGTCTTTACAAGACATCTCCATCTTATGATGATCTTCATGTTTTTTGTTCCGTTTGCTTTGTGCATTTGCCTCCTTCTGAACGGACCAAACTTACAACTCAATCCGCTCAGTGTGTTTTTTTAGGATATACACCCTTCCAGAAAGGGTTCCTTTGCTATGATCCACACATTCGTCGCATCCGTACCTCTAGGAATGTCTTGTTTTTTGAAAACGAGTATTTTTTTCAAAAACACCTTGATCCTCCGGACGACTCATTAGTTTCCTTACCTGGTTTTTCTGACGACACATCTATTGTTCGATTTAATCCTAATTTTGTGTATCACAGATGGAACACATACGTGCCTCCCAAGGATTCCCCTCCAGCTCTTCCTCCCGCATCCGGTCCCGCCTCCGGCATTTGGTCCATCTGGACTTCCTACATTGCGTCGCTCCACTCGCATTTCGGTACCACCCGACCGCTATGGGTTCTCCCATACTTCCTTAATGGCCACTTTGTCCTCTTCTTCCATTCCTCAATCCTATTCTCAGGCTGTGCAAGACAAATGTTGGAACTAGGCTATGCACGATGAATTGGCTGCTTTAGAGAAAAATCATACGTGGGATATTGTCCCCTCTCCTGTGGGTGTCAAACATATTGGCTGCAAGTGGATCTTTTCTCTCAAGTTAAAATCAAATGGCACTCTAGATCAATATAAGGCGCACCTTGTTGCTCTCGGAAATCGGCAGGAATATGGCATTGATTATGATGAAACTTTTGCTCCCGTCGCCAAGATGACCACCGTACGCATAATCCTTGCCGTTGCTGCATCTCAGTCCTGGCATCTCTATCAAATGGATGTCAAAAATGCGTTTCGTCATGGTGATCTCAAAGAAGATGTTTATATGTGTTTGCCTCCGGGGTCCTCCTCTGGGAAGGGTATGGTTGCTAAGCTCCGTCGCTCTCTCTATGGTCTGAAGCAAGCTCCTCGCGCATGGTTTGAGAAATTTCAGGCTGCTCTTATCCGCTTGGATTTTCATCCGAGCCAGTATGATCCTTCTATGCTCTTACATCATGCTCCTTCCGGGATTACTGTGCTATTGGTCTACGTTGATGACATTGTCATTACTAGTCCCAATGCACAAATGATTCATGAACTCCAAGCGTCTCTTCATCGGTCGTTTCAAATGAAGGATCTCGGCCCCTTACACTATTTCCTCGATCTTGAAGTTCATCAATCGCCTGCCGGTATCGTTCTCAATTAGCACAAATACACAGTTGACCTCATTGACTTGGCTGGCCTTACTGCTTTCGCTCCAGTCGATACGCCGATCGAACTAAATGTCAAGCTCATTAAAAAGGAAGGTGACCTTCTTCCCGATCCTACCGCATATCGCCAGTTAGTGGGTAGCTTGATCTACCTCACGATCACCCGTCCTGATATCTCCTTTGCGGTCAACCTAATGAGTCAGTTCATGACTGCTCCTTGTCATCTTCAGATGGCTGCTGTTCGTCGCATCATTCAGTACTTTATTCGCACACCGACTCGCGGGTTGTTTTTTCCATCCTACAATCCTCTATCTCTCAAAGCTTATTCAGATGCTGATTGGGCTGGTTGTCCCGATACTCGCAGATCGACGACAGGATGGTGCATGTTTTTGGGTGATAATCTAATTTCCTGGAAATGCAAGAAACATGACAAAGTTTCCAAATCTTCTACTGAGGCTGAGTACTGCGCTATGTCTGCTGCATGCTTCGAAATTCTTTGGCTCGAGGTCTGCTCTCTGACATTGGATTACTCGCAGAAGGAGCTATCCCTCTCTATACAGATAATACCAGTGTCATTCGGATTACTGAAAATCCAATTTTTCATGAACGCACTAAACACATCGAGGTTGATTGTCACTTCATACGAGATGAGCTTAAACGTGATGTCATCAGCCTTCCTCATGTCTCCACTGAGCTTCAGATTGCTGATATTCTTACGAAGGGTCTTCCCCGACCACGCCATCAATTCTTGGTTGGCAAATTGATGCTCGTTGATTCTCCCACATCAATTTGAGGGGTTGTGTTAAGTTTGGCCCACGACCCATGAAGGGACCCAAGGCCCATTGGTCAATCCAGTCCAGCAAGTTACATCTCACATGGATTTGATTTGGTCAATGTTGAGACAACTGTACATATTTTAGTAATTGATTGCTTTCCTAACTTAGATTAGTGATTAGTGTAATTAGCTGGTTTCCTATGTAAGAGCCTTGATTAAGGCATGTATATTCCTATATATTGGTGATCATTCTCCAAGAGAAGACACAAGATAATACAATCAGTTTTCCAAGAACTCTCGTTCCATTCTTGTATTTTGCAATTGTGAGAATGACACCCAAGATTTCATTATTTTTATCAAGAACAAGTGCAGTACGCGGTGGCATACGTTTCATCTCAAGAATGCCAATCTGCAGATTGCATGATAATAAATAGCTCCTCACAGAGATGTCCCAGCTGTGTTAGACTTTAAATGGCTAAGTGGTATTGCCTCAAGAACTCAAGGAAAAAGGTTCCTACGAGAAATCCTTCTTGGCAAGCTTGAATTATCTAAAGGAGCCACTCCAAGTACAAGCCAATTCCATCAAGTTCTTATTTTTTGATGACCAGTCCTTTTTCCTAATTCCAAGTAATTAATCCTTAATTAGGGATAATATTAGGCCTTTCTAGGTTTTTAATTCAATTCATGAAATAATGCAAGTGACAAGTAACTTACTCCTATGCAAGAGGGGTGCATGCATTTAGGCATATAGACGAGAGAAACCTAAACATACATCTACAATAAGATTTATTACAATTCAAGAATAGTTACAATCTACAATAAGATTTATTACATTTCAAGAATAGTTACAATGCCAAGCCTAGGTCTTTAGATCACCTTTCACATGTATGTCATCATGCCAAGTTACCCCTATGATATAATAGAATCCTACACACCTCTTCGTTGGTCCTAAACTGAATTTGAAGGAATACAGAGCCTCCAAATTCAATCTAGGTTATTACTATTGGCGCTGCCGATGGTAATTTGGGTGTGTAACAATCCTATACTTCATACTCTTAATTTCGCATAAGTCCCATACATGCTTCCTAGAGATCTGAGGTGGAGGTCATGCCCAAACCTCAGCTACTGCTGGTCACCCCCCCACAACTTCGCTTCTTCCTTCCATGGTTCTTAAACAAGTGTTAAAAACTTAGTTCTAAGTTTAGATTTCCAAATTCTACAACCCCTAATTGTCTGCTCATGTAAAGAGTCAAAGAAGTCCATAATCCATGGTATAAATAGTAATCTACTGTTTGCACAAATCTGAAACTTTATTTCATTATTCGGGCCTCAAGAATAACATCAAAATAGTGGAGGCACAACAACTCTAATTGTATCAGTGATTCCAAGAGACCTATTGCAAAACCCAACTTCTCATGATGATCCCATGGTCCAACCATGTTCGGCCAATGCCCAACATGGTTCGGCCATGGTTGGGATCTCTACCAATGGCCCACGGCCAGGTGGGGTCTACTTCCATTCATGAATTAAATGTCATGCGGAATACCCAATTTCCCATTAGGTTCTAGGGTTAAAATGTTCTTCTTCATGTTGAGGCATTAATTCAAACACCTGGGGTACATAATTTCCATTGGAATATTAAGCAGAAAAAGGACCCTAATTTCAGACTACTAGGAAACAATTTCTCATGTTAGAAACTAGCTTTCATTAATATCCTCCATGTACAAGTGATCTAAGGGCAAAATTTCAACCAAACCCAAAGACTATGGGTTGTATGACCCATGTGGTTGAAGCCCACATTCAGCCAGCAAAGTTTGGGCCCAATGTGGCTTACAGTCGGCTGGTCCTCTCCCTTTTCCAATTTTGATTAATTAAATAAAATGCAAAATTCTTGAGTTCTTTGGGTTTTGGGCCTTTTCCTCATTATTTATAAGAAGTGGTTTGGTTCCAAGGCTTGAATTAGGTTTCTCTAAGAGTAGAATAAAACTGAATCAAGGACAAACAAGAATAAATCAGCAATCATTAGGTTTTTACTTGCCGCTTATGTTGAAATCATAGCATTCCCACGCACTAATCCACAACCCTATGTCGATTATGCCGGTTCTGCTCCTTTTCCTCAATTTTCCGACCCTAATTACGGTTTCAAATCACAAAGCCCAAAGAATAAGGGATTAGGGTTGATACGCTAGCAAGAATAGGACTAGAAGAAACCAGAGAGAGAGAGAGAGAGAGAGAGAGAGAGAGAGAGAGGTGCTGAGAGCTTCTTTGGGCTGTGCGTGAGGTGGAGTGGGGAAAAAGGGCCTCTTTTAATGAGTTGTGGGTGGGGTCCTAGTTGGATTACAAGAGGGCTCTTAATCCTAGTGGTTTTAGACTTCTAGAATTGAATCCAAACCATTGATTGGAATCCTAGTTTTGAGCAAAGTCTTCCTCTTAATTTCATGGGGTCCTACCCATTGGTTTCCAATAATCCCTACGATAGAGGTTTACAAGTTTCTCAACGAGGTACTAAGGGCCTGTTTGGCATCGTTTCTGTGGTGTTCCTAGTTCTGTGCCGAGATCGGGTTGTGTTGAGATCAGGTCGTGCTGAAATTGTGTTGTGCAGAACTTGTTTGGCAACATTATCTTGTAGACCGTTTCATTGAGAATATGTTGTACAAAAATAAAGAGAATAATATTTGGCAACCATGTTGAACTTAAATTTAACATTATTGTACACGGGACCCATCTTTAAAAATTACAACATGGTACCCACCTTTAGAAGTTAGAGCATGGGCCCCACTATCATAGGATTTACAATATGGGCCTACCTTCATATAAATTATAATATGGGCACACATTTTGTGGTTGTGAACTTGTGACCAAGTTTTAGGAATTACAAATTGGGGCCACCTTTAGGAATTATTGTAATTAGGGCCCACATTTTAGAAATTACAATGTAAAACCCACCATTTGAGTCTTTTTGAAATTTTTTTAAGGAAGTTTGGAGCACTGCAAATAAAAAAACATGAAAAAAAGCAACAACTATACAATGATCAAAAAATAAAATCAAACAATCTTTCACATAAAATAAAATAAAAAACTCATTCCATAATACCTTCAAAGATAAAAACAAAGACCACCATGCAGTTAATGCATGTGCATTGCTGATATTAGCAAAAGACCTTTAAAATTTGTTAGATAAGATTTCTGATTTTTCTTTTTCATGGCTGAAATATATTTCTCAGTTTGTATTTTGCCTGGTTATGTGTTATTACAAGAAGTTGGAAATCAATTGATCAAATTACTATTGGAATTGAGGAATTGAAAGATTTTACATTCAGGCACAATCCAGCAGTGGGTTTCCTGCTTGTGGTCGGGCAGAATGGAGTATGGGTCATCAGGCTTGTGGGGGAAGGAATATAAAAGGGAGTGTCCGGGATGAGAGAGAGATGCGGCCTGGAGGATGGGTCGGTTGGACCTGTAGGAGAGAGAGAAGAAGGGTAGGGATATACGGAGAAGGATAGGAAAATGGAAGAGAGGGATAGGACTTTCGGAGACTTTCATTCAGTAAATCTCGAGCCGACACTGAGGCGCCAGCTGGTCGTTCCAAAAATAAAATGAAGTTTTTTTGTTCTTGGTTTCTTACTCCAGCGGGTCAATCTTTCGAGGATCATTCCAGCGAGAACAATATCGGGAACATCAAATTAAACTCACCAAACATGTTTTCAAAGTTCTTATCCAGCGGGAACATGAGAACATCTCAGTGGCATAATGCCAAACACGCCCTAAATAAACTCAGATGGGTTCATGTCTTTTATGAAAGTAGCAGAAGTAATTATTCTCTACCCTACGTGCTCCATATATTGCCCCTATATTTCCTCAAAATTATAAATTGGTCCTATTGTTCCCAAATCATGCCCAAATCAACTTTGTCCCCTATTGTTCAAACGCGTGTCCATTTCCCCCAATTCGATTTATTTTATCACAGAATTCAGAAAGTTAAATTTCTATAATTAAATAATTTTTAATTGGGTTGGGATCTTACAGGATGTCTATGCATTGAGTTCATGTTGATTCAAATAAAGGACTATCTAAGCTTGATCCATTGATTAAATGATCTAGGAATCCTGGCTGGAGTCGCTCTCACTAAGTTTAATAAAACCCTTAATATATTACCCATTTACTGATTGTCAGTCTGGCCCTTACCTGGTACTCTTTCTTTTTTCCTGTCGATTATAAGATATAGATTAGTATTTATGAAGTCCTTCCACTTTTTTTTTTTACTTTTTAAAATAAAGTCCTTTAGGATGTAGTTATAATTTTAATTAGAAGCCCAATAATTTCCTTCCCATCCTTTCTAATGATGCTCTGGTCAGCCAATATAATCATTCTATTAACTGGCCTTACTTTTAAAATCTGACTGGCTCACTACTATGAGGTGCAGTGCAAACATGCCTCAAAAGGTGGGTTTGAATGATTCGCCAACCAACAAGTGTTTGCCTATTATTATTACTATTAATTATGAGTATTAATAGATGAACCTATTTAAAAGAGTGGAGTTAAGACATGCCACATTTGGTTGTCTTTAGTTGTAAATAGTTAACCAACCAGTTGTTCAATCTTTCTTTCTTTTTCTTTTTCTTTTGTATAATCACATTGGAACTGCCTCATTGGTTGTCTTTAGTTAATAATTCACCCGACTAGTTGTTCAATATTTGTTTTTTCTTTATTGTATTATGACTTTGCAACTTGAAGTTTTGATGTGTAGTATCTACAATTGCAGAATGTGAATCTCTTCGATCCATTTTTCTTACAAAGAATTGATGAAAAAAATTTGAGAAACTTGTCTGGAGTACATGCTAATATGCGTATCCTGGAACTTGTCCCAAATTTGGGGGTACTTTTTGAACTTTTTTTCTTGATGGTACCTGTTTATTTTTGTTTGAGTTTCAGATGTTTGCTAACTTATATCCAATGTTCTTTTACTTTAGAGCATGTTTGGCAACGGGCGAGGAATCCTTAGATCTGATGATTCTTCACTATCCCTGGAACAGGGATTCCTCTCTGGGAATTTGTATAGTTGATGATTTCACATTGATATTGGTGTGTATCGATGCATATAGCTGAGTAAAATTGTATTCAGTTTCTTATATAATCATTCTCTTATATGCATCCTTTGATTGGACTGATATGATTTATGTCATCATATAATATTTAGTTCTGACTTTTGGATTGGAAAATCTTTCTACAAAGAGAATGTGAGGGGTTACCAATTGATACTTATTATTTGGTATAATCATATTATACAAGAATATTTTCAATTGGATGCTTACACTGTTTCTACATGTGAAAAATTGAACTCAATAGTATCCTAATCCTCGTGTTAGTGATAGTGCCATACCTTTGGATCAAGCGAATTGATAATCTTTTAATCTTTAGCTTCATCATCATCATCATCAAAGCCTTGTCTCAACTATGTTGGGGTAAGGCGGCTACGTGAAGTATGTTTCTTTATTCTAACCTTGAGTCAAATCCTCAGGTAAGTTGCACTTATTCAAATATATTTTTACTTCATCCATTCACACCCTCTTCGGCCTACCCCTTCCACTTGGTGGGCCATCAACTTGCATGACCAGATTTTTCCTTACTGGTGCCGTTGCCGACCTGTGTTGGACATGCTCCACCATCTCAAATGAGTTTCTCTAATTTTATCCTCTATTGATGTTACCCCTAAATGCTCTCGAAAGTGCTCATTTCTAATTTTATCCTTGCTAGTTTTACTACACATTCACCTCAACATTCTATGATTTCAAAATCTTCAATTGAAAGTTGATGCAACACCTTGGTCAGCATATTTTAATGCTACTCAAATAATTGAAAAAAGGATTACTAAGTAGAGAATAAGTTTGGAAAACTCTCTGAGTTGACTCTTGACTCTCCTAAGTCATCTTGTTTTGACGAAGGATTGAGTCAAATATAGGGAGATTCGATCGAGTCGCCTCATTTTAATAATTTGTTTGCACTGGAACCATTTTATTCGTAGATCTAATTTTAAACGATTAATGTTTATTTTTAAGTATGCACAAGGTTTGGGTCAGCAAATTAATAATGATGACTGGAATGTAATTTGAAATTTATATTTGACCTTTTACATTCAATATTTAGACTAACAAATTATGTAATATTTAATATCTTTTTCTTTTATTTTCCTTATTATAGTATTTTTCTTGCATATATAAATTTATCAATTTGAATTGATTATCATGAATGCATGTAAATAAATGTATATTTATATTTTGGAGGATTTTATGGGAAAAAACCTCTTGGATAGCCTGTGTATAAAAAAGGACCTCCTAGATATGTGTTCCCCATGGGGGCCAATTGCGGTTTTTTTTTTTATTAACATTGGAGGAGAGCGACGTCTGTACATAAAACCCATAAACCCCAAAAGTCCATGCCGAAATCGAGGACATCATCCCCCATTTGATTTTCTTGGTATCCTTCAGTCCTCACCAATCCCATAGAAAATGAGCCAAGAGTCATCTATTTGGAAATTACCATTGCTAAGATCCTTAGCGAGCGTAGGCCTCCTCTCCTTTTTCGTGATTTTTGATGGAGAGGATCCTCATTGATTGCATTTCCAATTCGTTCCCCCATCATCGAGACACTGTTCCCTTACCTGGTCGGATGCTACCGTCGTGCTTTTTGATGAGGTGAAGAAGATTACTTCAATGAAAGACCCAAGCTTGCTGTCGGAAATGGAATCCGTCGCCGGGCAAGCGAAGAAACTTGCCATCTCCGATTGCCGCATTCACTTGGCAGACCTCGATATGTTTGCTTGCAATGAACAATTTCAACATAGCATCAACAATTCGAAGATTTTGCCTTTGTTATCTCTGTGCCTGTTTTTTTGCTAGAATTTAAGGAATTCCCGTCTATCTGTAACGACCCGGGCCTGCCCGCTACCCAAATGATATTGTCCGCTTTACTCATGGGAGTCCAACTCAATCTTGTCGCATGGTTATAAAAGGCCTCATGCGGAGTTAAGGGCCAGATCACACATATATACCCAAGATCTGAACTAGCATGTTTTCGATGTGAGACTCATGCACCACTACATACCCAGTCCTCGTCGGACCCAACGAGCCACAGGCACGACATACTCCCCCACCGAAAAATAGAGCCGTCCTCGGCTCTGATACCATCTGTAACAACCCGTGCCCGTCATCCAAATGATATTGTCCGCTTTGGCTCATGGGAGTCAAGCTCAATCTTGCCGCACGGTTTTAAAAAGCCTCATGTAGAGTTAAGGGCTAGGTCACACATATTTACCCAAGATCTGGACTAGCGTGTTTCCGATGTGGGACTTATACACCACTGCATACCCAATCCTTGTCGAACCAAACACCCTTCTACAGGGGAGCCATAGGCGTGACATAGACAAGAATTCCTGAATTCCCAGACATAGTAGAATTCCTGGATGCTCCCTTGAACTTGAGCATCCAAAAATTCCATCAGAAGGCAAAGGAGTTAAAATTTCTGAATCCCAAATGTCATTTGACGCCTTTCATATGGTTGAAATTTTGAAATGCTTGTAAAGAAACATGGCATTTGCAAATGCCAGGGGACAAGATGTCCCATCATGTCAAAAAATCCCCAACATATTGAATTCTTGTCAAGAATTCTAGTAAAGAAACAGGCTCTTTGATTTTCTCGGAGGCCATCGACGTCCATCGATGGGTTTGGTTGAAGCAGCTCCTGCAATGGCGGATTGGGACTTCCATAAGATGAACAGTGATGATATTGTTGACCATTTGTATTTGGGCGATAATATCGCCGTTATGTCCAAAAAGGCAAAAAAATAATAAAAATAATAATAATAATAATAATAAATAAATAAAGAAAACTGGCGAGAGGAGCTTTTCTACATGGTTTTTTTACGTTGAAAAGTAAAAAATGCTGTCATTATCTTTTTTGTGGATGAATATGGGTGCATGCTACTTGAGCTCGAGGAGCACTTTAGTTATAATGTGAACATGGTTTTAACTTTTAATGTTGACTGACTTGGTTACCACCAAGTCTGTGCTGCGAATACTTCATGTGGCACGAGACTTGACCAAGTCATGCAGCTTGTTAGTGACCAAATCTGCAGAGAGTTGGACTTGGTTGATTTTTTCAATCTTTGACTGTAAATGTCTCTTGTGCCTTTTCCTGCCTCTGGCTAGTTTTCTGTAGTTGTGATTGGCTTGAGGTGTGATGTTGGTCTCTACTCAATGCTGTTGAAACCATGGACTACTTGGACTTCAGAAACATCCTACACCGTGGATCTCTTTTATTGCTGCCTTTAAACTAAATATCCTGGGCATCCATTATTTCAATATTGAGATATTTTGTTATAAGAAACTAGAGAAAACAAAATTTTGTGACAGTATTGTGTGATCTCAAATATCATTGGAGTTTGGAAAGTATATGATTATCTGTACTTTAACAATTTATTTTTCATAATAAAATTGTTCATCATTTTCATCCATCTCCTAATCAAATTTTTACCAACCAAGAAATAGTTTTTTCAGAGGTTTTATCGAATATTTCTAAATTTTTTAGTTTACATACATTACATGATGCAGTCAAAGGGAAGCCAAATTCAATTGATGGTGAAACCAAAACCCCAAATCACAAAACCACCAGTAAATCCTATGTTTCACAAGGAGAAACAGTAGATTCCTTTCACTGATCAGCGCTCCTATCCACTTTTTATTTTTAATCAGTTGGGAGCTTGTTCAAGCCAAGGAGAAGAGGAGAAAACTGCATAATCAACAACTTCTCTTGATAATGTATGAAAGATAACAAAACTGAATTGAGAGTCCCTTTACATGCCTTAAATAACCACTTAACCCTAAAATCTATGATTAAATCAGAATTATGCATTTATTTCTCATCGCATTTGAAAGAGAATGTTTGAAACAATTCAAAGGAAACCTAAGAAAATCTGTCTCTTGCCAGAGATGACTTGGACAGGAGATATTCTAGTATTCTTGTCCACTTGTTTTCCTGTTTGACGCATGCCATTTGTAGATCCTTATTTTTTCAAGTCCTACATTAAGGACTCTTTATCCAGCTCTTATTATTAAGAAACCAAGAAGAAAAGAGTCAAAATTAGAAGCTACTTGTTTCTTATCAAAACTGGTTGCCCCACTTAATAGGGGCTGCGGACCCGTATATCTGGACTTAATGGACCAACCACATGATTGACCTGGTCAACTAAGGCCAGGCGACTGATTTGGGCCTAGTTTGGGTTTAGATTAATGTGAATTTGGGCCTGGTTCTGGTTTAAGTGGCCTAAGGTGGATTTTTTTGGCACCATTGGATCCTTATGGTCTTGATTGGATGTCCGATCAGACCCAATTAAGGGCTGATTTGGATGCCCACAAAATTTAGCAAAAAATTTAAATTTGAGACTCATCTTATGTCGATGTTGAGTTGTTGACCATCCACAGTTTGATTTGAAATTCTTTCATTGACTGTGCCCTGATTCGATCAAAAGGTAATGTGATTGAGCAAAATCATTCCAAATAATTAAAGGCTTGATCAACCACAAGATCCATCATCTAGGGATTTTGATGTTGGTGGAGGGGAAATGCTAGCATTTTGATGCAATCTGGACCCTTCGTACTCTTTAGGTGCATGTGATATTGGAGTCATTACCTAGAGACCTTGGTTGAATCTTTACAATTGGAGAGTCAAAATCTTAATTCTATTCAATGTGGTATTTAATTCATGCTTGTAAAAATGTGCTCCACAATTTTAACTCTTACCTTCTCTTAACAGTTACATCAGCCCTCGTCTAATTAAAATGAAACTTTTACTGACTTAAGTATTTCAAGTAACAAAACACTTAAAATTGAAAGACTCCAGACTCTTGTATTTGGAATTTAGACTATACCTATAGGTGACAATTTCTTTGATGCTAAGCATTGCACTATCTTCATCCTGTTTAGCACAAACATTGTTTGACATATGAGATATGCGCCATATGCCAATCTCTGAAATACACGAAAGGGCAAACAAAAATTGTTATTTAATATTTTTCGAAGGCATTTGGATCTGCATCACCTTTGCTTTTGCTCTATGCTTTCTTGCCCATATGCTCTTTTGCCTTTGTTTATCTATCTTCTTTTTTCCTTTTCACCCCTTCAAAAAAAAATCCAGTTACAATAAAAAAGAAGACACCCTTTAAAGAAAATCTAGTTACTATAAAAAAGAAGACATAAGGCCTTATTTTCTTTGGCGTGCACACGTGCTT
This sequence comes from Camphora micrantha, assembly GCA_003546025.1. Lineage (NCBI taxonomy): Eukaryota > Viridiplantae > Streptophyta > Magnoliopsida > Laurales > Lauraceae > Camphora > Camphora micrantha. The sequence continues at coordinate 43,267,299 of QPKB01000002.1, forward strand.
GTGATTGAGTTGCAAGGGTGGGTGGGTGGGTGTGTGTGTGTGTGATCACCAGGGAGTGTGGTTCTGTTGATGTCAATGCAAGGGACTAATTGAATGGATGATGACCTCTATACGGTCATTTCAAAATTATTTCTCAACATTTCTCTACTGACCCTGTTAGTTTCAATTTTTGTAGATTACCTGATATATTCTTCACGTGACCCTTTCCAGAATTTTCAGTCGATGCTACGGTGTGTCAAATTGTGGGCAAAAAGGCGAGGAGTTTATTCCCATGTAAGGGAAGCTACATTTGATAGTTTTATCTCAGAAATGTTGCTTTAACTTAAATTGAGTTTTATGGTTCTCGTCATTTCTTGCCGGGACAACTTTCTAAGTAAATTTATATATTATTCCTCTTATTTCCTTGCAGCTTCTAGGTTTTTTGGGTGGAATTCACTTAGCAATTCTTGCAGCATTCATTTGTCAGAATAATCCCACTTTGAGTGTCAGTGCTCTTATTTCAATCTTCTTTGATACATTTTCAAAATGGCCTTGGAAGGAGCCAGTGTTTCTGCAAGATGGATTAAAACTCGTTAGGAAAGTTCCGGATAGCCTCTCCATGCCTATTAGGATGCCGTGTCCCCCATATGATTGGTGCAACAGTAATATCACATCGAATACATTCAAAAAAATCAGTGGAGAGTTGCACCGTGGGCATGCTATTATGTCTCAGGTATATTCCATTTACTTACAAATGATTGTGTCCACACTCTGATTTCGCTGTTTTTCCCCTTTGCTACTCCCATGAATTGCTAGCATATACATTTTGGCAGTAATTTGTTCCTTAATTTGTTTTTAGAGAGTTTTTTTAAAACATTTTTATTATTCTGTGAATTACATGCTTCTGATGGCAGGGACCTGACTTCAAGTGGAGCAATCTGTTTGATCCTTTCCCTTACACACCGAGATACAGAAGATTGGCTAGAATTTTCCTTTCTGCTCCAGATGACGACGGGTTGCGGGACTGGGTGGGTTGGGTGAAGTCACGCTTCCGCAGTCTTCTTCTCAAGGTAAGCACTGGGTTTTAGTCTTTTATTTTGCATTTGGACGGGATGTCAGAAACCACATCTGTTGAAAATCTTCAAGCTATTGATCTCTTTTTTGAATTTTATCATGCTGCAGCTGGAGGAATTGCAGGGATTTTGTGATCCCAATCCGGTTGAGTTTGTTGAACATGATGTAGCAGAGCCGAACACTGTGTTTTATTGGGGTTTATCATCCAATGGGAGAAGCTCCATTGACATGGACTCCCTCAAAGAGGAGTTCATGAAAAGTGTTGAAAATGGTGACCAAGGTTCTGGTTGCAGGCTTGAATTAACAATTGTCAATTCGCAGCAGCTCCCAAAAGATGCACAGTTTTATTGTTTGAGTGAGAAAGATTCGAAGGCCTATTGGAGAATCCCAGATTATCGTCGGCCTAGGCAACCTGTTTATTCTCAGCATCTTCCACGTTACTGTGTTGGGTATGTGTCCATTAATAGAGTTGAGCACCCTAATGATGGTGGTTAACTTGTAGGGGGTTCTCTCGGTTCTTAATGTTGCACATTGCTTTTTGATGAAGGTAAGTTTTTTTTATATTGGGGCTTCTGGTTTTGGAATGAAACAGTGGCGAAGTTCCTCTTGGAGAGAGTACAGTAAAGCCATGATGATACCTGTCCAGGCAAAAGTGGTGCTTGGGTTGTTTGGTGGTATTGAAGGGGGAATCTATACACAATTTTAAAGAGAGTGGAAAATTTATACAAGAAATGTAGATGAAATGCTTGTAACCTTGACATTCTTTGATTTAAGCTTGTGAATTAGAATGTGTTAATTGTCTACAATCTGATCTTGCATACCTGATTACTTTGTGGAGAATTGTGGGAAATCAATGCTCTGCAGTTTGTAATCATCCTTATTATTCATCAGAGGGAATGGAAATTAGAAAAGTTAATTTGGCATATGTATGCTGGAGGATGGGGCATGCCTTTGCTAGAGGAGTGTTCTGGATTTTCAGTGCCTGGTGGCAGCAAGGCGCGAGCATTGTCATTGTTAAGTATCATAATCCACGTTGATCAATGCAATTATTGAAAATGAGGAGAGGTCCAGTTTCACAGCCTCTTATGTGAGGCATGAAGACCAGGTAGTTAGCTAGCCATTTTGCATGGAAGACCTACCTGTTCAAGAAGAGCCATTTGTTGTAGCATGAGAGATGGCACAGGTTTAGGTTCCCCACACCTCGGAGGAATTCTTAATATGACCCTAAGGTCAAGCATCACATTCTTAATTTTACCAGCATATGTTGCACATTGCTTTGTATTTGCTGTCCCTTGACGGACAACCTTATCTGCATATAGGTTCCCCTTGAGCAGGATTTTCTAAGGACTTAAAAGTGGATGAATAGTAATCCACAACCCTTCTCTCCCTTGTTCTCATCCATTCAGGTGGGCAGGATTTTGTTGAAAACAAAAAAAAAAATCCCAGCAGGGCCTTGGATGCATGAAAATCAATCTGACCGGACCTTAGCTCTACTTTAACCCTTTTAAGTTTATAGAGGAATTTTCCCGAAAAATCACCTTAGATTCGTTGCTTGTTCTCTCTATATAACCCATTGTATATGCTTTTCCTCCTACCTTTTTTTTCTGCTATTTTTGGTTTCCTGCACGTCTTTGAACTAGATCTTTTCCTAAACATTGAAGATCTCTTGTAGAGGTTGTTGAACTCCATTAAAGATGTAGGCATAGCACACATGGACTAATAAGAAACATGGACTCTCCAATTGATTAGAAAAAATCATGGTTAGAATTAGTTTGATTAGCGTGATGTTTTGGCCTATAAAAAAATCCCATTTGAAATCCATGTTTTCTAGTGGTCTGGCTGCGCTATGGTGGGTGAAATGCTTTTGATGTCAAGGTTCTCTGGGCTATATAGGGGTTGCAGGAACTCTGTATTGAAATTTTTTTGCTGAGACTGTTAGTTCTGGAATATAATCTTGAGATAAAATCTTGATGTTGGGACACAAAGATACGGAATTTAATATTCATCTATATATCCTGCGGATTATTTGGCGAAATCCTTTCATACGTGGGGGAAAAGGCAAAGGTTTTTCATTAAGTAGCCATGTGAAGCAAGTTTTTATGCTGCATGATATTCCAGGAAGAAAATGAGTTTTTAGCATTTGTTTTATGTGTTGTGAAAGTCTGGGATCCGAACCTGGGGATGGGGGGTGATAGAGTGACCTCAAAACCTAGAACAATTTTAATCTCCTAATGCCAATTATGCATTGGTGAATGTAAATTATCTTGAATACACGTGAAGTCTCTAAGTTATGCATCAACAAGAAACTAACAACCATATAATCATTCAACATACGCATTAAACATATAAGCATCAACCGAAAAATGGGAGCAAAAGATCAACCACCTTAGCACAAGAATTTATAGTGGTTCAGCCAACGTGCCTACATCTACTTCTGGCATTCCCACCGGATTATCCACTATCTCAATATGAGGTTTAGGTTCACCCACAACTAGAGTTGCAAACGGAACGGTTCTGATCTGGAATCGTAGTGGACCTGGACCCGTTTCTAAGGAAGGGTTCCGGTTCCGGTTTTGACTTGGAACATTTTTTGTTGGTTCCAGACCCGGTTCCAATAGGAAAACTCAGATTCCGGTTCCAGAACCGTATCTACCTAGAGGACTAGTTCCAAAATCGATTCTAATTTCTTTTTATTCTTCATTTTTCTTAAAATAAGCATATCATTCAACTTATAATAGTGCATCAAATCTACTACCTCCAGTATTATATTTAAAAATGTCCAAGAAAAAGTTGATTTTGAGGTACAATTGGCAATATCAAAGGCCCATATGCCGAGTACTGGGTCCACAGGTCGGAACCTATATGGACCCGAAACCGAACTCGTTTATCAATCGGAATCTAAATTGGGTTTTGGATTTGGACCCGTTTGTCAATCGGAACATAAAATAGGTTCCAGACCCGGTTTTTTGCGGGTCAGAACTTTCGGGTAATCGGAGAATCGGATACCTGTTTGCAACCCTACATAAAACCTTACAAATCACCACTTATGCTTTTCTAAAATTAGCAATAACATTTACAACCACTCTCTATGCTTTGAATGGCTAAGCAATAACCTTTCTATATGAGAGTTTTCTTTCAATTCTATGCCTAACAATGCACTAAGAGAGATAAAGTATATTTTGATGCCTCTTAAATATGCTAAAAGTGATGTCTCAACTTCTAAATATATGCACGATGATTGAAAATTCCTATGAATGATGCATATACATAAAACTTTCTATTGCTTAAAAATGAATGCTCATAAATGATGCTAAGATGAAAACAATGAATGTGAGATACAAGTAATAAATGATGCACATATGTTGTGAATGATATGCAAACTAGTTTTTAAAAGATGTCATTAATAACTAGCTAGCTTGTTTAAGAAAACATGAAACTAAAACATGTGTAAATCAATCAAATGTTGAAACATAAAGCTAAGCATGTCCAAAGTTATAAGCATGTTATGCAAACAACATTTGAACAAGTTAAACAACCATTTGATCATGCCATTTAAAAGAAACACAAATTTAAAACATAGCATGAAATAATTTTGGGAAAAGAGAGCAAACCCATTTGAAGAATCAAAGGTTGAAAACCATGGATTAACCCTCCTAGCCTCCCTCTAGCCTAGCTTGGATGCCCCCACCTTCATTGGCCCTTAAAAGTCTCAAAAGTGTTGGCTCAAATCCAAAAGAAGAGCTCAGATTTATAGAAAAATGAGTTCTAACAGCTAGCTCACTGTTAGCCGTGACTCAACGGTCATATAGAAACGACTAGCTTCTGTGGGAAGGTTTTTTGAAAAATACTCTATGGTTAGCCGTAAATGTTTTACGGTTAGCCGTAAGATGTTCTACAGTTAGCCGCGAGCTAACCGTGAGGTCACTGAGATGCAAAAATTTAAGGTTTTGTGCATTTTGGAAATGTGAACATAAGGTGACTAACAAGAAGGTTGATTAACCGCTTTCCCAGTGATTTTTTAATTGAAAATGATTTTCTAAGTGGAAATTTTGGCAATGAAAAACTTGACTTGACTTGTGACTAACATGTTTAAAGTGGAGTTTCAAAATCTGATACAAAACATGTTTATGCATAAATTTCAAAATTTCATTTTATTGAACTTTTGGAACTAAATTAAAATGTTTAAATCATGCATAAAACTCATGTCTTAACAACATGATGCCAAACATGAGACTTAACAAAAATGTATGAAGATTTCACGATTAAAAAATATGAGTGTATGAGAGATCGAGCTAAGATGAAAATGAATGTATCCAATCAAATCGCAACAAATGAAAATCCCAACAACCTCCCCCTTTGCAAGTTGATTGCAACCCTTGAAGTTTGAGCTCTCTCTCTTTCTTATAAGATACTTGGACATCTTCTTCTTTGGACATTAGGGAGCATTTGGATATAAGGGAGTATGGATATTGGGGAGATTTGGATTTTCCTTGCGGGAGCATTGAAAGAACAACTTGAACCTTCTCCAGGCCTTGCTTCTACCGCTGAACATAAGCATGTCTTGACAAATTTGCCAATAAAGCTTTCCTCCCCCTGAGTTAGACAGTCCTTGAATCTTCTCCCCCTCAACTAAAGCCACATGTTATTTCTCTCCCCCTTTGACATCTAATTGCAAAGGAGCTTGCCCATTAACAATGAAATACAAAACCTTGCTAGGAGCAGGTGTTTGTGACAATAAGGATTTAGTGATCAAGATAAGGGCCAATGATATAACTTAAAAAATTGACGTCAAGGATTGGTCCTCTATCTATCCTATGAAATCGGTCCTTCAAAGGATCACTTCCCATTATATACATATATACATATATATATATATATATATAAGTTCTCAAAAACTCCCTATTTAAAAAGGGGGCTTTTTCCCCACTCTTTTAATATCCAATAAAAGTTTGACAAGTCATCAATGCTTGGAATTTGTACGTTCATAGAGAGTACTATATATAGTACGGATCTAGTACGCGAGTCACGCACTGGATTAGTGTGAGCACCTCAACGTGGGGCCCACATGGGGTGCCACCTCTATTTGGGACCCGGTTGGGGGGGGAACTGAAAGACCTCCCTTGGCCCTTCATCTTTGCAAAAAATTAGTTGCACCCTAATCATCATCACCTTTATCCGGGCTTCACAAGTTTAACGGTATACAGTCCATTGAGATGAGCGTGCAATCGATCTAACAGCGTACAGTACATCGGATGTGTGCAAATGTGGGCCCCATGTGAAATTCAGGAGCTTTGTGTGTGTGTGCGGTCCATTCAGATGGTTAAAATAGTAAAGGATTATTTTGAGCGGTTTAAATTCATTATGGTGAGCTCTACCATTTTTGAATTTTAACTATTTTCAGAATTTTGATAATTAAGTTGTCTTTAAATTTAATTGGTATTTTCAAATCTAAGAATTTTCCTTGAGTATTATTAAAAAATTAAATTTGTGATAAATATATAAATATTATTATAAATGATAAGTAAAAGAAATCAATAAATATGAAAACACTATCGATCTCCTCTAAAAAAATTCTAGCTTCGTCTTTGTTAATTGACTATTGCTTGCCCCCTCTACACGAAAATCCTGGCTCTGTCACTGTGAGCAAAGTCCAATGCTACAGTTACAAAGAAAATATAAACATCTCACGACACAATGCAACCAAAAATTCTGCAATTACTGCAAAAAGAAGGGACACATCATTACTGAATGCCGCCGTTGACAACAAAGTCGGGCTCCCAATGCGTATGTCGCCAAGATAAACTCTTCACCTGCTGATCCTGCATCCACATCTATGCCTCCACAACCTTATTCTTCTTCAACTAATCTTACTCCTGAATTTATTCAACAGATAAGCATCTTCTGCACTTGGAGTCTCAGGTAGATCTCCAACCCCTTCTTCTATTTGATACATTGATTCTGGTGTGTCAAATGCACACTCTCTAACTTGACAAAATACACTGGAAATAATCAAGTCTAAACAGCTGATGGTGGACAACTTTCAATCACTGCTGATGAGTGTTAAATATTGTATATTTTACCCCTCATTAGTCTGCGTTTTATCAGCATCTTATATGAATATCATTTGCTTTACACAGCTGATGGTGGACAATATCATATGAATATCAGCATCTTATATGAATATCAGCATCTTCTATCACAATAATGGATTATCGGATTATCATGCATAAATCCGTTTATTTATAGTGCATTTTTATGTAATTTCTCGTATGTAGATGGACCCCGCAATTACCCCAACATTCCGGCTAGTGTCCCAAGGCATCAAAAAGAGATTTCAATAAAGAAGTTACACGAAGAAATCTTAGGAAGAGTTGTAGAATTTCAAAATAAGAGGAGAAGACTTTAAGGATAAAAAAAGTTATTTTCTAACATAAAGAATTGGTTAGTGTATTGGTTAAAGTTTGGATTGGTATGAAATAGGTTATGGGTTCAATTCGTCCTTGTGAAATGAAATGAGCAAATCAAATGTCTTCAATGTTTCTATAAATTTTAATGTTTTTGTAGAGAGAAAAAAAAATCTTTTGGCATGTTAGTCTTTTTGCAATTTTACTTTTACTTTTAGATTGTAATTATGAGCTTCTTTGTAACTAATCTAGAGAGTATAATTGAAGATCATTAATGAAGATTTTGAGCTCTTTCTTGATGTTTAGTGGCTAAATATCTTGAATTAGGCTCTCCTTTTGAAGTTAAGTAATGTGATTAGTTCAATTACTTGCATGTTTTAGTTTAAATTCCCTACTTGTGCCTTTATTGATTAGTAGATTTTAGATCTAATTATATTAATCTCTCTCATTTCTCATGCTCTATCTCTACACTTGATAATTGGATAATCTCAATTGATGCTTTGTAATTTGATTATTGGATAATTGGAGCTTCAAAAGATCTAGAGCTCACATAGCATACTCTAGAGCTCTTATCTTTGATCTTTTGAAGCTTAATTTTGATGATTAATTGTTAGGGTAATTAGGTTATGATCTAGGATCTTGGCTTTTGATTTTCTTTATTTTGATCTTCATTGTTATATCATTCCAATCCAATTAGGCAAGAAATTGTTAATTGGATTGTAGATTTTGGAGTTGAAATAGAACATGCATTGATTGGATTAATTACATACTTAATGGATTTTGGATTGCCTAATCTCTTATTTTTATTGTTAATTTGAATTCTTTTTTTTTTTAAATCATACACATTTCATACTACTTGTTTTAAAATTCTATACATTTCACACCACATTTTCATATTAAAAACTTCAATTTTAACCACCATTCATCCAATAGTTTAATGTAGTTTGTTAGATTAATTCAGATCTTATTAAATTCATAGTTTAGATTGTTAATTATTTGTTTACATTGCATAGTTTATGATTTTTATTTTTTCGCTTTATTTGTCTATATTAGCTATATCTTAGTTCAATTCTACTTAAATTGGATTCATTGCTTCTTCCATCCTCTCTCTGTGGAATCAATAATCCGAACTCTTTAGTCATTTACTACTTGACGAAATCGTAGTCTTGCGATTAAGCATTGCACATAAAAGTGCCGATCAACTGCCACTAGAGATATTTCTAATACGATGCCCTTATTATGTCTCTGACCCAAGTTAACTACAAATCTTCTCTCAGTTGGTCAAATTTTTAAAAACAACTGTAACATTTCCTTTTCTTCCTTTGGTTGTGTCGTGCAGGACCAGATGTTAGGGAAGGAGATTGTGAATGGGCCTAAACATGGACTTTTATTTCCTCTTGATCTATCTACTTTAATTAGGAATAAATCAGCAAATGATTTATTTTTCTTTTTGCTCAAAACAATTGCCGATTATGGCATAGTTGGCTTAGACATCCTAATTCCAAGACTATGTCTCACATGATTAATTCTGGATTGTTGAAAACATCAATGGACTTTTCTAACTTTGTTTCTTTTGATTATGCTACATGTAAGATGGGAAAAAGTTGGACTCATCCTTTTGCTACCTCTACTTCTAATAGCATTCAAAGTTTTGATTTAGTACATAGTAATGTTATTGCTCCTAATTTGTCTCATGCTCATTATAAATATTTTGTGACATTTTTTAATGATTATAGTTGATTTACATGGGTATAGTTTTTGCAATCTAAAGATGATGTCTTTAATGGTTTTAGAATGATTTTAGCATATGTTGAGAATCAATTTTCCACATGCATTCAAATTTTACATTCTGATTTGGGAGGTGAATATGCTTCGACAAAGTTTCAAACTTTTTTACAACAAAAATGAAGAATTTCTCAAAATCTTGTCCATATACTCCTCAACAAAATAGAGTTGCGGAAAAGAGAAATAGGCATCTACTTGATGTTACTAGATTTCTTATTGAATCATCTGTTCATACACGTTTTTGAACAAAAGCTATAAGTCACTGTTGTCCATTTTATAAATCGATTACCTTTTTTCTCTTTAGAAAATTAGAGTCCTTTTACTAGATTATACTTACACTCTCTCATAATGATCTTCATGTTTTTGGATCGGTGTATTTTGCTCATTTACCCCCTTATGAGCGCCCAAAACTTACTACACAATCTGCCAAATGCGCATTCTAGGATATGCTAGTCATCAAATGGGGTTTCTTTGTTATGATCCTTTGATAAATTTGATCCTAATTTCATATATCATAGGCGAAGTAATGCTGCTGCCACAGATAGTCCCCCTACGAATCCACCTCCTTCATCTGGTCCAACTGAAAATCCTCCATTGCGCCATTCATTTCAGGTTTCAGCATCTCCAAATAGTTATGGGCTTTACCCACACTTCCTTCATGGCTACGATGTCTTCTACATCTATCCTGAACTCATAATCTCAAGCCGTGCGACATGAGTGTTGGAAGAATGCTATGTAGGATGAATTGGATGCTCTTAAAAAAAATCAAACATGAGATGTGGTTCCATGTCCTCCATCTGTTAAGCATGGGTTGCAAATGGATCTATTCTATCAAGTTGATACCATATGAAACTTTGGATCGATATAAGGCACGCTTTGTTGCTCTTGGTAAATGGCAGGAATTTGTATTGATTATGATGAGACATTTGCTCCTATTGCAAAAGATGACAATTGTTATACTGTTCTTCCTATTGCTTCATCCCAGTCTTTGCCTCTCTACCAGATGGATGTCAAGAACGCATTTCTTCAAAGTGATCTCAAAGAGGATGTCTATATGCACCTTCCATAGGGGGTTTCATCCCTCATCACAAGTGCCATTGCCAAACTTTATCGTTCTCTTTATGGCCTCAAACAAACCCAACCCCCCCCCCCCCCCTTTATCAGCATGGTTTGAGAAATTCCAAAATGCTCGTAGCCACTTAGAGTTTCATCCTTGTCCATACGGTCCTTCCATGTTTCTTCATCATGCCTCCACAATGGACGACATCATCATCACTGGCACTAATGCAACTATGATTCAACAACTTCAAGACTTTCTTCATGAGTCCTTCCACATGAAAGATCTTGGCCCTCTGACCTATTGTTTAGGTCTTGAAGTTAATCAATCTGATAGAGGAATAATATTTCATCAACACAAATATGCCCTTGACTTAATTGAAATGGCTAGACTTTAAGGTTCTGCACCTGTAGATACTTCGGTAGAAGTCAATGTTAAGCTTCAACAAGACAATGAGGATCATCTAGCTGATCCTACTTTGTATCGTCGCCTAGTTGGAAGCTTGGTCTATTTGACAATAACTTGTCCAGATATTTCTTATGCAGTCAATTCATGACAGCTTGGTCTATTTAACAATAAATTGTCCAGATATTTCTTATGCAGTCAATTCATGACTGACCCTAGAAACATTCATTTGGCTGATGTTCGACGAATTATAAAATATCTCATTCGGACACCAACTCGTGGATTATTTTAGAGTAAATTAGTGAAAGATCCCTGATGTGGAATGTATCCAGCCTCTGGGCCACGCTACTTCTGTTTAAGGGCTTTGGCCCACGCAGTTAGACGTTTTGCAGCTAAAGGTCCTTACATTCGCACGATCACATATTTCGTGACTGATTTGTCCTTTCAATCGTTTTATGCATAAAATTTTGAAATTTAAACTTTCTAATCTTGTATTCTCCCTCTGTTATTTTTATGCACAGAACTCAACACCACCGTCCTTCTGCGATCGTCTTCTCCGATCCGATCTAGAACGACAACCAGATCGGGTTGCCAGAGAGGACATCCTCTTCTCCGACAGGATTTACTAGGGTTGAATTGTGCTGCGTTTGCGATCGTTGGATTGGATCAAGGATTGATCCAAATTTCTGCACGTGGTTCTTTGTTGTAGGGAAGTGACAGAGATTGGTTCTGATCTCTGTTAGGCCACACTGATCGGGTTTTTCCCAATTTTGGAGAGATCTCGAAAAAGAAATGGAGTTGCAGCGAACATCAGGAGGGCTTCTTGGTGATCTGGTTAGGTATCTGAGAAGACAGAGATGTTTTCCGCCTTTGATTTTTCGCAGAACCGGAATTACAGACGATATAGAAGGGCCGCTTGGGCTCTTGATTTCCCGACTTCCTGCGATCTTCGTCGGAGCAGAATACCGGAGTCCGCACTGCTGCTGCCGCCCTCACCGTCGCCGACCGACATCACCACCACTGCTGCTCGCCGTTCAACACACCCGTGCCTACTTTGGTGCGCCTTGGTTGAAGAAGGCTTCTAGTGCTTCCTATTTCTATTACAAAAACCAGAAATGAACAAGAAGGAGAGGTCTTATTGCCAGGCCAGGACAGGCCAAGTTCAGGCTCAGGTCAGTTCAGCCTGACCCGTGAAGCAGAAAGCCCAGCCAATAACATGCTGACATTAATGAATAGTATGAGTTTTCTTCCTACAAACTCGTGTCAACAAGATCTACAAAGTTAGCGGAGCAGATTGACCGAATGTGATTCTCTAGTTTATGAAATTTACTTGAGCTTTTGTTAAATTTATCTAAAGTTTCTGTCAAATTTATGTAAGTTTTTGACAAATTTGTATGAGTTTCTGTCAAATTTATCTGAGTTATTGATTTTTTATCAAATTTATTTGAGTTCCGAAATAAATTTATATGAGTTCTGGACAAATCTATCTGAGTTTTGGGCTAACTTATCTGAGTTCTGGAACAAATTTATTTGAGTTATGGAAAATCTATCCGAGTTTTTGGCAAATTTACTTGAGTTTTCGAAAAATATAGCTGAGTTTCTGACAAATTTATCTCTATTTTGAAAATTTTAACTGAGGTTTTGAACGAATCTTTCTGAGCTTTCGGCAAATTTATTTGCATTTTTTGAGATCTATTTGTGTATTTGGATTTTATTTGTCTCTCTTGAAACTTATTTGCATTTTTTGAAATAAATTTAACTGAATTTTAGCAAAAATACTTGAGTTTTTGGCAAATTTTTCAGAAATTTGGAAAATTGATTTATCTTAGTTCTGACAAATGTGTTTACGTTTTTGAATTTTATTTGCGTCTTTTGAAATTAATTTGCGGCTTTTGAAATTTATTTTCATTTTTTGAATTTTCTTTGGATCTTTTGAAATTTATTTGAGTCTTTTGAAATTTATTTATATTTTCTGAAATTTATTTGGATCTTTTGAGATTTATTTGCATCTTTTTAAATTTATCTGCTTTATTTCAAAATTTATCATTTTTTTTATATTTAATGCGATTTTTGAAATTATTGTGTTTTTTAAAATTTATTTGTGTGTTTTTAGAATTTATTTGAAAATCTCAATGATGGGATTCCATTAATCGTGGCCAATTAAATGGTAGTTGACCATTATTAATGGTATATCCCACCAATCCTGTGATATGATTTAAAGAAATGGTAAATTAGACATTTCAGGTATGAGAATGTGTGAGAGGGACGTTTGGCTACCTGAGTTTAGTTTGTGATTGTTTGTCATAAAGTCATGCGTTGAGGGACCTCTGACCAAATGCCCCATTATTTTATCCGGCCAAGAATTCACTTACACTCAAAGCATATTTAGATGCTTATTGAGCTAGTTTCTCGGATACTCATCGACCTACAACATGGTGATGCATGTATCTGGGTGATAGCTTGATTTCTTGAAAATGTAAGAAACAAGATAAGGTGTCCAGATCCTCCACCAAAGCTAAGTATCGTGCCATGTATGCCACTTGTTCAGATATTTTTTGGCTTTGTGGTTTGGTTTCTGATTAAGGATTTCCTGCTAACAGTGCCACACTCCCTCTATGCGGATAATACTAGTGCAATTCGTATTACTGTCAATCTAGTATTTCATGAACACACCAAACACATTGAGGTTGACTGTCATTTTATACAGGATGAATACAAGTATGAAGTGATTAGCCTTCATCACATTTCTTCTGATCTTCAGATCGCTGATATCCTCACTAAGGGTGTTCCACGACCTCGCCATCAGTTCTCGGTTAGCAAATTGATGCATATGGATTCTCCCATATCAATTTGAGGGGGGTGTCAAATACAAGAGGGCTCAGGCCCATCAGGCCCAATATTGCATTGTCCGATCATATTTAGATGCCTATTGAGCTAGTTGCTTTACTTCTCTATATCGTGTTTGCCAATTTTTGTACTTGATTTAAGCCCTTTCTACGCTTGATTTCAATCCGATTTTTCCGTAACCTTTGTTATAGCTTCCTTCCAACAGGCAGCATTGAATTTTTTCCAACTTTTCTTCCTACAAGTTTCATTTCTAGAAGTGTATCCATTAAAACCCTTTCTCCGTTAATTCCATTTGTAATTTTCCTTTTTCTGTGATCCTAATGAGATTTGAAAAGCTTTCATTCAACATTAATGAAATAAAAATAAGCATAAAGAAATTCGATACTCTATAAAAAAATATCCAAACGTTCATTGTCAAACAATATTATACCGTAAACATCCAAAAACAAAAATTGTTTGTCACAAAACAGTTATATAGTGTGATGAAAAAAAAAACTAAAAGTGATGGATCGACAACGCATTGGGTAAGTTCCTCTTGCTAGTGTTGATCA